>CM021697.1:69841312-70139918 GCA_011074415.1 Stictonetta naevosa
TTCCTTCCTTCCTTCCTTCCTTCCTTCCTTCCTTCCTTCCTTCCTTCCTTCCTTCCTTCCTTCCTTCTTTCTTTCTTTTTTCTGGAACATCTCTAAAATTCAGATCCAGTACTATCAAATAGGAATTGCAAAATAAAACACTCCGTTCCAAATCATTAGAAAAATGACTAGAAAAGCTTAAAATTCATCTGTATCTAATCATATGAAGCTGTATTTTTTATGTTGTGCCAGTATGGCTTTGGGCCAGTGAACCAAGCCATTCTCCTACAGCCAATATGAGAAACCATCCAACTTTGTGATCTGGCACTGATAAGAAATGGCTTGAGGAGGAGTCTGCAGGTGCTCCAGTTAGGCTCATATTTTGTCCTCCCTCACAAATAACAGAGGGTCAGGCCCAAGGGACCTCAGTTCCATTTTTCCTTCTCTGGAAAGAGGTAAAGGAGTCCAAAAAGTTTTAAAGAAAAACGTTTTTAGCAGAGGATGTCAAACTGTGATGCCTAACCCTCAGCATCTTAAGGACTCCCTCTGCCTTCCAGATTATTCATTTAAAGTGCACAGCCTGTTCTCTTCTCTCATGTTAGCTAATATTGCCTCTCTTTTTCCTCTCTTTACAGGCTTTGAAACTTCCTTTTGCTCAATTTCTGCAAATAACATGTACAACAATAACTAAAGAGAACTGGTGTTTCTGTTTGTCTTTCAAGATGAAGTCCTGAAAGAAAGCACCAGTTACTCTGAACATAGGGATATGAATTGTGTCTTCATGACTATTACCATTTGTGCTGCTTTTAACTCCTTTGGAAATCTTATAATGTGGCTATAAATACAGAAACCTTGCAAGTTATTTTATTGGTTTTCCCTTCTGAATTGATATTAATTAATTAAGATTACTTCCTGCAAGGTAGTGAATGACACAGTCCATGTAAAGCAGTCATGGAAAGCTAATTTTCCCCTGATTCTGGAGCAGAAGACAGTAGCTAGTCTAGAAATAATATTGCCCAAACTTAACTCCCGTGATTTCTAAGGCTAACAAAGTTATTCTGATCTTTGTCCCAGAGAGAGATATAAATGTCTTTACCACCCACCAGCACCATTCAACAAATGATTCTGTGGCAACTTTCATAAGTGATGCACAATTTGAGTGTGAATGTGACTATGGATGTAGCAAGACTCACCCATCCTTCTTGCATGGTACTGGACAAAATTAAGCACACTGAACCTTAAAATTTCTTGGGCTGCCTTGCCCACTGTGAGGAGGGGAAGACATGTGGGAGAGGTGGAAGAGAATCTGAGGGCTGAGATTCCAGAAAATGCTGAACCAAATTATGCAGTTTATGTTGAATGAGGAGTAAATTAAATATAACATGAACTTCGTCTTTTTCTTAGTATACGTGTACAGTAACATTTTCCACCTTGAACTAGGTAGTAAAGTAGCTTGTATTAAAGCTAGTGAGGAAGGAAGGAAATCACATGAGCAGTGTTGTTGTCAACTTCAAAGAGATTACGGAGTCTACAAAGAAAAGACCAAATTATAAATCTTCAACTCAAAGGTTATTTTTCCCTGTATCTGTGACTATGAATCTTGGAAATCCATTTTTCTGAAAAATCTTTGAATACCTTTTGAAAGCAAGTACTTCAGGAAAACATTTGTCTGTGAATATAATGAATTGCTAGTAAATATCGAGATTGTCACATCAGCTTTACCCAGAGAAGACCTGAGACACGAAGGAAGAGAAACTGAAGTATCTACTGTGACAAGTATGCCTTTGGGCAGTCCAAGAATAAGAGGAAAGAGGTCAGTCAAGAGTTCTTCCCTTGAGCAATACTGAGGAAATGTAGTGGGTTTACGTGGCAAGGTTTTGGTAGCAGGGGGCCATAGGGGTGCCTTCTATGAGAAGGATCTAGAAGTTGCCCCATGTTTGGTAAGGGCCAGACTGGTGACCTGAGCTGAGCCAATAAGTGATGTTGTTTTGCGCCTCTGTGAGAGCGTATTTAAGAAAGGGAAAAAAAACGCTGTGCCACACAGCAGCTGGGAGAGTGAGAGGAGTGAGAAACAGCCTTGCAGGCGCCAAGGTCAGTGAAGAAGGAGGGGGAGAGGTGCACCAGGTGCCGGAGCAGAATTTCCCTGTGGCCTATGGTGAGGACCATGGTGAAGCAGGATGTCCCCCTGCAGCCCATGGAGTGCCATGGTGGAGCAGGGTTCCACACTGTAGCCTGTGGATGAGACCACCCAGTGGAGTAGGTGGGCCTGCACCGACAGAGGCTGCGTACTGTGGAAGACCCCTGCTGGAGCAGATTCCAGTCCGGAGCTGCAGACCATGGAGAGGAGACCACGCAGGAGCAGGTGACCTGGCAGGAGCTGCTGCCCGTGGGGGATCCAGGTTGGAGCAGTTTGCTCCCGAGGGATGGACCCCTTAGTACGGACCCATATCTGGAGCTGTTCTTGAAGAGCTGCTGCCTGTGGGAAGCCCACACCGGATCAGTTCAGCATGGACTGCATCCTGTGGGAGGGACCCCACAGCACAGGGGACGAGAGGGACCAAGAAGGAGCGGTGGAGAAGAAGCGCTATAGACTGACCATAACCCCCGTTCCCCCATTCCCCTGCGCCACTCAGGGGGAGGAGGTGGAAAAGGGTGGATGGGGGAGGGGAGGTCCTTTTGGTTTCTTTCCTTTTTTTCGCACTTCTCTAGCATGTTAGTAATATGAAATAAATCTTACGATCTCCCTCTGTTGAGTTTGTTTTGCCCGTCACGATAATTACTGCGCGATCTCCCTGTCCTTATCTCAACCCTTGAGCCCTTTTCATTGTATTTTCTCCCTGTTCCTCTTTGAGGAGGGGGAGTGAGAGAGCGGTTGTGGTGGAGCTCAGCCGCCCACCTGAGTAAAACCACCACAAAAACATGTAAAGCATGGCCCAGGATTAACAGAGATGGAAGAACCTCGTTCATGACCTCAGCCATGTTCCTCAGCCCAGAGAGAAGTGAAGTAAAAGTGTCCTAGTTTTACGGATCACATATCAAGAAGCAGAGCTCTTCAATAGCTTTGATTTTGATTTTGATTAAGAAGGCATTAACTGGGGAAATTATTTCAGATGAGAATCATTAATGATGGCAGTGTTTGAGAAAAACTACTCAACCATCCAGATTCATGTTCAAAGTCATTCTGAATGCTTTCTCTACAGCTTCCTGTAGCAGTCTGTCCTGCCTGAGCACAGCTTAGTTGCTACTGTGTGTTTAGTTATGAGTATGGGTGCTTTGCACATCACAAAACAGTCATTCCTTGCAGACTAACCACATGAACCTTTGGACTGGTACTTTAGCTGATATTTCTAAATAGGCAGCTTTTACACCTTAAAACTGTGTGTAATATGGATGACTTGTGGTTATGAATGAAACAATGTTGAAATGAGTGGGTGTTGTAGTCGTAATTGTATTGCTCTGCCTTTTATTTCTTTGTGATCATAAAAAAGACAAATAATTTCTTTTTCTATTTTTTCCTGTACTTGTGTTATCTCCCTCATGCTTTATTTTTATCCCTTTGTTTTAGCATGTTCTTACTCAGCTCTGACACTTCCCAAGCTGTTGCTCCCAGAAGCCACATGATAATGTAAAGCACCTGGGGTAGAACAAATCATACATTTTACTGTAGTTTGGCCTATTAAAATGATCAAGAGTGTATCCATGAAATGGACTTTGTAACAGAAGTCTGAAAAGTAACAGTCTGACTTCTGCCCTGTAGAAGTCTTTTAATAACAAAACACAGAAGGAACTAACATAAGTGAATACAGTGTCCAGATTTTCTAAAGGACAAGATAAATTTATTAATGCAAGTCAAATTCTGTTGTTTTAGGAAGTAAAATCAAGTCATCCATTTCTGTGTGACACAAGATCATGTGACAGGGTGAGGAAGGAACATTACAGTCAGAAATAATTACATGAACTCTAAGTAGTGCCAGGGTAGATTTTATATGTTGGTGTTGCATAGTATTTTGTTGTATCCTATGTTTCAGTGCATGTAAAACATGTTTTAGGCCTTTTTTGCTCATCACTTCCTGAGAACCTATTTTTGATTACCATGCATGCACAGATTAAGAGTCTGTTTTAATGCACAGTCTGAAGTGAGATCCTGGAGAGCAGGTGGGAGGAGAAAGTGACCCAGTGAGACACAAAAAAGGAAAAAATGCCAACAGACAAAGGAGGTCAGTAGAAGGGTCAGACACCACATTCAGGACTGCAGGTCTTCCAGCAAAGTGTTTTCTGCAATGCATTGCACTGGATATCTCTTTAAAACTGGACTGTTTATCCTTAGTAGAAAATGCAAATGTAAGTAAATGAAAAATAGGGAAAGACTTTTGATAAGTGATTTGCTCTAGGAATTGTACTCAGGGATAGACACAGCGAAGCTTCATCTTCCATCTTGTACTTGACACTTTCTAGTTTAAAGAGAATTTGGAAAGATGTATTGGAGAACTATCAGAAAATGTAGACTGAGAGGTACTTTATCTATATTTGATAGTACTGTGCAATACCTGAGGGATGTTACTGATGGATTTGAAGCCTTGGAATGAATACATAAATAAAACTACCAGTGGAGATATAATATCTAATGTTTTGCAAGTTTCAAAAAAATAATACACACACTCCTTAAAAGAGATCTGACAGCTTCTAGAGCAGGTAGACATGTGCCATAAAATGTCACGATTTCAGATGAGTGAAGAATAGTTGTTGGGTTAATTAATGCATGGCACCTCTAATTATTTCTCAAAGCTTAATTGGGGTGTATACAAATAAACGTGAAATACTTCTCAATGGTAATGGCACATTCAAAAGATTCAGTGTGTTTCTAGATAACATCAATTGGCTCAGAAAGTAAGCACAGATGCTAACCACAGAAATATATCAAAGATATCACTGGAAACACAATACATGTTCTCTTAAGGTACAAACTCTCCATAGTAAGCAGCTAAGGGATATTTGGAAGAGGAGGATTTCGGTTATTTTAAGTACAAAGAGACTGATTTGTCTGCCTGCATTTATTATTATTATTATTATTAATTTCCCCTCTTTAAGCTGTAAAATGCACAATGAAACACGAACACCTGTGCTGGGAGGTGAAGTACCCAAACCAATCACTAACTATTTCAATTAGAAAGTCTTCTGATAGACGGGTTATTTTGTAATTTTTCTCAATTGAATTATTCAGTTTCTTTGGGCTTATCCAGTAAAGCCAGACTAAATAACAGACTAAGGAGAACAGTGATGTGGAATCAGTGGACAATTCCTAATGCATGTGCTGTCTTGCCTGAGGTGCTCCAATGAAAATTAAATGGTTTTGCTATTGGTATTGTAAGAGTTTTGTATATCTTTCTATATGGTGGTGGCAGGTAATGCGTCAATGAGTACATCACTGTAAATTCTCAGCACAAAAATGATTGACTCAAAAGAGAGAAGCCAAAATAGAAATTGAATGATGTGTGTTAACCAGCTCTTGATAAGCTTCACCAGATGAATCTTTGCAATTGGCTCATCCTCAGGCTGTTGTTTTTGCATGACTGAGAACATGCTTGAAATGATTACTATTCCGGCTTTTAAATTTAAAGATGGCTTATTGAATCAGCTTAGTATTAACCAATTTCATCCCCATTTTATCTAATTGGAATCTCAGTAATGGAACATCCCAGCCCTTTCACACCTTGTTATAGAGACCTGTGTTTCTGGCACAGCTGGATGACTGAACTGTTACTCAAGAAAGCCCTTATGCTATTTCTGTCAGCTGCTCCCAAAGAATTCAGAGAGGGATTCTTTGCTTTGTTTGCATGCCTGAGACAGCATTTGATAATTATTCTGCACATGTGTCTTGCCAAACTGCTCTTGTCCTCTAATCCCTGAAGTAGCTGAGGAAATGGATTGCCATTACAGAGAGATGAAGGCCACCTTCTTTGATTACTTGATATACAGCAGTGTCAAGAGTAATGACTGCATTTATTTTGTAGTGAGGTTTCATTCAGTTGTACAACTACTCTTCCTGGTCTGTGTTTTCCCGGATAAACTCCTGTTTATGATTTCCTCCATAGCTACTTCTCAGTAAATCCATCTGAAAAGGCCTGAGGGAAGATACCCATGAACAGGTTGTTCTTTAATAAGCTGAGAAGTGTCTTAATGTTTTATGCAGCATAGGAGGGTTCACGGTGGAAATTAAAGAGTACCTCAGTTTCAAAAGCTCTCATAAACAGCCCTTTCTTGGAGTTTTTCAATGCACTATAACTTCAGACTAACCGCTGCTACTGTGTTTCTGCATTTTGTGTGTGAGATCAGCCTCTTTTTAACAGAAGAAGAAGGGACAAGAGGGCATTGTACAGCCTTCCCAACCAAGCATTGTTGCAGCTTTCCTAATTCCTGAAGCAAAGTGATTGTCAAGGTCAAGTGAGGCCCTCTCCCAAAAAGCAGGAGCCCCATGCTGTTCCCTTGCCTGTAAGTGCCCGGCTGTCATGTTCTGTGCTCCAAACAGCGTGTAGCAGGCTCACATGCAAGCAGGCAGCAGATGAGGCAGTGGGCAGGAGGTGGGAGTTGTAACAATAGAGCTTACCCAACAGCTGATGAAAATTTTCTGTCAAAACTTTTTTTTCTTTTTTTTTTTTTTTCCATGAAAAATTATGTTTGGTGCATTTTGCTTAAGATAAGTTACTTTTCTTTTGACAAGTTAGACTGCTTCTTAGACTGTATGTTTTTGGGGCTGATGGAAAGTCATTTTTCTCCAAGACTTCCCAAACTATTTTTATGAGCAGCTCTGTTTTTCATATGTGACAAGGAATTTGAGCTTGCTGTATGAATTAAATGTATACATTTTCTAGGAATGAAATGTGCCAGAGTTTGTATCATGGTGGAGGTTAGAAACAGCAGAGTACATCACTGACTGTTTGAAGGGAGAGTGGGACATAAACAGAGGTGGGCTCATCTATATAAATACGTTTAATATTTCCAGCATCCCAGCAGGTCTGGGTCTGACTTGTCAAGCCTAACAAGTGTTTTTAAGTTGCCCCAAATGTCTCAGCTAATTATAAAAGAGCAAAAAATAAGAATTTTCTTCCTTTACTCCAACAGATGGGATAGAGTGCTCAAAAAGGGTGTAACTTTCCCATTCCTTCTACTAGAGGAGTCCTACAGCGCAACACATACTACTCTTTCTCTAGAGTATGCACTATCATGGTGAAAATGCTTATCGGTTTCTCCACTAGCAGGATGTATAGCTTGGACAGAGTCATACAAACTGGATAATTTGAGAGTAGGGACCAGAAGCACCCTGGTTGTCAAGGTCATATGCTCAAACATAAGCTCACAGACTATCCCAGTAGAAACAAATTAAGATGCAAGAACACAATCAGATAGCCATTCTGGCAAGCGGCCTGCTTAAATAATGTTTGTTTTTTTCTTGGCAGGCTGGATAAGTCTGCAAAAGCTACTAAGTAATCACAGAGTTGAGAATCCCTCACTTCAAAGACAAAGCAAACTAGATTTGAGGCATTTAGAAAACTGGGTACAACTGAGAAAGCTATAAGGTGGCAAAACCGTACAACTGTAGTTTCCAGACTGTTGGAGGAAGGTGTTCAGGAGCTGATAAAAGTCACTGCCAGGTGGCAAAAGAGTCGTAAAATTTAAGGAAAGAAAAACTCAGTAGGACTATCATTGATTATGATTTTCAGAACAGAGAAGTGCTTGCCACCTGGAAGCTAGCTACCAGCCCATGAGACCTGCGTGACTTACTGGCCATGACACAGGCAAAATGATTTGTGCCGTGGTGAATGTAAATGCTCAGTTGAAGCGATGCCTTCAGGTCCTGACAGGTGACACTGCTGAGAGGATCATCTCCTCATGCTGGAGCTCACTAACTGTTCAAACTGGCATAAATTAGCATTGCAGCTGTGTTGAGGTGTCCACCCTACCTGTTCTGCTGTCTGTGCCCATCACTGAGTGCATCACTTGTCTCTTGTGACTGCACAGGTATTCGTGAGGTGAATAGTGAATTGGTTCTTTGTTATAACCAAACCACTGAAAACAAATGGCTGTTATTAATCCAGATCACCTCTCTGAAAAGGTTCATTGCAGAAACATATCAGGAATGTGAGGAAATGCAGGTGCTGTCATGGAAAATGAAAGTAGTTAATGTGTGGTAAGATTTGAGATGAAATTTTTAAAAATATATAAAACCTCAAAGCTCTAACATTCTACAGAGGGCAAAAGGTTAACATAAAAGCATAACAATAAGAATATCAAATTAAACCAAAGAATGAGATACTAAGTTTTGAGGTTCTTAGACCAGCACCATTGCACCTTTGCTGTGACAATAGTGAGGAAGCCTTAATAATTATTTTCTAGACAAATCTGAAGTTCCATGAGTGAAGATACACTAAGCCATGTGAAAGAAGAGCTTTAAGATGAAGCAAGCATCCATGTCTCAAAAACTGTTCCGGAAGAAGCAGAAAAAAAAAAAAAAAAAAATCTATAACACACAGCCTGATACGGAAGCACTAGGAGAAACAAGAGTGAATGTGTGAATTAATATTGTCACAAAAAAGCTGAAACGGTTTCTGAAAGGCATCACTGTGTAACAATTAAGGAAAGCAGTGTTCTGACTGGCAAGTTTATACCAGCTGGAAGACTTGTTACAAATCAACAGAGGAAAATGTTAGAAAAAAATAGCAAAAATCAAATAGCAAAAGCCACTCACAGGCTTCATATATTTTAAGAAAGCATTTGTCAGACTTCAGCATCAATGTCATTCTGGAAGATCTTGAAATGTTACGGTATCCAATGAAAATTAAATACATTATAAACATTATAGCAAGGCTTAGCTTTATATTTCAAGTAAGTGTAGCTTCAGTGAATAGTGCAGCATAGAACTCAGTGTCAAATGAAAATGTCTTTCCATGTTTCAACTTTATGGAATTGCTTGCTTGCTTGCTTTATTATGCAAATGGATAATTATACAGGAAAGAATTTAACATTTGTTTTATATAGTACCAGATAGCTTAACAACAGTTCACTTGAGATTTAGATTTTGCTGATGATACTGTGACTACCCTACCAACATGGTTGTAAAAGAGCTTGTCCAACATTACAGAAAGTTAGCCTTAATAATTAGCAGTGAAAAAAAAATCTAGAGAGAACTCAATAACTTTCAATGCAAATTTTCTGAAAGATGTAATTGACAGTAATACAGGTCATTCCGAGGGGAATTAAGTAGGCAAGACCATGACAGCTTTCCCCAGCTTAAATGCTTACAGTTTAACACTGCTTGGACTTGCAGGCATATCAAAAGCAGTATCAATTCAGAGCTCTACCTGCTCAATAAAGTATCTCCATCACTGGGTAACACCTATGATATGTGCATTGTGCAGTGAATGATGAATTTGCATTTCACACTCATTACAGTGAAACAATATATTTACAGGCTTGAGAAGTACATTCCACATGAAGAGCCACACATTGACTTCCTGCGTAATCTGAAAAAAAGAAATTGAAAAAGAGCGACTAAAAGAGGACCTGGGAGCAAGATGAGTATCTGACTATCTTAGGAATGTCCCATCATTTGATGAGCAAATAGTTAATTTGTTTAATAAAGTATTATATACACAGTGCCATAGCTTGGTCTATGGTACACTTTAAAAGCACAACATCAAAAAATACTGTTAACTTAAGCAGCTGTTCCCTTGGTATTTACATGAACATAACTGTCAGGTCTGCATGGAGAGGTCAGGCTGCCAGAACATACTCGGTCAGGTGCCAAACATACTTGGACTCCCTGCAGAGTGCTCTTCAGCTAAGTCCAAATGTGCAGTTACAAACAAACAGTGTGGGCAATTGCAGAGGTGGACAAAGAACAGCCTTGGAGCCCATGTTTAACTGTCAGACCAGGCTGCCGTTGGTACACCTCACTGCCTCTGATTGTAATGGAAGATAAAAAAACTTTGAATGTGAAATGAAAGTGAACTAATATTTTTTCCCAATCAACATCACTGTAGACTTCCACTATGAAGTGATAGAAAATAAGCAAAAGACTCAATTTTGTCTTTCAAGAAATGGTTGCCCCATAGCTTCTCTCTAGAAGACAAACTCAGAATGGCTTCTCCTAATAAGCTGGCTATCCAGGATGAACTCAGCCAGCCCACGAACATGAAATTGGTTCTATAGGATTTGTACGATTAACAACTGCTGGCCAGTATGCTAGACTTTTTACCATAGTAAATGCACTCTTCTACCCATCAAATTTCTGACAATAGTCTTCTTTCATGAACTCAAAACCAAGCTTTGTAAATATTATAACAGATTACTTTTGCTTACTTTTTATCAAAACAAGATTAAGAACTAATTCTCAGCAGTGTGGGGTACCTGCATTTCCAGTTAATATAAACAAGAGCTCAGGACTACTAAAAACTGTCTTTCTCGTGGATTTAAACAAATCTTTCTCTTTATAACACAGTTGTATTTTATGCCTTCTCATACTCTTCTTACAGCTGGCAATAGACCAGACTCATTTTGTACTCATATTTTTATATGAGTAATGTATTCTGGAGATTCTGCAATTAGTGAAAACTGCTACCAATAAGATGTCATTTGAATAACTCTGTATTTGTGCCTTTTGCTTTAGTTCATTGATCCTTAGTACTTCCAGCAGTCCTATCTGGTGATTCTAGCTCTCAAGGAAATAATGAGGTTGAAAACTGCATCATTAATGTCATTCGTCTTGGTGATAAAGGAGAAAAAGCTGTGAAGAAAGGGCAGGAAAAAAAAAAAAAAAAACTTTTTTTCTTTTGTTCATGGCAAACAGGTACTGCTGATAATAATACTGCTGATTCTGGGTCCTCTGACATGTCACCAGTACTGTACTGAGGTGAGCCCAAACTGCATTAGATGATACAGGGTTTTCTGAAGCTGTTGACTGTCTTCTAGTTGCTGGGGATGACTTCTCCCGTTCTAGCCCTTGGCACTCTGCCTCACATTGACATTTCAGCTTTCGTGAAGATATACCCCAGTTCCTCCAAAGCTCACCAGGTTTATCTGCAGCACTGTTTTGCCTTCATTTAGGTGTGAAACTCTCAAGAAATCAAAAGCACTCATTCATTAGTCTCACTGGAATTCTTTTTAAATGGCAAAGAAGCTCCAAATGAAAGCAATGCAGTTTATTCAAACAAGACAGAGTTAAATTTTCATTTTAGACTGGAAATAAATGCATAAAAGCGAGAAAAAGAGACTTTGAGTATGCCTAGGCTTTAGTCTAGGGCTGTCAGACACCTCATAGCAGTAGCCACCAGGGACTGTCTTAATAGAACAAAGCCTCAAGGGTGCTGCCCAGGGCTCACTGTCTCCATTTATATCCCAGGTTTTCTGATTGCTCTTGAATGTCAATGATGTTTCAAAGTCCACCACAAAAACCTCTCTTTCAGAGAACATCCCTTGAGATGCAGCCTTAAGCATCTGTAAAATGGCTGGCAGGAGGCCCTCAGAAGCTTACCTGGGAATGACCCCCCATCAAGGGCAGTAGGATAATTCAGGAAGCTCTTTCATCTCCTCATGTTCATTTACTCTTTTCTTTAACATTTATAACCTAAAGTATTTTACAAATCACATGATAAAAGCGTGGGATTTATTTATTTATTTATTTAAATTAATTATGCAATAGCTTCAGTCACCTTCCGGTTTTCTGATATTTTAGGGAGACCACATTTGCACAGTAAAGCATGATGCCAGTTTTAAGGGACATCTTGTTTCATGGTATCTGGATCCGGATTTTTAGCAATCCATAAATGGGAAGTGCTCTGAATAGAGGTTTTGGCTGTAGTATAAAAAGAGAGGACCCACTTGCAGATGAATCCCAATTCTTTATAGGTCCAAGAATCTCAAGAAAGCAACACTCAGTAAGTGATATTTAAATAATACAGCATTCTAATTGGAAAGTTTACTGCAAATTCAACTATTGAATATTGTCCTTTTTTTTTTTTAATTATTTCTGTAACTTTTTTTAAACTTGCACAAAGTTTGATGCTTCAAAGTTTGTTTCTTATTAAATTTTTCACCAGCTAGCCCCAAAGCAAACTATATAGGATGCACTATCTTGGTATTTGCAGAAGTCTGAACTTCCAGACTTCAAGCCCAAAAGTAGGGTTAAAGGATGGGTTTATTCTCCGTAACTATACTTTTGTTGTAAGAGAAAATGTCTAGCTATATTTTAATAATGTATCTGTTCTCTTCTGGTGATGGTATTGTTGGTAGAAAGGGATCAGTAGGGTCTCTTTACTCAGAATCTGAAGTGATCTATTGTTTGGTTGTAGCATTAGCCATGTCCGTTAGTCCATTACAGCCATTAGGATGTAACACAGAACAATAATCTTGCCTGTTCACTGTTGTCAGCCATTGAAGACCTCACAGAACTGCAAATCCTGAAGTTCTGGCCAACTTGCAGCTAAGAGCATTCTGTATTTTACCCCTGTTAATTCACCCTGTGTTTTCAGTTGCACAGTCCTTATACCTCCATTTCTGAACTGTAAGGTGAAGTGAGTTATGTAGCTGTTTTTTTTCTGCATTGACAGCAGCTGTATTTTACCAGTAAACTGTGTACACACATCTTCCTTCAAGAGGTGTTAGAGACTTCATTAATGCTTAAAAAGGTTTTTTGAAATGTCTTGTTGAAAGACATTATACAAATGCAAAGTATTATTGATATTTGTTATTATTTGAGACCCTTTTTATTCCTTTATGTATTTCTCTAGTATGTTAAATTCAGTCATTTATGGAGTGCTTAGAAAGCTTCTGAACTGTTTGTGATAGGACTGAGAAACGTATAATGAGAAACCTAAGGGAAAATGGGCTTTGTGCAAGAGCAATCCAATTTCCCCTCCAAATAAAATCTATGAGCATCATAACATCAGCTCAGCTACTGCTCACAGTGTAAAATAATTTCATTTGAAATAACCCTTTTCTTCAGTCCTTCCATGTGAGCTGTCTCTTCTGTCGCAGTAATAGATTAACAACGATAATCCTAATGAGAGGTGCCACCCATGGGAGCAAGACCTGAGCTTTGGCTTGTAGGCAGTAGAAAATGAATTTTGATATACAACATCTGAGCATGGCACAGTCTGAGGTAAATCAAAGTGACTAAACTGTATTTATTAGAATCAGTTGGAAAGTTTCATGTTTTCCAGGGGAAAAACAAAGAAAAAAGACGGTTTAGGATATTGGAAACTTTCTTTCTTGTTAGTACACCTTTTGTGTTCAGGGCAGTTCAGCACCTGTTTGGCCCATTTTAAAACTACTGGATGAAGTTCTTAAGGTGTCTCTCAAAGAAGCAGTGCAATTGAGGGAATTGAAATGTTAACATTGGGCTGGATTACATTCTGAGGTATGTGCTCTCAGCTGTAGCATGGAACAAAATGTTGATAAAACATAAAGAGTTAAATATTTAGCTAGAAAATGCAATGAGTACAATACTGGTGACCATTTCTGCATTACACTCCATGTCCTCTTGGGTCTTGTCTTCATGGGAAACTACTGTGGAATACACAAAAGTCTGAATGTACAGTGCAAGAAATATGGTGCACAAATTTTTCTTTTCACAACAGTTACATGAACCTTCTGTGTTTTTTTTTTCTTTGTTTATTTGTTTACTTTCTGTTGGAGTTAGAATAAGTTTACTAAATTAACCTGCATAAAAGCACCCATGTGATATGAATATAAAAGCAGGGAGCTAAGGTGAAACGGCTACTCTGCAGCCACCCTTACTGCATACAGGCAGGCCGAAACAACTTTACATTTTGAATTAGGTTCCTAAATCCTCCATTCAAATTCAGGTACCCTGCATCAAGATGTATTTAGGCAAAAGCCTAAGTATCTTAAACATTTCTCCCTGACATAAATATGTGCCATAGGTTCTTTGATAATCGGATCATAGTCAGCGCACCATAATACAACTTCAAGGTTCAAACTGTATTTTCCTATTTTTTGTAAATGCTGATAAAACCCTGAAATATAAAATCTCTCTTCTGGGAGGCTCTCAGTCCCCTGACACTCCATCCAGGTACCACACTGAGTCTGTATCCCGACCTCTCTTTCTAGAGCAGAGCATGCTCCGTGCGATCTGAACCCAAGCATGGCCACAGGTCAGCAGCATGGTAGCTCAGAGGAGGAGGCAAAGGAGCAAAGAACATCTGCAGCCCACTGTACAAACCTTGCACCAGCCTCCACTCCTGGCTGCCTCAAGTGACTGTAGATGCTAGAAGTGGGGAAGGGGTTAAAGCTAATGCCTTTCTGTCATTCAGGTCAGTCCTTTTACAGTCAAGCCAGGCTTCAGGCTTCATAAATTCAAATTCCCTTTCATATTAGGCAAGGGAAAAAGACAAGGTGATACATCTTTAAGAACCGAAGATGAGATCATCTTCTTTTTATAGAAAATGAAATCATCCAAAAGCTGCACAGCAGCAGGCTGAGTGCATTTCTCAAACTGTGTGGAAAGGGCACTATATGGGAATTTCTTTCCAAATGAAAAGGGAGCACATATCCAGCCAGAACTTGTCTTGAAATATGACTCCTAGACACTGCCTTTATTTCTTAGAGAGATCTGACAGTTTGGCTGGTTTTATGTTATTTCTTCTGCAGTCATTTAATTCCATCTACGCAGTCATGACAGTGAAAAACAGGTCTTTCTTTTTCCACTGGGTATGACTAAGAAATCGTGATAGCACTTTGAATCTCGTCTCAGAAAAGAAGCATCTGTTGCAGTTATAGAACTATTCTTAGACATCAAAATAAAGCAATAAAGCCCACATAAGAAAGCACCCCACCCTAATATTTCCATGATCAAAGGGTCCATAAGAAGAAGGAGTGAACACTGTGTGTAAAAAGACCTTGCTCCCATGCAAGCACATACAAACAGATGTACAGACACAAACACAGATGCACTGACACAGCCTGAGTCATTACTGGATCGAGCATGGCCAGGCACAAGTGGGATTCCTGAAATAGTGATGGAAATGTCACAAGTCATGTTTGCAGCCCTGGCTTGTCCCATATAAAAGCTTGGAAAAGGTATTCTTAAATTAGTATATCCATAAATCAAAGCGATGCCTATGTCTAACCTTGTGTTTTGAAAGCTGAGAGACGTCACATTTTTTTTTCCAACTGTTCTGTACCTTGCATTGCTCAGCGAAGTCACACTAGGGTCAGCTTTTCTTGTGATTTCTAATTTTAGCAAAGACTTAATAGCTTCATGGAAGAAATGAATCTGTTGTGAGGTTAATCTTTGGTTTTATATACTGTAGCTTTGTCTGACAGAGAAGAAACAGTCCATAAATCTTTGTGAAAACTCACAAAGAGGTGATTTCACCAAAGTCATTGGTGCTGGCCAGGGGTCAGGTCTAGCTCCTCAGACTGTCAGTCTGGATCACCAGCCTCTGGAGCTTCCATTTCCAGTTCAGAAAGCAGAGTTCAAATAGGATTTTAGCACAAAGTGTAAGCAGGACTTGAAGGGCGGGGAGGGGAATGAAAAGTGCTGATGGTCTGTTGAGGGTCATTACTTGCAATAACAGGGCAAGGAGGCAAAGTATTGCTCTGGCACAATGTCTCGGACTTGATCCCACGTTTCTCTGTCATAGATGGCACAGAGAAAGTAACATGTCCGTGTAGGGCAATGGCTATAAGGAAATGTTTCTCTTGGTCATTAATGAGCTTAGACTGTGACAATAAAAAACACAGTACAAGGGTATACACCAGGCTGCTGGATCCTCTTACAGACAGCAAGGAAATCGGTACAGCTCTGGGCCAGAAGCCCCATTCTGCCATGACCTGTGTACCCTGTGGGAGAGAAGGAAGCACCACAAAGCGCAGCTGTCCTTGGCCACCGCACAGCACTGTCTGCTGCCAGCCAGCCTGGAGGGAAGAGCTGCCTGTGACAAGTACATCATCAAGTGGGAAGGGAGAGTTGTACAAACCACTTTGTTGATTGGAAAGCGCTCCACAAACCAGGCCCTGAACAATCTTCTAGGGGAAATGAAAAGCAAGGGACTGGCTGTCACAAATAGAATGACTTGGTTGGAAGGGACCTTAAAGATCATCTAGTTCCAACCTCCCTGCCTTGGGCAGGGATGCCACCCACTAGATCAGGTTTGCCGGGGCCCCATCTAGCCTGGTCTGAAACACCTCCAGGGATGGGGCATCCCCAACTTCTCTGGGCAACCTGTTCCAGTGCCTTACCACCCTCAGAGGAAAGAACTTCTTCCTAACATCCAGTCTAAATCTCCCCTCTTTCAGTTTAAAACCATTCCACCTTGTCCTATCATTATCTACACGAGCAAAGAGTCCCTCTCCACCCTTTTTATAAGAACCCTTTCTGTACTGAAAGGCTGCAATGAGGTCTCCCTGGAGCCTTCTCTTCTCCAGGCTGACCATCCCCAGCTCTTTCAGCCTTTCTTCACAGGAGTGGTGCTCCAGCCCTCTGATCATCTTTGTGGCCTCATCATCTTTGAAATGACCTCACCCAACTTTCAAAACCAGTGTGCTTGCTTGTGCGGGTGCATACATACACACTCCATGGTAGATGTTACTTTGATTTATTGCTGAATTTTACTATGGTACCAAATGACAGACCATTGCAGTATAGTATTACTATATCCTATTAGGAATGACACAAGTCAGAAAACCACAAAAAGAAAATGGTAATTACAGTGCAATGCGAGCTTCATTTCTGGAATACTGTATTGCTTTATAACTGTCCTTTCAGTTTTGACTTTCACAAGACTCTTAGAAAATCAGCTGTGAAATTTCACTCCACATTCATTTACAACCAAACCCAAGTACAATATATGGTATAAAAAGCAGATAGTCTATCCAAGATCATTATATTAAAGATGTATGGTGTATATTAACACATGGGCATAACCTTAGCAGTTTTAGACTGGCACAGCTCCATTGGTACACAGCCAACAAATCCCAGCTGAGAAGCCAGCCTTCAAAGTCCTGTCCCAAGGACAGTCTTAGAAGTCACTATCAATTTAAACAAGGTTTTCTTTCTTCATTCTGTCACCTTTTCTCTATTTTTTATCAAAGGAAATGCCCTAATTTTATGTGGTTTTGTATGAAACAAATGTATGTGGTGTATGTACGTGATGTTCTTACATTTAGTTGCATTCTCTAAGTTTATGTATAACAGGAGAGAGCATTTTAATTGCAAATATATATATAATTTTTCAGATTGCAAAGTTTCACATTTCCATTTCTCCTTGGGCCCTAAAGTCATTCATAGAACAAGATGAATTATGACTAGTAAATGGAATGATTCTGATACCTTATTGTATCTTCACTGATCATTTACTCACCCTCTGTCTTACCAAGATAAATTCAAACTCATTCTATATGGAAGGAGGGGGTTTAGCTGAACTGCCACCCTGGATTTCTGGAGGGCAGACTTCGGCCCATTAAGGAGAATGGTTGGTGGAGTCCCTTGAGAGGCAGTCCTGAAGGGCAAAGGAGTCCAGGAAGGCTGGACACTCCTCAAGAAGTAAAGCCTAAAGGCACAGGAGCAGGCTGTCCCCATGTGCTGAAAGATGAGCCGTCGTGGAAGAACTCTGGCCTGTCTAAACAGAGAGATATGGCTCTCTGAGCTCAGGAAGAAAAAGAGGGTTTATGACCTTTGGAAGACGGAGCAGTCCCCTCAGAAGTACTACAAAGATGTCATGAGGCTGTGCAGGGACAAAATTAGAAGGGTCAAAGTGCAACTTGAGCTTAATCTGGCTGTTGCTGTTTGAGACACTAGAAAATGTTTTTATAAATGCATAAACAAGAAGAGGACTAAGGAGAATCTCCGTCCTTTATTGTATGTGGGGATATACAATAGTCACAAAGGATGAGGAAAAGGCTGAGGTACTGGATGCCTTCTTTGTCTCAGTCTTTAGCAGCAAGACAAGTTGTTCTCCAGGTACTCAGTCCCCTGAGCTAGTAGAAAGTGACAGGGAGAAGCATGAAGCCCTCATAAAAACATCGAATATCCAAGTTGGAAGGGACCCACAAGTATCATGAAGTCGAGCTCCTGGGTCTCATAATCCACAAGGAAATGTTTAATAATCTGCTAAATCACTTAGATTTATGCAAGTCTATGGGACCAGATGGGATCCACCCAAGGGTACTGAGGGAGCTGGGTGAAGTGCCGCTTTCCATCATCTATCAGCAGTCCTGGCCATCATGCAAGGTCCCAGTCAACAGGCATCTAGCAAATGTGACACTCATCTGCAAGAAGGGCTGGAATGAGGACCTGGGGAACTACAGATCTGTCACTCTGGCCTCAGTGTCAGGAAAACTTACGGAGCAGATCATCTTGAGTACCATTACGCAGCATGTACAGGACAACCAGGTGATCAGGCCCAGTCAGCACTGGTTTATCAAAGGCAGGTCCTGCCTAATAAACCTGATCTCCTACAACAAGGTCACTCACCCAGTGGATGAGGGAAAGGCTGTGGACATGGTCTACCTAGACTTCAGTAAAGCTTTTGACACCATTTCCCACAGCATTCTCCTGAAGAAGCTAGCTGCTCAAGGCTTAGACAGGTGTACGCTTCATTGGGTTAAAAAACTGGCTGGGTGGCCAAGCTCAAAGAGTCGTGGTGCATGGATTTGTGGCCAGTCACTAGTGGTGTCCTCCAGGGCTCAGTACCGAGACCAGTTCTCTACAATATTTTTATTAATGAGCTGGATGAGAGGATTGAGCGCACCCTCAGTAAGTTCGCAGACAACACCAAGTTAGGCATGAGTGCTGATCTGCCTGAGAGTAGGAAGTGATCATTCCCTGTACTCTGCTCTGGTGAGGCCACACCTTGAGTACTGTGTCTCAAGTACTGTGTTCAGTTTTGGGCCCCTCAGTACAAAAAGGACATCAAGATGCTGGAGTGTGTCCAGAGAAGGGGAACAAAGCTGGTGAAATGTCTAGAAAACAAGTCTTATGAGGAGTGACTAACAGAGCTGCGGTTGTTTAGCTTTGAGACAAGGAGGCTCAGAGAAGACATTGTACTTTACAATTACATATTAGCAAGATGTATATCAGTCTCTTCTCCTAAGTGATAAGACAAAAGGAAATGGCCTCAAGCTGTGCCAGTGGAGATTTAGGTGGGATAATAGGAACGATTTCTTCACTGCAAGGGTTCTGAAGTTTTGAAACAGGAAGTAGTTGAGTCACCATCCCTGGCAGTCTCCAAAAAAACACGTAGATGTAGTTCTTAATGACATGGTTTAAATGGTGGACTTGGCAGTGCTACACTAAAGGCTGGACAAGATGATCTAGAGGTCTTCTCCAATGTAAATGATTCTATGAATAAACAGCATTCTTATAGACATTCTTAAAGTTTTCATCATAACTGTATCTGATTATTTAAAAAACGGTGACTGCATTTTCATTCAATTTTCATGTGAGATGGTGATAAATACTCATCTTACCATTGGAAGGCTGAGTCACAGAAAGAATTGGTTAAAAACAACTACACTCATCTTGGGGAACCCAGTGTGAGATATCAAGAGCTGTATTTTTTTTTCACTGCTATCACATTTTGTGACATTTCATATGTTTCAGGCACAAACAGCATAGACTTACCTGAGTTTGTCTTCAGGATACCATGTAGTAGCTTCAACTGAGCGATTTTCCTTCCTTGCACTGTAACTCCCCTGCTTCATTTACTACATGCATTACTAGTTTCTGCAACACATGAAGTACAGTGATTATAGACAAGCTAGTTCTCTACACAACCCTAAATCAACTCAAGAGCAGGTCCATGGTGGGGTCAAGTATTCTTTGACAGTAGGTTCAACAGCATTTGTGGGCAGATGGGAACAAAAGGGCTGACAGGAGTGGGACCCGTCTGGAGAGCGATACTCAACTGCAGTTACAGACAGCCCACCTGCTCATTCAGCAGTCCCGATATAGCTCATTTTGTTCATCTAGCCACCTGACACCAGCACCTTATAATTTGCTATAACAGGCAAAGATAATGACAATCACTACATCTGTGATTTCTGTACCTTCCAGTCCAGTTTGGTAGCTAGATGGCTCCCTGGCCAGCCTAAGTTCTGGAGCTACTCAAAGTGCAGCCCACTTTCCAAGGCTTAGAAAAATTGATGTAGCCTTTAAAAAAAAAAGCATCATCTTACCTTTGGTGTTATTACCCAAACTGAATAGCTAAAGTTTAAGAGTCATTTACCGGTAGAAAAACACATATATAAACAAGAAACCAGCAGAAGAATGAATTCTTAAGTTGAATAACACGAGAACAATGAATGAGGATGTATGTGTGCATGTACATGCATGGGTGTTTGACAGATATTTATCTTTTCATTGACTATTCCTAAAATCAGTCATTCTATAAATTACATTATAACTTTAAGCAACCATTTCAGAGACATTGTGGCACTGCATTAAATAATTGACCTTTATTTCTGCTGTCCAACTAAGATATTGACTGTTCTAAAATTAAAAACCAATATCAATAAAGATATGATACAGAAATATATATGGCATCTCACCATTGAACAATATTAGTTCTAAAACGAAAAGCTCTGGCTTTTTTTTCCAAGGTTCATTCTATTGCACAGAAAAAAAAAAAAAAAAAAAAAAAAGCCCAGCATGACTAATTTTCTGCCTTAATTTTAACAGGCTAGCTGAACTGCTTCAGAGCTACGTACCGTAATGCCTTCAAAGCCATGCCTAGAATGTAGCATGGATGCCATTAGGCAATTACATACCACTCTGGGCTGCTTATCATACCAGTGATATCAGAGCAGGAAAAAAGCACTTCCTGCAGTGCCCACAGGCTAGGCTTACATTACAATATCCTGTTCAGATGCGAGACAAGCGCTGAACCATCACGGGAAGGCAGCCATGGCTTGAATCTGGATACAGATGACGGGAGGAGTTCTCACTTCAACCTCAGCAGCAGAAGAACACATTAAATTTCAGTTTTATTTGAAACAGTATGAAAAGATTGACATTATCCCTTTCAAATGTATTTATTCAGAGAATGCTTGGTCAAGACCTGATCTCATCTGTTGATGATCTTGTCACATTTCAAGTTGTAATTTTATAAGCAGCTAATAAGAGAAAACATGCAGAGCTGTCATCCGCTTTAATAAACTAAATGCTCTGGACTGCTCTTGGTTGTATAGGTCTGGCTACATTTTCCAGAGAAATGCGTTGCAGATCAATTTCCAGCCTAGCATAAAGTTTGGGTGAGCTTGCCCAGGCAGAGTTTCCTGCCAATGCAGCAAAGTCTGGACTAGCTTATTTCAGGCTACTTGTGGTATGTCTGTGCACCATTATACATTGAAGATATATCATGAAATTAAGCCAGATTCAGCACTGCCTTTATGTAGTTATACATTTATTCTACATTTTTTAAATAACAGACATTTTGATTTGTTGCTATTTGTCAACATTCCATAATGAAAAATTGTGCACAGAGCTGATAAGTCATGTTTTGTTCTGTTTGTTTGTTTGTTTTTTCCAGCTGTATGTGAACCAGAAACCATCATGCATTTCTTTCTCAGCATATTGAAAATTAATATTCCACAAAGAGACAAAATTCAGAGTTCCAGGTTTATTTCCATGGGAATCAAGTATTGATGTCATAAGGAATTTATATTTGAGGAATCTTGTTTATGCACAATCTCAAAGTCTGTAAAGAGATATTAGACTTCACAATTTCTTTGAGCAGGAAGAACAAAGGTGTTTCTCCATGTTTTTTTCATGCAGCTTTCTGCTGATTTTCATAGCATCTTTCAATACACTGTGCTATAAAATATGTTAACTTTTACTACAATCCACACAACTCAGGACTACCTTCAGCAGACATTTCAGGGTTTGTAATTCTCTACCATGGGGAGGGAAATTTTTCTTCTGTCTTACTGTATCCATTTATTTTGATCGGATTTGCTATAACCTTTGCATCAGATTCATCTGACAGCAGCTATTAGCATCAATTTATTTCATTACAGTAAAGAAATACATGAATATATTACATCAGATTAAAGAAAAGCATATATCTACTGTACCATTTAAGAACCAAAAATGCATTATTCCATATTTTTGCACACAGAATATTTACTTCTGTGGAAAGTTTCTTGTTATGTCTATAAACCAATAAAAGTCTAAGGGCACATAAGCCCTTCAAAGTTCAACTAGATTTTCAAAAAGGCTGCGATTCAGAGCTTTAGCTGACCAACACCAGCAACTTGTTGAGCTTTTCAGAGTTCAGTGCCAACAAGTAACATGCTTGCCACTACTTTTTCCAGATGAAATTACTGCCAGATATCTGGAATATATATATATATATATATATATATAAACTCAGCTTAGCTGTGGGCAGTTACTTTGAATGTCCTAGCCAAACAATAGTTTAAGCAGTGTGCTGTGTCTCTGTACTGATGTTAACTTCATGCACTAGTCACAGCAAGTCAAATTTGATTTCCTTCCAAGTTTAGGATGTTGTTTGTCCTACTTGATTTTTCCTTCTCCTTCCATGCCTCTTATTTCTACAGAAATATACTGGATAGGCACAGAAATCATAACCCAGACCGGCTGGAACAAAAATAATGTTTGTAAGTACAATGAGGATACATGGTGAGGACATAGCCCTGAGTACTGGCACACAATTGTCCCTAAATTAAATTGTTAGTGCAGTCAGATACACACTTTCAGTGCAGGCCAGCAGAAGTCTCTCAGACACCACAAGCAAGTCAACACAGCTCAGACCATTATTACTAAGGGAATTTGGAAGTGCCCATATCTGAAAGGCAATTGCTTAGCTTTATTAGTGCAGGCCATGACATAACGACCCTCCAGTCCAAAAAGTAGTTCCTGGTCCATATTCTTTGCCAGTACGGATGTAACCAGAATGCCCTTCAAATCCATAGAACTTGGCTTATGAAAAAAAATTCAAGGGGACAATAAAGTCAAAATTGTCAGAGCCTAGGTTCTAAATCGGGGACGTGTCTCAGCTTTTAAACCATCTTGACCCATCACATTTGTTGTTTTTTTCCCCATACGTAAGTAGCTTCAGGCAACCTTTTTTGATACTACATAGATCAGATAATTTTAGGAAGGAAGCACAGACATATTCAGAACTTCACAAAATACTCTTGAATATAGACAAATATTACATGTATGTCTGTTTTTCCTGAAACAACACTATTATTTGACATTAGAACCACCTGGGATTTTTGCTCACTTTCAACTGTTATATTATGGCATTGCATATATTCTGTCCCTTTTCACAAAGAAGCCACGTGCCTGAATATGGGTAAATTCACATGTGTCTTTATGGTAATTGAGCATTTGCTCATTAGTGGCTTTATTCAGATTCTATCACTTGCTACGGGTTGGATCTACAGAAGATGTAAGCTCTGCTTTGCTTTTCTTTGGTTATAGCAAGGTGAGCTCTAGCCCTTGCTGTTCACTAAAAAACAGGTTAGTTATATCATGGTGTGTGGAGTTGGTGTTGTAGATAGCCCGCTACATGCACCCTGGTAACAAAGTATATAACAATATTAAATATCCAGTGATGATTTGTTTAAAAATGTATCACATGCCTGTTCCCATAGGGGAGGAAATAAGTGGCTGCTCAGCATTGAGTTTATAATTTTCTCCAAACAATTTGTCTTCCTAGTCATGTATTCAAGCCACTCAGTTTTTGTTTTCATATTCATAGAGCCAGTGAGCTCTCCTGCTCTTAGCCTGACCCTGTCCCTTGAGCATGTCATGGAAAACACTACAGTGTCACCATCAAAAGGTCTTATCTAGCACCATTCCACCAAAGCTAATCAATTAGAGCAAGGTAAGGTGTGGGGACCAGTTCTGCTGTCTACAGAACTTCAGAAAGGGAAAACTTACTCAAGATACGTATGAAGTTCTCAGTTGTTTAATCTCACCTTTAAAGAAATCCTATGACTGACTGACTTCCTTAAATACAGTAGATACTGTGGGATAAAGACGCAGCATCTTCATAAGCCTGCTAGGACAAATTAATTTCATTATTGCTATGATTTCTGAATTTTACCATGCCAGAACTTCCAATACTTTCTTTGCTCTAAAATAAGATGTGTTAGGTAGAAGGCCAACATGGGAAAACTGAATAGTCAAGCACAACAGATTGCCCTTGCATACCTGTCCCTATCATTCAGTAGTTATCACCACAAATGCTGTGCTCATTTCTTCTGTTTCTATAGTCTCTTTTCTAAACTCTAAGGTCTTCAAGCTCAGAATGGCACTTCCTGTCAACTGTTTGGGTGTTTTGAAACCAAGCAGAAAACATCATTGTGTGATGCATTCTTGACTCCAAAAAAATATAAGACATATGGATGCAGTTGCTTGACTAATATCAAGTGTCATTTTGATCACTTCATAAAGGCCAAATATAAGGCAGAACTACTTTCTATACGGTTTGGATGGTACAGTTTCAAATCATGCTCTTTCCGGCAATGGAAGGAGCTGGAAGCAGAGGCCCATGGGTGTGAACTGACTCATGTAGGATTGCCCAACAGGTCAGCTGCACAGCCACTATTTCTGCATTCCTAGCTTGAGACAGTATCTTCTGATCTTTGCCACATACAGACTGTTGAGCCTCATTAGTTGCTATAATGCAAAAATCATTACATGCCCAGCAGAACAGCAAATGCTGCTAGGTAGCCAGTAATACCTCATGAAGACTAGAAAGTTCTCTATTGCTGCAACAAGCACCAACATCAGGTGCAGTTGCATATAAGGTGAAATTTCTGTTCCTCATTAGATCTGTGAATGGATCTGCCCTGAATGTTTGTTCAGCCTATGCTAATAACCAGGCTATTAGGCTACCTAATAGCAACTCCAAGTTCTAGTGTAGGCACTTGTGGATGGATTGCAAGTGTTTTGGAATGGCCATGCAATTGTTTTGTACATGTTCATTTTCTCTTCTGTTATGACTAGATTGCACATTCAGTGTGCTCAGGTGGCCAAGAAGGACAAGAGCATCCTGGGTTGTGTAAGAAACAGCGTGGCCAGAAGTGCTAGGGAAGTGATTGTCCACCTGTACTCGGCTCTGGTGAGGCTGCACCTCAAGTACTGTGTTCAGTTTTGGGCCCCTCACTACAACAAGGACATGGAGGTGCTCGAGTGAGTCCAGAGAAGGGCAACGAAACTGGTGAGGGGTCTGGAGAACAAGTCTTACAAGGAGAGGCTGAAGGAGCTGGGATTGTTCAGCCTGGAGAAGAGGAGGCTCACGGGTGACCTTATAGCTCTCTACAGGTACCTTAAAGGAGGCTGCAGCGAGGTGCAGGTTGGTCTATTCTCCTACATGCCTGGTGACAGGATGAGGGGGAATGGACTAAAGCTGCACCAGGGGAGGTTTAGGTTGGATATTAGGAAGAACTTCTTTACCAAAAGAGTTGTTAGGCACTGGAATGGGCTGCCCAGGGAAGTGGTTGAGTCACCATCCCTGGAGGTCTTCAAAAGACGTTTAGATGTAGAGCTTAGTGACATGGTTTAGTGGAGGACTTGTTAGTGTTAGGTCAGAGGTTGGACTAGGTGATCTTGGAGGTCTCTTCCAACCTATTTGATTCTGTGATTCTTTGAGGAACATATTGCATTGCTGTTCTATTTGTACAATACTTGGCAAAGAACATTTCTGTGAATAATCACCATTAATGGTAACAACTTCCCCCTCCCCCCCCATTACAGCCACGGAATTACCTGGTATCTCTCAAAACCATATTTTTGTTTTTCCATTTCTTCACCACGTCATTTTCCTTACATAGGCACCCACTTTAGTTGCTTATAAAAGACCTTAGGCACTCTCATCCAATTATTTCAAGAAGCATCTCAACCTGTGAGATGAGAGCACATTTTCAGAGCACTCCTCAATCCTTGGACACTTTCAGGGTGTTTCAAATACCATGTTATGGAGCTACCACCATGGCAGAAATTGTTGAATGGTTCTCTGACAAAGCTGATTCTCATTATGAAGAGTGGAGAGTGATAAGGAATTTTCTGTGAAAGTGTCAGCTGTTCAGAACAGTCCACTGCAGCCATATTTAAAATCAACATCTCTTGGTAACTAAAAAGAAATATATTAATTTCAAACCAAAACTTTCTGAGGAATTAGTAACAAATATTTCAACTAGGCCACACAGTCACAGCACCCCCTCAGTGCTGGGCTGTCTGAGAATCAGACTCCTACACCTCTATATCGCACTGTTAGTTCCAAACTAAAGTATGCTACTTTTAGACTAATGTATTTTAGTGTTATAAAAAACAACATTTACTGTGCAACCCCATGTCATTATCCATCCAGCAGTATTAGACTGTTACATATAAACACCACGTGCAATAATAACTCTTATGATGCAAGATTATGACATGTTGCAATGACATCAGGCCTGTGTGCTCCTTAGGGCTCTAAGGGAACACTCCAGCATTGCATCAAAAATTTACATTGGCTGATGTTCTTCATGACTGAAAACATATCCAGGGCCACATGCTGGTGAAAGACTCCCACAAGTAGCTCCTGTCACAGCTCTGAGATGGCTGAGTGCAAGAGGAGAGCCATGACCTATGGGGAAACCCCAGGGAGCTGTCAAGGCCGGGTCCTCACCAGCCAGAGCCTTTCCCACCAACCCCAAACAGGGAGCAGAACAGGTTGGGGGTGCCCCACCAACATGCTGGGCCACCACCAACACAGGGTTTCAAGCAGATTTGTGGTGACAGGCTAGGAAGTCAAGACTGCATGCCTGGGCCCAGATCAGTAGGGTATGTGGTCAGGCACAGCTGCCACAGGGTTACGACAGAGCACAGGCTACTAAGTGCAACAGTCTTGGCTTAAAAGAAGCCCCCACCTAAAAAGGAGGGACAGCCCTTGTTAAGGCTACTTAGTGGAGATGTTCAGGGGAGCATCTCCTGAAGCTGCTTCCATCCCTTTCTTTCAAGGCTACCACCTACATTAGCTGTGAGCTCAGGCACCCAAAACTCATAGGCCCCAAGAGCTCTGGTGCAGCTTTTCAATACTTTTATGCCATGTCATCTCTTTGACAAGAGATACTTTGGTCCCTTGTGGTCTTATGTCTGTTTACATTTTTGATTTTTTACTGTTTGCTGTGATACACAGTGCTTGAATCCAACTTCAGGAGTTCCCCAGTCTAAAAGTGATCCCATGATATTTTCTTGATTATATTTGTGTTCTCCTGTCACTAGTTCCATTGGTAAACATATTCAGAAAGTCTTACTGCTCACAACTTTGAACTTCCCCCATTGAACTATTTACCCCAAATTCTTTCCGAACTGTTCTGCAGCTTCAGACATGCTAATGTATCAAACAGGACAGACATCCTGCTGTCCCCAAGACAAACTGGCAGAGCTGACATCCAGGCAGCTAAACTCCTTTATCCTCCAAGACAAGGTGCTACCACCACAAATCACCAGCCCATGCAATTACCCAGACCACAGCTGGGAATCATTTCCCTAGAGTAAAGCAGCACTGGTGACCACCACCAGCACAGAAGAGTTGTGGGCCACATTTCAGGACCAACCTTGTGGTTGTGTTTGCTGGTACAGAGGTAATGAAACATCCCAAAAGCGATTAGACAGAGCCGTAAAGGGGTTTCTTCTCTCCTGGGCTTCAGGATTCAGCTAGGTTTGAGAAACAAGTTGGAGAATGGACAAAAAGGCAAAAATAAAATGGAAATGAGGCCTGTAGCCAGCTGTAGGGAAGGCAGATTTTGGTGGATGAAGTGTCAGGTCACATCCAAGTTACATCAGAGCATCCCAAAGACACTTTCATTATAACATTTTCATTCTGATTTCTGCCAAGCCTAGTTTTTGAAAGCATTCAAAAGACATCTGATATCTATTTCCAAAGCTTTATGCATAAGATATTACTGTTTAATCTCCGCAGGACAGGAACTCTTTTGTATGCATAATAAATAGACCCCAGCATCATTTAGAGCCTGTAGGTATTGCATGCAAGACTGGAAAATTCAAAGCTATATACATGGTGTTTTTCCTTTAGTTTAATTTGAAAAAAAAAAAAAAAAAAAAAAAGTACTTTTTCCATAGAGCCAAAAGAATATGGTCTTCCAGAGTGAAATAGCCTCTCTACCTATTGCAAACTTCTACAGATGCATTTACATTTCTGAACATATCAGCCATACAGTGGAAGTCTTTACCTGAGCTTGTCTACAAAGGTGCAGGCAAGCTACCAATACAGCAACTGACATCAGACCAGATCATCAAGAGAAACTCTGGCAGTTATGAATTACTGCTGAATGAAAACATTTATCAGAACTAATATACAACCAGGCATCCATGAACAGACAATGAAGCATGAGCTAATTGCCTACCAAGTCTTTCCATCTACTTGATTGAGTTTGGCAAGTAGATTCAGCATGCAAATTCACCATTCTGCAGGGACTTAATGCTCGTGTTTAGAGACATTAGCTCTTCCTGACAGGAAATTAGTCTTCTCTCAATGTTTCCACAAAGAGTTAGGAAGATGCAGGAAATACTTCTGCACATTTGGCATCTGATGTTCATGAAACTTCAGTCACTATAAGCAGCTAGGACTCTATGTAAGAATGGGCAATGCACAGCAAAATCTTCCACTCAGCTTATCTCCTTCCCAGGAGATAAGTTGACAACTACGATATTTGTTGGATGGATTGAAAAGACACCTGTAACACACTTGCTTTTGGCCTTGGGAGCCAGATTTACTTTTCAAGATCAAAAAGCATCTGCCTAACTTCATGACCTCAAGTAACCACTCCACGCTCTATGAATAATTAGGACTGTGAAATGTATTTTTTTTCCTTCAGCTTGTGTTGATGCTATGAAAAGCATTATTTCCTCCAGTGTAGAGAGGCATCTCACTTCCTGTTTTTTCTATTACAGTGCATCAGGAAAAAGAAATCCCATAGCCTTCTGTCTAAGATAAGCACATAAGCTCCCTAAACCTAACAGATGTCACTGCATTTAAGCTGATTCAAAGAGCACTTTTGTCTAAAACATTTGGCTAAGGAAGAACAACACTGCATGGAGTTCTTGCTGGGGGGAAGCCCCAGAAACTATGCCCTAGACTCTATGTAAGCCATCTCTTCCCCTTCTGACTCCTTCAGCCTGACATCAGCCTCACTCCTCAGCACCCACAGGAGGCAGAGATGGGCAAGTAGTCACAGCTCTGACAAAGCAGGTTACCTCAACTCAGTTATTTTACCTGTACTTATTTTGCTTTTACTATTAATCCTGGCAAGAAAAACCTTAACATGCAATTCATAGACTAGAATAACTCATCCAAGCACAGCATTCCCTGGTGTGTGGGAGGGCATGCAACTGGATGGAAAACAACCTGCTGATGTGACCCAGTTTCCTTACAGAGGGAAATCTTGTCTATGAAAAAGAAAAGCTTATTTCTTTAGAATACGCTTTGGAAAGGAAGCTACAAGCCCAGTTAAGATTAACATATGTAATTTAACTTTACCAGGAGGCTGTCTAAACAACAAGAAAAATCATATACACCCTTCAGAAATGACGCCATAGTGTTCAACCACATAAAGAAGATCTACTGTATTTCAAATAATTTTGTGTTATTTGAAGCTGCATGAAGTGTAATGGCCTAAAATATATAGGCAATTAAACATGAACTATTGGCCTGTTTTCTCCTAAACTTCTATATATCACTAAACCTGTGACTACAGAACAGCAAGGTGAACAAATAAAAGAGCAAACAGCTTGATCAGCAGATGCCAGTTGTTGTATATATTTCCAGTTTTAGCCTTTATCCTTCAAAGCATCCTTATGGTAAACTTGTTCAATGAAATGAGCATGTTGATGTTCACCCTAAGTAGATGAAATAAGCTGATAAAAAAATTGGTCACTTAAACCTGTTCAATGTTTAATATTTGATTATTAAAGTTGAACACCTGGGCAAGTGTATGCAGAACATGGGTCTAGGGCAAAAGGACTCAAGACAATCAAGTCCAGGAAGGGGGAGTGAGAAAAGAACAGTGACTTCGAAAACAACAAGTGATTCATTGCTAGAGGATGTGTGTTTTCAGGAGCTGGAAGCAACTGGCATTCAAAAGAGGGAGCAACAATAAAGAGTAAAAGTGACAGGGTAAAAGGGGTAAAATGTAGATCATAAGATTGTTTCAACAAGGGCTTGAGAAGCACAGGGAGTGAGAGGAAGAAATTAAACCAAAGATATTATTTTAATATTTAAAAGTATTCTCCTATAGGTTCCCCAAGAAACATCAGTAGACAGGTGGCAAGATAAAGCAGCCATTAATTTGATTACTCATTTGCACAATTTACAGTAACAATTAAGTAGTCTTAATGTAGATATTTACTGAATGAAAATGTTGAAAAGCAGGTTTTGTAATAGACTAGTTCCACTCTTTCTCCAACTTCCCCAAGAAGTGCAGCATACACTAAGCTGCTCCAGAAAAAAAAAAAAAAATAAATAAAAAAAATCAGATATTATCCCCAGCTGTAAATACAAGGCTGACAGGAAACACTAAGAACTTAGCTTAGCTCTGTTCATATCAATAGGCTTGGTAAAGGGAAAAGTTACATGTGAGAACAGGTCATGAAAATCTAGTTCAGTTGATACTGATTGTGCTTCTGGGAAATCCAGAAACATTTTTCAAAAGCGTTTGAAATGTTTCCTTTCTCAATAGCCTGCTTCTGCTGAGAATTTGAAAATAGCAGCAACCAGTAATGAAGTGTTTGATTAGTAATAATACCACATACTTTTACATGGATGAGGAACCCAGAGCTCCCCAAAGGCAGGCAGCCCCAAATACCTTTGTTATTATGATTTACAAAGACATAGTCTATCAGTGTCAAAACATAGAAGAGTTTATGCTTTTTTGCTGCCAGTTCAGTGTTCTAGCTCTCTAAAAACATGTCCTTTGTTGTCACAGATTACAGATGTGTAATTCCAGATTCCTTTCATTGTATGCAGATGGTCTTCATGAAGGCTACCAACTTTATTCTATTTTGTTATAGTCATTACTAGAACTTCAGATTATTTTTTTCCAGCAAAATAAGTGATATGTGTCACAGCAAGCTAAACTGATAGGCATTTTGTGTCATCGATACAATGCTTTGTGCCATTGATACGCTTCTTGCATACCCACCTGAAGGATTTGGTGTCAACCACTTTAGTAAAATATTGGTCTAAAGCAATCCAGATTAAAGAGTGCAAGTGACATTCCAATGCCTGTGTCCAGCAGGAATTACACCAGCTAGAGACTTGTCCAGGTAAGAATTTAAGAACTAGGGCATGATATCAGTACATTTGACAAAGGTACTGGTCTGGGAGGCTAGGTCCTAGCCTGGCAGAGATTTCTTGGTTCCTGACGTTCCCCTACCTCAAGGTCACTGTCCTTCCCTTTGCCTCATTAAGGATTTCATAGCAAGGACCTATTTTTTGCTGGTGAGTACTCTGCTTGAGCAAATAAGGTCCCAGGCTACTTGAATCATCCAGCTGTTACATTTTCCATCAATCTTATATTTCACTTACTGAGGATGAACTTGCTTTATTTTATAGATGTTCATTTTCATGGAGATAAAATTTAAATAAACATTTTCCAGTCACTGATGGCTGTACATAAAATATTGTGCTTCTTTTGTATTATGCAGTAAAACTGCCATAAAATGTTGTCTGAAGCTTATGAAGCAATTGTTTATAAACAATCTGGTTGAATAAAAGTTGTTTTGAAATTATCATACATTGATATTGAGCTCACTAGATGAATCCCAGTTAGGAAATTATACCTGTATTTCTGAAGTGGTAAGTTTCTCCAAGAATAGCCAATTTCATGCCATATAAAAACTTATCAAAAAGAGTATTGCTAAGAGTTCTCAGAAGCCACTTGACACTAAACACTGTACAAGCCACTGAATAACAATTGAGATCATTTTTACAGCTTACGTCTATAGCTGCACTAGCTAATCACATCTTCAGTTTACCGCTGGTATCAACACAGTCTCATGTAGCCATCTGTGTGGGCTTTATACCTTAACATCTAAGCTTTAAGTGTGGACAAAATGCATACCATCATGAATACAATGCTCAAAAGCATCAACCTAGCATAACAGTTGATGCCATCTTCATACAGTTCCTAATGTTTAACAGGTTTCCTTCCCTCCCTCACCCTTTTGACCAAAAGAGATTGTTGCCTTTTCTCTGAAATATTTCACATGCTTTCCTCTAAGCATGTTAATGTTCAACTAAAGTGAGCCTTCAGTTTGTTTTGCTTTACAACTTAACAGAAAATTAGATCAAGCTCTTCTTATATATAAGTGACTTCATCTTCACAAAAGACATTAATTTCTCTATGCCTCTGCAGTGCTTTGATAGTAAAGTACTGAATAATTTTCAATATCACAAGATTAAGTCCTGACCTCACTGGCACCCTCCTGCTACAAACTTGAGTCAGTAAGGCCAAGTTTCACCCAAGATCACCTAGTCACATACAGTCTCCTGACTTTGAAGTTCTTTTCTAAGAAGGAGAGAATTCCTCTAACTTTGAAGCATGATTGCCATTATCCATGTAGTATATAAATTTTAGATTATAAATATTAGTATGAGTACCAGCATATTTCACAAAGGTGAAGAAATATCCTGATTAGATGTCATTGGAAGAGAATCTGAGCAGAGTTCAGCCATGCGATCTAGGGAAAACTTTTGTCCTAGAGATAAAAATTAGAGAAAATTAACTAAATCCTCTTGAATATAGTTGAATTAATCTGAATGGTTACTTAAACATGAATCCAAAGGAAACTCACTGTAATGAGTTCTTTATCTATAGATGGCATTTATGACATTTGTTAGAGCAGCCCAGCCTATAAAATTATTTTGCAGATTATATTTTGCTCTCCATTCACATATTTTACTTATTTTAAATATTAACTAATGTTATTAAATACTGAAATACTAATATAACTACACAATATAGCATATTTAACATAACTCATTGAAATAAAACTAAAATGACATTACAAAAGAGTTATGCCTAAGATATCCTGCAATGGAATTTTAAAAATAAAATTAAGTATTCAATCATTACTAGATGTATTCCTATAATTATTATCAATTTTGCTCCTACATTTCTAGAAGTCCTGAATATGTGTGTATGCTTCAAAATCACATTTCCAAATTCCTATATTATTTAGAATTTGCTGCTGAAATACTGCTGAAAGTTCAGTTTAGAAGCTTATTGCAACATTTCTCAAGAGAACTTAACCATTATATCCTTTAAAAACTGTTCATGATTTGTAAGCAAGTCATTTCTTTTACATCCTCTATTATTGTCTGCTAGGATTTAGCTTTTTTCTTAAAGCAGGCTGAAACTTGTTCTCTTGTTATGAACAGATTTCACAGGTCTTAAACATCATTAAATGCCAACAGCAAGAACAAGATCCCAGCAGCAGTAACCGGATAGGTGCACAGTGTTACACATGGGGTCAGTTCACAGCTCTGACTCATCTTCTCAAACTACTACAGACTTACCAGTCAGTTCTGTCTAACCAGACCTGTCATCACACAGGACATAAGCAATACAATTCAGAAATCTTGTAAACCACCATTGTATTATCTCTACAAGCTCGAAAATTCCTTATCTATTGCTGACCACGTGGTCAGAGTCTACAATATAGTAATATAGGCTAAAAGAACACAGATTCATTGAAACAAGACAGATAATTTAAACACTTCAAGGAGCTTGACGGTACATTAACAACAATTAACACTTCAGTGCTAAGCAATGCTAAATTTGTCACTGCTTTGGACAGACTTCTAAGCAGATAACATGGAGCTTGCACAGGCCAGGTATTTCTGCTAAAACAACTTCCCAGCTAGTTCAGCTCTCTCAGCAAAGCCCTATAGTCTGACCACAAAGACATCTTCAGACTAGCAGGAGTTACCTTCACTAAGGGACTGCCCATTTCCTCCTAGGAGACAGGAAGCTATATAACCCCAGAATTTACTATATAACTGCAAAATTTAATCATTTCCTACTGGGACTTCAAATTTGCTGAACCAATGGAAGGTTTGAGAGGGTTTGTAAGTAGAGAGGTATTCCTGGATACAATACAAATACAGTTCAGGGAGAACAATGAAACAGGGTTACTGTGCAAGTGGCTTATAAAACCCAGAAGAAGCCTATTATCAAAAAGGTTCACACCTCAATCCAATTAAGATAATTGCACTCTCAGGAGCAGCACAGGAGCTACCTACGATAAAAGGCTCAGGCACAGAAGACTCAGTTTTGGATGAAGAAGAGACAGATCAAACTTATTTGAAATCTATTCATATGAGCTCAGACAGTTTCCACTCCTACAGTGCAAGGCTGAACACCTCTGGCTTCCATTCAGTATATCCTGGGGCAGTTAACTAGTGAAAATAGAGACAGGTATGTCAAGAATAGTACAAAGAGAACACAGAAGGTCACAAGAAAGCTGAACAGGTAGAACACCTCTAACTTCAGAAATACAATGGCCTTAATGCTCTGGTGTACATTCAGGGGCCTATATAGAGAGTATAATTTTAAGCTAGAAGTTTTATAACATCCTATAGAGTTTTTTTTTTTTTTTTTTTTTGTAACCTTCTATAGTTTGTTTTTGTTTGTTTGTTTGTTTGATTTTCAGAAGCTTTAATTGTAGGCTTGATCTTGGGAACAGAATTAACGTTGCACTTAACATTGGAAAGTTCCAAAAGTAATTTTGAAGCATCTTGCAAGCCGCCCAATTTAATGCATTTCATTGTGCCAGTCCCCAAACTGCTATGCTTCCTGAGTCTATATGCCTTGATGCAGTTAGGGAGGTAAGTCAAAGCTGCAGAATTCATGCTTACATATAAACTCACCTAATGGCCCACTGAATCATGTGCACACCTCCAGAAGAAGACAGCAAAATGTTAAGGATGAGGTTATTGCTATATATGATTAAGATATCATTAGGATTTTCAAGCAAGTGTTGTGGTTTAACCTGGCTGGCAGCTAAACACTACACAGCTGTTTGCTCACCCTCCCCCCTCCCTCTCTGGGATGGGGGAAAGAAAGGGGAAAGTGAAGCCTGTGGGTTGAGATAAAGACAGTTTATTAAGACAGGAAATAATAACAATAATAATAATGTGTATGAAACAAGTGATGCACAATGCAATTGCTCACCACCCGCTGACCGATGCCCAGCCTATCCCCGAGCAGCCGGTCCCCCCACCCCGGCTAGCCACCCCTATATATTGTTTAGCATGATGTCAGATGGTATGGAATACCCCTTTGGCCAGTTTGGGTCAGCTGTCCTGGGTCTGTCCCCTCCCAGCTCCTGCTGCACCCCCAGCCTGCCTGCTGGCAGGACAGAGCGAGAAGCTGAAAAGTCCTTGGCTTAGTGTAAGCATTGCTTTGCAACAATTAAAACATCAGCATGTTATCAGCCCTCTTCTCATCCTAATCCAAAACATAGCACCCTACCAGCTACTAGGAGGAAAAATAACTCTGTCCTAACTGAAAAAAGGACAGCAAGTTATTTAATTTCTTCACAGTCTACTACCAATAATAACCAGTCCAGAAATATAGTAAAATGAAGGCACTTTGCACGTTCATAACAGGTTAAGTAGTACTTTCAAAACTTCAGAGTTTCAAGGAAACATTCTTTTTCTGCAAAAGTGCTTGCACATGCATAGCTTGAAGTACATAAGGAACTCAGATCTTTGACAGGCTGCAAGTAGGTACACAAGTCTTGATAGAGTCAGCACTGCAAGGCATAAGGCATATATAGCATTGATTTACCCATTAGAAATACATTTAAGTGTTATTAGATAAGCCCGTATCTACTAACTTCCAAGCCCATTTTAATTGTTTTTTTCTTTAAACTCACACACCTTGCAAGCTTATTATAATAGATAGCATAGGCTATCACTATTAGCTGCCGACTATCACTATTAGTTGCTACTAAAATTAATGCAGTAAGAAAAGCATAGCTGTGCACAGAACCGCAACAAGTTATTTATGCAAATGCAGCAAAACTTTACTGTTGCCTAATTCAAAAGATATAACTCACAACATTAAAACAGCTGATTACTTACAGCAAACTTGCCTATTATTTTATACTTCTACTGTATAACGCATGTATCTTAAGTCCACGCAATGCATCCAGCCTACCCATGTTTTTGATCAGTACACAGTTTTTACATCAGGGCACAAAGTACATTATAACACCATTAACCACAAGAACCCATTATTGAGGCATAGTGCAGGGAACAGGGAAGGCCAGAGTCCAGTTCATTAGGTACTTCCATAGTGGTGGGGGAGGTCTACAGCTAAGCTGAGAAATCAGCCTAGACCAGCAGTAGCCATAGCCCAGTGGTGCATGTGGCTGGGAAAGCCTACCAGAAGAAAAACAGCTGAGGATTTTGTCCGTGGGCCTGCTTTGACAGAAGCCGGGAAAAGTTGAAGGTAGGGATATGAACTGCTTAGACACAGGAACACCATTTCTTTATACAGAATGCCTAGATGAGGCAGCAACAGCTTCACTTAATTGCTGTTTTTAAACTGGGTTGCTGGAACCACAGGGTAAATGGTAAAGGCTCAGCAGAGGGGCTTAAGGGACCAGAGGAACTGCAGAAAAGTTGTCTGCTGGCTGGTGATACAACAACTAATAAGTATTTCCAGCATCCCCAATGTGATATTGGTACCGGAATCAAGCCATAATTTACTGAGGGGAAAATACCTGATCCTTAGCTAGTACACCATGGCATGAGGTAAAGGAGAATGTATAAATTCCTCTGCCAGCAGAGAGATTTCTTTTTCCTGTCTGAAGGGTCTCATCTTGGCCATGTCAGGAGCAACCTGGAGTCTAACAGCACAGGATTGTCTTCTACTCTCTCTCCTTTGTAAGCCCAGGGGATAAATAACTCTAAAGCATGCATTTGTGGAGCCAGCATGATACTGCAAACCTTTGTTTTGAAAAGCTGAGAAACAACCAGATACAACAATGGCAGAGGTTTTAAAGTCCCTTAATTGTATGTCCACGCTGTCCATTCTTAATTGTATGTCCACGCTGTCCATTGCATTGAAAAAAACTAAGTATTTTGCTGAAAAAATGCTGTGACTGCAAATTTCTCTCGTGGCCATTTCAGCATGTGGGCCTTCCACAGAAAGTATTGTCTATGCCCCTGTAATAGGAAATCAGGATATAGTTGTAAAGAGCAATCATTGATAGCTTATTTGTGTCAGAAGCTGACTTGAAATTGAAATTAGCAATGTCACATAAATGGACATTTATGGACACTATTGGAGTGCAATTGGAATGGATACTATTCTGGAGTGCAATCATTCATCATTTGGAATAGTAAGCTCTAGCAGAAAGCCAAGCTCTAAAGTGATGTCTAACTCAAGTCTTAAGTTTTCTGACCTCTTTTCTCCTCCAAACTACCACCTTCAAGACTAAGTTTCAAATGGGACTTTGGAGAGGGGGGGCTTGTTGCACAAGCCTTGTGATATTTTTAGGAAGTGAGGAGGGAATAAAACAATACCGTTCAGTGAATTGTTTGCAAAAGAAAGGCGATTGTGTTGCTCTTCAGCTGCAGCCGAGCTGCAGCCACAAACTGGGGGAAGGCCTGGCTACAGCTGGGGAGGAGAACTTGACGTGGGGGTGCCAAGCTACCTGTGCGGCAGGCTGGGGCCGAAAGCTCCCCGAACGTTCCCCCCCCCCCCCCAGGGCCCTTCTTTACCTCGAGGGCCGAAGCCCCCATAGGGTCGGGTGGTCGGAGGCGGAAGGGCAGAAGAGCTAGGGCTGCGGGGCCGATCGGCTCCGCAGGGGGAGCCCGGGAGCCGCGGTGGGCTGGGCCGGGCCGGGCCGCGCTCTCTGCTCGCTCACCACCGCCGCGGGGTGGCTCCGGCTCCGCCCGGCGGCGGCCCTGGTTGACATGAGAGCGTGGCCGGCGGTGCCATGGCCTCTGCCGGCAGCGGGCCGCGGGACGAGCGGGCGGGAGGCGAGCCGGGCCGCTCCCTGCAGCACATGCTGCGAGCGATAGCGGAGGAGCGCAGCCGCGCTGGGCTCCGCCAGGAGATCAGCGGCCTCGGTGAGTGGTGGCATCCGGCGGCGGTGGGAGCCCAAGCCCGGCCTGCGGGCTCCGGGGGTGCCGGCGGGCGCAGCGCTGGGCGGCTCCATTGTCTGCGCTGCCCTTGCGGCCAGCAGGCCTCGCCTAACAACAGTGTATATATATACGTATATGTGTATATATATATATATATTTTAGCTAAAAGTTTTTTTTTTTTTTTTTTTTTAATATGAATGTTGTTCTGCTAGCCTGGCTCCTTGTGGATTTCTTACCCACCCGTGAGCTCCCCGGGTGAGTGGGTGGCTGCTCACCGTGGGCTGGACCACGCAGTGGTCGGGGTGGCGGTGGCTTCAGCCTGGTTGTTTATGTCTCAGCCTGTGTTTTAGCGTGGTGCTCCTCTGTTTGTTTAGCTGGTGGTGGAAACAGAATTGTGAAATGGGAGCTTGAATCTGAGGTTTGGTTGGCTTTCCGTGAGTGGTACAACAGCTGCCTTAACCCAGGTCCTTCACTAAGAGAAACACACCCAGCCCGGGTAATGAGTGGAAACGGCTTCTTATTACATGCAACAAGATGATAACTCTGGGAGACAGGAGACTTTGATGTGAGGACAGCATTCTGCCTTATTCAGGACTTCTGTAAATCCTGTGCTGTGAGGGATGGATGCCCAAGAGTGTTAGAAGAGGCAGGGCTTTCAGATAGGAGCGTGTCTGTGAAATCCTTCTGTTATTTCTTCTGTGTGGCCTTTGTTAATGGCTCAGCCTTCCTCGGCTCACTTTTCCCAAACGTCTGTTTCCGAGTCTTTCTTCTTAACTCAGAATGAGTTTTTAATTGGGTTTTGCTGGTCTCTGTAACGTGGGTTGGCCTGGGAAATCCTGCTGGTTCTCCTGGGGTTCCATAGGGAGGAATGGGCTCTCCCTTCTTTATTTTTGTCTTGCATGTAATGAAAGCTTGTGCAAATCGAGAGAAATGATGAGTCTTTCTTGTTTCTTTACGCTTTTTGTAATGGAATTGCATCTCCAGATTATATTGGAGTATAAAAACATTATAGGGCCAAATAAAGTGTTGTGGCAAAGACACTGTAAGCACAAGGGGGGAAAATGACTGTGAGATCACATTCATTGAAAAGATTTTGTCAGCTCATGTTTGGCCATACCAAGTTTGAACGAGAATAAAAGCTCACTGGAATAGAAATACTGCCATTGGTTTCTTTTACTGGAATCAGCTGGTAAGAACACAGAAATGCTTCCTCACCACTTGTGTTTGAACATGTATCCACAGCTACTTATCCTGAGAAGTCCTACTGTGTTGCTTTGGGATGGCTGTGCAAGCCATGGGACAGTACTGCACTTTTGTCCTGCCAGTTGGAGACTTGTAAGGAAAAACCCTGCAGAACTGCTCAGCTCATTGTGCTGAGAGCCTTACCCAGCTGTTCAGGATCTGTCCTGTGCCCGTGCCACAGGAGCGTCTTGGGTGTTCAGTTTTACAGCCAGGGAATGGAGCTGAACTTCCATCTGCAAGCACCACTGCTTGACGGGCTGTAGCTGTTGCGCATTTCCCACCAGCGTGGCGTCCTGCAGGCAGAGAAGCGCTGTTGATACGGAGTGGGACCTCTCTTGGGATCAGAAATGCAGGCTCGGATTGTCACGTGAACACGTGTGAAAACTTAAATTGTTGCAACATCTGACCAGTTTTTTTAAAAAAATTGTACCTACTATTTCTTATGGTTTGGGAGGGATGTATTGGAAAGTTTCGGTAAGGCCTGGCAGGCAAAGAAGCTCTCAGTGCTATGAATTGCCACACTTGTATATCAAAGGATTTTCCAAGACTTCAATTTCATAGTGTGTTGCATGTTACTTGGTACATAATGTTGTCACTCCTTGTGAATTTGTGCTTTTTCCTTACTCTATGGTTTGTTACTAGGACAGTGGTTTAAATACTTCTCTTAGGTAAAAATACTGAGCTTTTGGAGTTGGCTCAGCAGAAACTGCAAATGGAAAGGCCATCAGGTGAAACAGAATGGCTGAAATTCACACACATCTGGACTGCAATAGCAAATGCAGTTGCAGAGCATGAAAGGTAGCCAAAGTAGGCATAAGCTAGCTACATTAGGCCCTGGTAGCAGTGCAGGCATAAAGGCACAGGCTTTCCCTTGAGCTCAGCACTCATGCAACTGGTTGTGGTCCCCTATGGATTCACACAGCTGACACAGAAGCTTTGCTCTGCGTGCTTGAGTGTTATTATCCAAAACAGCCCTGATGGCTGTATGGTTACCTGGGGCAAGTTACATGCAGGGCTGCAGGACCAGCACAGCTGTGGCTGGTTTTATGTGGGTGGTTTGTCTTCTTATAATGGCCAAATCCTTTTCAGCTGTGTCCAGAATCATGGTAGGCCAAATCTGTTGTGAGTTCATCTACTTGCTCTTGAAATCAGCTGGCAAAGGCAGCTTTAAAAGGCCTTTAAAAAAAATCTGGGTTTTTCTGAGTGTTGTTAACCCCTTTACAGTAAAAAGGGACTCAGTGATCAAATATGTGAAGCCTCTTCCTTTTTATGTGTTTCCTTTAAGTGATCCATTTCCCCAGTTTAAGGAGAAAACTTATTTTTGCTGATGCTGGGTTTTGGTGAGAATTGCTTTTTCTCAAGAATATCATGTGAGTGGTTAGAAAAATCTTGTTCAAAACTGTGTAAATCCCTTTATATGGGATTTTCCGTGTTTTGCTGTTTATGCAATGTAGAAAATACAGCAAATCCCCTGACATCATGCTTCAGAATAATGACTCATACATGACTCTGTGCCAAGCTGCTTAGAGGGAAGGATGATGCCATTGTGAGAGGTCTGGGCTGTGTGTCAGTGTCATCTAGTTGTGCAGAGCATTACGCCAGCATTGAAGTCAAAGCTGGCTCTGAAATGCAGTTTGGTACAGCATTTAAAGACATTCTTATTCAGGGGGAATGATGAGCTTGCTTTGTCTTTTATCATAAAGCTTTAGATGCTGACAGGCTCTATGTAATGTTCATTGGCTGGCTGTGAGTACTACACCCTTCCTTTTAGGACCTGCTTGATAAGAACATAAATAATGTGAACTGTGAACTTTCCAGCTGTTGATTTTCTGTCTGGAATCCCTTCCCATGCTATATTTGCTCTCCTCAACCTCATTGAACATAAAGCTCTGAGGATATTTTTGGCCAAAACCCTGAACTGGGAGGGTTTTGGTTATGCCTGAAATGGCTGTGTAGTGTTCTAAGATGCTTAATTGCTTTGTGTCCTTCTGCCCTCCATGGATGAATTGCCCTGTCTTCAGTGCGGCATAATGTGCTTGGATGGAGGTGTGACTTGCTACATACTGGAACTTATAATTAAAAAGGAGGAAAAAAAAAAAAAAAAGTAGGTCTAAGTAATGTCTTGAACTGTGGCTGATTGTTAATAGAGCTGTAGTGAGGCTCCTGGGAGGCAGCTGGTTCAGCAATAAGCGAGCTGTCAAAAACTGCTGTCACCAGGCACTAGGGATCTGCAATTCTAGTGTTTACAGGTGCCAGTCAAGAGGCCAGACCCTGCAGAAAGCCTGATAATCCTGTCAGTAGTGAAGTGCTTCTTCCCTTTGGCTTCCTGTCGGTAGTTCCTCTGACCCGCTGTTGATTAAGGGGAGGGCAGAGGGATGTGTTGTCAGCAGAGGGACAGCAGAAAGCGGAACCTTTACCCTTAAAGCCTGAGTATTGCATGGACTCGTTTGTGCAGCAGTGCTCCTCAGAGCTTGTCATGTGAGTAAAGGCAGTGGGATGATTCATGTGCCAAATGATCTTGATGAGTAAATCCTGGAAATACATAGGTCACTGGCCTTCTGGAGCGAAGGAAAGGATGGGGGCATATGCTAGGTGAGTACATGAGCATTGTGAAAATATGACAGGAACGTGAAGACCTCAGTGAGAAAACATAGGCAGAAGGATGAAGCACGGCAAAATAAATGTTTGGAAAGCCAACGGGGTTAAAACAAGAATTAAAAAGAATTACAAATAATTCAGACTTTGAAGTACTAAATTCAGGCCTTAACTTCATAATAGTGTGGTAACTATTTTAATTAAATTATAATATTCAAAAAGGATAAATTTGTTTCTGGAACTCTGTAGAAAGTGTAACTGCTGAGTAAGTGGAAATAATCTGCTGAGGATTTGCTGCGCTACAGAACTAGTTTGACAGGAGTAACTTGGATACAGAAAGAAAATTCATTCTTCATTCACGTTTGTAACTGGGGCTAGTTCTGTGACTTGTCCCCTCAAAGCTGAGAGACTACAAAAGCAGGGAAACTTTGTCTTTGATGCGTGAATAACAAGAAGGTATGTGAATCGCTTCTGGTCTTCTGAAAGTTTGAGGGACACATGCAAACAGTCAAATTCACTAACTTACAGATAAGTTCCCCTGTAATGGGTTAATCTATTGTATGTATGTATTGCTAAATTTTCTTTTTATTCAACACATTTAGAAGCCTTTTTCAGTTCAAAACATTGTTTTAGTAATTGTACCTTAATATTTGTACAAGCGCTTTTGTCCTGTTGATAAAACCTTTTGCAACTAAGAAGGGGAAATATTCAATGAGGATGAATGTTCAAATTCTAAAAATGTATGTTACTGTAAGTAACTTAAAAATAGTAAAATAAAAAAAAAAATAAAAAAAAAGAAGTGCATGGAGTAGCTTCCTAATGAGTAAAAATATCACAGTGTTCCAGCCAGGAAGAATCTGTTTTTCCTTCTAGGAAAGGTTCTAGGAAGTACAAATGCAGTGCAAGATTAAAATAGATTATTTGAATCTGAGTTAAGTAAGTATATTTTGAAGTCAATGATGTAACCAGCTTACCCAGGGTATTGAATCTCAGATCCACTGGAGAAATTTGAGCAAACAGCAAGCATATTTCAATGAGAAAACGTGTACAATTATTTTTTTAAGGTAGAAGGGGAAGATAAGTTTAAAGCTGCTTTTTTTTTTTTCCTTTTTTTTTTTTTTTTTCTCATATGGGAAGACTAGCTAGGAGAAAATTCTGAAGTCAAGTCTGTGTTCATCTGACCTGACCTGTAGTACTGCTTGGACACGGATGCTGGTGGAGAAGCTGTAGACCATGCTGGAGTCCCTTCTGAGACCCCATCATGTTGGTGCTGGGGTGGGAAGGGGTGTCTGTCCAGCAGCCCTGCGTGCAGGACCAATGAGGTGAGGGATGTGCTCTCTAGATCCTGTGAGGGATCCCCTTGCTCTCTATTGCAGTGAGGAGCGGGGCCAGCCATGTAAGAGGAGCCTGCGGTGCTCATCTGCAACATGCCTCAGCAACCAGCATCTGTGTGAGGAGTGCTGTTTACACTTCCAGTACATCAGGTGTGTGCAAATCTGGTGGAGGGTAGCTCTGTGTGCTTGCTTCAGGGCTGGAGTGAGTAATCTTATAAACCAGGGTGTAGCACTGGTCTTTAAGGTAGCATCTCTTGCTGTAATGCATCAGTGAGGACAAAGTGGGGGAAGGCGGATGCACTGAAGGACAGGATATTTAAGAATATTAACTTAGGATCAAGCCTGTAATGTCTGCTTCCTTCCTATCTACTTTTTAAAGTATCACCTTATGACAGCCATATAAGACAGCTTCTGTACTCTCAGGAAGCTGATTTCATCTGTTTCCTACTGACTACTGTGCTGTGGAGAAAGGCAGTCTGGGGTACAGCCCCTGGGCTGCAGCCCCCCAGAGTAAGTAATCATTTTCTTAACATTTTTTTTAGTTATTCATTTAAATTTCTGTTTAGCTGGTTTATTAGGACCCTGCTCACACTGTTGGAGCTAATGGCCTGTCAGGCTTTCTATTACACACCAGTGTTTTCAAGGAATTTGTAACTTGGCTATGAAAGCTAGCTTCTGGCAGGAGCTTGACAGACGTCATCCCAGATCAATAATATAATGTGGTCTTTCTATTACGGCTTTTACAAATTTTTGACCAGCTGGGTTTTTATTCTTTTTTTAATGGAGATGGTTTAGGGATTTCCATGGCCTGCTCAAGAATATAAATGTTCAATTTATAAGAGTGAGACTGGAGATGTTGCAGTAAGGAGGCAGATTGAAACAACAACCAAAAAAATCAACAGCTAAAACCAAAATACCCTTTAGATCTCTGTTGCCCCCAGCTAAATAGTCAGTTTAGTTTTTAAAACAAGGCATGCTGCTGTTTGTTGCTGGCTGTTTGTGCGCTCTCACTTTTTTTTTTTTTTTTTGAAGATGAGTCTCTAAGAGCTGAATTACCAGTCTGGAATCTTGACAATGGGAATAGTTTTAAAATCCCAGTCTCTATGGATGTAGTTCTAATGAATAATTCTTCAGTTTTGTTGTTCTAGCAGTATGCTGGCATTAATCTTTAAAGGGACTACTGGTTGCAAATCTATTTTGAAGTCTGGGTTCTGTTTTGACCTTTAAAATGGATGGGAGGTCTGGTTTTGGGATTAAAGTACAGTTTGCCATTACAGTTCAGGATAGATCTTCTAAGGATTTAACAGTATATGTTAGGATTCTTTCTAAATAAATGAAAAACTGTATTTCCTGAAGGATGAAAGGATGAAACGTGGGTCTCCCTCCTCATCTTCTGTGTTCAGAATGAACTCATCAATAGAAAAACTCAGAGGATGCAAACTTTGCAATAGTTCAAATACACTGTGTTAAATTTAGGCTACACCTGTGGAAAAGCAAACCCCTGCAATTAACTGATTGATTATTGCTACATCTAGTTACCCTTGTGAATGGGATAAATAGGAGCAGGGTATCAGCACAATGATATTATTATCATGAAGTGAAAGTATGCAAGGAGAGCACCATTGTGTTGTTCTTTTAAAGGAGTCATGGTAACCTGAGCATGCTGCAGCAGTTCTGTTGACTGATGTTGGTAAGATGCAGCAACAGTCCCGAGTGGTTTTTCCTCTGAATTCGTACCATTTAAGGCATGAATACTGCATGTAAGGATTTATAGGGTTTTCTGCCAACCTGCTTTAGAAGGTTCTAAAACTGAGGTTCATGTTGTTGACTTTTGCTTGGTCTCTTCGTGTGCTGGTTCAACACAGAACTTGAACCCTGAGAACAGTATTCTTTATTTTCCTTTGCAAACGTGAAGTTAAAGATTAAACAAAGGTAGGAGAAACTGTAACTTTCCAGGTGTTCCTGAACTATGTTTGAGGATACCCAATCTATTGTACTGTCTGGTATCCTTCATTGGAAATTGCATCGTTGGACTCTGTCTTTCCCCCTTTAACCATAACATGCTCACTCAGCCTCACTGAGACTGCCCCTGGCTTTGATGTCAATTTTTGGGTGATGAAAATCTTTACAGTTCAATCGTGACCTAGCTTTTCATGAGCTACCACATGGAGGAGAGAGGCCCTATATTGATAATTGCCAGAGGCCTCCTCCATGGCTGGATTCTGAGTTTCAGGAAGCTTGCATTAAGCATTGCTGCAGCTTTATCAGTCCATTGTGGCTGCAGAGTGTCAGGTCTTCTGTAGAAAGATGAATGGTGCTAAGCCTTTGTATGCTTGGGTGGTGTTTCTCTTGATAAGATGGATGTGGAGGGTGCATTACTTCCAATTATATGTATTTGGAAATAATACAGGTAGTTTTATCTCCAGTCTCTGTATGTCTAACTACCAAGTATGGGTAAAAGAGGAAAAGTGTGTTGGGATGTGGCGCAATGACCACACGGACACCAGGGTTATTTTAAGATCAATAACTTCAACTTCATTGATGGCAATAACTTCAACTAACCACTTTACTGAGGACAGGCTCCCTTCTTACACCATTAGCTCCACAGCAGTACTTTTCCACTAACTATTCATTGGTTAACAACTTTGCCTGGCAACAGCAAAACATTTAGAAACTTCCATGTCTTAAGGGTTGGAGAACAAGTAGTTTGAGACAGCAAGGCGTCTCCTGAATCACCCTTCCTTGTTCCTTCTAAACTCTTTACATTCTTCATGGCCTCATCGTTAAGAGTCTGATGTTATCAGCAGCCATGGGGCTTGTCGACCCCCATGGCAATACTCCCACATTGGGACTTATGGGGTCTGTCCCACAGAGCTCCATCTAAACAGCTGGTACTTGAGAGATGGATTAAAAAGCCAGTGAAGCTTGAGCTGGTTTTGTACTGTGAAGAGTTTGATTTAATGACATATAGATGCTGAAAAACCCTCACGGTGAGGGAAATGTTTTGAAACGGATTTACAGTAGTCTAAGGGATGTGAAAGATTTCACCAGAAATGTGTTGGTTTGCTTGTCTGTCTGTTCAGAGAACAAATACAGCAATTCTTGAATGCTTAACAATGCTATATTTCTAGTAAAGAGTTCACTAACATGCTTTATGTTCACTACATGCACATGTTCACTAACTTGCTTTAAAGGGTCTTTGGAGGTGGTTTTAAATTTCTGTAAATGGCAGTGCTCTGAAATTCACCAGGTGTTTGGTGTGATTTAAGTAATCAGTTTTAAGGAGGTGAATTTCTTCCCTCCTAAGTGTCATTCCCGCTCACTTGCTGCCTGCACCCATCTTTCCCAAAACAAAACAGCAAGCTCATTTTGGCATGTCGTTGAGATAAAAGTTCTACGTAAACTTATGTGGCTTTCTAAATAATCATAATACAAAGCAAATACACTTCATAGAAATACTTAAATTCTTTATTTGCTTGGTTTTAATGGGAAGCTTAATTCTGTGTAAATAATGATCTGAATGTATGACCTGTGTTTTCATAACAAGGGTAACTAAACTCTGTAGTCAAAGCACCATGTGAATTGTTAACAGGCTGTGTTTTATGTGAATAAAGGGGAAATAATTTCATCCTCTTTATCTTTTGATCCTATAAGTACATATTACATTGTGCTGTGTTCTTTGGTCTGACTAGTTAGATATTCATATGGGAATGGTTCATAGGCAGTGGGGTTTTTTTTGCTTTCAATTAAAAATGTAATGGATGGAAAGATGTGCATGAGGTGCTCATGAATGAAGGTGTCTTTAAAATGTTCCAGGATCAGAATAACTGTTGTGAAATGTTTTATTTCTGTTCAACAACTGTTGGGCTAGTTCATTTGTTGAGATGTATGTGTATACATGTGCATAATTCCACACATTGTTCCTATGACAAGATTTAAAAAAACAAATTGCAGAAGAAGGATGGATTTAGTACCTGTTCTGTGTTTCCTTGCTCCTGGCTGCTCCTAGAATTCAGTGAAAAAGCAGTTGATCCTAACATATATACATATATATATATATATATATATATATATATATATATATATTTAAAAAAGACAAAATGTGAGATCCTAAGTACATTCTTTGCTGTTCCTTAAATTTTGTGGGTTTGCATTTATTTAAAAATTAACAATTCTAGGTGGCTACAATATGAAGCAATTGAAAGCTTTGACATTGCTTGGAATCCTGTCTGGTGGCTCACCATGTTCTGCACTGAAGCCTCCTGGTTTGGCTCTGTCGGTGATACTGGTAGGTAGGCCTGGCACCCAGAGCAGACATGTGTCCCTTCTCTGGAAGCTCTGCTCTGCTCTGTGCAGGGCAGTCTGCCCCACTGGCTAGGGTGGCCAGGAGCATTGTCTTCAGCCAGCAATATTTTACAGCCAGAAATGTTTTTCCAGTGTCGCTAGGGGTAGAAGGCTGTCATCTACCTGATGCTTGCTTGAGACTAAGTCCTCAAGCAACCTGAGGTTTTATCATTATCTTTGTTTTTACTGGATGTTTCTGACCCTACCTAAAGAGGGGGAGGAATGAGTCATTCTCTAGTCTACAACCCAACTGAGGTCTGTAACCCTGCGTAGAACAAGGCTGCACCAAAAATGAACGCGGAGCTTCAGAGATATGGGTTTAGTTTCCATGGTTCTGTGGATTCTGTGTAATTTTGGGGTATTCTTTGTGCTTGTGTTAACCATGTGTTATGGGGTGATAAGTCAGTGCCTCAGAGGGAAAACTCTCCTGTGGCTGACAGCTCTTCCAGTATCTTTGGTTCAAAGCATGGCTGGGATTTGAGAGCCGTCTCCATCAGCAGCACCCTGGAGGAGGGGAATAGTGGTGGATTGTGCTGGGGAGAGCATGGGTTTGTCCGGCATGGATGATCCTCTGCAGCTCTGAGCTGCCTGGTGTGGCAGAAAGCAGAGGGCTAACAGGTTGCATACTGTAGCATTCAGGGATTTAAAGGCTTTATTTCCTGTTTGAGCAAGAACAATACCTGTAAATAACACTTAATTTTACTTTATTAACAAAACCTGTAAACATGAGGCTGTTGTTTTTTTTTATTATTTTTTATTATTATTTTTTTGGAGTGGGGGTCAAATCTTGAATTGTGAGTTTTCTGCCCTGAATTATTCTGTATTCATATGTACATGCATGAGGTGAAGAAAACTACAGGTTCAGTTTCTTGTCTTGAGGTGTTTTGAATCAGACAAAAGGGAAGCATAGGCATGTTCCTCTTCCTAGTTTCTTGGCAAGAAACTTTAACATGAATCACAAATGTTTCTGCAGCAAAATGCTGTGAGAAACGCAGCAATTAAAAATGTAACGCTGACCTCGTACTTGGTTGTCACTGTCTCTTAAGCCTGAGGTTTAGGGCATTTTCTAAAACTTACAAAAAATACAAGGGCTTGGGAGTGGAATTTGGATTTCTGTGACTGTCTGAAGCCTTTGTGCATCTTCAAATGTACGGTCTATGCTGCAGTGCTATGATTGAATGGAAGAATATTAAGGTATGTATTCTTTACTAGAGAACTGTTCTGACAGCATAGAAAGGCAGTGAACTCTGTGATCAAAATCCCATGGCAGGGTGTTCATAAGGTAGCTGTTGGCCAGTGGTAGGGAAAGGCAGAAAATGACATTGCCTTCTTGTGCTTTTGCTCAGGAATTTTCTAAATAGACCTTGCTTTCTCAACTCACATGCTCCTCCTACTTGAGACCTTGTAACTGTCGTGAGAGAGAGGTAGTGATTTCTCAACAGATGAATGTTGCAACTGCTTTTGGTTTTATAAACTGTGTTTCTTAACTGTTTCTGAATCCAGCGAGAGTGGCTGTGTGGGTGCTAAGGAGATGTGATGGCTGGAAGAGAGACCCAGGGTGGGAGAGAAGGCAGAAGAAACAGAGCAGAATTGTCTAACCACAGTCACGTTATGGGTCAGAGAAAAGGCTAGCAAGTCTCTTAACTGTTTAGTCTACTATAGTATTCCCTGGACTCCAGTTTTGTACACTTGTGCAGGCCTGCAAGTTCCATAGGAATTTGTAGTTGTGCAAAGGCACAAATTAGAATGGTGATGCTGGTTAGCGATGGAAAGAGATGGCATGTTTTCTGCAGCTAACTTGTTAATGGTAGGTTAAAATTCCATTAACTAAACCTAATAGCAGCTTTGTAGGAGTTGCTGTTTATCTGAGGTTGTAGTGTGCTGTACTTGGGTCTTTCAAGGAGCAATACCTTTCCTCACACTCACAAGTAGGCTGTAGCACAAAAGGCTGGTGTGCTGTCATGGGGATTGATGGTACCCAGATCTGCACTTCTGCCGGTGTTGACAGGCCACCCAGAGGCTGATTTCTTGCCGCTTTGGGCAGCCTCACAGTGAAGTGAGTTGGAGGAGGAAACCTTTTCCTTCTTTGGATGTGATGTGTTTAAAGAGAGGGGCCTACCTCTGCAGTCAGAGGAGGCTTCCTAGGGGGTGTAAGTGGCAGAGACCCTTCATTTTTATTTTTAGCTAAACAGGTAAAAGTATTATTTGAGAAGTCTGTGTCAATAATAATAGAAAGGCTAAAGGTAGATCTGCCAAATGTACTCGGATATCTAGGCATTAGCAAAGGCATTCAATTTGTTGGGCATAACATTCAATATCACTTTGCTTTATTACGAAGACTTCAGGAAAGCCACCCTAAGGAGGCTTGATTTTTTTTTTTTTAATATATTTTTTCCCCACTGTTTTGTTCTTGGGTATGTTTTTTTGCCTCCCCCCCACCCCCCAAATATCAAGTTTCTTGCTTCTGTAAACTAGTTTTCCTACATATGTGTGCCAAGTTGACCACCCATTTGACAGATCCAGTGTCAAAGAGGTTTTTGAAATCTTGGCCCCAGGATGGGGTGAAGCGTTGGTCATCAGCTTCTGGAAGTGAGCAGGCTTGTGGTTAGGAAGGCAAGTGAGAAATACAGCTTTTGGGATGAAATTACCAAGTGCTTACTCAGAAAGCTGCTGCCAATATTTCTACTTAAAAACAAACTGAATTTGGATAATACTGGGTTTTGTATGTTATCATGATTGTAGGCAGGTGTAGGAAATCTCTATTTTCTTAGAAACTGCTGTTGTAGTAATTCTTTCCTTTTGCCTTGATAGTGTGATGTTAAGTAGAAGCATGCAGTAGGGAGAAGATGCTAGGGAAGGTAAGTACTTGAAAACATAAACTACCATACTAGGTAGTTTTATAAGACCAGAATTCTTCTGAAATATGATTTCCTGGTATTACCTCCTCTACCACAATAGTATCTTAGATAGTGCAGGAGTATTAATGATGAAAATGGAGACATTAAATGTCATAAATTACAGTATTGGCAGACTTTGGCAGGCATGAATGATACGGCTTAGAACAAAAATGCTCTGTGTATATATGTAGGATGTGCTTGTCCTGTTCCAGACAGGTTCCTGCAATCAGTAGTGCCATCATGCTTTGTAAGTTACCAAGCGGTCTTCAGAGACTTCTTGGGAAGTTTGAGGCTGCTGCTGGCAGATCCTGGAAAGCAGCAGTAGGAAGTGTGTAACCACTTGTCCCTCTTCCTCCGGGTTTGAAATGATTGATTGCATCCAGTGGAACTGTGGTTGCCTCTGTTAAAGGAGGCCAGTCCCAATTGGTACTTTTGCCACTCGTTCCCAATTAGGCTCACTTGGGCCTCCAATATAGTGAGCTGTTGGGATCCCCATGTAGCTCCAGAAACACAGATGGGTTCTGCCCTTTCATAGCTTGATGACGTTAGGGTGCACCAGTGTCCACTTGTGCTTCTGTGGGTCCGATGTGCCAGGCCATCGGATCCACACAGTCCTATAAATCCAGTTGTTCCTTTCCTCCGCCTGGCCAGAGGCGAGGCCCTCTAGTCCTGATCACAGTATCCATCTCTCAGTGCTTCCAAATGTGAAGCAGAAGTCCCTTTGTTAGGGTCAGGAATAACATCAGCCCTTCTAATCCTTCTGGGGGACTGCCGAACAGAAACCGGAGCAGCAATTTTCCTAGGAGAACAATTTCAGGCTGCTATTTTTCCCTGCATGTCATGTACCTGAGCAGCTAGGGTTGAGATAGGCTTGCCATCCCACTTCCTTGTTACCTCTCTGTGGTCATGCAGATAAAACGACAGGGTGCTGTGTGCTGTGCATCCACGGTCCTCTCTCCCTTGAGTAGAAAATTGCTTACTTTTAATAACTGAGATACTGGTGTGTATGGGTAAGGAGAAAGATGTGTTCTTCAAGCTGCTGGACCTGTTGTGACAGTTTCTCCTCAGCTGAGAAGCAGGCCCACTGGGGGAGAGAGAGCTTTTCTTCATATTGCTGAAGCTGGCTTGTCACAAAATCCAATGTTGGTTCCACTCCATGGATCCAGTTCTTTGCTGCCAGCCTGCAGAGTGCTCCTTAAATCATCTGCAATGTGGACTGCTTGCACCAGACTTTATCTGCATCCTTGGTTCTACAGTCTCACCTCCCCCCCCTCCTCAAAGGCATGTGGGGGGAATATGATTTGAAAGAAAAAGGCTCACAGTTTGAGGTAAGGATAACTTAATTAGGGAAATTGAATTTAATTTAGGGAAAAGAAAGTAAAATGAAGGAAAGGCTCTGCAGATGCGAAGAGAGGGAACAATTATTCTCTACTTCCCTTCAATGAGTGAAGTCCAGCTGCATCTTGTGAAGCAGGGGCTCAGTACATGTAGGGGTTGTTGGGAAGACAGACATTTTGATAATGAGCCTCCATCCCCTTCCCCAGCTTTTATTGCTGAGTGTGACACCACACAGTATGGGATATCCCTTTGTTCAGTTTAGGTCATCTGCCCCAGTGATGTCCCCGCCCCACCCCTTGCCCATCTCCAGCCTGCTGATACCTATAGTGTTGGCCCTCTGTTTAGCTACTGTGTTATCTGCTTGTCAGAGACCTTCTCCCCTTGAGGGTGCTGAATTGTGTTAACCACCACTTGATCAGTGCAAGCCAGGACCCAGCACAGTGCAGCAAGCGGTAACTCTCTGGCATTGCCAGGGTCAGGGCATACATCTTTCCAACACTGACAGGTTTTTAGGGTTCCACAGTTGTTCAGGGATGAAGTTCAAAGCCATCCAAGGAGACCACTGTAACAGGTACCTGACCATACCATCCCCGACACATTGCCACTCACCACCATGCTGCCTTGGGGCAGCATTCTGGTGGTATTCTTATCCTTAGGGGAAAAAAAAAGAAACATGTTCCGGAGACCTAGCAATAGGACTATGTTGGTTACCCAAGGATGTTCAAAGTACTGAAAAGCTGCTGTAATTAGCCCAGAGAGAAAGGAGTAGGTACCATTCCTCACATCCTCTACCAGTTGGTTCCTAAAGGAGGGAGAAATGAGTAGCTGTTCATTCTCTCCAAGAGACAGTTCCCAAAGTACAGAGATGATAGCAATGCTGGGCATGAATACTAGACAAGGTTAAGGGCCAGTGCTTTACAGCACAGTGATCTGAAGGAAACAAACAGCCTTCAACAAGCTCTCTGATGTGGTACATAGCAAAAGATAGAACAAGGCACAGGTCACATCAAACAGGTTCGCAGAATGACATGAAGAGCAAACCAAAGCAGGGGCTCGGTACACATAGGGGTTGTTGGGGAAGACAGGTGTTTTGAGAATGAGCCTCGTTCCCCTTCCTCAGCTTTTATTGCTGAGTGTGATACCACATGGTATGGGATATCCCTTTGGTCAATTTTGGTGATGTCCCCTCCTCATCGCTCTGGCCCATCCCCAGCCTGCTGTCTTTGGGGTTTGGAGGGAGTCTTGGTGCTGTGGGGCACAGCTCAGCGATTGACAAAACACTGGTGCAATATCAGGGCTGTTTGAGCTGCAAGTGCACTCTTCTATGGGGTGCTGTGGGGAAAGTTAACTCCATCCCAGCCAGACCCAGCACAGGCATCTATCAGGAACTCTGCGTATACATGTTAGATTAGCGCTGGCTCTCCTTGTCTTTAATTATGAGGTACTGGTAATTCAGTTCTACAGCCAAACTTCCTGTTAATCAATTCAGAGTTACACAATGAATCATAATGAATACAGTGCTGTAATGATATCTAATACTGGGAGGCAGCCTGAGATCAGTGCTCCTCTTTGCAGCCTGGGACAGTTTCAGGAAGGGGATGGGGATAATGAGCATTGTGGGGTTCTTCCTTTCTTGGGAGATAAGGCATTGACAGCTCCCCTCTGGAACCTGCTGAATCCTTTTTGTGAGTGGGTGCCCAGACCAGCTGCGCTGATCCCCCCCTGTGTCTTCTTGGGCATCTTCCAAGGGCTTGTTTCAAGAGTAGAAATGGTGCATGAAATTGTAGAAGGTACTTGTTCAAGGGCCATGTCAGAAGTTGGGAAAACAGAACTGAATGTGACAGCTTCTGGAGAGCAAAGACAACACTCATCTCCAAAGCCTTAGGGAGGTTTGCTTCATCTTTCCTCTTGTGTTTCTGCCTCTTCTTTTGGCAGTTACCACATGAAGGTCAACCAGAGGTGTGTGTCAGGACAAGCTGTGCAGTGCTGGGAAGCGGACTGGGGCTGTGTCCCCATGCTGCATCCCAGTAAGCGCTACTCCCCAGAATGTTGCTGCGGGGATGCTGTGTCACAGTGGCGAGGGCTGGGAGGCTGGGAGGCACAGGCCGTGACCCACATTCCAGTGACAACCACAGAGGTGACAGGAGGGACAGCTCTGTGGTGGCAGGTTGCGAGCAGTGGGAGCACTTCCAGGCCTTGCACACTCCTCGAGGACTGCATGGTGGCAAGCAGCCAGCCCAATGGCCATGCTGCATAGGAAAGGGAAAAGGAGCGGCCCTCCCAAGCGTGTGCGGGTCCTGCTGCCCACCAGGGACTGGCAGGAGGAATGCGAGTGAGAGCAGTGGGAGGCCGCAGACAAGCATCCCTGCCTGCCAGGCACGTCGGGCCTTGGCATGAGGTTGGTGGAGGAGCCCCAACAGGGCTTGAGGGATGCCAAGGATGTCTGGCCGTCCAGGAGGTCTCCGTGGTGGAGGCGGCTCATTGCTTGTGTGTGATTCTGAGGACCCCTGCATGAGGAAGGACGGCTTGTGTATGACCAAGGACGCCCCCTACGTGACAAGGGATGGCTTGTGTACTGCCAAGGATGACCCCTGCATGGCCAAGGTCAACCCCAAACCCACATGCGGTGTGGGATTCTTCTCCTTAGGGCAGAACCTGCAGATACTTAGGAAAAGATAGATAAGCTTCTTAGTTTGTGTATTTTAGATACATGAACAAATGTCAGTTGTCTCTCTGGTGATGTGTTGTGGTGGCTCTGTAACCCCCATCACAGGGCTGTGATATAAGTACTTGAGTACATGAAGTACTCATGTCCAAGTTGTGCACAAGCCTTCACGCTGCACCTCACCCATCCCCAACATGCTCAGGTGAGCTTCCTGAGGTGAAGAGGTTGAGCTTGAGAAGCTGAAGTTGTGTTCCTGGGCAAAGGGAAGCTGGAAGTTTCCTGGCTGTGTTTTTGTTTAATTTTCAGCTTTTCCATAGTTTTTATTTAGTTGGTTTTCCTCACAGCACCTTTCCACAAGGCGAGTTATCGCTATGGCCCTCTAGCACAGCACTATGATGCAAGTTTGTGCCCAGTACAAGGGCAGCTCCTGTCCTTCCAGCTCCCAAACCCCAGATTGAAAATCTGCCCCTTATTGCACCAGTGGCATGCTGCAGCCCTGAGGCCGGGCCCCTGTGTGTGGTGCTGAGCTGCTGTAGTGGGTTTACATGGCAAGGTTTTGGTAGTGGGGGGTCATAGGGGTGGCTTCTGTGAGAAGAATCCAGAAGCTGCTCTGTGTTAGATAAGGGCCCTGCTGCTGGCCAGAGCCAAGCCAATAAGTGATGTTGTTTGTGCCTCTGTGAGAGCAAATTTAAGAAAGGGAAAAAAACAAAACAAAAAAAAAAACCTGCTGGGGAACAGCAGCTGGGAGAGAGAGAGGAGTGAGAAACAGCCTTGCAGGCACCAAGGTCAGTGAAGAAGGAGGGGGAGAGGTGCGCCAGGCACCGGAGCAAAAGTCCCCTGCAGCCTGTGGTGAGGACCATTGTGAAGCAGGCTGTCCCCCTGCAGCCCATGGAGTACCACAGTGGAGCAGGGTTCTACACTGCAGCCTGTGGAGGAGACCATGGTGGAGTAGGTGGACCTGCACTGATGGAGGCTGCGGCCTGTGGAGGACCCCCACCAGAGCAGGCCCTGTGCCAGAGCTGCAGCCTGTGGAGAGGAGACCACACAGGAGCAGATGACCTGGCAGGAGCTGCTGCCCGTGGGGCATCTGTGTTGGAGCAGTGCGCTCCTGATGGATGGACTCTGTGATATGGACCCATATCTGGAGCAGTTCTCAAAGAGCTGCTGCCTGTGGGAAGCCCATGCAGGATCAGTTCAGGAAGGACAGCATCCCATGGGAGAGACCTCACTTTGGAGCAGGGTCAGAGAGCGGTGGAGATGAAGGGCTATAGATTGACCACAACCCCCATTCCCCCGTTCCCCTGTGCCACTCGGGGGGAGGAAGTGGAAGAGGGTGGATGGGGGGAAGGTGCTTTTGGTTTATTTCATTTGTTTCTCACTTCTCTAGCTTGTTAGTAATAGGTCTTATCTCCCTATGCTGAGTCTTTTTTGCCTGTCACGATAATTGTTTAGCGATCTCCCTGTCCTTATCTCAACCCTTGAGCCCTTTTCATTGTATTTTCTCCACCTTTCCCTTTGAGGAGGGGAAGTGAGAGAGTGACTGAGGTCGAGCTCAGTTGCCCACCCGCGTAAAACCACCACAGCTGCATGTTTTGCTTTCCTGGAATTGGGAATTGGCCAGCAAAGGAAAGACAACAGATTTAACTGTTTTCTTCTGGACAGGCGGTCATGGTAAATTTAACTTAAACTTTGATAGAACTCGTCTCCTTGTTCTGTCACTTGTGGTTTCTGCAGTGACTTCATTCATTTTAGAAGGTTTTGAATGCAACTTATCTCAGGTTTTGAATGAATTTGGTGATTGTGTAAGACCCAAAGTGCCTGTGATCGAGAGGATTTGGCAGCCTGAGCAGGACAAGATGTCTAAGGGATCATAGGGCACTGTATGATTCCTATCAGGTGGGGCAGAGCTCTAGGAGATCTCCTGTGAGAGGTGAATGCATAGATCTGAGAAGACCGTATGTGCTGAAACGTGTCAGTCCGTGGCTGTTCTTTGGGGATGTTCAGGAGGTTGGAGGGAATGTCAGTGCTTCTGATGCAATGCTCTTGTGGTGTTATGATTGTTATAAAATATTTAAGACTTCTTAACACTAGTTTGACCTTGTGATGTAGGTATTTACTGTTCAGTTGCCACACCCAGGCTCTATGTGTGTTTATGACAAATGACAGTCCATTTGAAATTCCTGTTTTGTAGCTGGAGGAAATACATGAAATACATAATGCATTCAAAGGGTTATTTTTTGCACATTGTTAATAGTCTGCTACTATAATGTGTTCGTAAGTGACATTTATTATAAATCCCTATCTATTGGAATAGGGCTAAAATGTAGACCAAGTCAGGTAGTGATGGCAGCTTACAAAATCTGTTATCATCTGTGGCTCTGTTTTGGCTAGTAAATCTGTTAGCATTTCCAGTAACCTTTCCCTTATAATGATTTAGTCTTTCTTTTTCATTCCAGATGCTGCTGTTTGCATTTAAAACAAAAACAAAAAACTGTTAATTTCTTTTTTTGTGGACAAATCTTTGAAATAAAATGTTTAATGGAGAAATTCAGAGCTTTGGAAGAGGGAGAAAGTATTTTCATATTTCATGCATGAATTTATTCATTGTTCAAATGGTTCTTTCCACTTAGACTCTTAGTTAGCTGTTTTGATATCCTGATTTTATTCTGTTGTGTTTCTTACTCAGAGAAAAAAAAGAATGGGGAATCTGAAATAAAGCCAAGGAATGAAGTGGAGGAAAATAAAATGTGTATAGTATTAATAATGATAATACGTGTAACAAAGTGACACTTAAAAGCTGAAGTCCTTTGGCTTCCCATGAAACTTTTCACTTCAAGTTGCTGCAGTTGCTTGGATATCGGATCTGGATTTCTAAGTTAGATGTGTTTAAAAAAAAAAGTTACCATTTCCTATGATAAGTGTATTTTGTTGCTTTTGAGTAGTCTAGTATGTACTTGTTTGTTTCAGTATGCAAATGGTTGTCTGTCACAAAACCATCTGGAGAATATTTTGGCTGTACTCTAAAGTTTGTTGTGTTTGCCCACAGTCATTGCCCTGGAAATTGCATATTTACCACCAGCTACAGTAAATGGGCTGGTATTGCTAATCCATTTCTGTGACAATACACAAGTTTCCTGTAAGCTGCAAGGGGTATTTTGGCTTCTAGGAACATTTTTGTTCTAGATAGCTCTTTTGCAATGTGTTTTTCCAGAACTGGCAAAGTTAGCTTTTGAAATGAGCAGTGTTACTCTTTCTAATATTCCCTCATCAAGATCAGCTCATATGTTATCAGCTTAAAGGAGGAGGGAAAAAACAAGGAACTTTTAACAAGTGATAGGTAGTCTGAGTTTCATCTCTCTCAATTCTGCTGGGTATTTTGATAAGGTACATTTTGAGACATAGTTATCCATGGATGATTTTGAATTGGGAAGGATATGTGCTCCTGATAACCTAGGGAAATATTGTGAAAATTTAATTTGCGTGAATTATTTTCTTTCCTAGGCAGAAAGGAAGAGCTTGTTTATGATAATCACAATGATGCTGCAATATGAATATGCCATTTCAATTTTTTTAGGGAGACATGGAGCTGGTTGTAGTTGACATGCATGCTGTGTTGAAGAAGGTACAAGATCATGATTACAAAGATAAACTGTGAAGAGTCTGCTGTTTGGGTGTTTGGAAATCATGCTATGTGGAAACCAAAGCCTTTTATCATAATATTTATTGCACGAATCTACTCCACCCAGTGAAAGAGGTAAAGGTTAGGTAACAGTATGGTTATGGTGCAGGGAATCTATACTTTCTAAAAACCATCTGCAACAGATTTCCCATGACACAGTGATGCATTACTCTGATTGTAGTACAGCTTCTGTGGATAGGAGAAGGCTTCAGAATCTAGATGAAGTCTGTATCTAATTATATGAATAAAAGTGTTGTATTAGGGTTAGAGTGGGATCTAAGAGGTGAAGAGCAAGTCAAGAGATCAGGATGTGCGAGGAGCAGCTGAGGACCCTTGGCTTGTTCAGTGCAGAGTAGAGCAAGCTGAGGGGAGGCCTTATGGCAGCCTGCAGCTTCCTCATGAGGGGAGTGGAGGGGCAGACGCTGAGCTCTGCTCTCTGGGGACAGCGACAGGACCTGAGGGAACAGCATGGAGCTGGGACAGGGGAGGGTCAGGCTGGGGGTTAGGAAAAAGCTTTGCACTCAGAAGGTGATTGGGCACTGGGACAGGCTCCCCAGGGCAGTGGTCACAGCACTGAGCCTGATGGAGTTCAAGAAGCATTTGGACAATGCTCTCAGACATAGTGTCTGGCTTTTGGGTCCTATGTGGAGCCAGGAGTTGGCCTCCGTGATCCTTGTGGGTCCCTTCCAACTCGGGATATTCTGATTCTAAGCAGTCAGGAGGAGCATAGGCGCAGTTAAGGGTCATCACCGTTGAATGTCAAATATGCTTTAAGGTTGTATTTCGATGCTTAGAATAAAAAAGGGTTTTATTCTGATGTTTTCCTTCCCTTTTTTTTCCAGGATGAATTCCATCGCTTTGCAAGCAGAGGATAGGATAGGCATGTGATGTGATTGGCAGACATTTTACCAATACAGACCATGAAGTTGTGTTGCTACAACCATGGCTTGACTTCAAAGAGAGATTTAAGGCTCTGTGGTGTAGGAAGTAAGGTGTCACTGGGAGGGGCAAACTGTCTTTAATTTTTATAATATAATTGCATTTGTCCACTGTCGGTTTTGTTCTGTGTAATTTATATGTAGTCAGCTCTGAGCCATTTCTGTGCTTTAGGAAATTGAAGTTATCAATTAAAAGTGAGCTCAGTTTCTCTCAATCTCAAGTGTTTTGGACCTATTATTCATGGAATTGTTCACAACCTTAATGGAAGATTTTGTAGTCTACTCCTAAGCATAGTAATGTGTTTCTTTCCCTCTCCTCTCAAAGCACTAGGTTTGTATTTGATACAAGTAGCAGCTTCTGGCTCATGTTATTTTGGGCCTGTCAGTAAATTATTTGGTGACAGCAAGCTTTGAATTTGAGGTGTGTACTGAAACTGCATATTGATGCTGGTGATCATAGTGATGCCTGTCCTTAAAGAAGGTTGAAAAATGAGAGAGATGTGCTATCACCTTTTGGGAAATAAGTAAGTATGGCATAGCAGCTGTAAAAATAATTGATCTATTCTTTTGTAGCTTTTCAGTCTTGATGACCTAGTGCTCAAAACTTAAGTTTTGTTGCCTCCTTTTACAGATGCACTATGAAACCAAAGTTAAAACAAGTTTCACTGTAAGAAGTCTGTAATACATGTATACATGTGTGTGAGTTAGAAAGCCTGATAAGAGAATATATTCCTTTAAAAGTGCTCAAAAAGTAAGGGAAGAGTAGCAACATTTCTATTTGATTTAGACTATCTTCATTCATTTCTGAATTAGCTTCCATCTATCCTCCTTGTAAATTACTGTTATTAAAGAAGCATGGAGTGTATTATTTGTTACAGCTTTTTTCTTGTCTCTAATTATGTTCTGCTTCTCTTTGTAGGACCTTAATGCATGCAGCATGTGGTGGGGTAAGGGAACAGTTACTTCCATTTTAGGATAAGGAAAGAGAAGGGCTGTGTCCATGGCAGAGTAGGATGTTTAATCTATGGTGTGTGGCTCATCCATATCACTGCTGTTACCACAATGCCTTCTTTTTCTAGATAGAGTTCTGCCAAAAAAAAATTATGTTGAAAGTATATATTGTCTTTTCTGACAGATTTAGGACTTCTGTGCTTGCAAAAACATGCTTCTCACAGTGCTCTGTCATTACAGCTGGCATCAGTGGAAGTGCTCATTTCACAGCACAAGTATTTATGAGATATGATGTGTTACAAGGATTTGCTCTGAGGAGTTCTCAGTTGATAATGTGCACTCTGCAGTGCCTGGTTGGGAATAGTGGGGTGGTGCTAGTGAACTGAAAGTTTGGTGAAGTCCATGTTTAAATAAGGCCAAACTCAAGGGTTTAACTGTTGGCATTTTATGTATGCATGGGGAGAAGGCTGAACTTCTGATTTTGTAACAATCTGGGTAGCTGGAAACTGTCATGGTACAGGGGACACACATTCCGAATTTATGCAGTTGTAACTACAACTTTTTAATATCTTTAACTATGTAACTTAATAATCTATGTGAAGCACTTTTCATATTATCCTTGAAGAATACTTGACTAAACTCAGAACAAAATTGAATTCCATACAGTGTGGATTGCTCAGAACTCGTTTGCTTTCTATTCTAGGGCTGCAAAGATTGGCATGAGCATTTAATTAACCCCTAAACATCTAAGGATGCTCATTTTACAGATGATGGCACTGTGACAGAATTGGATGAAACGAGTTTTGTGATGTTTCACAGATAAGAGTTGTTCATGGCAGACGAGAGGAATAAAGTGTAGGAAACCCTGTCTAGCTGAAATAATTTTTTCTCTAAACTTTGAATGCTACATGATGAAAAAGATTAGCCACCAAATGTGATTTGTTTTTGCAATTCCTTCAAAGCAAAATAATATGGTGACACTTCTTTTTAATCCACTGTTTTTTTTGAAAGCGTTAATTTAAAAAATAAAATAATATCTAACTTATTATCTGGATCTGGAGTCAGTTCCTTGAAATGAATGCTCAATATAAAAATCAAATAGGTAAAAGGAAAGATTTATTTATTTCATAGCAACCAGCATAAATCTTGTTTATAATGAGGATAAAATCCATGTAAATGAATCATTACGGTAAATTGTTGTAATTAGGATTTATTCATTACAAATTATATAATCAAATTTTAGTGTATTGAGATTTATACTCTTGACTCTTAATTCGATTTTACTCATTTAGAAGCAGAATTTGCTGGGGGAGGAGTATTTTCAGAAGCTGCCTGGCTACATGCTTCTCAACTAGAGATGGAATTTGAATCCAGTGCAGATACTATCTAATTCTTGTGTTGCAGAAGGCTTGAATTCTCCTCTGGCAAAAGTAAAACTTAGCATTTTGAAAAGACGCCCCAGATACTGAAGTCAAAGCCTCCAGGGATTTTAAGTGTCAGGTGTTTCATTAAGTGCCTGTCAGCTTAACAGTCCAGTGTGTGCGTATATGCACATCATCTGCTGAGAGCTGTGCAAACCAGTGATGTACCGATGTGATAGGAAGTTACTGCCAACACAGGATTGTCTGGGCTATTTAAAACTGGACTCTTTCTGATGTCAGTCCTTGCCAAGTGGTTAGGAGTAGTATCAAGTATAACAGAGTTAAGAGCAGCAAACCAGCTGAGAGCTGAATATACTTTGAATGTCCTGCACAGTGGCCAGAATCTCTCTGAGCCCTACCATCTCAAGTGCAGTTGAGGCTTCTCAACAGGGTACTGTGACAAAGTCTGAAAAATCAAGGCCTATGCTTTCTCCTCTGTATTGAAAAGGAAAATTTTGCCTGCCTCGCCACTTCATTACCCAAAACAATTTTAAAAGCAGTGTCTAAGCTTCTTCTTGGCAGAGTTGGAAGGCTTCAAGTGATATGCTGTAAATTACCAAAATATCTGTAAGGGCACACCTTGCTTTGAAGATCTAATAGTTGAAGACAAGATTGAATGGATCTATTGGATTTGTCAGTTTCTGGCTTCAAATTGAAATTGATTTTTGGTTTGTTGTTTTTTCTCTGTTAAGCTTTAGGAAGTCTAGATTGCAATTACAAATTTTCTTGCTTCCTTTTCAAAGTTAATGCCATTTAATAGTAGATTGTAAAGGCTAATTCTTCTTATGTTCTGCTCCCCATCCTTCCTGCTTCTACTAAAATTCAATAAAAGCAGCTGTACTGCTGTGGTTTGGCTCTTTTTGGCTTCAAGAAAAGTCCTCTAGTCACCACAGTCAGAACAGCTAGAACACCCTCAGGTCATTCTTAATTATACAGTAGTTCTGAAAATATCTCTGAAGTTTGGAGGACAACTTTATTCTGATCTGTTGCAGGTAGGGTTTTGAATTGATGGCTGTCCAACATTGCTGTAAGGACTGACAGTTTTTTCCCCTGCATTATGCTGCAGTGCAGAAGTAGCTTCATTACTGCAGTACTTCTGTCCCCGGGTTTTCTGTTTAGACTAATGATTGATAAACACATTGAATTAGTTTGTCCTGTGTTCTCCAGCAAGGGCAGGAGTGTATACGAAGTCCTGGTATCTTCCTGTTTTGCCATTTTCCTGCACATACTAATGGGCTGTTATAACCACCCATAAATCATTCAGAAAGAATGTATTACTCTGGTATGTTATTGTGTAAAGCACATCAGCAGCTTGTATGACAGCTTCTCAGAATTTTACAGGTACAACCGGAATCTGAAAATGATTTAGCCCTCATTTATAATGCTGGATTTAGTTAACTTGTTGATTTTTCTTCTCTAAGGGAAAAATAAATATTTCCCACTGATTTAAAAAAAAAAACAAACTTTTCTATAAAATCTTAGGAGTGTCTCGCCTAGGCATATTTTGCTTGTTTGTGTCTGAAGCAAAACTAAAGTATGCTTCTGAACACTAGGACTTTTTCAGAGATGATTCTTAAAATCCGTAGATGCTTTTTTTTTTTCCTCTTTTGATTTTCTTAAAACTCCATGTGAATTCAGGGCAAACATCTTTCCCCATTGCCTCATATCCCTGCCTCTGCCTCCCATCCCCCTCATTTAAATAAGGCTGGGAATTCAGGTACTTGAAACCCTTGAGATTTAATAAGTTTCTTTTAGACTGTTAATGAGCTTGATGAATGCACGTCTTATTTCCTACTCTTTGCTAAATACAGAGGTAGGACTGGGTCATGATGTCCTTTGGTGTCACTAGTACAACCTTCTTAAACAAGTCAAGCTCTTCTCTTCCCAGCTGTAGGGATTTTTGCCTTCACTATTCCTACTTAAGAGGTTGTTCCTGAACCTTATGGCTTGAATGCTTTAGAATCTTTCTAATCTCCAGCTTACACATGTGTGTGTGTGTACTTCAGACCAATTCATCCCTGTGTCAGCAGTACATCTTTAAATCTGAGTAGCTCTTCTCTCTTCCTAGTGTTTATCAGTGAATATACTGACTGATGATAATCTCGTCTTTTTTCAGCCTTGTTCTGGGAGTCTGGACACATTTGAGTCTCCTCTTGTGCTGTAGGCTTCCAAATATAACTGTTGCCATACGGTCCTGTTCACTTGTGCCCAAGGGAGAGCTTCAGACAGAGAAGGAGCACAGCATCCTGGATCTGATCTCTCCAGTGCTTTTTTCCCTTTGTCTGCTGGTAAAAAATAGTTAGAACTTAAATACAGTGCAGATTTTATTCACAATTGCACATTATGTTCTGTGCTGGCTTAAGTAATCACAATGACTTCAGCACAGCTATGCAGATAAAACGATTGCAGCCTGGCCTGAAATTAATGTGCACTGAAAACTCTCAATCTTGTCCTCTTCCTCTTCTCTCACAGCCTTTTCATTACTGTTTTTTCCCAGATACAGTCAACTATATGCATATTTTCAAATACCATCCTTTTATTCTGTGTATGTTCCATCAGTGGAATTTCATTTTGTTTTCAATATTGCCTTTGGATTTAGCTGGAAAGACATAAAATAATTTCAATTGCCCATTTGTCTGCTAAAAAAATTTGAAAGTCTAACCTCCTACCCACCACAGTAAATAAAGATTGGAAGAAGGATTTGGCTTGCATATATTGCACACATAATGAAGTAGGAAAATGTGCAGAGTTACACTTGTGGATTAAAAGATTTATTGATTTCCTTCATAAAGCCCTGAAGTTGGCCACCATTATCTAAGAAAAAACACGTTCATTGTTATGGTATGTCAGCTTTCTTTACAATTGACTGGGAAATCTTCTAAAGCTTAATTCAGATACCACCATAAATAAATGTCACTTATTCAAGACTTGTCTCCCTGCAGAAATACTTAATATGCTCAATGTACTGCTGAGAGGGAAACAGACAGGAATAGTAGCCAAGGGTTGGGGAGTGACACACGTGTACAAATCTGGCAGCCAGCATATAGCTTTTAGGGAAATAAGCCACTGTAAAGGACGTCTGGTCTGGAGGCTCTGATGGCAGCTGCATGTGTACATACACACGTGCCTGTCTTGTACGTATCCCTGCCATCCCTCACCCATTTCAGGTTTTTACCGTTTCTCAGCAATGTAAGATTTTTAGTGTCATTCTCCTAACAGATTTCAAAACAGGTAGCCAGCACCTAACAGCCGTAGTTATCTCCCAGCAAGGCTCCAGGGAAGGGGATGCAGTGACTCCATGAAGGAGCCTCCAGCAGAACTGAGGAGCACTGGAGAATTTCAGCTCCCCTGTCACCAGGAGCAGTACTGGCTTCTCTGCTTGTCTGTGTAACTTATGGACTTGTATTGGCATTTTAGCAGCATTTTTTGTTTTTATTATAGCTAACCATGCTGAAGAGTTTCACAAAATGTGATGTTGCCTCTACTGTGCTTCCTTTTCCTGGTCAGAGGCCAATGCCATGCTATTGCTGATGCTGTTGTACTTTGTCTGCCTCCTTGAGCAAGACTTCATTGCATCTTCCTTTCTCATTTTGCCCCTTCTCTTCTTTAATTGGGATTCATGACTGCAAAACGCTTTGCTTTGTTGAGGAAGATCTGGGTTTTGTGTCTAGTCAGAGGGTGAGTTACAGTAGCCCCTGCACAGGTACATTTTTGTTCCTGTGTATAAGAAAGATAACAGCTGTTAGTTTCTGAAGGATTGTCAGTACTTCTCAGAGCATACGGCAAACCTGTTGGCAGCTGATGGGTTCATGTCATTAACTGGAGCATATATTGGCACAACACACCTTTGAGACCATTCCTTGAGTGCATCTCTGACAAATTCTGACTCAATTTACTGGTCCTATCTGAGTGACTCGGGCATAAGCAGGATATACTCATTGGCCCTGATCTGTTTTTGTTATGCAGGGGAGCAGATTGGTTGGAAGAGGGCAGTTGTGGTTGACAGTGTCCAAAGATAGGTTCTGCATTCATGCCAAATGGTGGCTGTGCTATACAACTTAGAAGATCTTACCATGAGCTGTACAAGAATGTTTCTCCTGTGGTTGGGCTTGACTGCACTATGCAGACATTGGGTGTCATATTAAGCACAATCAAATGTGACATGGTAGTTCCATGACTCTTATTTCTCCTTTCTTTTATGCCTCTTAGGGTGTTTCAAAGATGACCGTATTGTGTTCTGGACTTGGATGTTTTCAACGTATTTTATGGAGAAATGGGCCCCCCGGCAAGATGATATGCTCTTCTATGTCCGTCGAAAACTGTCCTATGTCAGTGGGGTTAGTACAGAGGGGAAAAAGGTGAGTGAGTAATGATATATTTTAATCTGGGAAATTTAAGATAATATAGGGTTTGGTGTTTTGGAGTACCTACTACATCTGAAGAATTGCAAACCGATGATGAGGAACCTCAAGATCTGCCCATCATGAGAAATCATGCAAAGTAGGCACATAAGGAAATACTGTGGATAACACTGTGAATGTTTGCAGCTGTTTAAGTGAGCTTCACTATCACACACTTGGTGAGATAAGTGAGTTTGGACATTTTTGGAAGCTTTTATGGTGGTCTCCCTGCATTTAGGGGAAAAGGAGGGCATCCACACTGATTTTTTGTTTCCCTTTTCATTGATGATACTTTATAAATGGAGAGTTTAAATCTATAGAAAGGGGAGAAAAAGGAGGAGGAAGATGGTTACCAATGAGTTTCTAGAAAAAGGCTTCCTAAGATACTAGAGTATTTGAAATAAACAGCTATTAAGTACTCAGTAGCAGAATACAAGCAGACTCCTAGAACTGGGATGCAGTAGCGACAAACAGTGGAGAAAATACTGTGTTTTCACATATATAATCTACATTTAAGACAATTTGCACTCCTATAGAAGTACTGTTCCCTGAAAGCATGTAATGAGATTACCTGTGCAGCAGCATTAGCCTTTTTTCAGTTAAAGATTAGAGAAACTTCTCAGCACGTTGTGGCAGTTTTCACCTTAGTTGGGGGAAACAGAATCAAGAGAAATTGTAATTTTATTGGGAATAAAGCAGATGACTGTAGAGAATTGAAAGAAGGAAGGTAATTGGGGAAAGAAGAGTCTGGGGTTAAGTTCCTGACATATGTAAATAGTGCACACTGATGTTGAGTCACAGACGTATGTGTATGGTGTATGTGAGTTACTTGTTTTTTTCTTAAACTGGGTATACCCAAGTTCTTCAGATTAAAATTTGACCATACAAGGAACTGTAATTGTCAACTCCCTTGTAAACAGGATTCTAAAAGACTTTTCAAAGGTTTTGTTGGAGAGATGGGAAACAGACAGGATTATCTTCTCTTTACCCCACTTCCCCATGTTCGGTCATGGCAACCAGTAAAGAGAAGATGGTAAAATGCCAATCTTTTGCTGTCAGATTGGTAGTTTAGTAGTCTTCGGCTACAAATTCAGGATAGCACGCTTGCACCTTTAAGATTTTTGGAGGAAAACAAATTAGGATCCTAAGTCATTTGAATGACTACAAATTCCTGTTTCACATCAAACATCATTGTGGCTTTATTTATTAATAAAATTTATTTTATTTATTAGTAAAAGTATGGATCATTTAACCTCTTGTTCTTCCTAACAAAAAAGGCGAACCTCAAAGGAAACCTGATTGCTTAAAATTCATTCTCAGCCCCCTGATCGATCTCTGTTTAACTTATTAATCAATTTAAAGTGTTTGAACCTCCCTTGGAGAAGCAAAAGAGAAATAACTCTTGCATTTGCTCTCAGAGCTTTATTTAAGCCTCATAAATAATTTTGATTTGTGAGTTTTTTCATAAGTGGTAGTTATTACAAAATCAGCATTAGTGAATTGCTTGCCATAACAACTGACTTGGGGAGCGTGCATTATAGCACATAGTGTTTTATAAATCTCCCTTGACTGCATTTTGCTCAGCTTCTGAGAAATGAACCTTTCCTGTGACTCTGAACTACTTTACTTCAATCTGAAGTTCTGAAGTTTGTGAAACTTCAGTTTTGTGGTTCTTTGATATTTGTTAGTTCTCCTCCTGTTTTATTTTAACTGACTGCTCTGCAGCTCCAGCTGCTCTTGTATATGATTTTTGTGCCTGTTCTGTGCAGTGAGACACTGGACTACCCCTACTCTTTGAATTATAACTAGACAGGTTTTGATTTTGCTTTGTAGTTTTGTCAGCTCTTTCTTGAAAGATGGGTATCAAAATACCAAAGTTATATCATTCAGAGGGGGAAAAAGACATAGAACAAATGTTTTTTTAGAATCTCAAAAAGAACTTCCAAGTATCCCTGCCACCCACCAAATTGTGTGCTCTCATTTACATCCCCAGAGATAGACTGGAAAAGTGGAGAATGGGAGAAGTTTGAGGTTGCTACACCATGGGCTACCCCTTCTGTTGAGATGGTGTTGAACTGTCAGTGGTAATTACCATCAGTGGAGATGATTTCTCCACTGGCCGCACAGAAGCCTGACTCTTAGGTATTTGTAGAATTGGGTCTATGTAGCTTAAGCATAAAGAAGGTTCATTTTATTTTTTTTTCTGTAGACATGTATTTGCTCTTCATTTGCCTGGCTACTGTAGATTTTGACTGAAGAATGCCGGCAGAGAGACATGTGAGGTAAATCATTGTCCTGTGATATCTCAGTATTAGTTTACATTCATAAAAATAAGACCTGCAGAGCTTTGAGCACAGTAGTCTCCTGTAGGACTGATAACAATGATGGTGAAAACAGATTGAGAGGAGAAGGACTATTTGAACACCAGCAGTAGTGATGTTTGGTTTCTGACATAAGCTCACACAGCATGTTCATATTATAAACTATGGTGTGATGATTCATGTCGACAAGAAACAAGTGTTGATTTATTACACACTTGAAGGTTTTGATGTCTGTCCTGTGTGATTTAAAAGTCATTCCTGCTTATGCTTTTTTCCCCTGTGCTTAGTGGAGCTGGAGAGTGTCAGCAATAACATTTGAATTAAAATGTAGTAGAGGATAAGCAGAGAAAAACTATTAGGAGCAAGATTAGTGAGAGGCTCGGTTCAATTTTAAGGCTGAATGAGAAGGGCTTTGAATTCAGCTTGAGTAGTGACAACAGCATGAAGTAATACAACTCATAATCTTGTGCCAGTATCAGTAGATGATGATAAGCTTCCCTATCATTTGAAACTTCATTTTAAAGAGCCTTTTAAATGACCTACTTCATAGACTCCTTAGTGTAAGGGTCTTTACATTTGCTTCTGTATTCCACTTCAATTTCTAAGTTGCATATATCCAGGTGAAACAGCAATTAAGCCCTTAATATGGTAAGCCCTTAATATGGTCTATGCCATATCTAATTCTAGGTTACATCCATTACAGACTCCTGGATCCCAGAGAAGTGTCCTTTTTTTCCTTGGCATTTCCCAGTAACAGTCCTGTGTTTTTTCTTGCCAAGTTTAGAAATTAATTTCTCTCTCTGTCTTTAAGCAAAATCACAGATCCTATATGTCAGGATTGGTGAAGGCAGGGCAATGTGGAGCATAGTTCTTCTCAAGGTTAAGTGATTTAGTGTTTTTTTTTTTTTAAGGTGGAATCCCTTTAACTTGTGGCTTTTTATGCGCGATTAAGTAAAAATTAGAAAAATCCTCTTTGCTGCTGCCTCACACACTAGCTGATATGACTGACTGGAAAATGAAGACTCTGATTCTCACTTACAAAGGGTTCTGTACATTACCAAAAGCCACAGCTTTAAGAGGTTAAAGCAGTTGGACTTGGGATTCTGATTTTAAAATGGCATTAGATCAAGATTTAGTATCTCTGCCTCTTCCCCATGCAATAAAGGATTATGCTTTGTTACAGTTGCAAACTTCTGATCTTTCTGTAGAAAGAAGCTTTACTTTTTCATGGGGATTAAGAAAAATAGTGGTATGTTGTTAACAGAGACAACGGCTGAGTAGGGATTTTTCTCAAAGAGTGATGTATCAGCAGAGCTAGTTTGTATTGGCACCTTCAGTCTGGCATCTTGCTTTGTCACTTGACAAGGGTACTGTATTTACAGGGCAGAGTTATAAAAAGATGTATGCAGGACACTGTCAGTATGTGTTCTGAGTGTGCCTAGATTTTGGAGTAGATCCTGTTTTCTTCAGCATCCTATAAATATGGAGGAGTGAAGTTGCTGCCAAATGTATGTGGTAGTCATTCAGGCTGTTAAATCTTCGCAGAGCTTAAGCTACTGATGTTGTGGCTGCCGCTTCAGAAACAGAAGTGAACAGGAGCAATAGTTTACATGTCTGTGTGCATCTGGACCTCTGACACAATAAATACTGGCTGTGTTGGGACACCAGTGAGTTTCTGAAACTAAATGACTTCAGGCACATGACTCCTACTGAAATTCACAGCGTTTCGTAGCTGCATCTCTAATTCACTTTAACCATCTGTCTGGCTGGAAGATTCAACAATCTGAACTCAGCATCCAGCAGAAATGAAAGGTTTAAAAAAATCTCCTGTTCCTGTCCCTATTGTACCTCTCAGACCAGTGCTTTGTGAACACTGTAAGCAAACAGGATGTCCCCTGAAGAGCTACTTGGTACACTTTGTGGCTGGTCCATATCACCATTTGAATACAGAACAGGAAAGCAAATGGCTAAATTCTGCATCTTATTTGCCAATAAATTATCTTCTCGTGCATAGATAGTATGCAGGAACAATGATTATGACATGTTTGTCAATACAGAGAGACAACTGTTCTGCCTCAGCTCTTTGCTAAGCTCTTGGAGGTGTTACAGTGAGTAAGAACAGTGGCTTCTGCAGAAAAGGAGAACGTAAACATATTGCTCTCATTTTGAAACATGAAAAAGGAACACTGGTGTTACCGGATTGATACTACAACTTTCTGTAAGGGACTCAACATCTGAAATGCAAAGATTTGGCTTTTCTTGTACAACTAACTGTTCCCAATCCCTGTGTTCTGCTTATGTTTGGTTGTATAAATACATGAACATAAAGGAATTGCTATTTGCTAGCCTCTGCTAATATTACATTTTTTTGAAGACCATCTCCATATCCTGTGTGTGATAGATAGGACAGGCTGCTTGGCGAAATAATAATAATAATAATACCACGATGAGTGTAATGACATTTTTCCTGTGCAATCTGGCTCCAGCTGTCTGTGACCTAGGACATGCTTGTGACGTATCTGGCAGGCTAATGAACATTAGGCTTGGAGATGCTTTCACTTTGTTGTTTTTCCTGAGTCAACTTGTGTCTGAGACAAAGCAAGCATGCAGCTGAAATAGCAAGCATGCAGCTGAAATACCATCCTGGTATCACAGTCAGTAAACTCCCAACTCAGAAATGGGGTGTGGGCTGCAGGGGCATTTCTGGTGAATTGCTTTTCATTGATTCATGTATATGAAGAACTCTTTGTAAGAATTCAAATTGGGTGACAAGAAAGCAAGGATCAGTGGTTAATTTAATATGAATTACACTGAAATGTGGCAATGCTGAGTCTTGTGGCTGAGAAGGTGCTCTCCGTGTGACAGGGAGAAATTTAATCAGGAAGAACAGAAGCCTAGACCCAGTTTCCCCCAACTGATAATATGGTAATGAGTAATTCAGTCACAAAAGCAGCATATTTGAGGCACCATGGGTCTGAGGGACAGATGAACACTGCTAGGCTGCACTGCTCACCCTGAAAAAGGTACAAGCGTCTGCTTGGAGCTCCCTCAAAGCCTCAGGCTACTTCTTCAGCACAGCACATAGTGTGTTTGACTTAAGTGTGTTTGTGGGTTACACAGTCCGTGTTGGCTTGCTCATGAGAGGTGTGAAAATGTCTGTTTTTGGTGTTCAAACTTGTATTAATGTGCAATTGAACTGAAGCTCTGGAATATCATAATCAAGTCTCTAATGACACTAGTAATTAGAACTTAAATGCCTACTCTACCATTTTTCATCTGTTTTCTCTTCAGTAACCCAGTTTATATACATTTCCCTATCCAACTGAGATGGTTTGAAATGCAATGATTTATTAACATTCTGTAATCTTCCTTCTCCTGCATCTTTGCTGCCTTAGTTAATGATGAAGCATGTCTCCTCTTGTTTTGCCGACTGTATTCTGCATTTGGCACACCATGTGTTGCTACAGGCGCTTGTGCTTTTCTGTGGAGGACTTCAGAAAGGCTGGCGAATAGAGTAATAAGATGGCAATGAGAAAACTGTTGCATCTGAAAATATCAGTGACTCCGTAGTCTGGGGCCACAGTTGATCATGCTTAAATAGTCATGCTTTTATCTAGTCTTTCAGTTCTTGAATGTTGATTTAGCAGATTTATAAAACATTCAAGCTTGGGAATGAAAGTTGATGCAATTCACAGAGTATGAGTGTCAGGTAGCAGCTAGGATTACTTTGTCATTATCTCAAATATAATGATTTCTTGCTGTTCTGGTTCTAGTCAGTGTGTTTTAAATTCCAGCCTTGACTTGCTTAGGAACAGTTACAATGGCTTGCTTGGTGCCAAAGCTATGCTGGGGAGATACATTTTCTGCACTCTGCGTGTCTCATGATTTTCAGGTTATTTTCCACTCATTTGTTTGATAGACATAATCAAACATTCAGACTGTTCTGGTGATTTGAACACCTTGCAGTTTTTTATTTTTAGTTCTATTATATATATTTTTAATATATATAACTATACATATGTACTTAGTTATATCTATACCTCTTTCAGATATACTTATAACACTTTTGCTATTACTAGGATTGCAAAGACAGAAATGGACTTTGATTTTTTACAGAAATCATGCTTGGTTGAAGTCAACTTTCAGGTGTGTGTGTTCCGTTAGCTGTTTTCAGTCTCATAATTTACTCATTCTTACTACTGCTTCAGATTAAGTTTCTTCATATACACTACACAGATAATAGAAACAGTAAGGTGTATAGGGTTGTTAAGTCCTTGTTTTCTGATTATGACTTGTCAATCTAGAATCTCTTGTGCTTATTGAAAATAAGAAAACGGAATACATTTGGTAGGAATTCCTTGTGATTAAGAATTATTTGTTACAAGAGCTGTAATCAATTTTAAGGTTTTCTTTACTATTGAGATATGAACTTATGTAAGAATCAAAAAAGAAAACAATCTATTTAGAAAACATATCCTCTGTGCCTTTTGCTCTCGTCTCATCGGAAGTAAGTGGGATCTAACTTTAAGGTTTGCCATTTAGTTCGGAAACAGTCACAGAACAAATTCAGTTCCTCCCCCAGGAGCGCAGTTACTTGGAAGGAGATGATGCCAACAAGTCAAAGTGGGGTGATGTTCACGACTGTGCATCATCCTTTCTGAAAGGGGTTGGAATAAAGAGCACTGTAATAAAACTTGAATTTCAGGGGTCAGGACTCCACAAATCAGAGCATTTCTCATTTTAAGATAAACTAAGATGTTAACTTTAGGGCAGTGTTGTGCCATTAAGCTGTCATCTGCAACCAGATCAATAAATGACAGGAGAACAATTAGGTTCTAGGGAATTACAGCAGCACTGAAACCCATGTAAGTAACGAGAGCAGCTTTGCAGAACTGAGTATCAAGAAGAAAGGAAATGTGAGGGAAATAAAGGCTGCATGTAAGTTGACTTTGCTGTTTTCAAGCTTGGACTGGCACTGAGGTTGCTCAGTGAAGGGTGACTGTGATGAGTCAACCAACCTGTAGGTACAGTTTACTTTTTGTTATCCTCCAGCCTCAACCTTTCTGTGCCACTGCAGTTTAGTCAGTGGAAGGTATAAGAGGGTTGTGTAATGACATGGTGCAAGAGTAGGTTTTAGCATATCTTGCTCAGAGCTTTGTTTGTGGAACCATTCTGAACAGAAATACTAGAAATCTTACTGTTCAGATGATTTCAAAGGGGACAAAACGGGAGGCAGAAGCAGCTTTCCTCTCCTTAGGTATCAAGATAAATGACCCATGATGGTTTTATACCCTGACTTCCCTATGTCCTGTGTCTTAAAAAGCGCTTCAGCACTATAGTCAAAACACTAATGGGGTAGGGTGCAGATCTCAGCTTTGCTGGCCTTAACAGGTGTGTGAGGCTTTCTCCCTGAAAAAGTCCTTAGTTAGCCCAAGAAAAGGTTCCCAAGCCATCTAGTTCGTAGTGATGGTGTTCCTGGAAGGATTTAAGGAAGGATTTCCCAATGCATCTGTCCAGTTCCCTAATTGCAAGTGGAACCTTTAAGTGACATCAAAATATAAATTAATTTTACAGTACAATATTTTACTGACCTTTATTTTTGTACCAAATGCAAACTTCTTATACAATCAAATGTTTTCTTTTTAGCTTCCCCAGCACTTACTACCTTCTTTGTAATCCTTACTGTTGTTTTATATATTCCTTACGTGAAGGGTAATAAGTTTTGTGAGGTCTACAGCTTTTAGTGATATGGCTGCAAATAGGATGATAAATCTAGCAAATAAATTAGGTCCTAAACAAAAGGCCCTGTGTGGTGAATCTTAATTAATTAATGACTGTTATATGTAGTTATTCCTCTTTGGAATCTGATCACAGTTACAGTGCCTTGCTTGTTTTTTTTAAACATTGCAATATAAACTAGTGTAAAGACACCAGTATCAAATACACCCTGAAGCATGTGGGTAGACATTACAAATACTTGGAAAATTTTGAGGTGAAGTCCCAGATCCTCTGTAGTTAATGAGAATTTTGGATAATTTTGCCTTTTCTTTCCTTGCCTTTTTTTTTTTTGCTTTTAACTTCAGTGGGTGAGAATTTCATTCCCATTAAATATAAAATTCTAAAATAAACTGCTCAGTGAGCTACAGAATTATGTAGCTGGGTCACTACATATCTACTCTCTCAAAAAAATCCCCTTCAGCTACACTTGCTTCTCCTCTTGTCCCTTCCCTGGGCCCCTCCAGTCTCCAGAGCACAGTTGATCTCTGCTGGTGGGATACTGGGGGCAATGTCCCATGTTTCTTACCTGTGTATGTCCTTTTTCTATATGCTTTACTTGGTTGCTGCCAGAGCAAAAGGTAGCCTTCACCTTTTCTTGGTGGTTCATAGCAGATGGCTGCTGAAAAGTTAGAAAAAGGCTGAGTTTCCCTGGCCCTTCTGCACCAATAGTAAAAATATGGGGTTCTCTCACTGCTGATTGTCGTGATGATATGATCCTTGAGACTTCTGTCAAATTTGTTTGAAGTTGGTCAATACATTTGAAAGATGGGTGGGAGTAGAAGGGAAGTTGATGTGTTCTGCAAGTCACATTTCCTTAAACTAAGTGTTGAATTTTTTCCACCCATTATATGCACTATTATATCAGTAACCCTACACCTTTTTATGCATATAGCTAGTTTGCTCTAAGATGGAATATGTCTGGTGATCCCACATTCACATGAGGTGATTGCTGTTATCCTTGCGTCCTAAATACATGCAAGAAAAGAAAAGGGAGGGGGCGTTCTGCAGCAAGTTCAACTGCTTGTTCAAAGCAGCAGAGCTTCTTCAGGACAGGAAATACAGGAGCTATTCTTGCAACATAGTCTGGACAACTTTGACATGAGTGGGTCTCCCATTTACAGATAAATGTGCCAAAACATTGTTTGTTTACATTTCAGTTTTTAAAAGCATGTACATTGGTAGCCCTCTGTGAACCTTGTGCTCCTGAGGAGTACAGGGTGGAGTAGCAACAGTGTCTGTTACAGCAGCACCTTTTGTCTGTCATCAGCCATTCTGCAACTTGGGTGATGAAAGAGGGGGTAATCCACTGCTGCTCTAAGGTTCTTATTCCATCTGCAAACCCCCTCCCATGTCCTTGCCTATGAATTCATGTAGCATTAATTTGAAGTAAATCAACCAAGTTGATGATAAAGCTAGATGTCAACACACTGTTGGCAGAGGAAGGTCATAAATCTTGCCCTTTGAGATGATGTGAGCTGCAAAGTTTCTCACCTTCAGGTAATGAGTGAGTAGGAGAGGTTAATCACCCAGCATTTCTCATGCCAACAAATGGAAGAGAGAGTCCAAAGCCATGAACAGATTCACAGAATCACAGAATTGTAGGGGTTGGAAGGGACTTCAACAGATCATCGGATACAACCCTCCTGCCAAAGCAGGTTCCTCAGAGCAGGCCGCCCAGGTAGGCGTCCAGATGGGCCTTGAATCTCCAGAGAAGGAGACTCCACAACCTCCCTAGGCAGCCTGTTCCAGTGCTCCGTCACCCTCACCATGAAGAAGTTCTTTCGCATGTCGGTATGGAACTTCCTGTGCTCTATCTTGCGGCCATTGCCCCAGATTCTTTGGGGTAATTACATTATGGAAATATAAGAAACTGCTGTTGGCATGCAACTTGTCCCATTTGGACATCTAAAGGAACTTCTGAAAGATACTGGAGACTGAAATACTTTTTTGCTGTTCTGATTTATCTAGAGACAGTGGCAAGTAAAGTCAGCTTTTTAGATTGTTTACTGTTCTTTCTGATTACACCGAAATGGTTATGGCAAGACAATTCTAAGTAATATTGCAACAGGTTTTGTTTTGTTTTGTTTTGTTTTAATTTGATTTTTTACTCCTGTATTCCAGGAGTAGCAGGTACTAATTGTAAAAAAAATAATAGTATCTGGGAAAAGGGAATGGGAATTTTGTGTTGGAGGACTTTCTTACCATTGTCCCGTGGAGTTACTGCCAATGAAAATTACAGTAGCCAATAATCCTAAAGACCATATTATATCTGAAAAAAAAATCTTTTTGTACAATTGCATTGTTAAATACACTTGTCCCCTTTAAAATATTATTTTGGCAAGGCTAATAATGTAATCTGTTGCTAATGTCATTGTCCCTTCTGCAGCTTCTCTATATGACAGGACTAGGGATGCACCATTCCCACAGGGCTTCTCTGCATGCTCCAGAAAATGCCTGACTTCTTTTGATTTTCTTCCCATTTAACAGAGACGGGTCTGTTGGTGCTGAGCAGATGAGCGAGCAGATGGATTTTCATGGGTGACTTGTTCAGATCAGTTCATGCTGTCTTATTGGGTATATATTCCACAACGATGCTTGGCAGCCTGTTATAAAACACATAAGCTGCCTCATATACATGGCTGCATTACTACAACTAATTGCCTGGTAAATAGATAGGAAGCCAAAGTCTTCGGAGATTGGAGTAGACCTCCTTGCCACACTTGGAGATTTCTTACTCTGCAAAAATCCCTTATTTCTGTGCCAAAGAGTCCTGAAAGCTCACATCATGCTATTACTGTCATTTCCTAACGAATTGTACCGTGCTGTTGATTTGTTGTAGAGCAAAGGAGTGACCTGCATCTTCGTGCTTTGAAGGTGACGTGTTTTTGCCCAAAGAGGCAAACACTGCTGTAAAGGCAGCTCCAGACACTAGGGAAAGTTTGCATACACTTTGACAGATTTTTGGCAGGTCAGCTTCTGTGCAGCCAGCCTTGGGTCTGATGAGGAAGAGCTAAAGCCAGAGCCACTGCAAGATTTTGGCATTGTCACACAGATCTGTGTTGCCACTGGGTTTCAGGTAACAGTCTCATCTCCCATGTTGCTTTTATCTGTATGAATTTCTTCCACTCCCTTTCTAAGAGCCAGATGACCTGGACTCACAGCACACAACCCTCTCTTCTGGTACTGTGTAGCTTTGGTTCAGACTGAATTTACCTCCTGATATCTGCTAATCTCACACTGGACACCTACTGGTAAAAATACCGTGGTATGTTCTGACCAGTGTACAATGTTCTGCATTGAATCAGGGTCCCTTGAGCTTATTGATTTTTGTTCTTGTCGTTTATTTTAGATGCAGAAATCGATATAACCCCTTTATCTTCCCATCACCAGTATATTAAATGAGCTTGAAACTTTTCATGAGGCTGATTCAAAACTTAGGGTTGTTACATCTCTAAATTCGTTAGTATTCTGAAAGTTAAAGGATGTGTGCATATCTTTTGTTTGTTTAGTTAAAACTGTTAGGACCATGTCTACTGGGATTTGAAGTCCTTCAGAGGTACAGTGAAAATCAAATAGAAAAGTGCATGCCCTTTATTTATATTCTCATCGAAGTCTATGGTTTTCCTTCTTGCATAAAGTCAGAGAACTTCTATCAGAGAACTTGGGCTTGTATTTTGCCCTTAATGCCTTTTCTGGACCCATCTAAGCTTTCAAATACCTTATCACAGCTTGAGTGCTGCCTCCAAAGTGTACTTACATCTATGATAACCTTATGTAAGTTAGTCATTGAGGTGATGTGGAAGTCTAAAACTGTATAGTTTTTTGAGAACACACTGAAGAAGTGGGAGTGAGAATTGATGTCTCTGAGTAAGTTGGGGAAAAAATAGATTAAAAATAGATTTTTTAGTGGAAGGAGCTAAAGAGGACTGTTTATGCCCCAGAGGTTGTTCTGACCAATTGGTTCTAATAAAAAGCTGCCGTAGTAATAAATTTTGTCTCTCTTGTACCCATAAATTGCTTTATTACAGTAGCATTATTGGTGCTATATGAAGTGTTTCAAGTTACTTTTAACATAGATGTTCAAAGGATCCAGAAGGAAACGGAGTTTTAATGTTCTGCACAGCTTGGAAATAAAACTGAATTTATAGTTAACCAACTGCACTAACTGCAACATTAATGTTTTTTTTTGTTTGTTTTGTTTTGTTTTGTTTTTTGTTTTTTTCCTTGGCATTGCTTGATTTTATCATTTAGCAACACTTCTTTGTTGCACTTTGTTTTCTCTGATCTTTTTTTTAAATAAATCTTTCATTCTCCTAAATGAAAAAATTTGTTGTAGTTTGTTTACACTGGTAAAATTTATTCATCCTTCACAGTCTTGGAAGGTAGCACATAAGGAAAGAGCAGAACAAATTAGAAATGTGCTTGTGGGGTGGGGAGGAGGGAATCTGAGGCATGGGAGAGGACATGAGTTCCTTTGAATTTAGAAAATGATTTAATTTGATTAATATTTTTAAGATATCACTTTTGGAATTGTACCTGTTTATTACAGGGAAAAATAGTAAAGGGACAAACTAGTAAAGGGATAAATGTGAGAAAGATGCTTGAGTGTTGAAAGCCTCTGGGCTTCACAATAGATGAATACACCATGTGATGGACCTTTTAAAACTGTGCTCTAGTGAACATGCTGGTGAATAATACTGTGTTTGTAGAAGGAGGAGCAGTTTTTGAAATAAGCTTTTTTTCTTTTGCTGTTTTTCCCAATCTTTAGAACCCCAAAGTTTGGTAGTGTCAAATCCTATAAATCAAGCGTCACTCTCTGTATGGCAGCTGGGTCTGAAGATGGTAGGAGAATTTCCTAGCTGAACTTGTAAGTTCTGAAAAAAGAGTAGTTTAATATAATGTATATTTTTGTTATATTTATGACCTATATATTATGCAATATATATATTTTATATAGGTATAATGTTAAACCAAACAACAACAAAAGATTTACATTTAGTACATGATTTCTATGTAAATATAAGGCAGCACTTCTGTGTGTGTTTCTCTTCAGTCAGGAAACACTGTGCTCAGCATTGTCAGCATCGGCTCACCTAAATTCATGTAATGGTTTCTGTTACTGGGAACCTGTTGAGATTTTCGGCAGCTCTCCTATTTGTTGGTTTTTGAACACTTACAGGTCAGAACAGGGAATGTGTTGGTCTTCTGTTTTCCTGTACTGTCAATCCCAAGTGTCTTCTAGCAGTGCTGCAGGTTTTTAAATATAGAAGGTTAGTACTTACCCTTGATTTTTAGATTTTTGCATGAAATTAAGAAAATCCCATGATGCCAGTTGAAAGATAGCTAATTGCACTGTATTTGAGACCTCATAACTGCTATTCTTTTGCACATAAGTAACCTGAGAAAGGAATAGGGGCTTCAGGTTTTGATTTTACATTCCTGGCATATATGCTGCTTCTATATAGTACCAGGAAGACAAACATACAAATGCTGAATGAGCTTGCCAGGAAAGTGAACAAATTAAGTCAGCCTGCCAAAGAATTTAGATTGCTGATATTAAACATATATGAAACAGTTATTTTGAACAGAAATTGTGTTTAAAGTTCTTTGTGTATTTTTTTTTAAATGAATGTTTTCTTGTGAATGATTGACTTAGATGCCTCCTTTAGTAGCTAATGCTAAACAAATGGTTGCAGGCTCCACATGGGGTCAGCCCCAGTCTTCCTTACATCTTTGGCCCTGCCTGGGACTACACAGGGTGCCAGTGGCAGTGGGATCATTTACTACAAGTTGAACCAAGCCTGCTGATTTATTTCCTATAATATCAAATGGCTACCATCACATAGCACCATGGCAGAAGAGGGAGCTATGGCACTTGCATGGGAAACCAAGCCCCTGGAAGCTGCCGTTTGGGTTGGCTGGTTTAGCACTTTGTTCTATCCGGAGATGTCTTTTGGCTATTTCTGAAAGATAATTGTTTGGAAACGAATATGAGACAGATGTTGCAGATACTGTGGTTATAGGGTACCAGGTGAGATTTTCCAAAACTGACTTGTAATTTGGGTGTATTTGCTACGTAGCATGTCAGCTGGTCAGTGGGGAATGGTGGTGCTGTTTGTCATGAGGACAAGAGCTCGTTGCATTTGGCTCCTCAGATCCATTTTACAGTGGTGCCTGAAACCACAGGCCGCCATGGCAGGTGATGGCTAGCCAGGCCCACATTGCAGAGAGCATTCAGAAGTCCATTTTCTGCCTTTCTCTTTTTGGATTAGCACTGCTTCTGTAGCCTCTGCCTGCTGATGCCTGCTTTCTCTCTGGGAAGAGACTGTCCATGTCCTGGCTGGTGTGACCTGTCAAACCAAGGTCTGTGCCTCCTGCAGTTTCTAGCCTGGCAAAAAAAAAAAAAAAATTATCCATCTCCTTTTGAATTACAGTAGAGCTTGAGTGCTTGGCACTTGAGGCAGAGATTTGCTGTGAGCCGTGGTACCCTGACCTGCATGTTCTGCCTGGGAATCAGACCCTAAGTTAGTGGAGAAACTTCCCTAACCTGGATAAAAATGTCACAGTTGATTAGAGAGAGCCTGTTCCCTGTTGTTATCTGTAATGGGATGGGAGGGGTGTTTGGATGAGAGTTTTTTCACCTATGTTGTAATTGCTGGGGAGGAGATCAGCATATGAATTAACTTCATGGCCAGAAAACAGTAGTGGCCAAATTCTGCAAAGTGAGATTTGGACTTAAAGAGGTGATTAAATTCTGCCTATTTTAAATAAAGGCTTCATGGGCATGGAGGCAAAGTGGACTGAGGTGGTGTCTGCTGTGTGCTTCATCTCATTTACCCTGGTATTAGCTAAACCTGGAGTTTAATTGCTTAGTTAGGCTTGCCTCCATCCAATCCTTTCTTTCTAGACAGCCTGACTTTGTCTCACAAGGTATTTCTGGAATCCTGTGACTATGTATTTCTGTGCTGTTAGGCACAAAAATGCAAAAATCACCTTAAGTTTATTTGGAGATGAGTTTAGATGAGATTATTGCCCTCAGCTGCTCCCAGCTTAGTCTTAGTTTTTTACAGTAAGTCTCAATAATTTGTGCAATCATGCTGCCAGTAGAAAAACTCATGGTTAGGAGCTTTAGAAATACAGGAATGACATCTGTATGTGTCTGTAGTGTTTTTGAAATATATTTGTAAGTGGGGGGGAAAAAATCATAACAAACAATACATTCAGCTTTCATACTATCCAGTGCTGGGATCAGCCTGAAATGTTTCAGTGTTTTATTCATCTTCACTATAATTCAGCCTGGTAATTTTGTCCTTCCCAGAGGACTTGAAATAAAGATGCATTTACTATAGGACCTATTCCTACTCTGTTTGATTTCATGCATGTATTCAGGCTTCTATGACAATCTGTTTTCTAATAAACTAGCTCTACCCTTTTTTCTCAGCCCTATCCAAAACAAAACAAAAGGTTCAGGAATTGCCCTGTTTGCATCTATGTTAACTGGTCACAGTATTCCAGGTATTTTAACATATATTTAAGAAATGTTAATGTTAACCAAAAAGATTTTTGACAAAGAGAAACAAATGTTTTTCCAGGTTTATCAAGACAGTTCATATCTTTGGCGTCTAAAACTACCTACCTATTCCCCTATTTTGTTTTACTCACTATTTCAGAGGGTAAGCTGTCCTGCAGATTTTTTTGTAAAGCGTCTTTAACTGCTCTTTAACTCTGCGCACTACATTGTGTTATTTATTGTCTCAGTTGCTTCAATTTATTAGCATTTGTGGGGTTGTTCCTGTTTTCTGAGATTACTTGGGCTTTTGGGTTTTTGCTTCTTTTTTAGTACAAATGAAAATTTCATACGTAGCTGGGTCCAGTTAGTACTGTCAGAGTGTAACATGTGGAAGAGGGGTTACCAAAATGATTTCTGTGAACTTTCATCATCCCAGAGTCTTCCACTGCACTTGTGAACAAGCTCAGTTCTTTCTTCCTGCCGCCACAGTGATGTGCAGATTTGTTTCATTTTCATTTTATCCCTGTTGACATTAAGCTGGCTTGGGGTAAAGGAGATTCTTCATCTGTAGGCTACTTGGGATGAAGGTTTCTCATTGCTGATAAAGTGGTTTTGAGTCCCACTTCCCTCTGCATTGTGTTTTTCTTCAAGCTGACAATGGTGAGTGTTAGTCTGGTGATATGTTTGATTCCACGGGATTATGTTAAGAGAAATCTGTGTGTATAGAAGGCAAACTTAATTTATTTCACATATGCTAAAACATAGCCATCATAAGGAATAAATAAAACTTCACTTCTATGCAAAGTCTTCCACAGGGGCTGGCCTTGTATGGTCAGCAAAATCTGATCCTGACAGAAAAATGTATCAGGTAGCTATGCAATGTGCAATTTCTGTTGTCAATATTATGTATGCATATAGGTACCCTCAGATTTTTCAAGAAGATGTGATATTTTCTTAGCAGGTTGAAGTTGAAGTTTACCGGAGAGACTCTAAGAAGCTTCCTGGGCTGGGAGACCCTGACATTGACTGGGAAGAGAGCGTCTACTTGAACCTCATTCTACAGAAGGTAACAGTGATGCTTATTTAATTTTTAAGCGCTATTTATGCTAGAGAGGTTTCAGGGTAGACTTTGATCTGTCCTATTTCCTCTTTAGCTTTGGGGATTTGAACACCTCTGGAGAACAGAAACAAAGTATGTTTTTTATTTTGCCTTTCAGAGTCTAAGTGAACAAAACCTGAGATAGTTTTTAGTAGAGTCCTGATAGCTTTCTTCAAAACCTTTAAATATACTCAGTGAAGCAGAGCTCAATTTTATTCTCTTAAAGTTTTACAAAATGGCAGGCTTTGCTAAGTATAATAGTTTGAAAGTGAATGAGACTGTTAGACTAGCAATGTTTTCATTAGAGTTCACGATATTGGTACAGCTAAGAGAGGAAACTGAAGTGAAAATGCAGTAAAGGTGTTATGTGTTGCACTGGGAGTTTGCTGTTCTTGACATCAGAGCTTTAGTAAGCCTTTCCTGTTTGTTGATGGGAAGATTAAACTAGCATGTTATATATATATATATTCTTAAATTAACTTACGTGTTCTTCAGTTGTTACATATGTTACATTGGTAATTTGGGAAGGTGAACAATACTATAGTCATTCTAGATCTCTGAAAAGTTTTGTTGATTATGATCCCAAAACGAGAGACTGCTGGCACACGTCCTGGAGAATAACTTGTTTTATTCTGCCCTCTTCCTCCCAAAATTCTCATTGCAAGCCTTCTTTGTAGCGAGCAGTTTCTGCACTTATTTAATGATGAATTAAAACAGAATCTGTTTGCTACAGTCAGAATTCAGAAGATAACGTTACAGCTGACATTGCAGTCAAGAGTTGTAACACATACACCTTATAAGTTTTTTCAGGTTGTTTGGCAGGCTGCGTCAATGGTTTCTGATCTCTCTAGTGTATTGCTTATGTTCATTATTGCTTCCATTTCTTTCTTTTTGAAGGGAAGATATATTTTCCGTTCCTACCTTAAAGTGTTCTTCTGTGTGGCATGTGTATTCCACAGCTGACCAGTAAGCTTAATGGTAAACAACGCTGATAGGAGTTTCTTTACCCAAGCTTGTGCACTCCAGCATATATATATTTGTAAAAGATTTCAGTACTTATGATATAGTAAACAAACAAAAATATTGTGGGCTACAAAGAGAATTGCAGGAGTCTGGGGATAGTAAAGAGAATAAAGGAAATAGCAATACCAAAACAGTTTACTTTTAGTTAGAGCTGAAAAAAATGAAGGCAGAATGTGTTCTGCTTCATCCACATGAGTATTTTTTATTTTTTCTAATTCTAAATCTTCATTTGTCTATCTGGTGTGCTGTTTTAGCTGGATTATGTGGTGACGTGTGCTGTGTGCACACGCTCCGATGGAGGAGACATTCACATTCACAAAAAGAAATCTCAGGTGAGACTAGCCTATGTTTACCATGGATAAGAGCATCCAGTGTTACCTGATCCTAAAAACTGTATCAACACCAGTACAGCAGTTCTCATGCTGTGTTCTGGCACAGATTCACTCTTGTCAAGCAACTCAAGCCTGTCTGCTGACATTTCCTGCCAGTCAGCTAAATGCGCTTTATAGCCCCTCTCAAATATAGCCCCTCTCAAAAAGCCATAAAGACCTCAAGATTTATATCATTGCTTTCTGCATTTGGGGAGAGTGTGCTGGAGGGAGTACGTCTAAGCGTTAAAAAAAAATAAAAATCTGAGGGTAAACCCAAAATTGTACAAGACATGAGTTACAAGAAACCTTCACGGTAAATCTGTAATGTAGGGATATTAAATGATAGACTATTTACTGATTACTAATTTCTTTTTATTGTTTTATGTGATTCTTGTTTTCTCCCTTCAACTGCTCTTTCCTTCCCATCACTACACAGAAGGTTTTATCACTTATTTGTATGCAGTATAGTGTTAATCTAAGTTTTAGCATAGTGGAGGAGACTGAATAATTAAGCATGGGTAGGAATAAGAAATGCTACAGTTCTTCAGTTTCTAGCAGATCTTTCAAAAACTTTTCCTAGCTGGCAGAAATTCTACTTCAAAAGGCTTCTGTTGCATAAACTGTTTATCTCAGGCAATTCCATTCCTTTAGCTCACTCAGCTACTTCTGTGGCTTTACCTAAAATAAGCCAATATTTTTTAATCCTTTAATATTTTTTTTTGCCACATTAAACTCAGTTGTTGTTTTGCACACAAAGAAAACCAGCAATGCTGATTATTTTAGTTGTAATTAGTGTGTTGAGCACACAATTCCCTTCTGCTGGTTCTGTTAAGATACCATGTTAGATTATTGACAACAATCCTTTTATTTCTCATTGCTGTTTCTGCTGTGTAAAAGTCCAAATTTCACCCAGAGTTAACCTCTGCAAAGTTCTTTTGAGAAAAAAATCTGTAAATATTGCATGCCCATTTGAAAACTAGGAAAATGAGGATAAGAGGCCTGTGCGAAGCATGTGAGCAATATTCAGAATAAGGAGAAGGTTTTTTGTTCCTCATTTTTAGAGGCTTATGCTGTGAGGCTGCTTACAAATTTTTCTTTGTTTTCTATTTTCTAGGAGAAACCCAGAACACATCAGAATTTATCAGTACATATGAGTAACATTTCTAGCTTCTAGCTGTTACATGAAGAGAGAGAAAAGGCAATTCTAGGTTCTGTGGAAAGCATATCTGCATTAGGGCGTTTCATTGGAACATGCACCATTGAGGCTGTTCATTTTAAATGAACAAAAGCCAACATTTTAAGATTTTCATTACTCTGTTTGTTCTTGCTTTAGAAAGCATATTTTACCCTCTCCGTTTGCAACCAGATATTGAATAGGGAGAAATCCTGTTCAGGATTATGACACGCTATACTGCTCCAGATATGTGACAGAGCTACTGTGCTCATACCAGGAGAGTACCTAGGGCATGAAACCAGTGTAAAAAGAGGCTAACTTTCCCCTAAATTATTTTTCAGACTATATCGATTTTCTGTTGGCTTGACAATAAGATCTCTACAAACTATATTTTCCTTTGGTGTATGTGACTGGAGATGAGTTTGGGGTGGTTTTCTTTTTGGCTTTACATTGGATGGCATAAAAACAAGGGTGCTTGGAAGATGTCCTTGTGTCAGGCACCAGTGCAAGCTGGATCATTGACAAGTCACGTTACTTTCTAAAGTAATTAAATAAGCCCATGGTGAATGTGTTGAGATTCATCATGTTACTTTAATTCAAAGCTCTGTGAATGGAGGTAGAAGCAAAGAAAGCTACTCAGTATGAATTCTTCTCCCTCTTTAACCATTTTAATATTGTTGGAATGATAAAATCTAAAACGTTTAGCTTTTTATATGTTGATTACTTTGAAGAGAGAAAAGAACAAAGGAGATGAGGAGTTGCTTCAGAGGGAGGAACGTGTAACAGGAAGCACAGTGGCTAGGGAAAGAAACAGAAGTAGAAAATGGGGGTGAGAAATCAAGTTCTTGTCCTCCTGAGAGCCGTGAGCTCACTACTGAGCAATGTTGATCTTACTGTGAAACTAAGCAAACAATAATACCAAAAATAATTGTACAAAAAAAATAATGTTAGGTCAGATATTCCACAGTAACTTTCTTGCTGTGTGTGCTTTTGCATTGCAGCACATTGCAGCAACTTAGAAATAACTCGAGGGGGATGCCTTAGCATTACTATAGGTTGGTGAGAGGAACACACAAAGAAATTTACTATGCAGTAACTGATAACTTGCACATGAAAACTGAAGGATTTCACAGGTGGGAGGTTCTATCATTATTGGAAGCTCAGCTTTGCCTGAAGGATGTCCAGCATCCCTAGTAGAAGTGCAAGTGTTGGCTGATTGAGCAGTGCTGGACTGCAGTGTTTTGGTACTGCTTGCCTTGTATTCAGCGCACCCATTCCTTGGCACATGAAAGGATATAATTTTATTTTTCAATATTTTTCTCAGCAAGTGTTTGCATCTCCTAGCAAACACCCAATGGACAGCAAAGGAGAAGAGTCAAAGATCAGCTATCCCAACATATTTTTCATGATCGACAGTTTTGAAGAGGTGAGTTCCTTGCTGCAGCAGGGTTTTGTCCCATTCTAGTCTTATGTCCAGAGTGGTTGTTTTCTGGCACCTTTTGAACAAACGTTGTTGGAGTGTTACATTCCAGGGGGTTTTACACATTTTTATGATGGGCTGAAGCAAGAGAAGCCGATTGTAAGAGCTGCTTACCCAAACACATGACGTGAACTGGACACTGCCTGGAGTCCGTGGTTTTTGGAAAAGCTGTGATAGAGCCTACATCTCCATTACTTTTTCCCATTTACATTGAACCTACATTGGGCCTGAGGAGAATCATGAGAATCTCGATGTATTTGATCTTTACCAGCTGCAGTTTTCCCTGAAGTGTTTCGTATTGCATTTTGCAGGTTTTCAGTGACATGACTGTAGGAGAAGGAGAAATGGTCTGCGTGGAGCTGGTTGCCAGTGACAAAAGCAACACCTTCCAAGGAGTGATTTTTCAAGGGTCCATCCGCTATGAAGCACTCAAGAAGGTTTATGACAACAGGGTAAGGTGCTTCTGAAAGACAATGTCTTTTGTAACAGTGATACTGACCACAGTTTTTCTGTGCTACTGTGAGGCTGTTGGCTTTTTGTCCTGTTAGATCATCTGCATCATGATCTATCCTTTTTAGGTTTGAGAACTGCTCCAAAGTTAGTGCTTTTGGGAGCACTGAGGTTGCTCAGATTAGGTTTTGTTACTCTTGTGTTTGACAAAAGGAGTGAAGTGGATGAAGATGCAAGAGTATGACATCAGAATGGATCTGAATAACAGAATTATGGGAACCGTTTCATTTTTCTGAAAGCTCGTGCATTTTTCTAGTTAATTCAGTGAAGACATGTTTTACATGGAGATCTTAAACTCAGATAACTATCTTGTTAAACGTAAAATGTGTTTTTGCTTAGTGTGTTCTCTACTTGTGGATATTTTCAGAAGGCCACTGTAGTTTCACTGCATTGGAAGGAAGCTTTCATTGCTTTCGTATAGAAACATGAAATACCTTCACTTATAGCTTCAAATTCAGTACTTAGTCAAGATTGTGCATGAGCCAATAAATTTCACAAAATATTTACGGTGAAGACAGTGCTGAAAGACAAAAAAAAAAAGAAAAGGATGCCAGTCATTTCCTACTGTGACTGTAAACTCCTTCATTTCCCTTTGTTCCTACCCTCTTCAATAGAGGGCCTGAATATTTTACCTTCTCTATGTTTTTAAATGTGAGTAGTTTATACTCTTACAGCCGTTTTTCCAAAGGACATAAATATAAAAATTCTGCTTCATATTGTTTTGTTAGATGGAATAGAACTGTTTGTTTAAACACTTGATTATAGCCAAAGACAAAACTTGAAATCTGACCTGCTTGTTTTCACTCTTCTTAAGAGAAGAGAAGCAAGCTCTCTGTACTTCTGAAGGTTACTTGATTTCAGTTGTCTGTATTAATTCTTAGTGCAATATAAATTATCTTATAAACAAACCTGGGCCTTTAATGGGATAAACCGCTGAGAGTTCTGATAAACCCCTTAAGCTTATGCATAAGTCCTCCTTATTTCACTTGTCAAAACCTTGACTGTTTTCATATTGGTCTGTTCCTTTTTCTAGTTCTCAGTTCAGTTCTCAGTTCAGTTGTGTTCACTGGAAATTGAGCCCTTTTCTCTGTTGAGAGGGTTCAAAAGATGTCAGGGTTTTGTGGTGAGCAATGTGATGCAGGTTAGTTGTGCATGGGAGCTCTTTTTGCTTTGAGTTTGACAACGTGAACACAAATGTCTGAATTGTACTTGCCACAAAGTAGTGCCGAATTGGGCTGTGTGCCTTGCTGGTTTTTGTATGTGTCTGTTACTTTTTGGACTCAAACAATTGTCCCTACGTGGGTTGTGTTGAGTTGTGCATGTGCTTGTCTGTGCTTGGGTGTGCCATGTTGTGTGGGTCTGAAAAAACCTTTTGTTTTATCTCAGCTTGTCATTGGATAACTTTGCTTTTTGGATAGCTGAAGGAGTTGATTCTCCTCTGAGCGTCTGTTTTTGTATCTGTAAAATTGCTTCCCCTTTGGAAATCACTTCAGACTTCGGCTTAAAATGTTTCCTAAGAATCAAGATAATGACCATTATCTGCTATGTTTTTGACTTATACTTAGATAACTGCTTTCAGAGAACATTGTTTTATATTTGAAGGTGATATTTTATGTATTTCTCTCCCATCTTGGTGCATTGTAGGTGAGTGTTGCAGCAAAGATGGCTCAAAAAATGTCTTTTGGCTTCTATAAATATAACAACATGGAGTTTGTCCGAATGAAAGGGCCACAAGGGAAAGGACACGCAGAAATGGCAGTGAGTAGAGTTTCTACTGGTGACACTTCACCATATGGTACAGAAGAGGACTCAAATCCAGATTCCCCAGTGCATGAGAGAGTAAGTAGTAGACAGAAATACTGACTTAAAGTTAAGTGTGGATATGTTTTTGTTTAAAGCCAGTGGATGAACTGAAGCTGGAATTCACCCACATCACGGTTCTGAACTTAGTTTTGCATGTATAGATTTCAGATCTATTCAATATCTGCAGATGGATTTTTGTCACAGTTTCATTTGGGCAAATAATGAGTACAGAGATAAGTGCATGATTCATACTTCTGGAGGAGTGTTTTGTTGAAACAACAGTGATGTTGATGCCAAGGAAAATGATGGTTCTGCCCATTTTTATGAAAATTAATAGATTCCATTTCTGTACAAAATGGGGTTTACCTAGAAACGTGGAATTTGTATGTGGTGTAGGTTGCTGACTAAACTTCACAGGAGATTTTGAGGAGTGAATACCAGCAGTGCAAAGCCTGTATAATATTAAAGCAAAGACTGTGGATCAAGATGTATTTATGCATATGCTTAATTTTAATACAAGTGCAGTAAAATACCAATAGAGTCTGTCCAAAGATCTTGATATGGCCCTTTTTCAGTCCTGAGCATTGATTTCAGTTAAAGCATTTTACCTAGTTAATGGGAATTAGGCAGTGTGTCTTTAAAATATCTATACAGATGTGTCCTGACCCAGGCAGAGTGATTACTGATGGATTCCAGCCTGGTTTCCTGTGTGTTGTGGTTTAACCCAGCCAGCAGCTAAACACCACACAGCCGTTTGCTCACCCTCCCCCCTCCTTCTCTGGGATCGGGGGGAGAAATCGGAAAGTGAAGCCTGTGGATTGAGATAAAGACAGTTTATTAAAATAGAAAATAATAATAATAATGTGTACAAACAAGTGATGCACAATGCAATTGCTTACCACCCGCTGACCGATGCCCAGCCCAACTCCGAGCAGCCGGCCCCCCATCCCGGCTAGCCACCCCTATATATTGTTTAGCATGACGTCAGATGGTATGGAATACCCCTTTGCCAGTTTGGGTCAGCTGTCCTGGGTCTGTCCCCTCCCAGCTCTTGCTGCACCCCCAGCCTGCCCGCTGGCAGGACAGAGCGAGAAGCTGAAAAGTCCTTGGCTTAGTGTAAGCATTGCTTTGCAACAATTAAAACATCAGCATGTTATCAGCCCTCTTCTCATCCTAATCCAAAACATAGCACCCTACCAGCTACTAGGAGGAAAAATAACTCTGTCCTAACTGAAACTAGGACACTGTAACATCAGTAACCAGTGGAGTTCAAAGGCCAGCAGGTCTGCTTCCAGTGGTGTCCATGAAAGTCATGGGATTTCTCTTTTTGGCTTCCTAAAAGGCAAAATGAGCTGTCAGCATAGAGCTCATTAACTCTGTGCAAGCTTCTGTGCTGTAGAGGTACAGCCTGAGAAACCAGGCCTGGAGGGACTTCCTGATCTTTTGGCTCCAAGACTTCCAGTGCCTCTGTTTGATAATGTATTATCATTGCTCTTTGCTAATGGCTTTAATGGCAATTTGTCTGTGTCTGGTTTTCCCTGCAGGTGTGATATGAAATTGCTACAGAATTAAAAATAAATGGAGACAAGCATAGGTTAGAGATCAAGTGCACTTAAGAGAGGATCAGTTGGGTGGTAGAATGCTTCTGATTTTTTTACGTTAATGACAGAGGGATGACATAGCGGGTTTCTGCAGTGCAGCATCAGCTTGGCTTGGCTGTCATCCTCACACATCACCTCCCTCCTTATTTGTGAGGACAGATATGAGCGGTGATCTCATCTCAGGAAGTGTTATGGGATTGTTAAATTAATGGTGTGAAAGAGTAAGAATGAGATAAAAGTTGATCACCTCTGTTAGCAGAGTAGTTATCTTACATATTTTTTTTAATTTGAAAGGAAACAGTTAAAATATTACTAGCAAAACCAGTACCCAATTACTGCAATTGAAATTCTTTCTGAAGTAGGTATGGCTGACTATAATTGTGATTTACCCAACAGCAACTGCTGCTCTGAAGGAACGGTGTCTCTGTAGTTCTGTGCCTAACCTGCATTTCACCATAGACAATTATATCCCTGTATTTGTCATCATTTGCTGTAACCAAATCATCACTGGCCTTTCAACTTGTTTTTCTCCATCCTATAGAGAAATAATATATAGAGAGTTGCTCATTGACTTGTCTTTTGCATCAGCATCTTGGGTTATTAATTGTCTTGTGACCCTGCTTCACAGACACAGTGACCTTTTACAGTGATCTCATGTGGCATCTGTTTAACCAGGCAAACAACTACCTCATCTTTACCAAAGAAATTAAGATGCACAATTTCGTGTCCAGTACATTCTTAGCCTATTAAGTCTTCTGAATTTCAACATATAAAATTAACACTGACATTCTTGGTGCCTAAATAAATTATTAATCTCCGTTTTTATTCCTTTGTAACTATAAATCCCTTTGAAAAGTGATCACATGACAGCTCTGGAGTTCTTTTCATTATTTGCGTAACAGTTGAGGGTGCTGATGCATCAAAATACTTTCATCTTGATGAGTGTCTTGAAGTTGAGATGACTGTGCAGTTGACACAGTTTATCAGACCGCTCTGATAAAACTTGCAGCTGGGCACCAGTCATGATTCTAATTTTTGTATGTGATTACCTTGTGGTGCATATTTGAAACTGTTTGTTTCCTATTAGAAGCATAGAACTTCTTCAACTAAACTTTCCCTAGCATTTGCTTTATTTTTCCTTTCAGGTCACTTCTTTCAGCACACCGCCAACCCCAGAACGCAACAATCGCCCATCCTTTTTCTCCCCATCCCTCAAGAGAAAAGTGCCCCGAAATCGAATTGCTGAGATGAAAAAATCCCACTCAGCAAATGACAGTGAGGAGTTCTTCAGAGAAGATGATGGTGGAGGTGAGAGAAATAACACCAGCTATGCAGACTTTCAGAGAGGAGGGGGAACACATCTGTGGAAAGGGATTCCAGTGCTGGATTTTCCAAAAGGTTTACAGTGTGAAAAATCTAGCTCCACAAAAACTGCTCTGATGGCATGTCTCAACCAGTCCATCTCTGGTACTACTCTGAAACTGGGGTTATTCTTTTCAAAGCATCTCTGAAAGCTGGAGACCAGTGTGCCTCCATGTTTAGTTATAAAAAGGCTAGAGCTTGGGTCAATTACTATGCAATGTAGTGAGAAGAACTACTTTCCCAGATGGAGTCTTCTGTCTTTGATGTACTTCTCCTGGAGGCTGCGCAGGATAGAATGGAGTTCTAAGCATTTATCCAGAAGCCCTCATTAGTGGTGGTAGAGTCTACTCAGTATAGTTTTGCAATATCAGATCCTAGCATACTTAGTCATAATTATGAACATCCTTATTATTTTCCATTTTCTTTTCCAAATATTTATGGGAGTAAACAAATTCTAGGTTTTCCAAATGTTTTATAGCATACATATAATATAACATACATATAAAATATTGAGAAATGTGGTTTTGTTTATGGTTATAAATGTTTTGACTTTATTGTTCCTGGACCTTATTTAAATTTTATTATTATTGTTATTATTTTTAATATATATATAAATATGTATTTTAATAGCTTACACTAGGAAGCTTAATTTATTCAAGAATGAGCTTTCTAAAAGGAGAAGTAGCTAAATACAATCTGATTACAAATTACAGAAATCTGCGTGTCCTACCAATGTTTGCTCAGGAACTGCAGTAACAAAAATTCTTTTTTTTTTTTTTTTTTTTCCAGAAGGGAGAAAGCTGACAAAAAGCTGGGCATTTTGTAGAAGCAGGGAATATTAGCCTTGTGGTGGGAGAATAACTGGCTTGTCTGAAGGTCAGCAGTGTCCTTGGTCTGGCCAGTGCTGCTGCAGACCTGAGCCCAGTGCAGAGCTGTTGTGGACAGGAACAGTCCGTTAGGCTTTGCTTGCTTTTGCTGCAGGCAAGCATGACACAGCGGGAGTATTATGCTTATTCCAGCTACCAGAGTCAAGTCCTTCTGACCTGATCACCACAGTGCTCTTGACAAAGTGTTAAAGTGTGGAAAGAGTGAATAGCCTGTTTGGCCATATGCACTTACAGGAAAGGAAGGAAAACAAGATTTTTTTTTCCTCCATGTTATATATACATTGCCAGAATAGCTGTCACTTTTTTCCTCAGGACCTACTTTTAAACAAATGACTCCCAAAGCTTGGATTGCTCTGGTCCAAAATTATCTTCACTTCAGCATCTGCTTTAAGCACTGTGTGACTGCACCGAGTTTTACAGAGGAATGGAGAGAAAGCCTAGAAACACTCAATAGATGTAACATATGCATTCCCGTCTGCAGTTATAAAAATCTCCTAGTTTAGAGTGGATTCAGGGTCCTTTGTTTTAAAATACATTTTGGATCTCTAATCTAATTTCAGGAAGAATAAATAACATGGCACAATAATCGCAGGTTTGGTTTGGGGAATGCATGGAGATTTGCAGTGAACTTCCTTACTAATACTGACTCTTCCTGTGTCTTGTTAGATATTAATCTTCTTCATAGGATAGATTTTTCCTTCTGTTATACGTTTCTGCATGAGTAACTACTTAATTGTAGGGATGTTATTTTGTATATAAAGGAAGGCTGGGTTATGATTTTGCTTGTGCAAGTGCTTCATTTCCTCTCCTGGCTGGTCGATCAGTGGATCATGATTTGATGATTTACTACTGATGATTTACTACTGCAGCTGTTGATATAACTCATTAGCTTCAATATAAATGGTGAATTCTGTGCTGGGTAAGATCTGACTGATTTAAAAATAATAATAGTAGTAGTAAGTGACCTGTGTGTAATTTTTCTTTAGAAAATTAATAGTTCTCTCCTTTTTTTATATGTATATTTTATTTTCAGAAGCTTTCATTGAATATTCCAATAAAATGCAGAAAGTACAATCGTTTTAAACTTGCTGTCTTTTACCCTTACAGATCTACACAATGCAACAAATCTGAGGTCGCGGTCCTTATCTGGAACAGGACGATCTCTGGTGGGCTCATGGCTGAAGCTGAACAGAACAGATGAAAATTTTCTACTCTATGCACACTTAACTTACATCACTTTGCCATTGCATCGAATTTTAACAGGTGGATTTTATTGTGCATTACCCATAAACAGAGTCATTTGGTTCCCAGGCAGCCTTCAGTGTTGTGGGATTTTGCTATTAAGATAGAGGAACAAGCCTTTCTCTGAAAGAGAACATGACTTCAAACCTTATTTGCTGACTGTAGCAGCAAATCAGATTGAACAAGTGGAATGGTGTCTAACTGTTCTCTGGCTTTGGGTTAGTTTTGCTTAGTGAGAGTTCAAACAAGCTGGTAGGTTTTGTTTCTGGAGGAGTATAATTTTCTGGAGGCTTTAATACTGGAATATAAGTTTCATCCATCTGAGTACAAGGCAGCTCATTGTGAGCCTGCCCACTGACAGCAATAGTTGTAGTAGAGACCTGTGACTAAGAGGGTTATGTAAAGGTGGTTTTGGAATTTTGAATGATCTCCTATGCCAGTTTTGAGTCCTAGATTTGTTATCCACATGAATTGCTTGGACTGATCAAAGTGCCCATGCTAATAGCTATAAATCTCTCAGGTGCCCAATTTCTTTAATTAAACTAAGTAGTGGTTATGTTGCACCAGGAACAATTAGTCCCATGTTGTTGTCTAGCTATGCCAGTTACTACACTGATGATGGCCAGCTCTGCATTTGTTCAGCTGGGCTACAATATCACAATAAATTACATCTTACAGTAGGCAAGTACTGAAGTGTCAAATATGACATCCGTGTAACTCTTGTCTGCCTGCAAATATAGGTGGACTAGTTTGAACAGATGCCTGCATCAGCAGGCATGCTAGCCTTTCCGAGGTATAGTTCACAGTATGAGGTAGCTCATGGGACTCTGAGATACTTACGAAAATTGAGAAAGAAGCAGTTGTTTTCTTCTGTCAAAATGCAGTGGCAGTTTCTTTCATATAGCCATTACTAGTGTTACTGTGCACTCTCTTTGTGCCTTCTAAGTGAGGTCCTGAAATGCATTCCCTCTGAAAATACATATTGATTGTCTCAGGTACAAAGAAAGTTTTGTCCAGATGCATGATAGTATCTCAGGCAAAACCGTTGCTCAACTCCAAATTCTGTACTGGAATAAAGTTGTCATCCCCTGGAATGAAGTTATGATCACAGAGCAATTTTTACAGTCCTGTCTCTAATCTTTGAAGATCCTTTTAATTTACCCATCTAAGGACTTAATCTTTTTTCTTTTCATCCACCAGATCACATGACTTTTGAATAGGTTTGTCTGGACTGTGGACTTTTGATCAGTGCCAGCTTTTTCTTGTCTGGGTCTGAAAAGAGAACTCAGTGGTTATTTCCAGATTGTTACCGAAAAGTATCTAAGAGGACAGGAATTGGGAAATCTGTTGTTAAACAGATTAATCTACTGCTAAAAGAGATAGGAAGATAGCATGGGTGTGTTCTTCATGTCATTAGTTGTGCTGTGCTAGTGTAATAGTAATAGCTACAATCTTGTCCTCATTTGCAGGCTGCAGTCTCAGAATGTGTTGCAAAAGTAGGCTGGCTCCTTCCCTACCAATAAGGAAAACTGTAGCTGATAGGGTGGAAAATCATACTTTGCAAAGAGATGTTTCTGCACCGTTTGGCCTTTCACTGTATGTAGAAATTGATTTCAGTTTAGAAGAAATTACAAATTCCAGTCAGAATTGATCCTCTATAATTAAGGGTGGATTATGAACAAAGTTCCAACAAAATATATAATTACTCCTTACAATAATTACGTCGATACCATTACAGCTGATTAGCTAGATGTCTCTCGCTACAGGCATTTTGGAGTTCACAGAAGATGTATTGTTCCTGCTGGCATTTAATACTTGCTCAAGTGGGTGGCAGAGATGCCACCATGCTCAAATATTTGCTTTTAGCTTGAATGCACCTTCTGAGGTTTAGTTTGTTTAACATACAGTTGCAGAAGTCAGTGTATATACTGAGACACAGTGAAAAGGAGACATAGAATATCTTGGCTGTAAGGTAGAATTTAATCTGCTTTTTTTCACTATCTGCTTTAGCTTGGTGCTTCAGATAGAGCCCATTTCCAGTGCCTTTTTGTAATTAATGCATTTTTGCCAGTGGCAGTTTTCCAGCAGGAGGGAGCATTGCATATGGGGCAGGATGCTGTGGGAAAGACATTCATCTCCTTTGCGTAGTTTAGGCAAGTCTGTACTACAAAATTAATATGCTAGCGATAGTGATCAAACTATTTTCAAAAATATCTGGAGTTTGTACATATTGGTAAGACTTCCTCTGCTCTGAGTTTTCTCTCTCTCCATGCTAAATGATGCAGCTCTCAGCCTTTCCTTACATGTCAGATGGTCCAATCCCTTAATCATCTTTGTGGCCCTTCACTGGATTCACTCTGCTATGTTCCATTCTTTACAAGCATGTGTAGAACCCTTTGGAGCTATGGATCAATTTTTACTCAGGTCATGCTCTTTGTGCAGCTATGTGCGACCTGCCGGTTAATTAAGCATGTGCTCCCTTTTCTGACATTCTTTATTCTCTGTGTAGCCTGGAAAAAGACCTAGAAGCCCAGTTTCCAGATACCTCTGCAGACTGCTGTGCCCGCATGCTAGTTTTATTATCCACATTTAGAAAGATGCCCATTAGGATAGCTATCTTACAGGTTCATATTCTGTCACATTTGGACAATATGGGGCTGATGAGTCAACAAAATGAATGTTCTTATTGCAGTCTTTTGAGTGCAGACATGTAGGCTTCAGGCTGTAAAATAGATGAAACTGCTGAATTGCTTGTTGAATTGCTTGAATTGCTGAAGGAAAAAACCTTTGGCATGTCCTATAATGCTTCTTACACTTGTTTCTCTGGAAGATTGCCACTGTCTCCATGTCTGACTCATGTTGTTTCATGCCACTATTAATGATACTTAAATCAGCTCTCATTTCTATATGATGGGTTATACTTGCAGTTTACCACCCTTCAACTTGGATGCACCTTGGGAGGGATTAGAACAGGTTTCATTAATAGGCAGTCTCATTGCTAGTTGTGATTTAAATTCCTTTAGTGTTGTAACCAGGGGTCTTTGTGGCAGTGCAGAAATGAATCTTCAGTTCTTACTTCCTTGTGCAGTGGCTACTTTCAGGAGCCTCCTAAGCTTGCTCTTTCTTTTTGTTTCTTTCCCTTCCCCAGATATCCTGGAAGTGCGGCAGAAACCAATTCTGATGATATAGCAGAGAGGGGGCACAGCCTTGGAGCCTTGTTGCCAAGTGCCTAACCACAGCTGTTTTCTGTGCTAACACTACCATCTAGTGTCAGGAACATAAACCTCCACTGGAAAAAGGGAAGTCAAAGAATACCAGCCGATCAAAAGTGCCTCTTTCTTCCTTCCTCTGCTGTCATACACTGTATGCACATTTGCAGTACATTGCTCGAGTGTTTCCGACTGGAAGAGGACTTTCAGCAAAATAAAACAAGAAGGGGCTGTGTTTAAAAGGAATCAATGCTTTATGAACAGTTTATTACTGTGTTTATAACTAAGAAACCAACAATATGTACAGAATGTGTTAAACTTTATATTCTTTGAGGGAAACAATTTGAGAATTTCATAATGATGTACTAATGAACGTCGTTCCATAGACTCTCACCCATACTCTCCTTGTTGGATTGACTTAATGTGTGTGAGTACAGCTGTGCATGTTGGGATTGAAGGGATGAGAAAATTTCCTGCTGAGGGAGGAAAAGGAAAATTACACTGTAAAGATACATTGCCATTTGGGTATGTGCAGTCAGATAGGTCAGAGCTTAAAAGAGGCTTAAGATGTTCCAATTTGTTCATGTGTCAGTGTTAGGACAGGATAACTCTGCTGACAAATTTCTGTATCTACCAAAGAACAGCAACATTTTCATCCTCAAGACCTGGATAAGAAACTGAGCCAGTGAAAAGATGGCTAAAATGTGCTGCTATAGTAAAGCTGAGGTTGACATCCACTACTAATGCTGCTTATCTCTGTTAGTTGATTCAGTTTGAGTTTGAGGCTGAAATGGAAAAATAGGAGGCCACAAATGGACTCCAAAAACTAAAAACCTTACCAATAACCAACATCCTCCTGCATGCACTGGACCAAAGTAGATAAAATTGTCCTTTGTGGCAGTGTTCAAGGCCAAGGAGGGCATGAGAGACATTAATCGTCTGGGCAGCTTTCCCAGATTCATCTTTTCCTGTTGTTTTGCTGTACTGTTACATGCTGAAGCACAAGTTTTCTTTCAAGACAAATGTTTTAAATGTAATTCTGCTCTGAAAAGTGACTAAAAATAACATTAGTGGGAGGTTTGAAATTTGTGTTTCAGGAGGTCTCAGGAAAAAGAAGCCTTATGTTTACAGGTAAAATGCAGCTTTCTCAAAACAGCAAAAGTTTGCTGTCCTTGACATGTGAAATCTAAGTGATAAAATACTGAGACTACTGCAGTTTGATTCACTGCTTCGATGTGAGAGCTAGTCATACTTAACATTATTTACAGCTGGCTAACTGGCGTAGCAAAGGGTGGGGTAGCTTGTCACTTATGGTAAGTGACACTGATTCACACACAAATCTATAAAGAGTGAAGGTGTCTTTTTTGTCTCTTTTCAGAGTCTGAGCACCTGAACATTCTAATTCTGGTGCCACACTTACCAATCTGGCATGTGTTCTGAGCCTGGACCTTTGTCTCCCTCACACCCAGCCCTTCCTAAAGTACTTTGTTATTTTCTCAATAGTGTCTGATGACTTAACCTCTCAAAACAGGACTCTGCCTTTTTTCCTCAGGCCATGTTCCATGGGAATAGCTCCACTTCAGCATTAAAGGTAGACTAACTTTATCATTCAGCCCAACATGATGAATCCAGTATGGTAAGGAGCTGGGGTATTTTTTTTGTTTGTTTTTGAGGCTAGGCCTGGAAGCAGTCACCATGGTCCAGAGTGATGGCATTTCTAATACTGGCAGCATGACTGCTTAACAGGGACAGCTGACCAGTAGTTAGTTCACTTCAGATGTTTTGCAACAGCATTACAAAAAAGTTTACATGGTCATTGCCAGCACAGCCACTTCTCATGTTGCAGACTTTGAATCTCGTTCCATGGGAGTGTGTGCTTGTGTGTGTGTGAGGGTGTTCACACTGTCTAACCTGAGGCATAAAACTCGGGTGCCTAGTCTTCCTACCTAATCCGGGGGAGAGAGAGGGACTCCTAAATGAGCAGCTGAAAAGCTCTCTCTAGGAACTTCAAAGGCAGTCCAGGTGCTTACCTGAGATCCCTGGGTAGTGAGCCTAGTACCAGACAGCACAAAGATTCTCCATCCCAATGTCCATAGCAAGAGTTAAACCACTCTTCAACTAGAAGAACAGTTCTACTCTGAAGCCTCTGAAGATGTTTTCTTTTTCTTCTGTATTTTCATACCAGGCTGGGCAAAGCAGTGCTGTTTTCCTTCAAATATTTATCAGGGATGGAAGGGAGAGAGAGCTAATATTTGTCATACTAGTGACAATTGATACCTTTTAGTCAAAAGGAGGAATAAGAGACATGGAAAGGAAGTGGATCCAGATTGGAACCTGAGTCATGGGTGCCCAAGTACTGCCTAGTTGACAGTAATTTTTAATGCTTTTTTGATATCAGTATATTAAGTTTAGGTAGCTTAATTTCATGTGTTCTGAAAGACTTGAGCAGATCTTACATAAGATTTCAGAGCAAATGGCAAATGAAGAAAGATTCTAAAGAAGTACAGTAGTAGAAAGGCAATGTTACAGAAAGGACAGCACAGATTCCTTGTCTATTATACGAGAAATATTGTCTGCTTTGTTATATGTACACAGATGAGTTCTGATGTCTGGTTTTTGAAGGGCTGAATGTAAAAGTCCTATAAAAAATCCAATTGATCTATTTTATACTGCTAGCAGGTATGCTATGTCTGTATTGAAGGCTCAACTTTTTTAGTAGAAGAGGGCTACAGGTATGACCAGATGGACATCCATGGAAAATTGAGATGAAAAAGTCTACTGAATGTCAATAGTGCTTTTTGGAAACAAGTTAGATGTACCAGATTCTCAGCTATTCCCTCTCTAAACAACTGATGTGCAGTTCTTATGTGTTGCACCTGTTTCCTTAGTTTGTTATCAGGTAGGAGGGAAAAAATGCATATTTTGTTTTGCTTTTAAGTAAACCCTTATAATTTATTGTCCTCATACAGACAGATTGACAGAGAAGGTGATCCAAGTTTTGCCTGTGTCAAGGCTGGTTCCTTAGCTTGCTATTGCACTATACCAAAAAAAAACAAAACAAAAAGGGAATGTTAGATAGAAACCTCTCACCCTTTTAATTTGGAAGGGTTTTTAATTCTGTAGCTCCGAAGCAGTAAACCAGTAGATTTGAGCCTCTATTGACCATATACATTGCTGAGGAATGAACTGGAATGTTCTGTGTACCATAAAGAGTGCAGGAAAGTGCAGCTGTCTATATCTGTTGGAGTGCAACAATTTTCATTAATTATGTTGACGTTGATGCTTGACAACAGCTCTATATGAGAAAGCAGCACAGTTAACAGATTTGGGAAACTTCGTAGAACCTTTTTATTTATTTACAGAATCCCACCATACCTCATTCCTGAGTTAACTTCTTCCTTTGTTCTACACATTTGCTCCCTCTGGAGACCTGGGGCTTATCACTTCAACTCTTCACTGATGATTTATGTTGACAGATGTCAAATGCAAGACTGTAAATTTTTTTCACCCTACATGGGTTTTTCTCTGTTATCAATTTAGCACGTAGAAAGCCTTTGGTTTTTAAAGAAAGCTCTTAAATCACTTATTTTGTATTAGCATATTATTGCTTTGCCTTAGAGACCACAGTGTATGTGAAATCATGTTCTTATTGCCAGCCAGTGCAGGATGGGTTCCAAGTCTGGTTTTAAAATAAGCCGTTTTTAGAAATGTAACAAATCTTTCAACTGTCTCAGCTAATGCAGGCAGCTGGAAATCCCAGTTTTTGTGGGTTCATGTTCCTTCTCTTTTTGTTCTCCCAGTCTTCATTGTTTACAAGGCTTGAGCATGTTGGGGATGTGGATCACTTGGTTTTCCATTTCTCAGCACAGTCAGTGTGGTTGGTTTCCTAAAAAGAGAGGATGAGTTTTCACAGTAAAATGGTTTGCCCAAAGTATGTTATTTTACCATGTTTTAATTTAAACAGTCAGGTCCTTGGCTCTGCAAAGATTTTTCTGGCAGATCCTTGTGCACAGAATCCCATTCTAGTTGCAGAGGTTCTCTATGGACATGGAGACCATGTAAATAGTCTACACTTCTAGACTGTTGAACTGCTTCTTGCCAACACAGTCTTCAAAAGTGCCTAAGTCCTGTTGTTATCCAGTGGGGTTTAAGAACATTTTTTTTTATTATTTAGGAAGTTAGTATTCTAAAATTCTATGTGGTGAGTAGCAGTGTCAAAAAATGACAAGTTTATAGTTCGTGGAAGAACCATCCATCTCCTACAGACTCGCCCTTCATGTTAGGTTCTCATGGTCTCCAAAGGTTATGGCTGAAAGCTCTGGAAATTGGATTTCTTCTGGTCACAGCAGTCAGATATCTGCCAATGCCTTATCTTGGTTTCTGAGGTATGACTGAAAGTACACAGTGTTGGTATATAGAAATTCTGTGTCAAAAATAGGTACAGCAGAATCCAGTAAAAGGCATTGTTAAATAAGTAGCTTTTACACCAAACCCTAAATGAAACAGTATTTTACACCAGAATGTAGCTGTTTGGATCTTTGGTTAAGATAATACAAGACCGCAAGCAGGTTACAATGTTGAATGTTCTCTGTGTAAATATATAAATACTCTCAACCTAATTTTATCGAACTAACACTTGTTGCGTGGTTTGTTTTTTTGCCTCATTGATGATCAGTGTTGATGAAATGATGATGGGTTGGAAATGATGCTGGCACTGTACTGAGCCCTTTAAACAAAGAGCAAGGAGAACCTTTGTGCACCAAAAACTGAGTTGATTTTGCATATGGCAGCAGTGAAGAAAGTGTTGGACCCTGCAGCCAATAAACGGACCTTAAACGACCATGAATTTTGTTAGTAGTTTTTACTCTATAGTGTGCCTGGTGGGATTTGAGTTTGAATGTATTCTTTACTGGTGGCAAGCATGAACAGTGGAATAACACTCTGTGGTACTCATAATAAGCATTGCCACATAGACACTCATGAGAAAAAGTAGTCTGTTTACTCTTCATTTTTTTCCCACTTCAGGCAAAACCTAACTTTCTGACTGCTTGCTGAATCTTTCAATGAACAGCCTGTGGCAACTTCACACTGTGTAACAGGGGAAGAAGGTAAAAGTCAGTGTACTTCTGAATTTGTTTAAAAAGGCTTTTTGATTTTCCCATTTGATGCTGGCATTAAAAAAGTCCTTCTGAACAGTTGTGTTTTCTTTCAAATTAAGTTATATAGCCATTAGTATTTAGGTTTGTGTAAAGTGGAATATTGAGAGACTGTTGGCTATAATGATTTCTTCATGATAAATTCAGGAAAAATCTTCAATATGGATTTGTATAGTATTGTTAAAATTTGATTGCTCTTTAGCACTTAAATGTTTATACTACCGTAAGTTGTACTTACCAACATTGAATTGGTTTTGGTTTAAAGACTTGCAAGGCACTACATCTTCCCTCTCCACTTGATTTGTGTGACTAACATTTCACAGTAGACTTCTTCAGGGGATTTTTCTATATAAAAATATATAAAAATAAATACTCACCAAACACACCAGCTATAAGGTGGACCTGGTGATGATTCCATTTCGAACAGACCAGGACTGTTTCATAAACTGTGTGGTATAACATCTCCTCTTCTAAGATATGCATGCTATCTTGGTAATCGGCGATAGGTGAGACAAAATTTAAAAATAGAGGTTAGGGAGAAAGAGAACAGGACATTTAGGTTCTTCACTATAGATGTTTGAGTAGACCGTTAGCAGTGTTATTCTGTGTGTGCACATGCAAGTGGAATCTTAACTGTTTAGAAAATGCTAAAATACATCTTGAAAACTAACAATGACTTAACTTGAATGCTCTACATTGAAAGCTTTTGAAGGCAGCCAGACTGGAGAATGCATTAGGTGAAACAGTATGAAAGACTAAGACAGCAGAAGCTTACAAATCATGGTAAAGAAAGCTCACCTGTTTGTTTTAGTAGGTCTTTCAACATAAGTTAGTGGAAGGAAAAGGTGTGCCTTGTTTGTTTGTTTGGTCTTAATCAAAATGCTGGTGGGACAGAAGACTGATGCATGCATCTTTGAAAAGTGTTCATGACTTTTATTAATAACTTTCCTAAATGCTGAAAGAAAAAGATTGGTTTAACAATGTGGCAGTATATCTTGTTCAGCAGAGTCCCTGCTCTGAAGAGGCAAGTTAATTTGCTTTCTTTCATCCTGATGTTGTTTGTGTTGTCTGCCCTCATCTGGAGCAATGCTCCTAAGAAATACCGTAATATTGCTTGGCATGCAAATTTATCATCAAGGGCTGATGTCTTATAATATCCAAAGATAAGTACAAAGTAAAATCACACATGGCAGACTGAAGAAAAATATGGATCTTTGCTAACAAATAGTTACCATGTTTACTTACTCCTGTCAGAAATGTTTCTGAAACTTGTAATAAAAAGTTTGTAGAAAGCAAAGGAGTAAAATTTTCAAAGGGACCAAGTTACCCTGTGGAAATCAGGGTAGAGCTTCTACTTTAAAAAGAGCTTTTTCTTGAAGTGTTAATTCCAGCTGCTTTAATGTTTTCCCTGTCATCAGTTTATGCCAACATTCAGTTGGTTCTGGTGATTCATAACGGTATTTCACAATATGCAATTGCTTGATCCATTTTCTTCCCCTCCCATCTCCTCAACAGCATAAAAGGATGTTGATGTCTGTGGCTCTGCTTCTTCTGCTGGAGCAATATTGCTGGGGAAGTCCAGTGCAAGCAGTTCTCCTGGTCTCCAAATTCTTCAAAATCTCATATGTACACTTTAATTCAGATGCAACCAATGTGTACATCAAAACCTTATGTCACTTAGAAATTGACTGCCTTATGCTTGCACTACATCTAGAGGCATTCCTTTGGTCTTGAAGGAAAAGGTTGGCAGAGCCCACTCTTCCATCCCTGCTTTTCCTGCAAGTGTCAAATTAGGTAATGCTTGGAAAATGGTTGAGTGATAGATGTTGTGTCAAGGAACAAGGAGAGTTATTGTGCAAGCCTCATTCCCAGCAAGAGAAATTCTGAATCACATGCTTCCTGGTAAGTACTCCCATAGTTAACTTGTCTCATAGATCAGGTCATCATAGGTGATAATTCACAGTGATTGTTTCTGACTTTGTTTTAAAGGTAAGGAAACACTGATTTCATAAGCTGTCAATATTGTTGAATTTGGTGTATGATCTACGGTTTTCTCTTCAGTGTTAGGAACTTGCTTTTCACAATGGAGTAACTCCCTGCAAGTTTTTCCTGGGACTGCAGTCGACAGAATTACTATTTGCAGGTAAGAAGAATGAATGCTTCAAGTGCCCACCAATTAGGGTGGGGCTCCAAAGCTAGCATTGGCTGTAACTGAGACAGAATTTTGTACTGTATTATGTCATTTATGATAGAAGATAGCAAACCAAAGTTAGAAACTTCTACACAGGGGTAACTGCCTGAGCAGACAAATTCTAATCATGTCTTTGAAGCCTATGCAGATTTCCAGAGATGATCAAATTGCTATGCTACCTCTCAGTAAAGGTTGTTATGTTCCTAACAGTAATACCCACAAAACTGGTGATGATGAATACTTGCTTGGGTTATAGTGCTTACTAATAATATTCAGGATGCTTGGGTGCAAATAAGAATTTTCATCTTTAAAGAATGACCAGTGTGCTGCTGTAACAGAAGGCTGCCAGAACTTGGAAAAGTGTATCAATGACTACGTCAAGCAGTCTAATTTTCTTATAGCTCTTTACTCATCTTGTGTTGCACAACCGTCCTTTCTGTGGATTCCTGTGTGCCATTCCTGTGTTTCATGCAGCTCCCTACCATAATTTGTGGAGTAGTGTGGAGGTTTCTAACCCAGTCAGTAGCTACTGAATATTTAGGAAGTTTGTTGCTCTTCTGTGCCTGAGCTTTACTTGTCTGTCTGCGTTACGACCGTTCTGTGAAGTAAGCTTTTCACCAAAGCAAGCAGTTTACTAAACTTTGAGTCTGAACTCATACACAGCTTCAAACCTTGTCATTTGGAAGGCTACATTATGCAGAACTACTTGGATGGCTGTTGCTCTTCACTTGGCCTTCAATTCCATCTTTAGCACTAGATCATTTAGAGCCGGTCATCTGGTGATGCATTGTTTAGATCGTGGTAAAGTTTTCTTTTCATCTTCACTCATTTTTATAGCCTAGGTCATTTAGCTTATACTTAATGTGCTTTTTGGATGAATCGGACTTGTATGTCTCAGTTGCTGCAACTAGTCTGCAAAGAGTGGCATTTTCCTGCTGGAGTAGGAAAGAGACTGATTTTGATTAATACACACTGTTCCTGAAGTGCTGCATTTGTAGTCTGGACATTCAGGAGTTGCTGTCTTCTGGAAGATTATTTTTCCTTTTTCTGTTTTGCAAGTGGTTAAAATCCTTGGTTTGATTAGTTTCTGCAGTCACAATTTTTTTAAAAGATGTGAGGATACTGTCATCTTTCATCTTCTATTTCTTACATTTGTTAATATTATGTATTAATATTACATTTACTATTTGTATTTTCATGCAACCGTTTTCTTCTAACATTACACACTTTCAGCTGGAAAGGAAACAGTAGTAGAAACCTAATAATTTCACCTTGAGTAGATACTATATTACTTTTGCTTTCTTAATCACTAAATTATCTAAAACTTTGTGGGTTTGTTTTGTTTTGTTTTTCCCATTGTGGCATGTTGCAATATTTCTGATTATATTTGGTGTCATATAATCTTGATTTGAGTTCTCAGCAACATCTGGGGTGGGAGGATCAGCAAAAAAATAGGAAATTCTATTTTATGAATTTGTTAAAAAACTGGCATCAGGTAACTTGGAAAAATTAGCATGAAGTTCTGTGCTGGTTTAGGAAAATCATGCCACAGCATTAGTTCTGAAGATGTGTCACTTATACTTGTTATTTGCAATAAAAGCTAGTAAGTGCCTCATCTTTGCTCTTGAGAACTCGTGTTACCTTTCTTTATGGTTGCCCAAATCTAGGGAGAATCTGTAAGCAGTGCTGTTTGTCTTTTTTAAGCAGAGGGTAGTGAGGGTAGTAAGGTATGTCCAAGATGTGGACATAGCATGATAGTGGCTAACATGAGGAAGTACAGCTGGATGGCAGCCATTCTCTCATGGTCTCAGCAGGTCAGAGTGCATTGGAAAGCTGATCATCCACTCTTGACTTTTCTTGACACATCTGTTGATTTTATTTATTTTTGCTATTTAGCATACTGTTACAAAACAAGAGAAGAATCACCTTATGGCCTAGCTTTTGGGTAGTGCTTTTAGGCTAGATCTAAAAACCTCATGTTCTGGATACTTTGTAAGGCAAACATAGGCAAACTACTTTTGATATTGAGTCTTTTAATGTTCAAGTTGCAGGGATTTTTTTAGCTGTCAGCCCCCACAGTAATTCACTTAATGTTCAAGAACCAGTTTTTCTCTGTCTAGTAAAAGGTTGCCCTAGCTCTCCCCTTTGAGCTGATTCAGCTCACTCTCCTTACAACAGGAAAGCGTTTTGCTGAACTGGCTGTTACTGATGGGCCAGCAGCAGTGAGGCCATGTGCAGGATTTCCAAGGCTGGAGTTCACCTGCACGCAACTGAATGTATAATTCATTTTATTCATATAGTGTTTAAAGTCAAAGTGAAAGGGATACACACAAGACATTTCTCCCATTCGTTTATTCATATTTTCCATTGATTTTTGTACACTTCCTCAATGTGTTAGAACTAATGAAAACATTGTTACATGACAAGTTATGTGAAAATTAAATATCCACTGAAAAATTCAGAGCAGTTTGAAATCTATTAAACTCTAACAGATTGTCACATTCAACATTTTCATTGAATTTATACTAGCTCATACCACTTTAAATTGTTTAATGTCAGTTACTTCTTGCACATAGGCACCAGTTACAAAGTTTTAGCAAATGCAAATAAGGCATCAGAAGGAAAGTCTTTAAGGACATTTTAAGTGTTACAATGCTGCAAAGGGAGCTGAACGGGAGTTGTTACTAAAGCCTACCTCTTAATTGTTTTATGTTCCACAACATATGGAACTATAAATTTCACTTTAACTTTCATGTCCATCAGCCAGAAGATATTATTGGAAGACACTCACTGTTGTGTTGCCAAATAGGTCATTTCAGTACATTACAAAAAATATAAAAAAACCCTACATATAGCAATGTGGTATTTTAAAATGAAATTCACACCAACTGTAATAATGTCCCTTAGTGATGACTGAAAACTAAAAGAAACTTAAATCTTGATTTTTTTTTGGGGGGGGGGAGTAGAAAAGTGTGAGGGAAAAGATTTCTAAGCTGCTGAAATTTCACAATCGCAGCAAAAGGAAGAATGCATGTTATCTATTAGATGCTCCAACACCTATGTACAGTTACAGTAGTCAAGGCATTAACTCAAATTAGGGAGGACCCTTACATCTTTAACATCAGGCATCTCATGTCCAGCTGTTGAATATAATATGTGCCAACCAGGAATACTTCATTGAGCTGAAATCCTGATCAAAATTCCTTCCTTGTATAGCATATGCCACTTTGTGATGAAGGCATTAATTGATTTCTGTGCTAATAACTTGCTTTTAACTCATTGTAGGCCTTTCCCCCCCCATGAAATAATCCCTGGCTTTTTGCAATAACAATGTATTTCAATATTTAACTAGATACTGAAGCATCAAAGATTTTTTTTTTAAACAGTCTTAGAGAAGGATGGTGCTTTATACCTGACCAAGTGCAGTTTGACTTCCTTCTCTTGCTTCATAGTTCAGATAATTGCAGTCACTATGAATGATGATGATTCAATCTCTAATTTGCAGTGAAACTCTTCCCTCCTCTTAGTGGCAACTTCCCCATGTAAAAGATTTAAAACCATATGTTTATACATATATCTGACATTCTCATTAACACAGGATTCCTATTACTTTCCCTTAGGCTTTACTGATAAATATGTAAATTGCTAAAGAATCCTGATTTCTCATCTCAATTAGTCTTTCCCACAGCTAATAGAAAATAGTACTTGCTGACGTGGATATTGTTTTCCAACACATTTTTTTATTATTCTGTTTATCTTTCTTTATTTTGTGCTCAGAATGGCCACCCTTGAATACAACAAAGATGCACTTGCCAGTTTTAGAATCAGGCCAAAGATGTGTGTGCAAAACACCAAGTCTGCCTCAATTTGGAGGCAAGTCATTAAGGATATATAGAAAGTTCAGTTTGTCTCCAAGTGGTTTAAGTTAATTGGTCCACACTTCAATAGATAAGTACTAAATCTATATAGCCATTGGATTTAGAAAGTAAACACAAAACTAAGGCCACTTGAAACACTCAGTATTGAATTGTTCTTTAAGTGAGATATATTAAAAAAATCTGCTTACCCCATCCAGCGATCTAATCTCAAGACACCTCTTCATGGAAATACGTTTAAAACACTACAGTCAAAAGACAAATGCACTGAGCCCTTGGACATTAAACCTGACCCTATAATGAACTTTCAGGCAATATTCTGTTTTTCATTCATACATGATTAACATGCAAGATCTCAGCTTTTTGGCCTCCAATTAAGGTCTCAGAAAGACAACAAAAAGTAGTCTTATTTTCAATGGTTAAACAATAAACTGGGTGAAAAGAAAAAAAAAGGCACCAATTTCAAGTAATACTTCAAATGGTATCTCAACTCCTTTTGGACTTGAATATTGAAAATGCAATTCCTGTGACCTCAGTGTAGCTGAAAGGGGAACAAAGGCCATTGTTTTTGAATTTTGGTCTAGCAGGCTATAGATCTTCTATTTAAGGGGGGGGGAAGGCCTTAACCTGAAGTGTGCAGTAAATTAGGAATCAAGGCTGCCATTTGGTCTCCAATGGAGAGCAGCAGAAAGCCTGTAAGATGTGCTGCATCTCATCAAGAGGTACTGCTGCTTTTTCCCCATTAGGCATTGCAGACTCCCCTGTGAAAACTGCATCATGCTGCTGCTTTCACCTGCGTTCCCCATGCCCCCTTAGCCTGAGGCAGGTTAGCATGTTTCTTTCATCTCCCCAAGCTGGTCAGTGAGACAAATACAAGGGCAGTTCAAGTTAAACATTAGCCTCTAGCTCTTTGATAGTTTCTAGAGCTGGAACTGAAGCAGAAGAAATATTTAACAGGGAAGGAGTTTCCAGCCAACTAGGACAAGGTTTGAAAAAGAAAAGGATTAAAAAAAAAAGTCTGATAAAGCTGAGATGGAAATTCAGAACAGAACAATGTTCTGATCTATGAATTATTGCCACATGGTTTACTGAACACAGTTACAGATTAAACTAGTGCTCCCTATTTGTAACAGAAAGCTTGTCCTAGAGCTGCAAACTACTGCTCTATGTTACGTACTACAGTAACACTATTTTTAGCACAGGGGAAGGATAATTACTGAAACATATTTGTGCACATGGTTGTGGTAGCAGCCCAAGACAAGATAAGGTTTTATAAAAACCCTCAATTTTGTCTGTGAAAAGCTATCTTCAGTAAAGTACAACACGTACACTTACAGCTTTGCCTCTGCTGTGTTTCAGTTTTAGCCCAAGGGATTAGGGAAGAATTTCTCTGAGTGACCATAATGGAAGCACAAGCCTTTGCCTCTGACTTGTCAGATAAATGCCCTCTGTGGTTGTGGTCCAAGATAAACAGTCTTCCAGTTGTCTCCTCATAATATTGCACAGCATTAGCTTGTTGCTACAGTAAGAACAGAACTGACAGTTCTCTAAGAAACACTACTGTCAACAAGACTATGCAAGCAAACTTCGTTTTAAATAGCTGGAGATACAGTCACCAAGTCCCCCAAAATCGCACAAGTCTGTAAGAGTTAAAACAGTACAATTTACATCATCATTAGTGTTTGGGTAAATTGTCATAATTGATGATTTAAAAAATTAGTCTCAACAGAACATTAACATTGAAGTTAAAAATCAGAGTACAGAAACAGTTTAAACAGTTACATTTGAACATCTTCTCAAAACAGGAGGGTTTTGCATTGCACTGCAGTCTATGAAGAATCTCCGGTACCATGATTTTCTACTCTGATTTCAGTCCATTCAGTCATGTGACCAGTGTTAAAAACATACTTTAATTTAAATCGATGTGGTTTATCCAGAAGAGGTCCTGTATTTAGATGTTGAAGGAAGGGAGCATAGTCCAACACTTGTTCTATTAAAGCTTTTATTAGCTAGTTTAGATTTTCCTCACAGATTTTTCCAGAGTTTCTATAACAGGTCTTAACATCAGAGTAAGATTTAAGTGTTCAAGTGAAGTTATAGAAGAAAAAAAAAAAAGCAGCAGCAGTTTGGCAATTTCTGAAATCACTGACTGCAGTATACTTGAGCCTCCTTCTTCTCCAGTAAGATTTTGTGCAACTCATCTGCATCCTCACTTGTTTTCACCCTTATCAACATAGTGACAGGAACAGCTGGATTGTTCTCATCAACTGGTGGATTTGGAACACAAACTATAAGAACATTGTTTTTTCCCATTCTTGTACATGGCATCTTGTGTGGAATTAGAACATTCAACAGAATGTTTCCTGCATAGCAGAGAAGAAAAAATTAAAGTTAGAAAAATTTCCATCTTTTATTGTAGTATGGATGTTAGTATACTTACTAAACAGGAATTTAATTAAGTTTGTTTTGAAGGAAGGCAATTGACAACTGCCATATAAACTTGTCTTATTTTTCTCTAAACCTCTGTGCATAGCCACTGTTCCTGATTTATTTCCTCAGTAGGAATGAGGAATCTCTATACTATATCCTCCCTTTTTTAAAGGGAGGAATCTGAAAAATATCAAATGATAGTAGGACCATGCAAGGAAAAGGAAATGAAACAAGGGAGAATCAGCAATTAAGGAATTAAGTCACAGTACTTAGTTTATGCTTACAAAAGTTATTCATTCTTAAGCATAGATCATAAGCAGAAGCAAAAAGTTAGCTTTAACACATGTACAGACATAATTTAAAAAACAGACAAACCATTGTAGAATAAGTACTTTGTATCCTCAAATCATACACCAAAACTGATGTTGATACTGCCAAGTTACTAATAATGGTTTTATGTCAACTTGTTAAATTCTGTCATGAGATACTCAGTATTAGTGGTGTATTAAAACAATTGCAAACAAACTCAAAATCTGCATCAACAGAAGATGCACCCATTTTGTAAACCTGGCAAATAATTCAGAACACAGTAGTATTATTTAGGGAAAAGTCAGTCTTCGCCTTCCTTTCCAATTCAGTTTTTCAAACACAGTGAGATTTTGGGAAATTATAGCACTGTGTGAAGATGTCAAAAAAGGGAAGTGTGCATCACTATGACTGTAGCAGCTTGTACAAACCAATGCTTGTAGACACCAAACTAAAATGTCTTCAAAGTATATGAGCTGAAAATGGATTTCCTGATACATCACATCAGATGAAAGTAGAGGGAATTAAATCAACGTAATGAAATTAGCATCAGCTGAGTAAAAACGAAGACTTCCGTTATAGGGCATGCAAGTTGAAAAAAGCAAGTTTTCACCTGCTCTACTCGTTCAGACCCCTAAAGAAATGCTGAGAACAATGACAACTCTGCCATACATCTGCCTTCAGTTTTATTGCTCAGAAAAACTGCCTTGATGGAGCCTCATCTCCATCAAAACAAATAAATGATTTAGAAGTGACTGACACAGGAATCCCAATCTCACCAGACATTTGAAAGCTTCACCTAATGGGTCTGTGGAACGTTTTTACAGACTTACCAGAACACTTTATAAAATGAAACTGAGATGATATTTACCTGTGACCTACAGGTACACCATGGCTTAAGTTCTCACATCTTTTATATGTGTAATTTATTCTGTTTTATTGAAGTTGTGAAGTACTTGTGAACTCCATATTCACATTTGCTGAAGCAAGGTACTAAGAAGTAGTAAAGTTTCTCAACAATTAGTAACAAAACATCTGACAGTTTGCCTGCATCTCAGCAGGAAATATGTTGATCTTTATTCTTCACGCCTCTGATGCATTTCTACATGATTGTGGCATCTTAAATTCGAGCTTCGAAGCCATTAAACAAGTCAGGAATAGAGAACAGCTACTAAAACATAAAGGGGAAAAAAGTATCCAAACATAAACCATAACCTATTGCTTCTTTTCACTGCTTAAAGTGCATTATTTCAGAATACCTGTTAGAGGCATACAATTGCTTGAAATTATTCAGAAGAAAAAGTTTTCCATTAACCTTGTCAGTTATGCTGTGTAACAAAATCTAATGCTTTGCATGGAATTTTACATCAGGACTTGTTACTAGATTGAATTTACTTACCTAAATTGGTATCTGCTCGGACTAGGAGCTGAGTTTTTTCATTTCCTGCTGGTTTCAAGTGTAATGTTCCTACACCTTTTTCTTTAAACTCATTATCCTTTTTGTAGAACAGCTTGCATCTGTGCACAAAAAAAAAACAAACCTAGTTTGTGCAGATATGCAGAGATAAAATACAAATATCTCCAAATATATATGTATGTAGATATATGTATCTGACTACCACCAAGCGTAACTACCACCAATAATCAGTTAACATGCTGTGAGTAACAAATATTTATTCTTCCTGATCTTGACTGTTTGATTTTCTAACAGATGCACTAGAACAGTTCAGCTGAAAGGGACTTTCAGAGATTGAATCCCACTGCCTAACCTCTTCAGAACTAACCAAAAGTTAAAGCCTATTACTGAGGGCATCATCCCAATGTCTCTTGAGCATTGACAGGCCTGGGGCATCAACCACCTTTCTAGGAAGCCTATTCCAGTGTGTGACCACACTTGCAGCAAAGATTTTTCCTAATATCCAGTCTGAACCTGCCCTAGTGCAGCTTTATGACATCGCCTCCCATCGCAGCAACCAGCTCCACTTCCCCTCCTCAGGGAACTGCAGAGAGCAGTGAGGTCACCTCTCGGCTCCTTTTCGTCAGACTGGGCAACCCAAGTGTCCTAAGCCTCTCCTCACAGGACATGCCAGCCAGCCCTCATACCAGCTTTGTTGACATCCCCTGGATGCTTTCAAGGACCGTAACATCCTTTTTATTTTGTGAAGCCCTGAACTGCACACACAATATTCAAAATGAGGCCACACCAACACTGTATACAGTGGGGGAATCACCCCTTCTAGTCAGGTGACTATGCTGTGTTTAATGTACCCCAAGATAAGTACAATGGTACTTATCAGTTCAGGAAAAAGGAAGGTCAGTCTTTCTTTCAGTACTGAAATGACAAATGTTACTCTCAGGGGGAAAAAAAGACATACAGCAACTTGTATTCAGGATCTATAAGGAATAGTTAAGGAGTAGCAGCTGTAATTACTGTAATGCACTATTTTAAAAACAGTGTTTGCAAAACACTACAAAGTTACTGTATCATTCTGGACTTAAAATAGGACTTTTACATAAGATTTGAAAACACTGTAGCCTGTCTTAAAATAACAAACCTAATACCATTCTTAATAAATTGGCTTGCAACTTCTCTTAGATAAAGTAAAATACTTTTGTAGATGAAAATTCTCTGCCAAGTGTTAAGCAGACATACAATTACTTGGACTACTAAACATGATTTGAAAAACTGTTTCAGGTGGAGTTAATCTCACTTTGACGTTAGAAGTACAACTTGTTCACTTATTCATGCAACAGTTTGTATTTTCCAGCTGAAGAATCTTATTTTAGGCTACACAAATAACTAAGCATCCAACTGGTTTTGAAAGTACAGTAAGTTATTTCTGTAGTACATGCCCTACAACTTAAGCTTACAAAACCTGATGAAGGCATAAATTTTTTCAATTATTTAAAAAAATGATCACAAATGGTCATCACAGCTGTGTCCAAGACACAGTATTAAGATCCTACTATTATAAGATCCTACTTATCTTTGTAAGTACCTTTTTACAAGTGGAACTTCATGTTCTACATAGCTTCCTAAGAAGCTTTATTAACTAGGAAGTCAAGAACATGTAATTAATTTTTACACTGCAGTAGTTAGGAATAGCAAAATATAGATATGAATTCTATTTTCAATTTGTTATTCTAAGGTAAAGTCACTTACTTCTTTGAGTAGAAAGCATCATCCTCTTTTATTTCATTAACAATGACTTTTGGTGGCTCTTCTTCCTTTTCTTCTCCATCTTTAAATAAAAAGTTTTAATACATCCCATATATTAATGTTATAAGCATATAATCTGGAAGGTGCTTTGGCTTGTTAAATAGAATTTGTTTATGCATGCTGTATGTTACATAAACATGCAGAGCCTGTCAGTAATTGCCAAAATACCTTTAAGTCAATGTGGGCTCTAAAGAAGCTTTACCTACAGAAAAAGTCTTTGTTTTCATTCAGCCACATGCCTCAAACAACTTCATGCTCACCTTCAATTTAAACTGAATGAAAATACCCAAACATCAAACAATCAAAAACCAAATTAAAATACAAAGTTTAATGAATAAAATTTAAGTTAAAGCCCTTTGATGGGGAAAAAACAATTGTAAAATTTCCAAGAGTAGCCTTTACCAATTATACATACCCCCAGAGGCCACGTTTAATTTGGGAGAAGGGTTATCAGTTGCAGGAGAGACAGCCAAGAAACAGGGACAGGATTAGGCCTTTCCAGTCCCTACAGCTGCTATATCATTTCTATAGCTGACTATACCCAAATTAGCTAAAACTTTCAAGTAGCATGCAATTTTACTGTCTCTTGTGGTAAATAAGATGCATGAAATCATGAGGGATCTTTTAATTAATCTACTGGGGAAAAGCACCAGGTATGAAATGTCCCACAGGCTCAAAGATGAATATACCAGCTGTTTCAAGTTTCATTGTTTCAAGTCTTATATTCAGCTAAAAAAATACTCTAAAAAAATACTCTATTACAGAGAGTATAAATTTGACAGACATGCAATGTCTGGTAATCATATATTTGAGTGTTACTTAAGCAGAATGCAATACTGAGAATTCTACATTGCTAGTAAAATTTTGCAGCTTTCAAATTCAGTAACTATGATTTAGTTCAACTTAGTGTTATTTCATCTCTGCAGTATTCTTCAATCACAATCGTTCACCATTTACCATTAAAATGTTTTTTGAAAATAGAATTTACCTTTATCATCACTATTCCCACTTTCTGTCTGAGCTTCTAATGCATTGGTGCGTAATGCAGTGAGAGACTTTGTTGAGTTTGTGTCTTTTCCAAACAAACCTGAATTCCCAGGAGAGAATGAGAAACTACTAAGTGTTCCTGAGCCAAGGGAACCCAAAACAGAACTGTCAATACTCTTGCCAAAATTAAATGAGACAGTTGATGTAGCTCCTAATGATGGGCCTCTTTTTTCTGCTGTAACTTCAGGTTTTTTGTCCGAGGTATCCTCAGTTTTGTTGTTGAACAAAAATGTTGATCCTTGCTGTAGCTTTGAATTCCCAAATGCTGAAACAGGCTGAGTGCCAGGTGTCTTGCTGCTTTCATTTTCAGACCCACTATCACTACTACTTCCATGTTGCTGTTCAATAGTTGCTAAATACTTCTCATAGTCTCTAAAGATGGGTGTCAGATCACACAATGGGTTTGTGTTTACGTGCTTAACTATCCAGTCACGCACAGAACAGTTTAAAGCTGCTAATTGTTTGTGATAAACACTAGAGCTGCAGACTTTACTCTGAGTATAGCCAGAAGATGATGGTTGGCTGCCACCATTAGCTTTTGGGCTTGCAGCCTTCTTTTCAGTAAATGCAGCAGTAGCCGGACCATTTGATATGGTGGATCCTATTAAAAGAAAAGCATGGTTTAGAGTTTTGGTTTTTTTCCCCTCCAAACTGCATTTCTCGTAAAACCCTAAGCTAATATCTCCATTATTTCTGTATTAAATCCATTAGTTTTGTTCAGTTATTACAGTGTAGTGTGTTGCATCACGACACTGTGCTAGACAGCACAGTTTCAAAGTGTCCCATAGCAAATGTGTTCTATTGCCTTTATCTCTAAAAGGTTTTATCTCCAGTATTGCATCAAGAATGACTTCAGTTTCCACCTCTTAAAACTGCATGTATTTGATAACTTCTCTCTCCACCAGTAACAAAAACCTTTAGGAAATTTTACAAAGATCAAGTCTTAAAACCTAAAAGCAGAACTACAGGGTTAGTGAAAAAACAAATTCCATCATTACATTAACCTACAGAATTTATGGCTGAATTTTCTGATGAATATGCATGCTTATTTAAAACGTACCAAATACAGATTGTGTTTCAGAGGTTGTCTTCAAACTGCTGAACGAAGGAGTACTAGAGATACTACTGCTTCCGTTAGACAGGCCTTCTAAAGGCTTTATTCCTGTGCCATTACCAAACCCACTGAAGCCGCCTCCTCCTTTTCCAGAGGGCAACATAAAGCCTTTAAACCCTTTAAATGCTCCTCCACCTTCAGACTGGGGAGAAAAGAGAAAAAGACAACCAGTTACATACACCTCTATATTTCTATTTTCACTTGATATTCCATTTATTTTACCCTTGTTCAGTGTCTCATTTCATGCCTTATTTCATGTCCCTTATTCTAAATCAGCTATGTAAACAGTTAATAGCTTCCTTATTACACATACTGCTGCTATTTTTAAAAGACTCAGATGTTTGGAATGAAAATAAACTAGTTATAGGAAGTGGATAGCTAGAAGCTGTTCAGAGCAGTGGATGTGTCTGACTACCTATTTAGAGATTCAAGGCATTTTGTTTTCTTTAACTAATTATGTAGCAATATATAATTGTAGGCTTATTTTCAGGAACTTTTAGCATTTACAACCACAATTAGAATCCAACACTTCAAACCACTCATCAAAACAGTGTATTTTTAGTCACCTGTGTAACATTTAAGTGATTTACAAAAAATATTCTTATGTCACTGACAGGAAAAGCAAAGACAGACTGTACTAGATAAAGTTACATGTATGCTTCTGCAACTTTTTCTTTACCTAGTTCTGAACATGATCTTTATGACCATAATATTTTATGGTGTAGTTTCTTACGTTTTTAAAATACAGTCATACAGCACAATTAGTAACCAAACAGGCACTGCTACTTTTAGCTACTACATATAACATCTTTTGAGGTAATGAGCACTTATTACTGGAGTAGAAATTTTCTACTTTCAATGTCGCTGGACAGCAGTCAGAGGAAAAGGGGAACCATTTCCAAGTTTCATCTGCTTTTGCTACTGAGAAGTAGAACTTGGCAACTGTAGGTTCACTTCCATTATCTGGCCTTGCGGGTCTGGGCTCTTTCCATTTCCCTTCATGCTTTACTTTTTCCAATTAATTCCTCGATTCCTCATTTCTAGTTAGATATTTTTATCCTGTCTTTGATCAGTTCTACCTCTCTGGACATTCCAGTTAAACAGCAGTCTCTGTCCTTGTAGCATTCTGCTTGCTCCATTTCGGAACTTCAGTAAGTTTCAAGTTTGTTTTTGTAAATGTTTCACAGATTTATCATGAAGACTCAGCTGTTATGCCATCTCTTCTGCTTTTTAGACTTTGTCTAGCCTATCCTACCTCTTCTTCCAGCTCTGATCCTTAACAGCTAACTCCCAGCCTTCTGTTTCTTCTGCAGTCATCTAGTCCCCTTTCTCAACCAATTGTTTTTCCATTTGCTTTTGTCCCTGAATCTCACCTGTTCAAGTTCTGTTTTTTTTCCTTACATCAGAATCCTCTACTACCTCTGTGGCTAAAACTACCATAGACAAAAGTGGGATGGGACACAATTTCTATTGCTATAACAGAAGGAAAATAAAGAGCACAAGAGAAAAACCTGTAACTGTGCCTAGTCCTGTTCCATCTAAAGGAAAGGTTGGATGTGGTGCTTACGGACGTGTTTTAGTGGGTGATGTTGGTGGTCGGGTGATGGTTGGACCAGATGATCTTGGAGGTCTATTCCAACCTTAATGATTCTGTCTAAAAGCAAGTCGAATGATAGGTAAAATTTCTACCCTGTTTCTAACACAGAGCATGCACTCTTGAGAGAGCACAGGAAGATATATATGACAAAGCATCTGTTGAGCATTTTTGAAAGAACTATAGTCTGGTTAGATTGGGTAAACCCACAACAAAGTCCAGCTTCTTTTCTGTGTTCATTTGTTATTGCAAAGAGTAAGAGGCACTAAAGCTCTTCAGTGGGAAAGAACATTATCATTCTTTAAAAGAATCATCTCTTTCACTCTCACATCAACGTAACAATTTGGCTTTTACTTGTTTAATGCCTGCCTTGGACATCCCCCAGCCCTCCAGTATGGTTAACTAGTATCTTTTGATTTCCAGGCTTCTACCTCTGCAAAGACTGGAAGCTCAGGAGTTGACTAGTTGCATATACCCTTTAAATGATAACTTTATGTAGTATTGTTACAGGCCCGAAGTAAAAATTTGAACACTTATGTCATATTTTGCAATTAAGTCAGACTACAACAATCATGTTCAGTGATTACATTACCTCTGATCCAATGTGTCGGCGCTTTGCTTTTTTAATAGCTCTGTTCTTCAGGACTTCCTCACTAGCCACTGAGAAGGTTCCCACCTTTGAGAAGAAGTTATGAAATCATTAGTGAAATTCTCAGAATGCATACAAGTATCAAAGTCTGAAGAAATGGCTGAGATAGTTCTTGAACACATCTGTAACACTTTTTCGTAACAACTAAGGAATGAAAAAAATTAAAGTACTGTGATTAGTAACATATAGAAATATTATAGTACTGTTGATACTGTCACAGTTCTGTCTTCCCTGTTCTACATTTAATTTCCTTTCAGACAGACTGCAATCTCAATTTTTCTAAGACAAATAATTCAAGAAATTTTGTGTGTTTTATTAAACAATAAAATAGTATATTTGCTGAAGGTAATCTGTCAGTATTGCAATGTCACAAACAATACTCAGCTTGGAGGAGGTATATTGAGATGTATTGACAATATTCCACAACCTTGGAAGTTCAGTTATTAGTGAAGGTAGATCATTATTAATTACTACCCCAAAATAAATGAGGAAATCAAGTTTCTTTATATTCATATTTCTGGAAGAGTACTATCAGTTTTCTTTCTTACATTCTATAAGCCTAAACATTCAATATTTTTAGTAGCATAGAAGCTAGCATAATTTGTTTAGAGATAAAACACAAGCCTTAAATAAATATGAGACACTAACATGAAAGTCTCTTTTTACTACCAGATGAAGCATCTCATTTGACTGTTTGCTTAAGCCCCCTGACTGCGTAGGGACATTCTGCTAAGCACTCCAAACTTCTGAAATTAACTACTACTGACCTATAAAACAGCTGGGAGAGATATGAAGAAAATATCCAAACTGTATGATGTCAGTGAAACTTAAAATCAATTATTTCAAGAAATCAAAGTCACTTTTCTTGTGAACTGAATAAACATCCATCACATAGCTGAAGGGTTCTAATGTATTATACGTTCTAACATGCCTGGGTTTCCCTTTAAAAATGTAAAGTTGCTTTCCTTTATGCCACTGATGTCGTTTTATCTGCTTTGCCATATGGTTTGCATATACTGGAAGCTTTATTAAAAATAACTAATTTATATAAAACAATCTTTAATACACTTTCAACGAATTTCACTGTAGATTTCACCCACAAGATGAATAGCACACGTAAAAAACTATCCTGCTACCTGCTGGGGGGAAAAAATCTAATGTATAGTTTACCTCCTCAGCTTCATCCTCCTGATCCCAGTTTCTGTCAGTCAGTTCCTTTTCTGCAATTCTCTTTGCCATTTTTCCACACCTGTGTATAAAAAGTCAGAAATACAGAGAATCAAATACACAGGAATTAAACTCTAAGCAACCTTGATTTGTATTATTCAGAACAAGTAATGAGAATCAGAGTTCGTACAGAAGTCAGTCAAAATTGGAATGACCATTGAAAACCAAGTGTGTTTAAAAACAATGAACAGCATGTGAAACTGCAGTTGTGGTTATTAGCCAAACTTGATATTAAATTTAAGCAACAATAGAAAAATGCAGTTCAACTACAGGTTAACTGTTCTTTAGCAGCTGAGCTGGCTAAAAAATTCCTTTCAGTCCCATGATCCATTCCTTGTCACTGCTTACTCTGAAGGGCTGCAAAACAAAAAGTTGAACACATGAAAAAGGATCTGGTTAAAAGATTCCATATCCCAGTCCATCTTGCTTCAGGATACCCAAGGTAAACACCAAGAGTCTTGCAAGAGTAAAGTTGCTTGACAGCACCTAAAATGAATGCTGATAAGGACCTACTGAAGCAACTGGCCAGCCAGCTGACTTTGGTTAAAAATGAACATACTCTCCTACAGAAACCAGGGTTGCTAAGATATTAATGAGAATGTTGAAAAAAATCTATTGCAAAAAAGTAAGTGATTTTCCTCTAGAAGAGGCCTAAGATATATCATTGGTTTTAGATCAATTAATGTAAGCAGGTAATTGTTATTTTGCTAGTTACCACTGCAATGTAAAGCAGAAGCAACTCTGGAGAAGTAATGCTTGTAGTTTTAACTTCCGACTTCCATTTTAGTGAAGTACAATTCACTAGCTGTGCTCAGAAACAAAGAATGAATCCAGCTATGTTATTTTATCTGAAAGACTCGGTAAACAATCACATTAGTAAAGTTTTATATGGAAAGAAGTTATTTTGACTATGATTTTATCATGACATTAATATGGAAACTTTTCAGAAAAGATGTAGTTTTGTAGCAACACAGGTCTTAAGCAAGCGCAAGAATTAAAATTGCTCAAAAAAAAAAATAGGTTTATGATTGAGACCTGGACAGAAGATAAATCCACAAATAGTTGAATTTCAGAGCCAAAAAAAGACAACACATGATTACAGAACATCTTGCTTAGCCAATTAAATATTTTTAAACATAACAGTAAATCCAACTGCACAGCAGTCTTACAAAGGTCATAAGTCAAAGCTGTGAGTTTTGTTCTGACACACAAATTTCACAAGCAGAGGCAAATTTATTAGGATATTTCAGAAGGGCAGTGACAAAGACTGGTTTATATAAATGCTTTAAAATGGCATAAACGACACCATACATAAAGCACGTGTCCTACTATGCAACTCATGATTCTCTGCAGACTGACTGTTTAAATCAAAGTCAATGAAAAAACTAAAGATATTTATTTTAAAATTGGCTCCCTGGTATAGTTTCCCTCAAGAGTATACAAACACTTGCCACCAGAGGAAGGTAAGATTGCATCTCTTTGGCAGCAGCCACAGCTCAAAGGCTTGTGAGACTGTAACCTAGAATTACTCTATCAGATCCCACAGAAGATCAAATTACCACTCTTGGCGCCAGCCACTAAAGCATTACAAGCACTACGTTAACCAGAAAGCCTGTTCTCCACTAAAAGGAAAAAGCAGTAACCAAATTGGCCTAGGCTCCAGGTTCTTTACACCTATCTCTGTTTACATGATTTCTCTAGATCAGTACTGAAAATAGGAGCACACAAGAGTATCTAACATGCACAGACAGCAGCAACAGAATTCTAGACATTTTTAACCTGTGAAAGAAGCAATGCAAAGCCATCTCTACCTGAAGTTTTCTGTATCTATACAGGACAACCTTCAAGAAGTTTTTGTAGCAAGTGTTCTGAATAGGTCGAGATGGGAGTATTTTGAGAAACAACTTAGTTTTTATTTGAAAAGCACAACAGAGAGGTTTTGTTGAGGTGCTGCAATCCACCTAGTAAGTTATTTACTACGCCTTATTTAATGTAACATTACGAGAAGTCTGAATTTTAACAGTACCTTCCACAGTACAGTTTACCTACTGTAAGGCTTAAAAACTTGCCCTATTGGAAAGCACGACCTAAAACTGGGGAGCGGAAGAAGTCACTAGTCCTTCATCCATACTTAAGAACCCTCAGCCACGCCGTGTGAAAATGCCATGTGCACTGCAGCCACTTTTTACCCCTGCTCCAAGACAGGAAGCGTCCGGGGCTGCTGGCAGTGACAAAAGCCCCCGAACTGGGCGGGTGCATGATGGCAGAGCCGGGTTTCTCCCTTCCTGAGGCACTGCTCTATTTCAGCGCAGACTCCTGCGGTAGCACGCACGGTCCCCCTGGCTTCCTTGTCAGAAGCCCTGCAGCCGCCCCGAGGAGATCCTTACCTTCCTCCCTTCCCCTCAGCCGCTAACGGCAGCTCGCACTCCCCCAAAACCGCTGGCACCTCTCTCCCCAAGGCGCCGTCCGCCCCTCACAACCCTGTGCGTGCCCGTGAGGCTCCGGGGGGCTCCCCGGCCGCCCAGCGGCACCCTCTTTTGTGACCCCAACCGGCCTCGTTATTCCGCCGGATGCTCGGGAGGCGGGGGGGGGGGGGGGGGGGGGGGGGGAGGGGGGGTGGGGGTGGGACGAGGCACGTTTTCAGGCCGATCGTGCTCTCTGCCATGCGGGAAACCCGCGCCTTCTCTCACGGACCGGGCACAGGGGACAGTACCGCCACTTACCCCCGGGATACCTCCCCTCGCGAGGAGCGACGCTCGCTGCGGGGCCGATGCTGCTGCGGGTGGGTGTCGGAGCCTGCTCGCGGCCTGCCGGGCTCCGGACCCCGGTCAGCATCCCCCTGCCAGGCCCGCTGACGCCGCCGCCCGGCCTCAGACGTCCGCCGCCGCCATTTTGTGCCTGCGGGAAGGCGGCGAGCAGCGCACCCAGGCACCAGGCGGACACCGTCCCCCGCCGGCCCTGCAGCAGCGCGCATGCGCCCCTTGCCCTGCCGCAGCCGTTCGGGCGGCACATGCTCGGTGCGACAGGCGGGCGGCTGTTCGAATGGGGGATCACGTGCGCGGGCGGCCGTTACGGCCGTTGGCTGAGCCGTTGCTGCGGGGGCGGTCGGCGGGGCATGCTAGCGGAGGGCTCGCGGGCAGCCCCCGGCTCGTCGCTCTTCCTTCTTCCCGCGTCATTAAAGCGTGGGGTTATATCTGGTAGCCACTGGGAGAAGGCGATGCTCTACCCTTTAGATTTAAAACAGTGGTCTCCAAGCGTTTTTGCATGATGTGCAGTGGTCGTGTGGCCGTAGGGCAGTAACAGTGACAATGAAAGCAGTCAGAAGGACCTGAAAACTGTGGTCTGAAGTCTTAGGATGCTAAGCCAGCAGGTGGAAATACCCCGACCTAGAATTAAAACAGCAAACTTTTAATAAAGAACACACTCTTGTAAAGCTTACCAACTCGGTATATGGGATGGCACCCCCCACTCTTCCCCCGCCCCCCTCCCCCCCCCCCAAAAAAAAAAAAAACACCTTTGTATCACATAACAGACTGTTTTTTGTCCTGTCCGGGACCCTAGGATTCCTAAGCAGAGAGCCCTTCCTCAGTTGTGTTACTGTTTTCAGCCTTCAAACACTGTAACTGTTTTTCTTTATAAAATTGTAAAAATATTTTGAACCATTTTCAGATAATAATTTGGAAAGTCATTTTACCTGCTCTCTTGGGATTCTAGATATACTGTTTTAAAATGTGGCTCACTGCACAGTGATGGCATAAATGATCATTAATGCCTTGTATTTAAAGTTAAATATTTCTGAAGTACCTTGTTATCTTTCACTGTAGAAATAGGACTGTCGTGGTGCAAGTAAATTTTTTCTTTAGTTGGCACTCGGCTGGTTATGCTTAGGTATCATATATGTTTAGATTCCATCAGTGATGCCATATTTTAAATACATAAATGCAGGAACACACTAAACATTCTCCTTTTGCATTTTATAGTATTGTCCATGAGGTAGTCCTTTTGAAAAGTTCTCTCCTTTTAAATAGTCAAATGAAAAGTGTGAAACATTCCAACTTTATTTGCTCTCCTTCTGATTCCTAGTAGTTTAAGGATATCCTTTCCCAGAGTTTGTATGCACTCTGGTTTACCCCTTCATAGTTGCAAAGACTGTCATAGACAATCTTTAAAAAAAACTTCTGAAATAACTGCACTTTGCTTCTGTTTGCACAGAAGATACTCAAGGCTCTTACTAAGACTATTGTCCAATTTTCACAGTTTTCAGATCTGTGTTCCTAGACTTTTATCTGTAAACCACGGGGGGTTTTCCTTGAAGTTCGTATTGTTTGTTTGGCTTGCTTATCCCCAAAACCTCAAAGTTGCTTCTGTCTGCAGCCAAGTTCTCTTGAGTTCCTCTTTAGTGAGCTTTTCCTCTCTTTTTTAAAGACTGGTTTGGTGCTAATATTTTGTTTGCTTTCCATCTATCTCTTTGAAATGTGGAGAGCATTCATCTCATTTGGGCCCTAACAACTATTTTACTGAACCACTGCTTGACCTCTTCAGTTGCTGGGAACTGTTAAAAGCTGCTTCATTTATACCCCTCTAAGGAGCCTTAAACTCTTCACACAAGTTAGTTCTTTAAGGACAAGCAGATAGCAGTGCAACTATGAGCAGATAAACCTAATCAAGATGAACTTTTGTAAAAATGCAGTATTCCATGTTCTCCCTATGAATTCTGGGTCAGGTGGCCAGTTCCTGTTGCTCTCAAAGAGCTTTCAGTTTTCAGATACTTTTCAGTTGTCCTTGCTACTAATTAGGCTCAGTGTAATACAAAACGAGATGGGCATCTGTGGGTGAGGTCTGTTTGATTTACCAGGTATTCTTGAGTATTTGCACTCAGAAATGCTGAGATGACAAAGAAACCATAGCAAGAGGCAATAAAGTGGTCAAGAATATGACGGTCATGGTAGAGTAGATAATCTTATTTTTATTTCATCCCATAATATAAAAACAGGTTCAACATCATGAGATATTACAGTCTGTTGGTGTTGTTCAGATGAAGTGCAATTGTCAGGGGAAATCCTACCTGGTAGAAGGCTGTGACTTAACAGATGCAGGTGCGAAAAGTTTTAAGTATGACCTGAGAAATTAAATGAACAGGCCCTGAACAAATGGGAAGTGTGGAATAACTGGTACAACAGAAGCAGGCTGGGAAGGTTCAGGGTTAATAGCAGAGTACAACCATTATTTTAGAATGTTGTAAGAGGAATGCAATACTTAAAGCTTGGAAGTTTACTGTTAAGTCAATTACAAGCCTCAGATGAAACATTTAATCCAGATTTGGGCACTAACATTTCAGGTTGATGCAAAATATCCACATGATCATAAGAAATTATAAAATTGAAGAACAGATGACTGATGAAGCAAAGTCAAAATAATTGTTTGATGTAGAGAAGTGAAGAGTTGGGGGGGCAAAGGATGATTTGTCCTCCAGCATGTTGCCAGGAAAACAGTAAATCCTCCTGTATGTCTGCTGAGGGATGAGTAAGTAGTAATAGGCTTTATTTATAGCAAGGGAAAGTAGAAGTTATCAGAAATTCTGTAAGTATAGTTAAGTACTACTACAGGCTACCAAGGAAAAATCACATGATCAGAAATTTTGATTATGTGTTAATGACAAGTATCTTCCTGTTACATTTTGTATAATTTCTGAAGGTCTTGTCTGACATTGTCCTTTTATTGAATTTAGTTAAGATGTACTTTGAGCAAAGGCATGCGGAGGATATACAGATACAACCCCAGGCCAATCTGGTTGTAAAGCAAAACAACGTGTGACAACATAATAACTGTCAAGCAAAATGCCTATGGAAACCTTAAAATGAACAAGCTTACACCAAAATATATCTAATTCTGTTTCAGAAAGAATGTACTGATTAAGAAATGCATGAGAACATACAACATTTTTCTTATCAAACAACAAATTTCTAAGGACAACTCCCATGTGATTTATACAAACACTGGCTTTGTTGTTATGTTGTCTTTCTACTTGCTTCTGTTTTTCTGTTCATTTTCTTCCGGAATGCTGTCAAAATGCTGTACTCTGTGTTCTCTGAGGTGGGGACCTGTACAGCTTATTTACATGTGCTGTTTCTCAGTGATGTCTGCAGTGAACATTATCAGTTCAGATCACAGTGCCCCTTAAACAGATAAAAACATTATCAGTTCAGATTATAAAGCTTTTAGCATTATAAAACTCTGTTTTTCTTAGCTTTGTACAGCACCCAGCACATTGGAATCTAAACAGAGGAAGTGCTCATCTCTGCATAATAAATGCACATAGGAGTACTCACAATAGGACTATTCTCTTCCACACATACTCTTTAGGACAGGTTTTTAACACAGCTAATATGATGGGATATTATGGATATAGGATGCCATGTGCTCATAAACGAGTTATTCTACAGGTTGAAGTGGGTCTTACAGAACTTGTTTGTTTTAAAGACTGGAGCACAAACTGGAGCTAAAGTAAGATGGGAAAATAAGAGCTCATATTTTGGCTTAGATGCATAAATGCGTATTTTTCTGTTCCTGTGTGTTCATTTTGACTAAATTTTCAGAAATGGTTTTGTGTGAGTCGCTTGCTGGGTCCCAATTTCTGGTATACTGAACACTCAAACACTGGCAGAGATAGTGACCTGTCCGCAAGCAAGTAATTTGATGTCTCTAGTCATCTTTGAAACATTCATCTATGAATACATTTTGCCTGGTTTATATACTTACCTTGTAGTACAGTGTGATAGAGAATTACATAAAATTATAAAGCTGCCTTTTTCTAAATAAATTTTACTATAATTTGAGTCATCTCTGCTTTATGTAACTTTGCTATTGTTACAATACATTAAAGTTATATTCTGTTTTCTTCCCAGTGCTTTCTTGTACCAAGTCTTGAAATACTGCCGCCTGATGCGTAATGCAATTTTCACTGAATACAATAGCACTATTTTTAAGTCTTGAATCTGCAATGCTAGCACATCTGAGCAGTCTTAAACTCAGTAGGCCTTTAGACAAGTGTGGATGTTAAGAGGCTCAGGGTCTTACTTTGAGAGGTTCTGAACTGAAGTGAGTTTGTAGTCCGCTATATCCAGACAGACGTCTACTAAAATTATTGCTGTAGTTAGACCTCATTGGGCAGAGTTAGACCTGTGGGTAAAGTTTATTTAAGCTTTCAAATGAAAGTAAAAACTGAAAGCTGAAGTACTTTTTTTTTTTTTTTTTTTTTTTAGCCATTAACATTGATAGTAGGACTGAGTACCCCATTTGTTTCTATGCTTCAAGAAATCACATACTTTTGAGAAAAGAGATGAGTGTCTCAGAGACCTTGCAATCATTTATGTAGTAAATTGAGCCTCTTTGATTTTCATGGGAGAGCAGACCTGTGTATCAGTTTGTAGAAGTCACATAAGATTCCCACCCAGTGAAAGCAATCCTGTGCATTTGTAATGACTGATTATTTTCCAGCATGAGAAATCAAAGTACAGTAAATGAAAATACTTTTTTGTTTGCTAAGTCAGCTGAATTGTCTCACTAACACCAACAGGAACTCCAATATTTACAGTCCACTCAGTTCTCTTAAAATCAACATATCCTGTTAGAAAAGCCTCAAAATCCTTCCCATTCATTATTGTAACATTCTGAGATCAGACTCTACCTCCAGCATAGCCCCGCTGGGGCAACCCAACCTGTTCAAACAGAGATTTAATCTGATTGCTGCCTGTCAGGTAGGCACTGGCACCAGTCTTCCAATGAGCAGAAAGTGAGAGAAAGGGTGTTTGGGAGTGCCTGCACACCAGCCAGCCCTAGCTGCCAGCTGGCCATCTGGGTCCCTCTGCCAGCTGTCACAGGCAAAAGCAACCCTGTGACTCGTGTGTGCACAGCAGACTGAGGGAACCGTAACCTGCCCTTAGCAGATTTTGGCACAATTCTGACCCACAAATTGTTTGAACTAGCTCACCGAAAAGCACAAGTGGGCAGATACAGTCCTAGTAATATGGGAAAATTTCCCTGGAGAGTTTGTTTGGGAAATACTCAGGATAGATCCAATTAAAACCCTAAATGCAAACTTGCGCTGGAGAAATATTAATTCACTCCAACATTTTTAGTTAAGCTCTTTGTTCAGCCAGGTTGAGCCAAGCCTCAGGACTGCAGCTACTCTAAAACACTGTGAAAATGTAAGCCAGGTTTCAGTAGAAATTGTTGTGATTTAAGTCCCATTCTAGAAAACACTATATAATGTCTTGTTCTAGCAGCAAAAATCATCAGAAATAACCTTATGAGACAAATACCATCCGCAGGCAGGGCTTTGTGTCCAACTCTGTCTTCAGCCTGAATGCTGAAAATAAAGATTGTAATTTTGTCTTGGCAGGGGGCAGAGAGCACGTTAAGAGGAACTGAAAGACAAATCCAGTGTTGCCTTTGCAAGACACTCTATTTAAACTGAAAAGGTCACTGCCCACATGATTGCGTCACTACTGTTCGCGTGCAGTATGAGGCTTTGACAGGTCATCTGTTTTTATAGAGGGTGAGGCATTTCAGGTGTAGTTTCCTGAAAAAAATGCCAAAATACTAAATACGGATATCATGTTGAAAAGTAATCAATGGGAAGGAAAGAAAAGGAAAAAAATCTTTTTAATACATTGTTATTAAAATAGATATTTTCTCCACTGTTTACACATTTTATTATTCCAGGAGTGTAGCTTTTTAAACTGCTTTGTCTGTCAACTCTCATTCATTGTAACTAAAGCACCCATAGTGCTTAAGGAAAGGTCCATTTATAAAATGTTCTTTCAATAAGAATGTTTTTTTCTGGGGTCACTTAGTAGGATTCTAGGCATTTACTGCTTCTGGTTTTCATGCTTGTATGGTTGGACATTTTTCTCTGGATGGTCTCTGAGGAATCACTAGCAAGTATTTTAATTGAAAACGTATTTGTTATGCTGTATAAGTACTCCTGGTCTACACTATATGAATGACTCGATGATTAGAAAATATTCAGTTCTGTGCAGTTATACAGGGGTTAGAACCTACAGTTCTGTTGGCAGGTAACAAACTTGGTGTTGACCCAGGGTTAGAGTGTCATTCCAGATTTTCTTCTTGTCATTGTCTCTGTTTTGCAGTGTTTATCTTTTAAACCTCCAAGTACCTCAATAGAACTATCCATAAAATGGATTTGCCTTTTTGGCTGTTTCTTTCTAGTCCAAAAATGATAAAGAGGGAATTAAAGAATATCTTCCAGCAGTGAATTGGATTTGCTAAAATGTCACCATCAATCTCATAATTAGCCCCTCAGAATACCATTGTTATCTCTTGGTCTTCAGTAAGAAAGAATATGAGTGGAAATGAAATGCAGTTCATATTACTTCTAAACAACAATAAAAAAAAACCACAATTACAAAGTCAGGGCCCATGTTAGAAATCTCTTACATAAGCTGCATTTTAAAATATTGATCTATTTAGAAATATGAAAGTTGATGAAAAGAATGAGAAAGAAATATAATTCTTACAGGAAGATTAATGTTTGTGTTTAAAAATAAACTGCACTTGCATGTGAATACCCAAACTTTTTTTCCTGAGTATGGCTAAGAAACTTCAACATTTCTTCCAGTGGTCTGTAAGGTGTGTTGACTACAGCTGTTAGCCAGTAATCTATTTACATTTATTTACACTTAGTCCTGAAACCTCTTTCCTGTGTTTTCAAAACATTTTTTTTTTTGCACTTCTGGTAAAACCAAAGTGTCTTAAACACAGCTGTTCTCACCAGTGAGGGAGACCTTAGAGAATGAATGAGAACTCACCTTTTTTTTTGCAATGCTTTTGGAGGGAATGAGCACAACTGTCATTCCTGTAGATTCCTGGTACGATTGTCCCTGCTATAAAATATTTCTAATGTGTTGTGTTCATCTTCAATGCTTCCAAGCACCAAAGAAGGCTGTGTAGACTAGTTAGCACACAATTTAGGTTTCTAAGGGAGTGTAAGTCACGTTCATCACAGCATCAGAGAGTTCTAGAAGATATAACACCCATTTCCCCAAGGATGCAGAGCTCTACATCTTGAAGAGGGTCAGTACAGCAGAGGAGCTGTCTGAGACATTAATAGTTCAGTCCCTAAAATATTCCAGTTGACATGCCTTGTCTGAAATGAAAATAAATGTTTTTATTAATTTTTTGTGTGTGTTTTAACAGAGAGGGGAGGCAAAGGGATTGAAGGAGGGAGGGGAGGGGATTCTTTGCATTCTTCCTTATATTGTTGGGGAAATCAGTTGGCTTCTACTACCTCAGCTAGAAAAATGCCTTGGAAATCCCATCCTTGTTCATAAAGAGATTTTATTGTTGCCATTATCAAGATTCTTCTGTTATTAGAACTTTACTTTATCATCATCATTGTAATATTAATTACTTACTTCAAAGTGAGGTCATTAGCCCTAATTAATATTTACAAACACATCACTATTGAGGTAAAACATTATGAAGAGTGGAATATTTTGTCATAATAATATATCTCAGCACTCCAAGAGTGCTTACAACACTCTTCAGTTCAGTCTTAGTTGCAAAATTGTCCCAACTGTCAAATTTTCTCATTCTCTGACTCTACAGTAAATTCTGCTCTACCAGACTTCAAACAAATGATTAGTTTGGACCAACTTTGCAGATCTTTGCAGCAGCAACTTTCTTAGTTAAAAAATACTAGTTCAAGTAATTTACTTGAACTAATTAGTTCAAGTAATTTACTTGAACTAATTTCCACATGTAAGCTTTTTCTCATTTTACAAACAGATGTCATATTTTTCTCTGCATCTCCATAAACTTTCAGGAAACCATCAGGTTTATTAACATTTTCTATATTTATAGAAAACTATTTCTTTATGAATATCATATTATGTTATTATCTACATATGACAGTTTGTAGAAATACAGAGCCTAATTCTGCCCACAGTGAGATTGTGGGGTAAGAGCCTAACTGTAGAGAAGCATTATTTCTGCATTTCAGATGGCTAGAATGCTTGTATGGGATTTTTTTATTGTTGTTGCTGCTTTCCATCTTCTCAGTTGGAAATAAGAGTTGTTATTCTAAGCGTACAGTAATTATTAGAAAAACGATATTCCATGTGCTATTGACTGAAGGAAGATTGGGGAAATCAACAGAAAACCCCATTTGCTAGGGAGCATTCTATGCTGCCTAGTTCTGAGCCAAAAAACTCAAGCCACTCTGTGTGAAGAACTTTGTATAGCTGATGATTTATCCTGCTGGACAGATAGGAAGGTGCACATTTATTGAAGAATCTTTAGCTGTTCATATGTTTTTTTGTTATGTCCTAGTTACTAGCCACAAAACTTCTAAAAGTTTTGGCAAAGTAAGAGCAAGTTTGCCATTTAACAAACTCAGACTTTGTATATTCATTTAGGTAAAGACATGCTAAGTCAAGACAAGGCTCCTCACTGCATTCAAATATCTTAGCTGTCATGTATGGCCAAACTTCCAGAAGCCCCAGGTATATTGCTATTAGTTCAGTGGAAGTTGTACTGTTGGATATTGTGGTTTTTTATTCTTTGTTTGTTGTTGTTTGTTTATTTCCCATTAAATATGGCCTTGCTTCCAAGATTCTGAGTGCATATTTGTGTAGACTCACAAAACCCTGGGGAGTGAGAATGGCAATGATACCTTTTGTCAGTAAATTTCCCCATGAATATCTTTCATGATCACGCTGGTATATTTTATGTCACATTGCTAGTCCTGGACTGAGCCCTGCTTGTCCTTTGTCAGTCTTTTCCTAACTTCCTGTGACTACAACAGTCTGTAATGTTGACCGCATAAAACTTTTATGTCAAATTTGTTGCTGGTGTGTGGCTTTTTGTGCATACCATAAATTCTATAAATCTTCCTTCATAATCATTACCCTCTAAATGATACCACTGTAAAATTGCATATTTGTATTTTTGGTGCTACTATAAATCCTTGAAGCCTTTTATAGAGGTCTTAGAGATATTTAAGCAATTGGGCACCTGAAAGGACTCAGTTATCAGTCCCCCACCTCGACATGTTTGGCAGAGCTCATACTTCCTCCCATATCTCCCAGAACTCTAAAACTTTAACATAATCACCAAACAGTCTGACAACCTGTCTTCTTCATCTCTTTCCTCTTCTGCACCATTGTTCCTTGCTACCAATACATCCTTCCCTAGCAAGATTCCTGTTGAATCCAGCTCAGAGAGGACCACTTACATTGGTTCTGTGTCCCCTGCATAGATTTGTGTTAATGAAAGTTTGGAGGAAGATGTACGATCTTGATTGGACTCTACAAGCAAACTTCACCTGAGTAGGCTTCCTCAAAAATAACTACGTATTGCGAGGCACGCACAAATATTGGCTATCAGAGAGGTCCAGCCATACTATGTTGTATTTCCCTGTCCTTCACACCTAGTCCACATGGGGGCCCTCTGCTATTAGAAAGCCTTCTGCTTTGCTCTGCAACGTGAAGGTCCCTTTGCTCCATCCCATGCCATAAGGGTTCCACCTGGTCTAAAACCTAATCCATTGATTGTGATAATGAACTGTTCTGTGGAAATGACAGCTGCCGCTGACTTAGGTTGCCAGAGTAAGCCATTTCCCTCATGGTTTTAGTCTCTCTTTTATTGCAGTAAATACGATTCAGGCTCTCAAGAATTAGCAGCCTGGGCCTCTGCACCTGCTGTAGGTGCATAAGCCCATGTCAGTTCTAAGTGCTCACAGAAGCCAGACACTGACTTGGGTTGCTCTAAAGTAGTCATCTTATGGTCAGCTCAATAGGTTTCTAGATGCTACTAGACAATATTGACTGTATCGCCATTTGATTATAATGCAACCTTATAGGCAAACTGCATACTTAATCACCTGCATGCAGATACCTACATGTATGTGTCTTCATCTCAAAACTGAACCCTGCCTGTAGCCTCTCTGTTACAGCCTTTTATAGCTGGTTTTGTAGCAGGTATGGAATTTGACACAGTGAAAACTCCTCTTGTGATGACAGAATGCAATTTATGGTCCTTCTGCAGCTTTCTATAGAATCTCTTCCTTGAGAGACCAAACTTGCTTGTCTGTTTAACAAACATGCACTTCTGTCTGCCTTTGTTCCACTGTAGATGTAATGTGCCTTCAAACACTCACAGCACCCACAAATTGTTGGCTTTTGTCTTGCTTGACTTGAATCTATGTTTCTCTCCCAAGGTAATAGAAGAGCCATGGTAAGGGGCAATATAAGGCAGAAAGTGGTACCTACCCCTTGCAGTGGTAGTCTGAGTTTTTTCAGTATTTCAGAAAATTTGTAGCCTCATCTTTTGCTGGGGCTTTTTAACAAACTGGTTACAGACTGCCTTAAATTTTAGAGCGTTGGTGCACTAATGACCTCAATAGTAAAGAGCCATGCAGCTTTTGAAATGTAATGAAACTCGAAGTTTTTTCTTGTTGTTGATGATGTTTTAATTCTTATCATTGTACATTGTACATTGTACATTGTACATTAATTCTTATCATTGTACTAATTCAAAATACCATTTACTTGAGGGGACATAAGCAAAGGCAAGAGCAAGAAAAGTTAAAGTGCCAAGTAAGCTATATAAATATATTTTTTTCTGATTTATCTCTTAATTTCAATACTTAAAAAAAAAAAAACAACTGAGATTACATGGTATCTTAGCAATGAATATGAGATTTTCAGTCACTCCAGAGAAAAACCTCTTGCAAAGCTGAAACAGCAAGAATAGATAGCATAAGAGAAGTTACAAATGTTAAAAATTTGAGCTATTAAGCTTCTTACAAATTAATGTTTATTTTTGTCCTCATTGGACTTAGCTCTGCAAAAGCAGTGATAAATATTTAGCAAGGTGTTTATGGATATCTTTAAGTCTCAAAAATAAATTTCTGTGCAATAATCATCCAAGAATACCATCCAAGAATAATGTACAATACCATCCAAGCATAATGAATGTTTTCCCCATAGTAACCTACTTATCCTATCAATAGGATCCCCAGAGCCAGATTCAAATCAAATACTTGTAAGACTCATTTACTAGGGTAGAAAGCAAATTAGACATTTTTCTGGGGGAAAAAATGTCACTGAAAGAATTGGTGAAAGATTTAAGAATTTGAGGAGTCTATAGGTAATGTTTCTGCTGGAGTACCTGAAGGTTTTTAATAACTGTCAGTATCATCCATAGTCTACACTGGTGTACAGTCAGTCCACATTTGTTTTATCCATGGGTGGATTGTACAGGTTCCTGGGTAATTCAAGCTGCAGATGTGCAATTCTCAAGCTTATGAGGCACCTTGCATCTAAAAGCAATACACTTTCATATTTCATTTCACTGTCTACTCCAATCATCTAATTTATATAGGTGTCATGTCATCTGTGTTGCTCTACTCTGTGCAAGGGTATGCTGTCTAATGACCAGTTCTGATGATGAGTTAAGAAACATGGAGTTGGAAGGAAGAGGAGAAGTGATTTGCTAAGAGAGACATCTTGAAACTCTGCTTTTAGTTTCTTTGGTTTTTAGTTTTTGGGTTGGTTGGTTTTGTTTTTGTTTTTACAGCAATTAGTATTATTCAGTATTCATATATTTAGGCACAGTAATAATTGATTTAATTTACAGCCACAAGTGTGTCAGACAGCTGCAAATCGTAATATTTGATCTGATAATGCAAAAAGAGAAAGATGCTAATAGTGATCAATTGTAATAGAAATCTGCATTGAATACTTGGAGTAATAATTTACAATTTTCAAATGGACTAAAAGCCTCAACATTTTTTGTATTTAAAATTCACTGATAAGTACTTCAGAGATACTTCAGAGTTCCAGAAATTGCAATTGGTGTCTAAAATCCAATACTACTAGAAAGATGCAGGGAGGCTGCCCAGTTCAATACTAGCCTCTAGAAAGCATGTTATACAAGTTATACTCCTTGCTGTTCTTGCCCCCTCTGTTGGATGCAGTGCCTCAACTCAGCATTTAAAATGAGTGGATTATTTTGATTTAAGGTCTCCAGCAGCCACTCATTGTATTTACTAGATATTTGTGAGAAGTTTGCTACTCAGGAGACAACCTGGCATGCTCTTGTTACGAAATATTGAAGGAAGAAAAAAAAAAGGCAAGGAGAAAATTAGTTATTTTATTTTTAGAACAGGATTTGAATTTCTATGATTCTATGAATAGGCTTGAGTCTCTCACAGAATGAGGAAAAAACACAGATTTATGAGAGTATCATCCACCTTGTGTGTAGAATGAGGTGGGTTTCTGTTGGAAGTAAATCTAAAGATGATGTCAAGGGAAACCACGAAATGTTTCCTAACATAGGGTATCCAGAGTACACAGTAGCTGTCCTGTGATACATGACAGCTGTTTTCTACAAGGCAGTGAACTTGAAGGTGGTATAAAGGACACTGGGATGCACATGTTTTTGTGGATAGTGTCTGCTGTTATACAGATACGCAGTATACCTCATAGACTAGTTTGGACATGTCCTTTCAGCTGATTAAAAAAACCCTCTTTCTGTCAACAAATACATTATAAAATATTTATGTGTGCTGTTTCTAGACAATATTATTGTACCTGCAGCCCAAGATGAACAATCTCCAATTCTGTTTTATAATAAAATTATTTACACTCATATTATCTTTGAGGCCGAATAATGTTTCATATGACACAGTTTCACATGTCTTTTTTGCAGGGCTTTTTGTGCTATGTTTACAAAGGGAACAATGTTTGTTCTGAATTCTATAGCTATGGATGTTTTGTTATGATGAAACAGACATTTCTTTACACCTAGAAATAACAGTACATCTATGATGTAGGCAGCCTTAGATTTATAGTGTCCTTAAATACTCATTTTCTTGCTTTTAAGTACTTGGCTTTTCTAAAGGAGGTGATAGGTAACTCTACTGTTCACACAGATATAAGGGGAGGGATCTGGACCAGTGCTTTGCACTTCACTGTCGTATTTTTATCTGCATTTAATCTGACTGCAAAAATCTCCATGTATGTGAAAAATGTATATTTGTGCTGTTAACCTGTTTTATGATACGCCTGCAAAAATATAGAGATTTCAGCAAATGTAAATGCATCACACTATATATAACCTCTATACATTTGTTTCCAACAGATAATACCTTTTTAGCTTTGTTCTTTTTTATCAAGTTGCTCAATTACTAAAGGTAATTGTGTGTGTGTGTCAAATTTCTCTTATCAGATCTTGATATTTCCTTCCTTCCTTCACTTAAAAAAAAAAAAGTATAAGTTTATGGTAAAATGTTTTCTAATAAATTTCAAAGTGTAGAAAATAATTTAAAACATTTTTATCCATGCTTTGGAAACTAGCTCTTCTAGGCATCTTTATCAAGATACAGTCCTGTTTTGTGGTATGATACACTGCAATATCTATCAATGAATAGATAGGACATACAGGACACAACAGATTAATAATGGGAGAGGTATTGTAATATATTTTAAGCTTAGGAAGGTATTAAACTTTTAGAACACTCTCCAGTTGTCACAGTACTGAAGATACATGCTGGCTGTTTGGAGTTTTTGTTAGATCTCTGTGTGCTTGGGATATCCATATGATCCCCATAATAGCTCCCCTGTGTATTAAATAATAGAAAACCTATCACCCATGGGACTGTAAGTCCATTTTTTTCACTTCCTTTTTTTTTTTTTTTTTTTTCTTCTTCCTTAAAGAGAACAAGGGAAAATCTGTCTCTTTAGTCATAAAGGAATATTTTTGTGTTTAAACAGTTGCACTTAACAACAACTATACACACACTTAGTGGTAAATATTATATTAAACTAATGGGAGACTGTATTCCCATAACCATCCAGTATTCATCATTCTAAACGCTTCCCATTTACACTTGAGGATCTTGCTAGTAACATAAAATGCTACTTTAAATGAAGTCACTGAAAAAAGGTGGTGAAAAAAACCCTGATATCACTGTGAGTTGAGTTGGATTTCTGATTGTCCATAGAAAAATCCTTAATGGTTTTGTCTTACTCTATTGCCTTCAAATACAGCTGACAGGTAAGATTTTAAGGAATTTTAAGGAGGTTTAGTTGAGATGGGGTGGAGGGAAGAAAGGAGCATTAACAAGATGCTTCTAAATTGATGGGTAAAAAACAAACAAACAGATTTTAGTATTTCTTAGTGATGATTGTTTTATTACTCAGTAGCATAGTTTCAGACTTTGCAAAAGCGCTGTCCTTTATCATCCCCAAAACTATGGTGTTTTTTCATTCACGTCAATCTTTCAAGCCAAAGAGGTAAGAAAGTCAAAAGAGAACTTCATAAAAGAAGTTTGTAGCTGATTCAGTGGTACATATTATCACTGTTACCCTTTGTAACATCAGTTTTCCCTCCAGTCTCATCAACAAAGTAATGATTTAGCCTAGTGTGACTTCCTTTAGATCATTAGGTAGCAGACTGAAATGTTGCCCTTCTATTAAGAAAAAGAAATAAAGTACAAAATGTTGGTCATAAAATAATGAGGAAAGATCATTCATCCTGATTTTTTTTTTGATATATCTCTCTTCTTGGAGTTTATTGCAAGATGATATTTAGCATCTTGTACTTCTGCAACTAGCTTCGCAAGTCTTGATGAATAGGGAAGGCTATAGTTTTTACAAGCACTTAAACTGGTACTGAAAAAAAAAATAATAATAAATAAGCAGTCCTACTACCCATTCCCAGTTCAAACTGTTCTTTCCTCTATGAAGGTAGATGTTCTTTTCTTTTTCCTCTATGTCTGTAGCTGAGGTTAGAGAACTGGTTTGGATTAATACTAACTGTGACATCTCTTTGCCAGAATGGTTTCAGTTTAGTTGAGTTTCCTGATCAGGTTCACCACCTGGCTGCAGAAACAATTCTGCCAGCTCACGGGAATAGCAGCACAAAGACCAGAATAAAGCTCTAAATTGAAACTAAACAGTGGCAACTCTACTTTAGTTGCTATGAGAGTTTATGAATCCACACATTCGAGTTGGATGAATAACAGATGAATAACAGAGGCTATGTGTAATTTGCTTTGCTTGATGCTGTAAAGATCACTCTATGGCTCTTAGGGAGAGCAGCACACCAACATGCTGGTTTGGGATGGATAGGTCATGCCTGTTCTGCACACCAATCCCAGTCCTCTGCAGCTCTGCAGGTACCTCATAAATGCTTGCATATCATTTATTCAGGCTTCTCTAGCATGAACATGTCTGCCTCTGTCACTGTTTTCAGTGATCACATGTAAGCTGGAAGTTATATCAACATATAAAAGCAGATGGATTATTGGCTACTCTTAGCCCATCAAAACACACTATAGGGTTTTCTGTGTCCCAGTGAACACAGGACAGTACAAATGACCTCTCTGTGGGGCAATGTCAGGCTCCTGGGGACATCTACAGGCCTTACTAGCCCTGTCCATCCCCACCTGTGACCACCCCACGGCCCAGAACCCCATTTCAACCCAGCCTAGGGCCATCAGTCCATGCCCCAGCCACCCTGCTGTAGTGCTAGTATGCAGCTCTGCTGATCTGTCCCAGATCTGTCCCCACAGAGGTGCTGATGCCCAGGGCTAGGTTGGACCCTGGCTCTCCCCTGGTAGCAGCCTGCCCTGCTTCCCTTTGGGAATCCCCCCTTGCTCCACGTGAACCCCCAGATGTTGTGTTTCTGTGGCACCTTTCAGGGCTCAGGTGCAGAGTATGAAGTACACATCTCAAGTGAGAAGGCAGATGATCAAGTTAAGAAGGAGCAAATAAAACTGAAGTTGTTAAGAAAAGTGAGAAGAGAGGCAACCCATTTTCTGGCAAGATTTGAAAAGATTGTAATGAGGCAAGGAATAAATGGTTCAGTGAGAAAGCTCAACACAGGACAAACCTTAGTGGCTGCAACTCAGCTGTCAGTAAGAGGACAGAGCTGTAAGTGTTGCCTTTAAAGGAAAAGAAACTAGACAGAATCTCCCTGGGCTGATGTCAGGCTCCCAAGACATGAGAGGGTGGCTGTGAGCATGGTTGGTCAAGGGTCTTTCCTGCCTTCCTTGCACAACGGCCTACAACAGCTGAAGTGTTGATCTTAAGGACAGACCTGAAGATCCTGGAGTTTATCAGTGGCAGCTGATGAGACAGGGATGTAAAGTTAAATGAAGTGTGAAGGCTACAGAAAGACTTTGAATTATATTTTAAGGAAAATACAGGTAATATTGCAAGGGAAATACAGAAAAAAAAATCACTAAAGTGAATTTTTGATTGTGGTTATGTATTTATAACTGGATCCACTTTCAAAGCCAATAGAATACATGTTTAATATTAAGCTGTCATTCTTCAAAGCCTCCAGATAGTCTTTTGTTTCCTCATTTAGGGAGCTTGAAAGATTTTGAACTCCTTTATCAATATTTTTTCCACCTTCCTGTGCTCAGGACAAGTGTCCTTGAAAGGGCAGCAGTTTTGGATTCGCTGACTGTTGTGTAGACAAAGATGTTTTCAAAATAAAGGCACGCAATCCATTTGTAAATCTTCCTGAATATATGAAAGTCTAATCAGGCTGACTCACACAGCCAAACTATTGCATATCTCATTTGAATTCTCTCTTTCCCTCGGGCCTTGTCTACAAGAAATATGCATACGTTGTATTGTAAGTAGACAACATGAATGATAACAACACTCAGCCCTGGTGGAGTTCTGAATGTATTTTAGTTTTAAATGTATCTGAGCATTCACCTTTTTCATATACTGCATGTAGCTGTAACAAGCCCTATATAATGCCTTTTTTTTTGTAGCCAGACAATATAGTCCTGAAGCAACATAACTTTCCATTGCCCTATTTTTCTTTACTGTTGCTAGCTGACAGTATTTCCTGCAGTATTTCCTGCAGTTATGTATTTATTGATTTGATAGAAGAACAGTGCCCTAGGCATGTGAGTAGTTCGTCCTTGCAGGAAAGATTCTGTTGAGTACAGCTGTATCAGTTGTATATGATTTGTGGGTCTTCTGCCCATTTTAAGACATCTACTTTTTTATTCAAATAATAATTTGCTGGTTATTTTATATACTGGACTTCTGGCTAATTTGGATTTTCAGTATTACCTTTCATAGTCTGAATGTAAACCATGACCACTTCTCACAACTTTGAAAACAGTGTTCTTCATGGCTGGCTTTCTTATATTACCTACTTTCAACATCTTTCTTCACAGTGACAAGAAGCATTTGAGGAAAAAGTGCTACACAAATAAGCAGCAAGTTCAAAAAAAGTTTGCTGCTCAGTACAGGCAATATTAAGTCCTGCTGCTCTCAGGATGAGGTGCAAAGTAGTTTGTGTGATCCCATTGCTGGCAGCAGCAAAGGTCATTTTTGTGGTTGTGGCTGGGTGAGACCTGGACTAGGTTGCTTGTGCTTTGGAGAAGTAAGTATGGGAAAAGTGATCCTAGCAGGACTGTGAAAGTCTGTAGAAACAGAAGTTTATTTATTTCTTTCACTATAGTTTGAGGGTTGCAACTTGTTTCTGGAGGGACTTGTGGTGCAATTGCCTGAAGTAACTAGGAAAATAAAACTAACATTCACATCTTAAATAAAAAGTACAGCATTGAAGAGGCTTTCAGGGTAGGGTGTAGCTGCATTACCTGAGTGTTCCCTAGGCTTCCAATCTTAGATGCTATCACACTGGGGGAACCTGGTGTGCTGGCTCTAAGGAACAGTACGGAGCATAGTGTGGAGCGGAGACACCACGACTAGGCTCTGTGACCAGGTGGGGACTCAATTGTTCTTGTGTACACCGAGACCGACAAGCCGCATTTTTTGCTACCCTGGACAAACGACCTGTCATGTTTTGACAAATGCTGTACTCTAGTGTACTTTTGCTCATGATAATATCATTATAATACCAAAACACACCTCCATCCCAAAAGCTACCCACCTCCAAGGTGCAACCAGCCCTCACTGAGCATGTGCTCTGAATTTCTCGGAGCCTGTAAGTTTAAACAGAGATGGGAAAACTTTTCACCAATTATAACTAAGATATGCTTGACTAGAGTCACTCAAGCTCTACCTAAAAGAGAGAAAATAATATGAATTGGCCTAAGAGAGAGGGGATGTTGGGGAAGATACTATCATTGGTGAAGATGCCATCATTAGGGAAGATACCACAGTCAGGAGAGATACCACAGTCAGGGGAGATACCATCCCAAGGGAATACACCATCCCGAGGACCTCCTGACTCCTGGGATCAGTTGACGGGCTGAGCCTCTCTTCCCCCCTCCCCCCATTGGGATGTCTTTGGGTGAGATTTGAACATGTGGTTATACTGTGTGTCTCTGCGGAAACTTAGAAATCTCTACAGAGGCTTTGTGCCGTTTAACACATTAATTTCCAGGCTCCACACCTGTGTATTTCATGCATGCTAGGTTGCTTTCGCAGACAGTAACTATCAGTAGGGGCGGTTATATGTTACTGGTGAATCTGTGACCGTGGTAGTTCAGTGCTCTGAATCTGACCAGACCCATATTGGTTAATGTGTTATTGGTGAATCTGTGATTGTGATAGTTCAGTACCCTGAATACAATCTGACCTGTAACGGTTAATCAGCTACACCCCTTAACATGACAGGACTTCATGGTACCTAACATGATTATATTTCTCTGGTCCATGTCCTTTGGTTGTATATTGCTATCCTCTGAAAAGCATGTTGCAGATAGAATCACAAAATCATCGAGGTTGGAAGAGACCTCCAAGAGCTGTTTCCTCCCAGTTCCTCCTCCTCCACTATCTCCATGACTTAGATTCCCTGCCATCTTCATGTTGTATTGTAGGATCTGAATGTGCATGTAGATTTCATTCTACCACCACTTCCATCTCGCTTGTGCTAAAAACCCTAATCTGTGTGAAGACTGTGAAGGAGGACAAAGATGAATTAGTACATATTGCATCTCTTGCCTCCCTCTCCTACCCAGGAAATGGGAGGAGCAGCTGGAGACAGACTGCTCTCCCCTCCATCGCCCCTGCTCTTCTTCAGTGAGCTCATGCTTTCCACACAGGCAGCAAGTCATGGCTGCCCTGAGCAGACACTTACCTGCAAGGCACCTCTGTAGAAGGATCATTTGTATCTCTCTTATCACCCCTGTTGTGTGGTGTGATTATTGCATACAACCTGTTATCACCATGGGCATTTTCCCCATTTACTGAACATTGCTTTTCTCTAAATTCATTAACATAAAGTAGTTTCTTAATTTGGCATATTATGTGACAGCCCAAGGAGCCAGCAAATAGTCAAGAAAACATTAGTTTTATTTATTTATTTGTGAAATACTTTACTATGGTCAGTATATTTTGTACTAACATTGTTGGGTCATGGTATATTTTATACCTGTTTTTTATCATTGTTGTTAGTTTTCATTATGCTGACTTTCAAAGTCAGTCTCCTGCTCTTTCTTTTATTCAAAAGTCCTCCCTTTTGCCCTCATGAAAAGGGGGAGAGATCTGACATCTCTAAAATATTTATGGGATAGGAAAACATTGATTCTGAATTTAGTAAGATACCTGTTTTTACTCTTATCCTAGCAAGGAAAAGCCGTTTGAGTACTACTTTGCTAACATTTCTGCATGTTTGTCTTTCTCAGCGAGTAGATACTATTGCAAATTTCCATTATAGAGAAGGGATGACAGAAAGTTTGACACACTATCTTTATGTAAAATACCAACTCATTACTGTACTCTTCAGAGTAACCTTTTCCTTACCATTAGATACAATTAAGCCAGATGCAAAATACGAGGGAGTTTACATCATGCACTCATAAAATGTGCTTTATCGTGTCTCCTAAAAACAACATTGACTAACTGGATCTTTCCACTGCAGTGAGCTCATTTAACACCAGCCAGGAAGAAAGTCTGATGATATGTCTTTGCATTTCTCAGTTTGCAGCCATTCCATGTGTTTGTTTCTTAACAAACATGAGCTATACTACAAATAGACTTTGTCTGAATTAAAGATAATTAAGATAAGGTCAGCTGCAAAGTCTGTCAACTTTCATTCTATCCATCCTCCAGAGCAATAAGAGTACTTTTGCTGCACAATAGATACCATGTGATTCCATTGCCTCTCCCTGAGAGAAGACAGAGGCATTTCTGGTAGCTGAGCTGGTTGAAGATTCATTCCAGTGTGTATAGTTAATGACTGTCAGCAGTGAAACAAATTATCAACTTCAGAGTTCTTGGAGAAGGAAAAAAAAAATTTTTTTTGAAAAAACAACTTTGAAATCAATGTTAAAATAAGGACTCTAAAGGGATCAACATTTAAGGGGGGCACACATAATACCTGAATTACTTGAGACTGCCATTCACTTTTGTTGGAATCAAATGTTCCAAGAAAATGGTACTGAGAGCTATTGTACAAGATATTTTTAAAGTCCTTATGATACAAGTATAGAAAAAATGTCAGGAAACATTATGATTTGTTCTCATCTTTTCTTTTCTTTTTCAAAATCTGAGATAATAAAGCCCACATTTCACATCTAGAAAGACTTGAAATAATATGCTCTTCAGGGGGGAAACAGTCTGAACAGCAATTAAGCTATTATTTTCACTAAACTAAATAATAGGCTTTTAAAAAAGCCTCTTCTTAGCTGTATTGTCCATTAGTAATAAAAGTACATTAGACCTATAATATTCTTATTTCTAAAGGACTCTTGATGCTGTTTTTTTCTCAAGAGAGAGTGGTAATCTATACAATAGTAGCTGATGCATATGTCTGATTGTCCAACTGATTGTGCCTGCCTGTTTTCTATGTCCAGCTGCTTTTTGTGACACCAGGACGATGTCTCAATCAGCTGATGCACCTTGGTCACCTTAGTTAGTTGGGTCAGTCATTCCTGTTTAAAGAATATGGCAACTTTAATAACCTTTCTATAAAGTGGATAATTCACTTGAGATTGCAAATGCTTCAAATTCTCGATGTATTTGAGAGGATTAAATGAGATTTTAATACTAAACCAAAGGGATTACTACTTCTGGGAGATGGGGTTGTCTGTGTTTAACCATAGCTGAAATATATACTGAATATTCTGAAGGCAAAAGATATTATATTTTTGCACCAAATGCGAAAATTTCAGTCATTGGCAGTGTGCCTCATCAGTCCACATGCAGGTTTGAAAGCCACAGGGAGTTTTGTGCAAGGAGTAAGTATTCTACCAATGCAAATTTCACCAAGAATAAAACTAAAAGCAGGAAAAATGTCCATAATTTCTATTTTTGTGTGTCATACTGTAGACATCATAGACCTACATGAATGCAAGAAAAAAAAATGTTGTTTTTTCTTCTCATGGAATAACAGATCTAGTGTGTTGAGAAAAATGGATGCAGGACTTGGAGCTGAAGTCAGCAACAAACAACATGATCACAGTTTTTCAGTCCTCTTCTTAGAAGCCAAATCTTTAGGTGTATGGGCTGAGGCTTGTATTATTGTCAGTCACTAGCCTATATCATGGCTTTTCCTGACTGATTTTGGCTAGCTTAAAGAGCGTGTTTCCAATATACACTATACTATGATACTATGTGGGTACTAGCCAGATACTATGTGGGTTACTGGCTATTTGATGGTGGTCATTTTTCTATCTGGAGTCTGCTCCTGTGGGGGCTCTCCATGGGCCACAGCCTCCTCCAGGCCACATCCACCTGCTCCACCGAGGGCTCCTCCATGGGCTGCAGCATGGAGATCTGCTCCATGTGGGACACATGGGCTGCAGGGGGACAGCCTGCTCCACCAGGGGCCTCTCCACAGGCCGCAGGGGAACTTCTGTTGCATGCCTGGAGCACCTCCTGCCCTCCTTCTGCACTGACCTTGGGGGCGGCAGGGCTGCTTCTCACTCAGAGAAAAAACTGCTGTTTTGCAGCAGTTTTTTCCCTTTCATCTGTTTGTGTCCACAGATGCACAACCAGCATTGCCCACCGCCTTGGCTCTGGCCAGCGGCAGGTCCCTTCGGAGTTGTGTGGAACTGGCTCTGATCTGACATGGGGCAGCTACTCGGCTCTGCTCACAGAGGCCATCCTTGCAGGCCCCTGCTACCAAAGGCTTACCTTGCCTTGTAATCCCAATAAAAGATGCTGCTTTCTATTTGTCCTGCATGGCAAGGCTTAAAGTAGATTTTTTTTCAAGTTAGCATTGCTGCTCCTAACCTTAAGTTTTGGAACAATAAATGTTTCAGGGAAGGAATAGACCTCTAGTTATTCCTTTAAGATAATTTTCTGGAGACTCTTTTGGTTGAATGTGACCATAGTCTAACTCACAATTGAGTCCTCTGCCTGTATAGTAAAGCTTACAGATTTATGATGGGTTGACAGATGAAAGTTATTTTTCTCTGCCTGAAAAAAACAAGCACATTTGTTTCAGATAGCCTAGAGTCACTTATTTCATATCTAGAGTATGACTGTACTGTAAGTGTCCTTATGAAAAGGGAAATTCCTCTCACATCTGAGGGAAGATCCTAAGTAAACTTTGAATTTAATTAATTAATGAAATAAAAGAAAATCCACTGGTCAAAGAAGAAGACAGAACAACAGAAACTGTGCCATTTTCCACAACTTTTCCAACAATTGTTCTGGGAACAGATATAAAGGATGATTTATGCATCCCATTACTATAATTCTTTTTTTTTTTTTCTATTATGTATCATTTTTCTGGAATACTGTATACTAATAATCATGCTACTTTATTTAGGTTCTTTAACTAATTCATTTCACAGAGTTGCTAAGATATTTAGAGCAACTTAGTTCTGTGCTCTTAGCAGTTAAATGGTAGGATTTGCTACAATGAGCAAATCTCTTGGCAACCCCATACCAAAATATAAAGTATGTGGGCTAATTTCTAAAATACAAAACACTTCCTTCAAGAAGGCTCATAACAATGAATGCAAGATACCCTTTTCATCCTTGCAGTTCGATGGTTATAAGTTCCAGATGATTTTAGAATTGTAATGTGCTGTCCCAGACATCAAGGTCTTTCTCACTCCCAGGGGACGCTTTACTTAAAAATGTTTCCTGTAGCACAGCAAAGCAAGTGCTACACGATTTGGATTTCTTTTCTTTAGGACCGGTTACCAGGAGTTCTTGCATATGGTGGCATATCTGTGACTGTGGCATGTCAGTCTTTCACATTGGAGAGACTTCTTCCAAACTTTCCCTGTCTAGGAGGCAAATATTTCAGATGTGCATGAGTATGTTACAAGAGTAACATTACAGTTTGACCCTCTTTTTCTCCCCTGTAGGGAAGATAGACATAGAATGATATCATCTTTTCCTGTATTATAGTCACATATTCAATGCTAGCCTTATTTTATTGCATTTTTAAAGGAAATGTCAGAGGGATTACTTAACAAAAGAGCAGGTAGTAAAACTACCAGGAAGATAGTGACAACACATGCAGTTAGGTGCTTCCAGATTTAGAATGAAGCATCCACATGAAAACTGAAAATCAGAAGTGCAAACAGCAGCCAGAGCTTTACCAGATCCTAATGCAGGCAAGCGGGCTTTGATGTTCAGTGGCAGTGGGTATTACTGAAGGGAGTTCCTGCCCACAGTATTTAAAATTTAATTAATTTGTGTTATGAAGGAAGTAAGGAGAGGATATTGAGGTGAGAGAGAGGGGAAATGAACATGTTATTAATAGCCTAAAGGTGAAAAAAATGTATTAATTGCCTTGTTTCTTTTAGCATTCACAATTCTAGACTAACCACCAAGAGAGGATTATGTGCTAGATTCTGTTAACCTGAATTCTTGGCAGTTAGATACCTTCAAATGCCATCCAAATTGTTCCGTTCAGCCAGAAATTCTAGTATGGCCCATAAAGTTAATCCAGTCTCTCCACCTATGCACTGATGGCACATCAAATTTCCATGAGATTAGAATGGCAGGCTTTATGTGGCTAATAGCCACTTTTAGTTGCAATGTTAGAGCACTAAATTCTGTGAAACCTTAGGTACTATTCTGATCATACCAAATTCAAGTTTGCAAACCCTACTGAAAATATATTTTCAGTGTTCTAAAACCTACAGATTCCATGGGCATAGCCAGAAGAAGCTTTTATACATATATTTGACAAATAATTACTGTTCAGATGAATACTGAAAAAATAAAAGCAATCTTCTGCCAAAGACGATTTGGAAGTCAACTAATTGATAAATGGTGCTCAGGTAAACATTTTTACATAGTAATTTATTCCCTTCAAGCATTAACAGCAAGGAATGTTCTAGCAATTACCCAATGTTATAGTCTCTAGGAAAACAAAAAACAAAAAACAATGAGCTGAGTTCATCCCTGTTGTAACCACAGTTAAATTCACCTTTTGCAATTATTTAAAACATCTTTTAGGGAACAGCAAATTGTGTCTGGCATTGTATTTATTCAAAGACTACATATTAGGAAGCCTTTATCTGTCCTTTAAAGCCTTCCGAAAAATTGGCGTGGAGTATTAGGGTTGTAAAATCATTAAATCTATTTCTAAACACACTACATCTCTTTCTATAAACTTTCTCCAGTTCCTTTTTGTTTATTTTTAATTTGAGTCCAAATTGCAAGAATTTAATTTCTGGATCTTTGTTTCTTTCAGCAAATAATGATGTTGAACTTATGCTGGGAAACAAGTTGCAGTTTTATTAAAAACAATTTTGCCTGTATCTAAACTGTTAGCTAGAGCTTTGAAAAATAATTCTGGCAGGTCATTTACTGTTAGTCTGTGAGAATTTTCTGTTCAAAGCCATTTTGTGATGTTTTTACCTATTTAGCAAATTTGCTTGACTCCTTTTCTCAAATTCATGACAAACCAGAGGTCACTTGAAAGTCATTTTTTTCAGTGGCATCTTTGACTGCCTTCTATGATATGTGTTAAGAAATCCAGGTCAGTGTTGCATTATTTTTTCTCTCTTTTTGGACTACCAAAGTTTTTATGGAAAAGTGGAAGGAAATGAGATTTCAAAGGAATAAAATGAATTCTGATTCTGCATATGTTCCTGATAGCTGTGATATTTTTCACAATTTGCTGGTAATAAACTACTAGTACCTGCACTCCTGAAAGATGAATGAAGGAAACCTAAATTTAAAGTTTACATCCAAACATGTATAAACATAAATTCAGTCTTCACCAGCATCAATTGTTGCTTGATATCCTTGTCCGGGTTGATGAGTAGTGCATTTTCAGTCTTTCAGTTTTATTGGCATACTGTATTCAAACCTTAGTTCTTCTTTTTAATTAGCTAAAACTATTATGAAGAATGTGTTATAACAAGATATTGTTTCTTCTTATTAGATACTGGGGAAAAATAAAGGGGGGGGGAATATAAGGAATATAAAGCTGAGTAAATATATTTAATCAGAAAATCAGGATTTTGACATGGCCAGCACAGGTTAGGAAGAATGGACTTTTAAATACAAACAATGAGACAGCAATTCATTTTCAGATAAATATAATTCACAGTGGAATTTTTCATTGATTTCGATATTTGAGGAGTTGAATCTACTACACAAGGAACGCTTCTTTAACTCATAAAAATATCTTACTAACACATCTTTCTTGTACAGATTTCCTGCTGTCTTTAAAAGATGTTATAGCTTTCCAGACCTGAAGTGTTATTTGAAATTCTTCTGATGTTTTGGGGTGGGGTTGGGGAGTTGCTTTTATTTTTTCATATATATATTTTTTAATCTTGATATAGTTCTGTGTGTTATTTTAGCTCTAATCAATAAACTCTTTTACTTAAATGTAACTTTTATTTGAGAATCTAACTTTCAGATTATTCTTATATGCATAAAAACAAGAATTTGGTCTGAATCACTGAAAGATATACTAAAAAAGGCTTTAAAAGCAAAATACCTAAAGAGCTGAGACTAGTGATGCCATAAGCAATTGCTTCTCAAGTTTACTGAAAAAGGATGCTTTGTGTAATCAGAGATGGAGAGAATATTTTGGTCATGTTCTTTCTTTTGTTAACATGTTTCCTACTTAATGGAAATGAAAATTGACATGAATAGAAAAAAAACATTTTTCTGGAAAGCTCTTTCTGATGTTCAAGTGCAGCATCAAATGTTGATTACCACTACACACTTTATAAAGCATTTGAAAGACGTATTACCATCTAACAACATCCTTTAAACCATGCAAGACATATTGTAATACTAGAAGAATTTCTTTTGAGCATCTTGTTAGAAGGTTTGCTTTAAAGGAGCAAGTCTTCAGGCTTGATCCTCCACAGCTCTGATTGACACCCTTGTGCTTTCTCCCTCTATGTGCTAAAAATGACCAGGATAAATATCAGTTTGGTCATTCTGTAGTACGAGAGCAAAACTTGTGAGAAGTGGATTTAGATCCATCTCTTTAATTTTTATTTTTTATTTTTTGCCACAGGGTAGTCAAATATGGCCAACTATATGCAAAGATACTAAACCTTTCATTTTGTGAGAACAGAAGTCAGACTTCTGTCACTTTTGCTCCTCGAACTTTCTCTGCAAAGTTCAAGCAGGGACAGCAATGGGTCGCATGAGAGTCCTTGCACCTACAGCTCCACCTCTCCATGAGCTGGACAAGGATGCAAAAAGTTCTTGCTTCTTATTGAAAACAAAACAAAACAGAAACCTAAAAGGCAATCTATTTCTCTCTTCATGCTGCCGGGTGAGGTATGTGCTGTGAGCATGGAGACATGAAAATGCACGGACAACCTGAACTTCCTCTAACATGTAAAAGGAACCTGTGTGCTTAGAACAACTCATTTCGGTTTTGATGTACTGGTGTATAATTAAGATAGCTTTAAACCCCTCATATATGACTTATTCCTTGGGGTAGGACATTAATATCAGACAGAAGACATGATGGTGTCACTGTAACTGTATCTATAGTAAGGACAATATCCCTATGATTCCACTGGTGTAAACACTCTTCTGATTGGAATATTTAAGTGAGTATAAATTATTCACATGACATACCTAGGAGTAAAGCTTCCTTATGACCACTCCTCAGGCTGTGATTTTTGTTGTCATCCCAGCATCTGTAGCACACAGGCAGTGGCAGAGGTTGAGGGACAGAGTGCTAGGGTCTACCCAACAGAGGGAAAAGTAGTTCCACTTGGGTGCTGACAAAGTTTTCTTTACCTTAATAGGACCAAGTGTCTAGGAAGAAGAACTCTAAGACAGGGACAGAAGGGATCAAGATGCCAACTGCTATTCCTCTTAGGAATTTTGAATAGATAGAAATGAGCAATGATTTGACAGTCCCCAAATCAAGAATGGCTGAAAGAAAAGGATCTATCTGGCACTTTAATCCAGTGCTTATGATAGACTAAAATAACCGTAACAGGGATGAGTTTCTTGCATGTACACATATATTCAAATATATAGTGTATATGTATGTATATATATTTATGTGTGTTTACCAAATTTCTTTCAATTACTTATGGCTTACCAGACATACAGTAAGCTTTACAAGTTACAGTTATTGTGTATCTTGTTAAAAAAGAACTTGTAGCCAATTTCTAAAATGTTTTATTAGCCAAGATATTATAAGGACTTCAGTGGAATAGTGACACTCCACTGCATAAATACTTGTTTCAGTAACTTAAGAAACTGGATTATTTACCTAATGGAACATATATAAAATATTTCTGTTACTAATCTTCTCTGAAAATTTCCATCTATCACTTTATCACTAAAATCTGTACTTCCAGTATGAAGACTACTGGCATATCTGAAGCTGCCAGTAATCTCACATGACAGTGGAGTTTGGAGTCCTGGGCCTCAGCTATATACACTGTATATATAATGGTATAGCATTCTTCAGAACAGTACAGAAGGGAGCCATTTCTTCCTTGTTTTCTTGTCTGTGCCCCTAAAGATTTGGTAATGAATGAGAATAAAAATATTTTGATGATAAGAGGCTGACAATGGGATCACTGTCAGATTTGTACCTTGAGGGATCTACTGGGGGCCATTGTTATATCTGTTTCCTTTCTGCTAATGAGTGGATCCTGTTTTTTACTGAGGTATAGTGAGAGATCAGTATAGCTACCCAAAAGCTAGCAGTGGCTCATCATTCTTGTCAGGCTCCCTTTACTGTGTGACAAAGTGAAAGACTTTGGAAAAACCAGACTCATTCAGTGTAATTGAACTAAATAGATAATAGGACACTTATTAGAGCATTAAACAGAAGAATACTCTTTGCTAGCTTTTGCAAAGACTACAGTTCTTTGTCATTTCATAATAGACATTCACTTAGGAGTCTATTCTTTTTTGTTTGCATTGGGATTTTTAAGATGTTTAACTCCCATCAATATTAATGGGAGTTGTGCAAGTAAACCCCGGGAATTTGGAAAAATAAAAAATGAAGCTTTTGTGTCTCTAGGAAAAATGCAACTAACAGCCTAGAAAAACTCAGAGCCCATAATTATTTGTTTCTATTACCAGACTATATGAAAAAGGTGAAAAAGAGCTCAAATTTTAAATAAAACCCAACCATGTAAGGACAAATTCTACTCTCCAAACTTAGACTAGATAGTGTGAGAAACACTCTGTAGCCAATAACTTAAGCTCGGGTGAGGATCTCAGTGAAGTAGTAATTTATTCATGATTGCAATGGCGGGCGTCCCACAAGCAGGAGCGCACCTACTAGTCACATAGTACAGTTTATATACTATCTTTCTTGACAACCGAGACCCTCCCCTGACCCATTGACTGGGTAATCCAGGTTCACAACCTATCCGATGCTTCACAGACAATACACGGCCTCCAGTTGCCGGCCTGTTAAATTTCAAATTTCTTTTGACTTTTTTACTGTTTGAAGAGGTAATGTTTCTTCACTTATCTGACTTATCTGACTTGACTTGACACCATGATCTTCACCTTATTGCTCTAAGGAGTCTGGTTGTCTGCATTTTACAAGGTTGTCTGCTAAGCTTTCTTATCACTGCACGCATATCTCAATACCACATTCCTTCCCTCTAAACAATGTAACTCTGCAAAAACAACATTTTTACTTCCCACAATAGTAACTTGCCCTTCAGACAACCTAAGTCTGTCCAGTTCTGTCAGTCCTTTGTGCAGTAAGACAGAGCTGAAAATAAAGCAGTCTAGCTCAGTGCGATCCTCTGTTTACCAGTCTGAAACCTTCATATACATTTCCCATACTGGGTATTATCTTGTTCTATTGGCATCAACAACAAACATACTTTTCAAAATGAGGAATCAGGTTATTTAATGTTGTGATTTGAAAATACTGGTAATGCTGGTAATTTCAGCTTTCCTGTTCTCCTCTGCATAGATCCAATACTAACTACTTTGCAGATGATTTATGTCTTTTATCCTCAAAACACTTTGCAAAAAATAAAGCAGATATTCTTGTAATTTAATCATTGCATGAGAATAACCTAGAACTAGCTGTGAAACTGTTCACAGCACTTGTAATTTAGGCAAATACAGGAAGAGATGATTACTTGTTAGAATTTATTTTATGGAGTATTTGATCTGTATACTTCACCATTGTCAAAACTTTCATGACAAGATTAATCTAGCAGTGAAAGAATCCCAACCTCTTGTGATTTTCACCATGGCATTTCTCTTGTTTTACAGTTGGAGAAACTCAAGTAGGAGTAGGATTGTAAATTGCTCTAGTCCAAAAAGTGAGTGGAAGTCAGAACCAGAATTAACATTCACTTATCACTTCTTCCCTTAACTGAAGTGTCTCACAGTCGTTCAGAGTAACTCTTTCTTGTGAACCTGGCTGGAAATTAAAATGAAAGTATCTGAATGATCAAGGAAGGGGAGATAAGGTAATACAGTTCTGCATTCTCTTTTTATGAATAGATGGAAACACAGAGGGATTTGTCTGGTGAAGAGTGCAACCTGGCTGTGCTTTGTCTCCTGGCTTAGTTGCGACAGTAGCTGAAGAAATGTCTTATTTGTCCCTCATGGGTTCCCTAATAAAATGGTATACTGCTTGGAGCATTAGCTTTACACATATAAAAAGTAGGAATTTTTCTCCACAAGGTATTACAGAATTGAACAGTAGAAACCTGCTCACAGTTTCAGTGAAACTCCTGTCCTTTAGAGTCACCTGTGGCTGTACTATCAGTAAGAACAAAGCTGTGTTTGCATCCGTCTTAAATAAGCAAGCAATGGTTTTCAAAAATAACAATAAAAATAGATTGCTTAGGGAAACAGCTAAATATACACTTAATAGGCCCAATTCCCATCTCATTTACCATTATGTAATCAGAAATAAACTCATCTAGATTAGAATAGAGTTATATCAAAGTAGAACTAAGCTGATAGAAGTCAACACATTACCTTTGGGAATCCTTTATTATGTTTTCTTAAAGACAGGAGGCAGTCTAATAAAACTCTTACTGTGCAACTGCAAATTACATTTTAGTAAGACCTTTCAGCGAGGTAGCTGTCCCTTTTGATTTACTGAATATTTATACTGAGACCTTTTGAATGCCTGCAATAATCCCTCCTCCCTCTTTTTCTTTTATCTTCTTTTCTTTTCTTTTTCCTTCCTTTTTCTAATTGGGAACATTCCAGTTGCTTTCCACTAGATGGCTACGCAGAAAGCAGTTTTGCAACGAGCAGAGGCCACACTGAACAAACTGTAGGTTCCCAGCAGCAGATTGAAGTAAAATCCTGAGTGCTGTGTATAGTAGACCTTATCATTGGCCCCTGTTATATGACAGATATAAAAACAGGTGTAGTCTCATGCAGTTTATGCTATGCAGCATATTAGGCCATAATACTACAGCAATTAATGCCACATCTGTGTCTGACTTTATCACCTGCAGTACCACTTTGATTCAGAGCAGGTGTGGTCCCATGACTTTGTTTTCCCAAATTACCCAGAACACCTTATTCCAGCTTTCTAACAGCCATAAGAGGACATAAGGTACCTGCTTCAGTACAAAAACTTGCTAGGACAATATTCTTTCCCTACTGTTTTCTGAACAGATTTAAATTGGGATGGTAAATATATACTAGGTCAGCATTTGGTGATATTTGAGACAGTAGGGCTTTCAATCTAGTAATAGAAGCCCAAAGGTACTGCTTCACTTTTTTTTTTATTTTTTTCTTTTTTTTTTCCCTGAAACTAACAACTAAAAGGGCATGAACATTGGATAGTCTGAAATAGGATCAGAAAGATAGGATAGGTGTGATTTCTTTTAGCTAACAGAAGTGCATAAGGAACTTTTCCTAATTATAATAACTTGTTTTTTTATGTGCTTTTTGTTATTGGACAGCAGTGCATGAAAGAAATGAGTTATTTGCATTTTTTAAATTGGAAGTGTTCCCTGTGAGATGACTTCCTCAATGACTTCCAGCCTGTCTGTGGCAAACCTGGGAAGAATACAAATAAAATGCCATGAATCCCAAAAGAGATGGGGAAGGGGGGAAAACCAAACTCTAATGCTGCAGGGATTTTAGTTTATGGGTTTGGCTGGAGGGAGTAATATAGCTAATATTGGTAGAAAAACTACTGACTTCTTTACTCAGAATGTAAACATGCAGGCATCCTAGAAAAAGTTTTCTTTAAAGCCCTTTTTGTACCTAAACGTGCTGAATCTGGAATTTAAAAACATAAAGATGCAAAGAGTAACCAAAAAATAAACTTAGAGCAGTGGGTGTTGTCATAAACAAAATAGACTGTGACAGGATGGACAAATCCTACTTAATTTTTATGATACTTTTTTTTTTTTCTTCTAGACTTAATATAATGTTTTAATAAAGCCTATCAGTTATATGTTAGTATATCAAATTACATAGCAGTTTTAATTCTGATTTATGTTAACCCAGCTTCACTCCTATTACAGAGCGTAATTCCCCTTTGTGTATAACCCTTTCAAGCTGTAGCAACAGCTCTGAAACTCTCCTCACAAGCCAAAATTTTGGTGGATTTTGTGAATCTATACACCACCACCACCCCTGAATCTCTTTTTTCACTCTGCACTTTCTATATCTCTGAATATTACTGTTTTTATTGTGTTTTAAGGTATGAATCTCAGTCCTCTGTGTTCTTCTACTCTAAATTAGTACAGTATTTTCTGTGGGAACATATGTAGGTGTAGAGATAGAAATAGTCGTCTTTAAAGTTCACAAAATGAATGTAAGTCAGACTTTTCTACAGTTTAATTTTAAAAGATTTTTGAAGGATGACCTGCTGTTTTTCTTGCAGCCTTAATTATGCTGTGTGGAAATATAGTTCTTCTGTGCCAGTGGTTTCTGGTATATCCACTGCTTTAATGAAACTCTGTTCTGTAGCTTACATACAGCTAAGGAAGAAGGGTGAGAAATGAGAAGTATCCACTGCATCATCTGATTCTGTATGCTGTATGGAATTCCGTATGCTAGAAAATTACTCTCAGAGTTAAGGTAGTTCTTACACAAATTCTAATTCTTATTCATCTTTTATCATTGTCTGTGATTTGGCATAGCTAACGTGTATCTTGAAGTAGAGAATGGTGATGCTGTCGTAGAAGGGGGCTAAATTTGGACTTGTGCATGCACAAGTGACTGAAAAGACCCACACACTTCAACAGCTGTGCTCAGTTCCCATGCAGTAACATTTTGAAGAATCAGAGATTATAATCAACACAGTAATTGTAGCACACCCAATATTTGTGTTAGCCCTAGGGACCTCAGTCGTATTTACAAGGTACCCATAAAGACACAGAATAAATTCAATACATTTCTTCACGACCATACCTACATAATGAAGTTCGGCTCTTCAACAGCTGCCAGGTCTCCAGTTCTTGTATTTAGAAAAGAGTCAAGGGCTTCTGTTGAGTGAACTGTTTTTGTGTACATGGTCACTGGTCATTGGAAAAACAAGTCAATAAACAGGTGATGAAAATGGAAGGCCTATAAAGTGAGGGGGTGCTATGAAAAGATGGAGGATTATAGCTCATGAGGCTTGGTTTTCATTCCTAGCTTTCTCAGTGAATTTCATTAATGATTTTGGAAGTCACTGTGCCTTGCTTTGCTTCAGCTTCTCCATCTATGTGTCCAGCTCTTAAGCCACTTTAAAATGGGGTAATGATAGCATAAGCATGAGGTGTTTGTGCTAAACACAAATGGTGATGCTGCTAAACTCAAAAATCATTTTGTTCACCTTAGCAATTCATCTCAGAATTACTGGCATGGTAAATCTGTTTATTCTGTGACTGACTTGCATTAACTGGAACTGAAACATGTATAAGTCATTACTTTTTCATCTCTGGCTCCCAGAGACACTAAATAAACAATGACTATAACTACTTTTCAGATCACTACTATCATCAGCAACAAGGCCAATAAGCGAAGCGCTCTTACCCATTATGCAGAGATAGTAAATACAATAAAAACTCAGCTTTAAGTAAACAAACAGACAAAAATCTTGTTTTCTGTAAGTTTCAATAATGTTGCACAGCAGTGTGCATCCTTGCCAGAGGAATGTTCTTAGGTTGGCATTGAGGGTAAGGAGATGCGCTGCTGACTACCATGGATGGGAGCCAAGTGGAGCACCTGTGTTAATTCTTGTTAATTGCCTCCTAGCAGGCACCAGCTCCATGTGGGCTGCACAAGAAGAACCAGCTTCAAAAGTCAGCTTCAATGGAGAAAAATAAAAATTCAGCAGCAATTAGGAGATGGTCAACCAGACATGAAATTTATATTCATTCACAAACAGTAGTCATGGTTAGGTTCCTCACAATCCCCCTCCACTTTGCATACATTCCCAGGCAATAGACAAAGCTTGTTGCTCTGACGGCATTTTTTTGACGTCTGTATGTTCTCCTTTTTGCACGCAGGGGCTGCTGTGAGAAAAACATGAATGCATTCAGTAGCTGCACAAAGTATATACCAGAAAACTGCCAGACCAACCAGTCAGCTCTTTACTTGTGTGAGCTCTGTGAGTAGAAACAATCTGCATGTATGTATGGAGGGGAAAATAATCTACAGTAATAGTGGAACTCACGAAAGCCAGAAAATTCAGTGCTAACGCTGAAAATTCTGCACTCTGTACAGCTCGGAGTACCAAACTACCTTGGCTAATGTAAAGGGATTTCAGTAATGCTGTGAAGTTCAAATACTCTTTCAACAGATACTTGCTGTTTAGAAAACCTCCACCCAAATGCTTGCCTACTGATTAGTTAAATTTGACAACCAGCTATCATTCCTATTCTGTATTGCTTTTCATCAGCTTAGTGTATATCCCTCATGTTCATTTCCTGTCATGTTTGGATAACTTCATTTCTTTTAGCTTATCTAGTTCTCTTGTTCCACTTCCAAGCACTGAGTTTCCCAACTTTTCTTCCAGTACTAGAGAAATGCTTTCATTTCTGGAGGACTCTGCTGCTCTGTTTGATGTCACATATACTAAAGGACACTCTGAACGCTGTTGTATCAATTGCTGAAGCTTAGGATGCTTATTCTATACCTGAGAGAGAGGAAAACAGAGCTGGGCAGAACTTTTCAACTCTGAAGAAGTTTAATATGAATATCACACTTACACAGTTTTGCCCTAATCTATCTGAGACTGTAAAGACCTGCTGTTACTTATATCTGGTGTTAGTTAGCAACTCTCAACACAGGACACAATAAGGCTGATGGTGTATCGTTTGACTAAAAGCCAGATTCCTCTATAATACAGTCTTTAGATAATGATATTTGGAGATACTAAGACAAAATGCTAAGTCTAACGACTTAATTCCTGCTTAAGTTTTGATTATTTGAATTAGAACTTCTCTGCTGTGATATGCAGTCATCTGGGATGGTCTTCATCGGTCCATGTTTAGACATCTACATTTTCTACAGCCTAGAGGCACACATTGGGACTGACCACCTGACCACCTATTCAACAGCAAGAAATCAGTATTATTGAAGTACAGAGACTCTTAAAAGGTAATGCATAAAATTTTTCTCTGCAACTGTATTTCTCTCCACTGTCCATAAAGGATCCACAGTAGATCACCAAATCAGACAGAGACAATTAATCTCTGCAACCTGGGAAGAAGAATTCTGCTTTCGGTGCCTACAAAGCAAAAGATGCACCATTTTTCTGGCAAATGTTCCTTAATGCACATTTCCTCAGCAGCTTTTTTTTTTTTTGTTTTGTGCCTCTGTTGTAACAGGCTTGGTTTGGCTGTATTGGAGAACATCCTTTTTCATTGTGAAACACCAGATGCAAGATATGCTTACCTTTCTTTCTAACTTCATAGCAAAAGAAAGTCATGTTTGAAGACAATAAAACAAATAAAAATTATTCAGCATTTAATATTTCATCCTACTAGATGGGTTAATCATGAGATTTGGATCTAAATGTTGGGGTAGAACTGGATAACTCTTTTCCTATAATGCAATAATACATAATGATGTTTTGTTTGTTTGTTTGTTTTCAAATTAATTTGAAACTTAGCATAAATCACAGAATCACAGAATAGTCTAGGTTGGAAGAGACCTCCAAGATCACCTAGTCCAACCTCTGACCTAATGCTAACAAGTCCTCCACTAAACCATATCCCTAAGCTCTACATCTAAATGTCTTTTAAAGACCTCCAGGGATTGTGACTCCACCACTTCCCTGGGCAGCCCATTCCAGTGACTAACAACCCTTTCAGTAAAGAAGTTTTTCCTAATATCTAACCTAAACCTCCCCTGGTGCAATTTTAGCCCATTCCCCCTCGTCCTGTCACCAGGCACGTGGGAGAATAGACCAACCACCACCTCGGTACAGCCTCCTTTAAGGTACCTGTAGAGTGCGATAAGGTCACCCCTGAGCCTCCTCTTCTCCAGGCTAAATAGTCCCAGCTCCCTCAGCCGCTCCTCGTAAGACTTGTTCTCCAGACGCTGCACCAGCTTCATAGCCCTTCTCTGGACTCGCTCAAGCACCTCCATGTCCTTCTTGTAGTGAAGGGCCCAAAACTGAACACAGTACTCAAGGTGCAGCCTCACCAGAGCTGAGTACAGGGGGATAATCACTTCCCTGGACCTGCTGGCCACGCTGTTTCTTATGCAAGCCAGGGTGCTGTTGGCCTTCTTGGCTGCCTGAGCACACTGCTGGCTCATATTCAGCCGACTATCAACCAATACTCCCAGGTCCTTCTCTGACAGGCAGCTTTCTAACCACACATCTCCCAGCCTGTAGTGCTGCTTGGGGTTGTTGTGCCCCACGTGCAGGACCCGACACTTGGCCTTGTTGAACTTCATACAGCTGGCCTTGGCCCATCGGTCCAGCCTATCCAGATCTTCCTGAAGAGCCTTCTTACCTTCGAGCAGATCAACACACGCAGCTAACTTGGTGTTGTCTGCAAACTTACTGAGGGTGCACTCAATCCCCTCATCCAGATCATCGATAAAGATATTAAAGAGGACTGGCCCCACTACCGAGCCCTGGGGGACTCCACTAGTGACCGGCCTCCAACTGGATTTGACTCCATTCACCACAACTCTCTGGGCCCGGCCATCCAGCCAGCTCTTAACCCAACAAAGCGTATGCCAGTCCAAGCCATGAGCAGCCAGTTTCCTGAGGAGAATGCTGAGGGGAATGGTGTCAAAAGCCTTAATGAAGTCAAGGTAGACCACATCCACAGCCTTTCCCTCATCCACTAGGCATGTCACCTTGTCATAGAAGGAGATGAGGTTCGTCAAGCAGGACCTGCCCTTCACAAACCCACGCTGACTGGGCCTGATCGCCTGCTTGCCCTGCAAGTGCCGCATGATGACGCTCAAGATAATCTGCTCCATAAGCTTCCCTGGCACTGAGGTCAAAAATAAATATAAATATAATAAATATAATTATTCTAGTTGTCATGTACTCAGCAATGTGAATTTCTGTGATTTTATCCAAGATCGAGTTCCCAGAACAGATGAACATTTGTGGATTAACACACAGACTCACACATGCTACAAGGACTACCGTTAGAGCTGTGCAAATAACTTGTTTCCTACCAAAGTGGCAACAAATTATGAAATAATATTTCAGAGTGAAGGAAATCAAAATTACATTAATGCCAAGATGGCACTAATTGACTTTCAGGTTAAGAAATGACACTTCAGTCAAAACAGCATAAAACACTTGCAAGTGACTTCATGTTTTCATAGTTAAATTTATTTCTAACAAAAAAGTAAAAAAGTTCTAAATTGATTAAAAGAAATTCTACTAGGAATTTGTTCTAAAACAACTTAAGATTGTAATCAGCACTTCAATTAATGTGAATATAAGGTTCTTAAGTGAAAGAATTAATAAAAACAATTTACTTGGTTGGTGTTGCCATCAAGTTGCAAAACATGAGTTTTGAGAGATCTAAACACAGAAAACCCAAGTAGCAACGAGAGGTAAAGGAGAACAAAGAAAACTTCATAGTTTGAATATTATACTCAGGGAAAGATTTAAAAAGCATGTAGTAAATTTGCTTACTTCTCTATTCTCACCTTTGTAAATCTTACTATCACTGTCTTATTACTGCAGCATATGAACAAGCACAGAGTGTAGAAGGTAGGGACTGAGCTGTGTTTACATCAAGAAGTAGCCTGGGATATTAATGAGCCTGAGCATCCCCAAGGAGCTTTTAAGTGTCCTTTCTGGGAGGAAAGCACTTGCTGAGGGAGATAACTCCTGTGGCCAATTTTCTAGGGTGGGCCAGGAGACTTTTCTGAAAAAATACCATTGCCCTGTCCCCCCTGCATCTTTGTTTTCATTGGATGGTTTCTTTGTCCTTCTCCCAAAGGCAACAGTTATGAAAATTGGTCAAAACCATTACTGACTCACCAGAGAATGATTTTTATGACGGAAGATTGCTTACAGGAGGCAAGGAGGGCTCATCCTGAACAAGCCATGGCTGAATGCATTACCTGGACATCACATTGTGTGCCTTCAGATCACAGTGGTCGTTACAGTTTGGCTTTAACTGTGTATGTGGGTTGATCTGTATAAGATTGATGAGGCACTTATTCCTAACAAAGAAACATTCAGGGGACACATTGTCCACCAATGTGTATGATAGATAAATTAATTAATGCCATTCACACACACATACCCCATCTCTTTCTGGGGGAGGAAGCTTAGAGGAAGGTCAGAAGTGGAAGAAAAATCAGAATTGAAACTCTGTGAGAAAGTTCTGAAGTTACTTATTCCTGATTACTATTGGAAGTTGTTAAGCCTTTGACGGGGAAAAGCTGCTATGTGATCAAATAAAAATAATACAATAGCAGCAATTGAAGTGCATGTACAGTTACTCTAAATTGATTTAAACTGACAGGGGATGTAACAAATGCTTGTTTCCCTTGAAAAATAGATTATATGTGTTTTCTTCATTTTTTTTAGGATCTGAAAGAGAAAAATGTTAGTATTTTTTAAAGGAATCAAGTATCAAAATGTAGAATTCTTGTTTTCTGGAAGAGTTTATACAGGACAAGATAAAATAATGTTTGCATCACTGTAGCTACTAGTTATTCTGTGTGTCTACACTCTTCACTTTGGATGAGGAAATGTTCTACTGTTAGCAGCTTTCACGAACCTATACCAATACATAGTCAGCATTCAAAGAAAATTCAGCCATAAGAAAAATGATGTGACAAGCTACTGTTTACTTCTGTGAGAAATTGACCTTCCTATGCAAAAGATTTGTAAAATTTCACACAAAAGCTTTGTCTCTAACAGTGGTGAGGAAGAACTTTCTCAAAAACACCATTATTTCTTCTCATGACTGGCAACAGGGTAAAAAGAACAAAATGATGGAGCTGACAAGAGTCCCATGCAGCAAACAGGGAAGCAGTCTTATCGCATGGTTGTTTTTGATGGACCATTGGTCTAGTCTTTAAACCTTATACCTTGTCTGTTATGGAATCAAATAAAATAAGGAGCTAGGTACTGGCACCTTAAAAAAAAAAATGTTTTAAAAAGATTGTATCTCTCTTTCTTCTCATAGACCTATGAATTCTTTTCACTGTAGTGTGCACCTGAGGACTGCCAAGTCGCAGGGCCCCAGGCATTATTCCGGGAAATATTTGTCAGAAACATGAAGTTTTATAACTTGAACTGTAAACTCAAGTAAACTCTTGTTCTCACTGTGGTGGGTGGAAGTGGGGGACTGTGAGCTGGTTGAGTACAGACAACCAGATTGTGAGCTGGCTGAGCACAACCTGCTCTGTTTCAGGGCATGCCTGAGGAGCTGATAATTCTCCAGAGCTGTGAGATGATGCACCTCAAGGCCCCAGCATCCTTCAGGGAGAGGCTTCCCTGCTGCTGACTTCAGCAGGAACTGGTGCCATGGTCATCCCACCCAGGCTGGTTTTGCCATGGGAGCAGAGCATTACTCTATTGTGATTATCTTTATCTTCATCATTATCTGTTCAGGCTTATTAAGTTTATATGGGATTGTGATTGTTCATTAAGCCTTATCTCTCTGCTTGGAGAGGTAAAAATATTTTTTTTCTCCCGTGGCAATGGCCACTTAATTTTGACAATAAGCTATCTGTTCTTACTGTTCCCTAGGTATTTTGCTGACAGTTACAGTGGCCCTTTCAAAACAGAGGCTTAGGCATAGCACTGTAGAAGTATTAATCTTTCTCTCTTCAGTTCAACTGAATGACACTCAAAAATGTAACTAAACCCAATGTAACTAAAATGTAACTAAACTCGGAGCCGGGGGAAATGTCCAATTGATATTGGACACTTTTGTCCAATAAGGTGTCCCAAAACACCTTTGTTTGGAAATTTCTGATGCTGACATTTCTACCCACTTACATAAGCCAGATGACACTGCTGTGAAACAGATAAAGCATCTGTCTTGGATATTTATAAAAATGCCGCTTTTAGAATTGTATGATTGTTTATTTATTTTTGTATGCAGAAAGACTGGATGTGAATCACTATCTGGGCTGTCTCAAGCCTGCAGGTGTTCTGTAGTAACCAAAGGATATTTTCAGTCTCTGCTGCTGAGCATGGTGTTGTTGAGGATAGCTCTGCTGAAGGAGGCTCAAAAAACCCTATCTCCTGCTCTCCTGGCAAGGTTTCACTCTGTGGCCTTGTGTCAGTGGCAGGACTGTAATTGTGAACCTCAAACCTGCACAGCAGCACAGACATGATGCCAACTTCACAGCCATTGCCCACTTCTCTCTCCATGCATTACTTCCCAATATAGAACAGAAAATGTACTACTGCTAGCTAAGAATCAGCTAGGGCTCTGCTGGAGAGGTTTGATAGACCCAGGTAAATCACAGCCAGCTTTTGAACTGGGCAATAAAAGTTCACCTTCTCCCTGGCGCAACATCTCAGCTGGGTGTGCAGCTCCTTCTCTGATATCTGTCACATACATCCTTCACACAGCCATGGAGTTGCCAGGTATCAGGTGGCACAACCCAGGAATAGATGCTCCTACTGGTAACACAGATATAGATGGCACAGAGTGCAGCCATTGCCTTTCCGAAAAAAGTAATGATGTTTTTATCACACAGCATTCATTGCCATCCCAGTGCCTTCTGAAGAGGTTTAGTGACTTGCATTTCTTCCAAAATCAGAAGGAAAAGCGCCTGCTACAGCAACACTGGAAAGACCTGCCTTCATGAAGAATATGCTAGTACTAATGGGGTCAGAAAATTCTTTTGCTGTACGCAAATTTCCTACAGAATTATATTGCCATCATGGCTCTCACTAAAAATGTCCAGAAAGTGAGGAGGCCACAGCTGATATCTTTAAACAGGAATCAACACCAATGCAGTGTGATGGTGTGGCACTCAAAGGCACTAGGAAATATGAGCTATTAGTTTCTGGCCCAGCACAGACTGCAGAGGTGACTTATTTGACTTTATCTATCCTGGCAGTTACTTTTCCTCTCAGTGAGTGCACTGCTGTCCTCTTTCACAGCACTTTCGTGGGTTTTGTTTTGTTGTGGAAGCAGAGGTATTATTTTATCTGTTTAAATAAGTGTGTTTTCAACCTTTTCCAATTGCAGTCCCCTAAATATTTTCCAGCAGTTGTGCAACCTGTTATCTAGCAGATGTAACTGTATTGACAACAGGCTTGCTTCCCTGTGTGACCTTTCACAGACCCTTTAGAAGTTGCTCTTACTCTGCAGGGATTTTTCAACCACAAGTTGAAAATGGCAGGTCCTGATCATTAATATCCTTCTAGATAAATCTGCAGCGCTCCCTGCAGCATCCTGCATGGGCTAGATGGTAGTAGTACAGCATGCTGTGTTGTTACCTTGTTGCTGTTGGGCAAGCTTCACCCTGCACACAGAGGCTAAAGGCATCTTCCAAGCATCATTTTCCTCTAGATTTTGCAGCTACTGTGCTGGGACAAGATGTGTATCTTACTTCTTCCACAAAACCTGAGTGGAGAGAAGGGGGAGATGAGTACATGCAGGTGTTTTCTGAATTGTCCACTAAGCACAGAGCTAGATCTCCACCAAAATCCATCCTGTGGCAGTGGATTTGGGACAGTAAAAGATTGTATAGCTTACAAATTTTTATCAGGGTAAGGAAGTGGGTAAAAACTATTCCCCAAAGTACTGTATCATGAACACAGTATGCTATGCAACTGGGCTAACATACCATTGACTTCAGAGAAAAAGTTATTTGTTTCAACTAAGCTCATGTTTACATGATCCCTAAAAGATTACTTCTCCAAACTAGTAGCAACAATATGCACCTACAGCTGTGTACTGCCTTTAACAGCCATTAACTCCCCAGAAATAAAACCTGTTAAGACCACGCTGGTAAACTCATTCCTGACTTTCAATAGCAAAATGGGGAGCACTGCACCCTTTGTGAAGAGATGAAAGCTTCAGCAGGAATGTGAAAGATCCAAAGAAAAAAAAAAAAAGTCTCTGAGCAAGTTTTGATTTATAGCATGGCCCTTTTTCCCTGTACAGCCTGCTCAATGGCTATTCAATGGCTTTCTGATATTCTCAATGTGAAATCTGCATTGGTAAAAAAAAAAAAAAAAAAAAAAAAGCCACCTGGCTGAGTAAAATATTACTAATGACCTGATCCAAAGCTAATTGAAATGAATCCTAGAGAAAGGGCTATAAACTTATGCTTTTTCAAAGACCAAATTGGATTTTGGATGAAGCTATAAAGGGGCCAGTCATGTGGGAGATGTTTTACCCACAGTGCTTTTATCTTTTGTCTCCAAACTGCGTGAGCCCAGTGGTGGAATTTGGGGTGTGCTGTTCCTGCTGCCCACCAGGGACTGGCAGGAGGAATGCGAGTGGGAGTGGAGGGAGGCCATGGCCAAGCATCCCTGTCCGCCAGGCACATCAAGTCTCATAATGTGTTTAGTGGAGGAGCCCCTGAGGGATGCCAAGGATGTCTGGCCATTCAAGAGGTCTCTGTGGTGGAGGCGGCTCATCACTCATCTGTGTGGGTGGGAGAACCCCTACATGAGGAAGGAATGCTTGTGTACAGTCAAGGACAATCCCTGCATGGCGAAAGTTGACCCCCAAACCCACATGCCGTGGAGAATTCCTCTCCTTAGGGCAGAACCTGCAGATGTTTAGGAAAAGATAGATAGGCTTCTTAGTCTGTGTATTTTAGATATGTGAATAAATGTCAGTTGTGTCACCGGTGATGTGTTGTGGTGGCTCTGTAACCCCCATCACAGGGCTGTGCAAAGTACTCGTGTCCAAGTTGTGCACAAGCCTTCACGCTGCACCTCACCCATCCCCAACATGCTCAGGTGGGCTTCCTGAGGTGAAGAGGTTGAGCTTGAGAAGCTGAAGTTGTGTTCCTGGGCAAAGGGAAGCTGGAAGTTTCCTGGCTGCGTTTTTGTTTAATTTTCAGCTTTTCCATTGTTTTTATTTGGTTGGTTTTCCTCACAGCACCTTTCCACAAGGCGAGTTATCGCTATGGCCCTCTAGCACAGCACTATGATGCAAGTTTGTGCCCAGTACAAGGGCAGCTCCTGTCCTTCCAGCTCCCAAACCCCAGATTGAAAATCTGCCCCTTATTGCACCAGTGGCATGCTGCAGCCCTGAGGCCGGGCCCCTGTGTGTGGTGCTGAGCTGCTGTAGTGGGTTTACATGGCAAGGTTTTGGTAGTGGGGGGTCATAGGGGTGGCTTCTGTGAGAAGAATCCAGAAGCTGCTCTGTGTTAGATAAGGGCCCTGCTGCTGGCCAGAGCCAAGCCAATAAGCGATGTTCTTTGTGCCTCTGTGAGAGCAAATTTAAGAAGGGGAAAAAACAAAACAAAAAAAAACCTGCTGGGGAACAGCAGCTGGGAGAGAGAGAGGAGTGAGAAACAGCCTTGCAGGCACCAAGGTCAGTGAAGAAGGAGGGGGAGAGGTGCGCCAGGCACCGGAGCAAAAGTCCCCTGCAGCCTGTGGTGAGGACCATTGTGAAGCAGGCTGTCCCCCTGCAGCCCATGGAGTACCACAGTGGAGCAGGGTTCTACACTGCAGCCTGTGGAGGAGACCATGGTGGAGTAGATGGACCTGCACTGAAGGAGGCTGCGGCCTGTGGAGGACCCCCACCAGAGCAGGCCCTGTGCCAGAGCTGCAGCCTGTGGAGAGGAGCCCAAGCAGATGACCTGGCAGGAGCTGCTGCCTGTGGGAACCCAGGTTGGATTAGTGTGCTCCTGATGGATGGACCCCGTGGTATGGACCCATATCTGGAGCAGTTCTCAAAGAGCTGCTGCCTGTGGGAAGCCCATGCAGGATCAGTTCAGGAAGGACAGCATCCCATGGGAGAGACCCCACTTTGGAGCAGGGGATGATAGTGACTGAGAAGGAGCGGCAAAGACCAAGTGCTATAGACTGGTCTCCACCCCCATTCCCCCGTTCCCCTGCGCTGCTCAGGGGGGAGGAGGTGGAAGACCATGGATGGGGGGAAGGAGTTTTTGCTTTCTTTCCTTTGTTTCTCACTTCTCTAGGTTGTTAGTAATAGGCAATAAATCTTACTATGTCCCTACTCCGAGTCTGTTTTGCACATTACAATAATTATTGAGTGATCTCCCCATCTGTATGTCAACCCTGTCAAGCCTGCCTGAGTGGCACATCCAGAGCTGTAAGCAAGCAGAGTATGCTGGGCAGGCACCCATGGGTGGATGGCGGGGAAGGAGGTGCCTGGGATAACCACCCTCCAACACTTGATCTTGCCTTGCAGTGCAAGTACTGTGGTACTTCACCTATGGCAGGGTAAAAATAGATTAGCAGATTGCAATTTTGGGGCCATGGCTGCGTAGTTCCTTTTACATACACTCTTAATTTTGTGTAGTTGGAGTATGCCCCATAGCCTTGCTCAAAGTGATGGAACCTACCTGGAAGCACACAAGGGCACAAACACTGCTGCTGAGTTTTGGAGTGGACTTGTACTGCAATACGGTGGTATATAACAAGGGCTGTTCCAGAAGTGTCTTGCTGATGAGCTTGGACAGACTGGCTAGTGTCAAGGGCCCTCCTTGCCAGCATAGCAATCAGTCCCTAGCAAAGAGGGAAGTCACAGATGCTGGATCAGCTAAGAGACATTTACCTAGGAGAACTTTTGCCCCTATCTGTCTTATTTATACTGAATTCAATCATTTCTTTGAAGAAAGGAAATGGTGTTCCTCATCTTCCTGTGTACTGAGTCACTTCCTCAGGTCCAACCCCATGCTATAAGTCACTTGCAGATATTCTTCAGTGTTTATTACAGGAATTACATATTCTGAATAGATGCACATAAATTCATTTTGAACAAATAAAAGAAAAGCCCTCTCTGTATAATCCAGTTTTTGTTCTGTTTGACTAAGGAATGTCATTTTGTACTAAATTGTTGGCTGTGCTTTTCCTCTATGCACACACAGCTCTTCCTATAGTGTAACCTTAGAAGTTAATAGATTGACTCCAAAAGAAATGGCTGATTTCCAGCATTTCCAGGCTGTTGAAAAAAGCCTTTACGGAAGAAGGAGGCACATTGTTCCTTCCTGCCCTAGGTCTGCTAAGTAGCAGAGGTTCACTGGCAAAGGGATACTTGGACATGTGTGGTGACTGAGAATAAAACCTGTTGTTTAGAAATGCTTAGCTAGTGAAATAAATGCTACTCATTTCTACCTACAGAAACTTGATAATAACTTCCAGTTGGTGGGCTACCTATCTTGGCTTGCAAACTAAAAGAATTGGGGGCAAATTTAGTGTCTGTGAACCCCTTAATAACTAAACTAAGAGTGAGCCAGGATTATGGCTAAGGAGAAAGAAGTTGAGAAAAACCTAAATTACAGCAAATTTAACCTTGGCATAATTCAGCTCGTATCTAGGTTCAGAAATTATTTTTAGAAAAAAAATAGAAAAAAATTGAAAAAAAAATGAAAAAAAGTATTATTCAGAAATTATTTTTAGAAATATGTAAAAGGAGAACATCATATACCAGATTCAAAGGGGAAGAGAGAAAATTATTTCAACAGATAAGGTAATAGCTGGAGTAGTTTTTTTTTCATTGATACTTAATCTTACAGTTTCTGCTTTAGACAATAACTTTGCAGCCCTCTGCACTCTGAAACCTGGAGGATACAAAGACACAATTGGGTCTGAAAGACAGAGTTGCTGAATCCATCTGAAAATGAAGCTGCAGTCACAACCCGACAGACTCAAATGGGCACCCTTGTGCTGTGGTGTCCCGAACAGGCTGCTCGTGGTGTTCAGGACAGCCTGCATCAGCACACTTTGAGCTGAATCAAGCAGCATGCATTTTACCTCGTAAGGGAGCCATCCAGGCAGCTAGGGAAGCAACAGACCCTTCCCCTGGACAGAGCCTAGAGCTTAAACGTCATAACATATATACGGGGAAAAAAAAGAAAAGAAAAGAAAAAAAAAAGGGCAACAAAACCACAAACCAGCCATCCTCAGGGCTTTCCCAGAGGCCACGTTGGGCAACTGAACTGGGCTCACAAGAAACACCAGCCAAAGCAGGTCAGTCCACCAGCCTTCCCCCTCCAATCACAAGTGGGGCAGTTGGCAAAAGATCTCAGCTACCTCCCCAGAAACACATCCTCTCCAGCTCCTCTGGCTTGTTTGGAGCAAGAGGTGCAAATACGTTTGTGTTTTGCACAAACACACCCTCAGGAGCTCTGCCAGCAGCTGGAAGAGATTGCTCCTGGAGTAAAGGTGGCAGATCCATGGGTGGATCACACTTTGCAAACAACATAGCAATTCAAGAGGAAGATCCTCAGCTGTAGAGTTTAGGGCTTTTATCTGTTTTTGTTTGTATATAGCTCCTCTAAAGCCCACATAAAAACAGATACAAGTGCTGAAAATTTTATTTCTTACAACCCTTCATTCCCAAGTTTCTGAAACAAATAAATGGCAAAAAAGGAGGGAGGCTGGAGTAATGTGTTGAGAACCAGAAAAAAATAAGAGAAGTGCAAACAGATGAGCAACTTTAAAAAAATGGCCCCAAACCCAGTTCTCCACACAAGCTGTGACACAATCCTTAGCCTGGAGATGTTGTGGGTATGCCACCTACCTGCGTGACCTATGTGTTCTAGCAGTGCGCAGCACTTTGTTAGCCTGCAAATACTTGCATGCTCACACACCAGTTACATTTTATGGCCTGGAAACAATAGTAATGATTATAAGAGAAATGCCTATAATAAAGCAAATTAATATTGCTAGCAAACTGTTCAATATTACCTTTTTCCAGCAATGAGGTAGGAGACAGCCCTAACAAATTATGTGTGAAGTATAAAATTAATAAATTAAATTACAAGTGAACAGCAACTCAATATTTTGCATGAAAAATCAATTTTCTCTCTCAGCTCTGTTATACAGCAGGAAAAAGAAAGAACCCAGCATATTATCACCTCAGACTCCTAAACTGCTGAAGTAGAGACCTTATTGTTATTTTTTCTAAGCCATTAAAGCTTATTCCTTTTGTACTGTTTTTTGCTTTGGGTTTCTCCTTTCACCCTTCAATGGCTCCATGATACGGTAACTTTATAGGTGGAGCTGATATCATTGCCTAATTTTATGTCAGTCTATGTTTTATATTGCAAGTCTTGTTTATTCTGCTTATAACTTTGCCAAACTTTAAGCGTTATGGGTGAATTTTAACATTCTGGTTATCAGGCTCAGACAGGCTGCAGGGTGTTTGCATTTGTTTAATTTCATTTCAGTCCAAGAGAATATACTCTGTAAACAAAATGATGGAAATATAGGTGGCTCTATCCTGATAAAAGTAAAAACATAAACTTAGCGCTCCTTTTCTTGAGTAACACATCCTTTCTTATGATTTGTCTCCTGAAATTCATGGGAGACTTCTTGTTTGACATAGGAACAGATTTTTGCTGGGGACATGAAATTTTGGCAAAATTTGGTCAAATTGCAAGACCATTAAAAACAGTTTGTATATGCTAAGAAGACAATTTTCAGGATTCCTGGATTATTTCTTTAGCTATTTTATCCTCACTGAGCTTGATACAGAACAGATTAAGCAGGACCTTCCTTGCAACAGTAACTTTAATCAAAGACTGGAGCAACAAGGTGAACCAGAGCCAGGAACAGGAAAGGAAGAAGTATATGACACTGTCTTCTACGATGGAATGGAACTGAAGAGATCTCACCCACCCTTAAAAAGTTTAATCCCTGTTTGTGATCAGACTGAGTGCCAACACAATGATAAGCAATAGGATTTTTGTTTTGTTTTAATTTGCTACTAAAATCCTTAGGCAATTTCATAAGTGCATTAAAAGGACATTATTATTGACCTCAATAACGTCAGAAAAATGTCCTTGAGTATACAACAGTGACACAGAATTATACTGCCCTCATTTTGCCATTTTTTGTGTCTTTATTTGACTTTATAACCCCTGTGATGCTTTTTCACAGTTGGTGTATTTGTTTGTGTGTGCACATGCAAACATCCAGAGATATTCAGCAGTGCAGATTTTATTTGGGTGGATGCAGAAATATCCTCCCTCTACCTTCCAGGGGAGACAGCAAGCAGGGCCACTCATTTTCCCTTTCCTGTGCAGCATGGCCACTGGGCCACTCACCACCATGCACTCCTCAAGGAGTGTGCAAGGCCTGGAAGCGCTCCCACTGCTCACAACCTGCAGCAGCAGAGCTGTCCCTCCTGTCACCTCTGTGGTTGTCACTGGAATGTGGGTCACGGCCTGTGCCTCCCAGCCTCCCAGCCCTCGCCACTGTGACACAGCATCCCCGCAGCAACATTCTGGGGAGTAGCGCTTACTGGGATGCAGCATGGGGACACAGCCCCAGTCCGCTTCCCAGCACTGCACAGCTTGTCCTGACACATACCCCTGGTTGACCTTCACATGGTGACTGCCAAAAATAGAGGCAGAAACACAAGAGGAAAGATGAAACAAACCTCCCTAAGGCTTTGGAGGTAAGTGTTGTCTTTGCTCTCCAGAATCTGTCACATTCAGTTCTGTTTTCCCTTCTGCCATGGCCCTTGAACAAGTACCTTCTACAATTTCATGCACCATTTCCTGCACTACTTTTGAAAGAAACCCTTGGAAGACACCCGGGATGTCACTGGGGGATCAGCACAGCTGGTCTGGGCACCCACTCACAAAAAGGATTCAGCAGGTTCCAGAGGGAACCTTATCTCCCAAGAAAGGAAGGGCCTTATCTCCCAAGAAAGGAAGAACACCTCAGTACTCATTATTCCCATCCCCTTCCTGAAACTGTCCCAGGCCGCAAAGAGGAGCACAGGTCTCAGGCTGCCTCCCAGTATTAGATATCATTACAGCACTGTATTCATTACAACTCATTTGTGTAACTCTGAACTGATTAACAAGAAGTTTGGCTATGGAACTGAATTACCAGAACCTCGTAATTAAAAACAAGGAGAGCCAGCACTAATCTAACATGTATAGGCAGAGTTCCTGATAGATGCCTGTGCTGAGTCTGGCTGGGATGGAGTTAACTTCCAGCCCAGCACCCCATACAGGAATGCAGTGCTCTGAAACTACAGCTCAAACAGCCCTGATATTGCACCAGTATTTTGTCTATCGCTGAGCTGTGCCCCACAGCACTGAGACTCCCTCCAAATCCCAAAGACAGCAGGCTGGGGATGGACAACGGGAGGGGAGGAAACATCACCGGGACAGCTGACCTCAACTGACCAAAGGGATATCTCATACCATGTGGTATCACACTCAGCAATAAAAGCTGGAGAAGGGAGAGGTGGTTCATCATCAAAATGTCTGTCTTCCCCAACAACCCCTATTTGTACAGAGCCCCTGCTTCCCAAGATGTGGCTGGACATCACTCACTGAAGGGAATTAGAGAATAACTGTTTTCTCTCTTCATATCTGCACAGCCTTTCCTTCATTTTACTTTCTTTTCCTTTAATTAAATAATCCTTACCTCTTTCCCATCATATTCCCCCCACACTTTTGAGGAGGGGGAGTGAGAGTGCGGAACCAAGGATGCAGATAGAGTCTGGTGCAAGCAGTCCATGTGGCAGATGTTTTTATGGAGCACACTGAAGGCTGGCAGCAAAGAACTGGAGTGATGGATTGGAACCAACATTGGATTTTGTGACAAGCCAGCTTCAGCAATATGAAGAAAAGCTCTCTCTCCCCCAGTGGGCCTGCTTCTCAGCTTGGGAGAAACTGTCGCAACAGGTCCAGCATCCTGAAGAACACATCTTCCTCCTTGCTCATACACACCAGTATCTCAGTTATTAAAAGTAAGCAATTTTCTACTCAAGGGAGAGAGGACCATAGCTGCACAGCACACAGCACCCTGTCATTTTATCTGTTTGATCATGGAGAGGACACAAGGAAGTGGTATGGCAAACTTATGTCAACCCTAGCTGCTCAGGTACATGACATGCAGGGAAAAATAGCAGCCTGAAATTGTTCTTCTAGGAAAATTGCTGCTCCAGTTTCTGTTGGGCAGTCTCCCAGAAGGATTAGAAGGGCTGATGTTATTCCTGACCCTAACAAACGGACTTCTGCTTCACATTTGGAAGAACTGAGTGATGGATACTGTGATTAGGACTAGAGGGCCTCGCCTCTGGCCAGGCAGAGGAAAGGAGCAACTGGATTTATAGGACTGTGTGGATCCAATGGCCTGGCACATCGGACCCACAGAAGTACAAGGCTCTAATGGACACTTGTGCACCCTAACGTCATCAAGCTATGAAAGCCTGAGGCACTCCTTGCTCTCTCTCTTTGATGTCCTTTCCACCACCCACTGTGCTACCATGACACGAATAGAAGGATTAAACATCAGCTCTTTGCAAACCGCACGTTAGCAGCTGCAGTGCTTTGGGTCTCTGCAGGTCTGTTTTGAGACTCAGGAGCAGGGAAACCTGTGGATGAGCTCTCACTGCTGAGAGCCATGCAAGGCTGGTCCTTTGCAGGCAGATATGTCCAGCTAGGGCTATCTTTCATCTGCTGAAAATCCACACTGTATGTTTTCAAAAGGGAACCCCATGTCTGCATGTGTATGATTTCACTCTTCTCTTTGGAAGTCAGCATTTCATTGTGTCATAACAAGGTCTCCATCGTGATGAAGGTGATCATAATTAGCATACACAAATTTATCTGCAAACTGAACTCAAGGTCTATTGACTGAGGCAAAGAGAGGTCAATGCATTCAATACAAGGCAGAAAAAAAATAATCCATTATATAGATGACCATTGTTAAGCACTTTTAGATGTTGTACCTTCTTTGAGATTTGACTTAAGGAGAAGGGGGAGGAAAAAAATTAAAAGTAATATGCTTAGCTAACTAACGGTTGAATAATTACAGTGACCTCACTTCTCATGCATAGGCCAATGAGGCACACACCCTTCTCAGTCAAAACTGCATATCAAATTTATTGTAGAAGGAGGGGGCAAAGTGATTTTTCAAAGTATCCATCAAAGAGGAATGCCAGTAATGAATCCCTAGTGACAGATATCTACTGATGATCTACTGGATTAAGCCTTTTGTAAAATTATTTAAGTTGGAAAAGACCTCTAAGATCATCAAGACCAATGATTAACGTAGCACTGCCAAGTCTACTACTAACCCATATACCTAAGCACCACATCTACCCATCTTCTGAATACCTCCAAGGATGAAGACCCAACCGCCTCCCTGCGCAGCCTGTTCCAGTGCTTCACTACACTTTCAATAAAGATATTTCTCCTAATAGCCAACCTAAACTTCATTTGGAACAACTTGAGGCCATTTCCTCTCACCCTATCTCTTGATGCATGGGAGAAGAGACCAACCACCATCTCACTACAACCTCATTTTAGGTAGTAGTAGGGAGATTCATTGGGTTTGAGGTGAAATCACTTTATGTGGCAGGGAGAGAAGTTGGAAGCTTGGTTCTTGATACAGTGAATTGTTCAGCCCAACATAGATGAGGGCAGGCTCCTCATGTTTGGACCTCATACCACTTCAGACTGATTGTGGTCAGAGAGTAAAAGAAGAGAAGGATTCAATTTTTTTTTCCAATACTCATTACCACAGTCTGAAAAATACAAAAGTCCTCATTCATGAAGGCTCTTGTGAGTTGAAACAGTCACATATGGTCTTTGCTCTGGAGGTATTACCAGTGTTTCATCTTAATGTGCACACTTCAAGCTTATTGGTGGGCTGGTTCAAATCTCCAGCAGCTTTCTCAGGGTTTTCAAATGCTCACTGATGATTAGCAATCAGACAGAGTGTGGCCACTCTGCAGCTTCTTTGTCTTGTCTGTGGTAAGGACACTGGTGGGTGAGAAATGCACCAGCCATATTTGCAATTTGTACCAAGACCTGCCAGGAAAATAATTTGTCATGGTTTCTGCATCCCCTTTTTTATTGTAGGTAAAGCCTACAAGCTGCCGGGGTAAATCAGCAGTGCCAGGAGCTAAAAGGAGAGCTTGCTTTCAGACTCAGCCATCACTTCCCTTAATCTGAAATCCCTTTCCTCCTTAAATAAGAGCATTACCTTTTAAAAACTGTAGCTATCAATCTGGAGGGATAAGTGAGTGTGGTGGAGTGGGAACTCAGTTCACAACACCTCAATGAGATAAGTATTGTTTCTGCTGTACAAAGGGGGAACTTGAAGCAAAGAACTGAAAATACTGTCTCAAGGCCAGAGAAGAATTCAATATCAATATTTTGCTGAGAAATACAAGTTCCAAATCTAGTGCTCACGCTATTAGATTGCATATTTCCTTCATTTAGACAAACAACTAATTAAAGCAATTTTGTATATAATAGCTGTCATTAACACTGTGGATGCCAGAATGTACTTGAGTGGATGCTAAAGAGTGAAAAATGCCAGTCAGGGACCCACAACTGTGCAAGCCTGGTAGGAGAGGCACTTGAAGAATGTTTGCTTGGAACATATACAACAAATACCTTTTCAGGCTTTTATCACAGAAAGCTAATTAAACAGAAAGTGATGGTGATGGGAGGAGGGCTATTCACACATCCTGCATGAACAGGCTATGCCATGGATCTCAGGTGGACAAACATCTACTGAATGCATAATTTGCAATATAGCTCAATGCCAGAGCTGATTGTCCACTGTGCTGCTGCTGCAGAACTACCCTGTACCCTGCCTTGCTCTTTCTGTTCAAAGAGCCCCACACCAGTGCAGCTAAAAGCTCTGACGATTCCTACTCTGTTAAGCACACCTCAGGTTGACTTTGGGACATTTTCTACGACAAGGATGCTTCCTTCTTCCATGTTCTGTTTTGTTTAGAGGATGTGCTTGGTGTTCACCTGCTGTCCTGTAGTGGGTTTACGTGGCAAGGTTTTGGTAGCAGGGGGCCATAGGGGTGGCTTCTGTGAGAAGAATCTAGAAGCTGCCCCATGTTAGGTAAGGGCCCCACTGCTGACCAGAACTGAGTCAATAAGTGATGTTGTTTGTGCCTCTGTGAGAGTATAGTTAAGAGAAAACAAAACAAAAAAACGCTGCACCACACAGCCGCTGGGAGAGTGAGAGGAGTGAGGAACAGCCTTGCAGGCACCAAGGTCAGTGAAGAAGGAGGGGGAGAGGTGCGCCAGGCACCGGAGCAAAAGTCCCCTGCAGCCTGTGGTGAGGACCATTGTGAAGCAGGCTGTCCCCCTGCAGCCCATGGAGTACCACAGTGGAGCAGGGTTCTACACTGCAGCCTGTGGAGGAGACCATGGTGGAGTAGATGGACCTGCACTGAAGGAGGCTGCGGCCTGTGGAGGACCCCCACCAGAGCAGGCCCTATGCCAGAGCTGCAGCCTGTGGAGAGGAGCCCAAGCAGATGACCTGGCAGGAGCTGCTGCCTGTGGGAACCCAGGTTGGATTAGTGTGCTCCTGATGGATGGACCCCGTGGTATGGACCCATATCTGGAGCAGTTCTCAAAGAGCTGCTGCCTGTGGGAAGCCCATGCAGGATCAGTTCAGGAAGGACAGCATCCCATGGGAGAGACCCCACTTTGGAGCAGGGGATGATAGTGACTGAGAAGGAGCGGCAAAGACCAAGTGCTATAGACTGGTCTCCACCCCCATTCCCCCGTTCCCCTGCGCTGCTTGGGGGGTGGGTATAGGTGCGCCAGGTGCTGGAGCAAAAGTCCCCTGAGGCCTGTGGTGAGGACCATTGTGAAGCAGGTGGTCCCCCCTGCAGCCCATGGAGTACCACAGTGGAGCAGGGTTCTACACTGCAGCCCATGGAGGAGACCACGGTGGAACAGGTAGGTGGACCTGCACTGAAGGAGGCTGCAGCCTGTTGGTTTTTTTTTGTTGTTGTTTTTGTTTTTTCTGTCTCTCTAACAAGCCTTTTTTCCTCTGTTGCACTACGCAATAAAGCTGTTAAGTGATGTGGTGCTCAGTGTGTGTTAGTGTAGTGGCTGTAGTTTGGCAGCTAGCAGGTTGTGTATCTCAGAAAGCTGTAGGAACAGCCATGTATCGGGGAAGCTTCTGTGAGGGGATAGCTGCTGTATCCTCACTGCTTTTCTAGCTTTAGGGGATGCAGAACATTAACGGAGGATTGCTGTGAGCTTCCTGCAAATTCAGTTGCTTGAAAAGAGATGTGAGTAAGAAGTGCAAACAAGAGTCACTGTTTTCGAGACACTTCCTGTACCCATTCTGCTTTTTGCATAGTCTTCATGAGGCCCAGTGACATTAAAAGCACTTCTCTGAGATCACAGACTTTGGAAATACTAGCTTTACCCCTCTTGCTGTCTGCACTAGGAGCTCCTCTTTGGAGCTTCTAGAACTTGGAAGGAAGTAAAGAGACAATTTTGCCAAGCCAGAGAATCCTTGGTGTCAAACAAAACAGACCATGGGCATGCACAGGCAGCCTTGGCCTTGGCAAAATGCTTATGCCAACCGTGTTAAACACCCAAAGGAAAAAGCACTAGTGCAAGAAAACAAACCTATTACTTCAGGGTTTGATTCAAAGGACAGTCCTAAAAAAAGTTGGCTTTCCTTCAGCAGTTTACCTGTGGTGGTCATCAGTGGGTGACTGCTCTCCTGTCCTATTGGTTTTGGGGTATGCCTCCTGGTACCAGCCCCCAGACCTTGTTTGGTTGGACTGCTGCAGTGCTGCAGAAAATGTGGCTCAGTAGACCTCAACAATAAAAACCTAATTGTGTTATTCAATCATGCAATAACTTACTTTCATTTGTACAAATACTGCCACACAAATGACTGCCTTCATAAATCAGAGGAAGTATTCCATAATTTTGCTAAACTTTTTTGAAGAGAACAACTAACTGTTAATTTTCTCCTTACTGTATATCTGCTATTTTTTAAATGATATCACTTATATTTGAATGCTTCAATGCCCATGTAATTTCCCTCCTTGTATTTTTGAAAGAAGAATGACTAGTTTTTTCCAAATTATATACTGTGGCAATTAGAGGGAAAAGGGACTTATATATGATTTGACTGAAGAAAAACACATCTTTTTCTAGATTACCCTCCCTTTTATTTTGTATAAAGTTGCATTTCTTTAAGCTCCTACCTATCTCATTGACACCACAAGCTATAATTCACCTGCACAACGCAACTCCATTAATTTCATACATTAGGACACATATCAGGGCACAGCTGTACCCAGAAAGCAGAGTGCAGTCCTACCCACATGCTCACCATACAGCAGCAATAACCTGCAATCATGCATGGTAACAACAGCTGAAGAGAAGTAAACTGTTACTCTTTGTCAGTATTTATATCAAATCCAGTATTCAACGAGAACAGTCACCTTCACAGAACATACAGAAAAAAAAACACGTGTAGCTTTCCCTGGCTGCCACCTCCTTTAGCCAGGATTCTTCAAGTTGCACATGAAAACACAGCTGTTGGAATAAAGTGATTTTTCTGTAAGTTTTTAAAAATTTTTAAAAATCTTTTTGTGGTGGACAATAGCTTCAAAATATAACCCCTAGAAGTCCAAGGGGGAAGATTCACACACACACAAAACAAACAAATAACAACAACAGAACAACAGTGAAGTTGAAGCAGTTATTTATTTATTTATAATTTCACTATATAGATGGTTGAGAACAGGTAGTAGGAACTGCTAAGAAACTGTAGGTCGTACACACAAAAGCTAATGCTCACTGTAATGTTTGGGGTTCAAATGGTAATTTTATTTAATTAAGGCCCATGTCACTGGCTTCTTCTTTCTCATTGAATTTGAGCAAAAATACTGGCTTAGGGGTTTAAATCCTGGTTTTGTTCCTTCCATACTTTAACCTAAGAATATCAGGCAAAATCTCAGTTTCATCTACTTTAATTGCTTATATGATCTGTACAGAGAGATGCTTTCCTGAAGCCTATCAGGGTCTTAATATTAGTTGAAGTGGTCTTAAGTTTTGCATGAAGGCTTGCAGAAGCACAAGCAGAGAGAGGTTCATCTTTTCCAAAGGATAATTTTAATCATAGCATCAGAGAGAATATTTCCCTCCAGTACATTTCTTAGTGCTTTGTGTTGCCTTGTTTTCATTATCCCTCACGTTGACTCTCTCTCTTCCCAGGAAGCTACATGCAAGGCAGATTTCTTTTTTTCTTTGCCTTCCCTCTAGGAATGCCACTTCTCAGGTGTAGGCATCTTTTGCAGCCACCACAACAAACAAATTGTGGTTCTTTGAAGCAGAAGGTGAGGAGAGAATGCCTTGCATCATTTTAGAAATCCAGTGGGCTTGGCTGGCTTTGCAGCTTTAGGCAACTGCATGGAAGTGATTGCTCCAAGTATACAGAGTGATCTTTTAGAGATCTTTTTCATTTACTTTTTCTTTCTTTCTTTTTTCAGATCAAACAAACAGCAACTCTTCATTTAAATGATCTTGCTCATGATGTGAGTAGGAAGGTGCCTTCCATAGTTAGCACTGTGAGGGAGAAACCTGATAATTCATTTATTCCATAATAACAGGAGTAGCTTTAAGGTTCTTACCATCTGTGCTCCTATGGGAAGGAGGAGCAAAGCCAATACAAATTTAACCTTCATATTTATGCTTCTATGCTTCTCCATTGTGCCTCTAAAGTTCTTAAAAAATAATCCTTAACCATTTCACTGCTGCAATAGAAGAAAAATACAGCTTCCAGATCCCACTTTTATTTTATATCTGCAGGATTTCATTTAATTTTAGATGTTAATAACTATTCAAAGCAAGATATATATTTAGTGACTAAGTTTGATGCATCTCTTTGTCTGTGTGACCAAAATATCCAAGCCTAACATTAAATGGTGAATCTATCTTTAAGCTTTGTTTCCTAGCAAGTAACCTCGCAGTATTATAGAACACACAAATAGAAAAGATCTCATTTATGCCTACTGCTTTTACAAGGACAAAACTCTTGTTGAAGTGGAAGTGGGGACATGAGACAAAACTAAATTATTAGCACAGTTACATGTCATCATTTAGGATTAAAAGTTGTACTGATTTGTAGGTTCATTTGGCTTTAAGAACAGATAACCTAGGCAAAATCAGGGACAACTGGAAGTGGGCAGATGACCCTTAAGCAAAGAGTCAGTTTATTAGGCAAAGATCAAAATGTAACTGCATTCAAAAAGGGTCAGTGTATCTTACTCTTCCAGCCTTCAACAGGGAAGGACTGAGTTTCCTTAGCACACTGTAAAATGATTAAAGCCCCTAAATGTTAAAAAATCAAAAATTGCTGCAAAGTTGGGGGCAGGCTGAAGAGAACAGAATTGGTTACTGTTCTGAGAGCCAGGGATGGGACTTCATGGAGAACCATACACTTCTTGCTCCTATTTTATCTAGGTACCTATCAGACCATGGAAACACTGCACATGTTTTTACTGTATCTGAGTACTTGCTAATTACACTACAAATCAAAAAAAAAAAAAAAAAAAAAAAGTCATTGGTAATTTCTGGTCAGCTTACTGATCAGTAAGTGGGTGCAAAATGCTCTCCTGACTCCAGAGTGGCTAAAAATTAAAAATAAAAACATCCACTGTTTTTCTGCAGAATGTTGAGTTTAACCCTATCCAGTTTAGAGTGCATTATAGCACTGTAACATAAACATGGTAGAACAAGCTTTATGGCAGGAAAAAAGAGACATTTTTCTTGTTGACCTACTTCCTAATGGGTGTCGTGGGATTCTTTGGCCACATTATACTGTGCGATATAGAGTCTGTCCCACAGAGAAAAAACAGCAATATGGGAACACCTGAACTATAATTCTTGTATTGCACCATTGCAGCCTTCCTAAAACTCTGATCAGTCCTACCATAAATAGTCAAAAGATGGCTTTATTTGGATTAACTTTACCTTGAGAGCAAAGGCACTTAAATTAGGTCTGCATGAAGCAGCCTGGTACTGCAAGCATTATAGTTATATCTGATTGTCTCTGTATCCCATGGACCCAGCTGCTTTTCTTTGGTCCTGACCAAGGAAATTCCAGGCATCACAGCAGTCGTATATCTGGCCTTTCTTGTCCCCTTAATGCTGATACTCTGTGGTTTAATTTTCTATGTTTCTACCAAATGCAGATTTATCCACTCTCTCACTGCAGCAGATAGTGGACAGCTGATTCCAGATGACTGTGGTTTTTCAAATTGGAGTTTTCAGGCTTTGGCAGTTTGTGGGAAGTTGAAGTTTTCAATGGAAAACACTTGTTTCCATTCTCACCAACGTTTCGTATGAGGACAAAACCCTGCTGTTTCTGACTATCCTGGTTATTTATTTATTTGTTCATTACTGAAATTTCATTATCACCTCCCATTGTTAAAAGACAAGACATCCATCTTAGCATTGAAATAGATGGAAAAACCAAGATTTTATGCCTAGTTCCACTAAGATTTTTGTGAGTTAGCTAATTATTCTTGAAATAAGAACTTGTAATCAGCTTCATGCCTGATATCTTTGGCTTTGTCTTGTGGTCCATAGGGATTTGCAGAAAAAGAAACTAAAACAAGCAGTAATGCATTTGGACAATTGTGCAGTGTTATGGCTGGGAGGAAGAATTGTCTTCCTAATCTCTATCTGGATACTGTGAAGGAAAAGATTTATTAATGTGTTTTGCTGTCCAAAAAGGAAGAACTGAGTGTTTTTTTTCTGTGTAGTAGGGATAATAAAAACATGTTCTTGAGTCTTCTTGTTTCAAGGTTAAATAAAAAGCAGTTTTGCCACATTCTGTCATATAAATAACCTCCAAGAAACAGCAGAATGACCAAAAAAGTCAAAATATCCCATGCATACAGGAAGGTTAGATTAGCGTGTAAGCTCTAGTATAAGTGTTTTGATAAGGAAGAGTTTGCATCAGAAATGTTGATGTTTCTTATTTTTGTACTCATAACTCATGTTTTAAAGATAGAACACCAGGAAATGACCACTTAAATACTCTTTTTCAATAAAATACACCTGGTACACAGCAGTCTGGGGTACAAGAGCAAAAACAATCACTAGTTATAAAATATTCAGTAAAGGCAAAGGCATATAACTCTTCACTGAAGAGCTGAACCATAGCACATCACACAGGATCACTTCGCCTGTAAGCTTTTTGCCTGGCTGTGGCAAGTGCTCTCTACATGATGCTCCTGTTCCTCTGTCTTGGATGGGGCTCAAGGCAAGAATGACTGAAAGCAGAAATAACTGAGGTCCCTTGAGAATAGGCAATATGCGTTTAAAAAAACCCTCTGCTCTCCTTTTTGTAGATTCAAGAAATATCAACACACTCAGAAGAAAACAGAGAAATGTAAAGTAAGGATACACAAGGGCAAAAATATATATTTGATTTGAACTTATTTCAGGGCTGAAATGATTGTCATCTGACACATAACATCAGCTGAAATTTGGCAAGGCTGAATTGTGTTTTGCTCAGCCACTCAACAAACCCTTATGTATATACCCAAGATGTACTGGTAGGTCCACCTAGCAGATAAGCATACCTCTGTGCACATTGTTCTCAAAAGAAACCTAAGTCTTCAGAAAATGCAAAGCTACTTCTGCTGCTCCTTCTACTCTTTTAGAGAAGAGAAATCTCTGAAAGACAAACCACAAGGAGTCCATCCTCCTGCCATGCAGGCTTCTATGTATTTGAGTAACTTAAAGGACATCAGCAGCCCCCTTTGAATGTGTGAGCATCTGCTGAATCAGGCCATAGACTGCACAGCAAACCATACAGTTCTGTTAAGTGCGTTAGCCTTATCCATGCAGATAGTAGCAAGATAGCAAGTTGATTGTGTTAACCTGAGTGCCCATCACCTGGACACTTCCACCATCAGTAATGCCAGATCTGTGAGCTCAGAGATCAGCTCACTGAGCTATTCCACCAGCAGCAGGCAGGGCAAGCAATCACTTTTATGTTGACTTAACCGAAATACACAACTTTGGAGAGTAGATTTTTCTCCGTTTATGCTGGGTTTGCATCCATTACGAAGATGTCTGTTCCTTCCTAGACCCTGCTAAAATACTAACCCCAAAATGCTGCAAAGCAGCAGGAGAAGCTGATACTAGATCAGCATCATTGTGTCATGCAGCCAGGGCAGTTTTGATTACTGTTGGAAGATGGAAAGCTGGGTTCACAGGAGATTATTGAACCCACTGCCTGACACATGAGTGATAGGAGCTTGGTGTAAATCTTCAGAATGAATGGTTTATGTGTTGTGATCATGTGTTTTCCTTGGAGAGCTGTGGAAAAGAAAACACAAAGGAGAGCAACAAACCTCAAACTTCAGTCAGATGATAGCCTCTTTGGAAATGCTTTGGCACAGGTATGTTTTGCTGTCTTCTTACCTCTTTCTGTTTGGTGGTCAACCAGAAGTGATGTTTTAAATTGGAGTGAAGAGGTTTTTAATAGCCCTTAGCCAATTAGACCTCAAATTACATGTCCTTCCTTACTAACACACTTTTTTATTAAAGAAAAAAAAGAACATTTTTCCAAATATATGTTTCCTGGTGTTGCCTAGATACAAGTTCATGTTCCTGCTTCCTAACTCTCCATCATCTGCTGCAAGTTGCTGAATTGCTGGGCTCAAATCCTATAGGTGAGCAAAGCCACTCTATTCATAATAACGTGCATTAGTGCCTTGCTTCTCCACTGTTATCCACAGGACTGGCCACAGATCCAGTTTGACAAGCCATAACTAATTTACTTGAGATAAATTATATGAAAGCAGTTATCATATTAACTGTGCTTATAGCTCCGCCTTTTGTATTGCCTTTTTGTTTGTTTGTTTGTTTCTGGTCTCCAGTTATATGGTTTAGATTTGTGTTTTACCCAGATGCTAAAGATTAAATCATGGCTTTTTAGTTTCTAGTACAATTGAATTTTATACTGTCTGGCCAGCCTTCATTTAATAATCTCAAAGTGCTTTAAAAATGTTCCTTAATGAAGCTTCACAAAACTTGAGCGAGGGAGATAAATATTATTAGCATGGTTTTATAGGTAGATGAACAGAGGAACAGAGATCTGTAGGATATTGCAAATGTTCTCTGGAAAGTCACTAGTACATAATTTAAGAGCAAAGTTGATCAGAAAAGGCTTTAATTTTGCAAGCAAAACAGCTATGAGCAATTTTTGACAAAAAAAATATAAATCTAAAGCTGACAATTGCTACAATAACCATTCTTTGCAGTTGTCAGTCAAAACTTTAATTTTCTGACAAAAGGAAATAAATGTTAGAGAAGAGCAAACACTTGGCAATTATAATTTTTAAGATATTTGACCACTTATGCCAAGGACAAGCAGAACATGGACACACGTATATAAATTTAACTTTATGCAAAGAACTCTAACCATCCAGGCACAGATTTTCAGGTATCACTACACATCTAGCTTTTATTAGAATTTTTTAGATTAATAGGAGTTTATCACCCAATTTAGAAAAGTACTTAATGGCTTTTTAGTACCCTGTGACTTGCATCCTTAGGAAATTCAGCAGATTTCAATCATGTAGCCTGCTTAGGTGTTTCTGAAAACCTTAGTGTAAATGTTAGAAGCTGAATCACTTCATTCTTTATTCTGGTCAGATTTAGGTCATCTATGTTCTAGTTCCACTTCAGTCTGTTGTGAAGAAGAAGTTCAAACTAATGGTTCGGTTTTACTTAGAGACTAAAAAAGTTGTTTGAGCCAGTCTTCATTGTGCCTATGTTGTGTTTGGTTCCATGTCCTGGTTTTAAATCTGCTTTCAATTTCTCTGCATTTTCATTTTCTCCCTCTCTCTCCTGATCTCCCTCTTTGTTATTTCTTTTAAGACAAGGTAAAGCATTAGGAAAGGCTTGATGTAGGAAAAATTATTTTAGCCTTTTTTGAAATATTGTTTTTGTTATCTTTACCATTTTCCACACAGCATCTGCTTCTTAGGCCACCTGGCATGGGCTTATGGGCCACCTGGTGTTCTAGCAGATGCTGAGCACTCAAGGAAGTGAAGCATGGCTGTGCCACCAGCAACATTTGCAAACACATGGAGCAGAGCAGCCTCTTCTGGGTTTGGATTTCACCCAGGACAGTGACCACATGGATGGTTTCCAATCCACAGACATGTGCCTGACCTTCACTCCACCACCAGCCAAGCACTGGGATGTGGGGTAGCATGTACTGAGGATCTGTACAGGGCACAAAAACACTGCAACCCTCCTCTGGGATATGGCTGATGCTAGCAGCACATGGCACAGTGGCCTCCACCCTTTTATGCAGGCACACAATCACACAAGCCCCTTTGTCCTCAGGTGTGATGGATCAACTTAATCCCTGCACCAACTTTACCATCTGGTGGTCTGCAGCCAAGGGTTCATTTTGACACTATTCACCACCTACATTGCAAGCTCTGGAAGTGGAGGGTACCCCCAGCAGCTGGCCTCCTCCTTTCCAGTGCTAGAAACTTGTTCTGAAGCATGAAACTATGCCTGCTGTGGTTTGGGAAGAAGCAGGGCTTTATTAATTACACTTTAAAAGCATATGAAAAATTAATAATTGCACCCCTAACACTGTTAAGATATATACCATTGTGAAGTCTGGTTTGTAAAACACTGATAAAATATTTACTTGGTAGTATGATGACCACTTAAAATGGAAATGTCATTGCTGCCTTGCAGATCTGCTAAAAGCTGCCTCAGGGGGCTGCTTTTCCCAGAAGGGCACAAAAAGGTCTCAACAGAGGAGGGATGCAGAGGTCCTGCTCTGGCACTGGATGAGGAACAGGAATGTGCCATCCTCCCTCCACTCTGGTTTATTTTCCCAGCCATCCTGCAGCCAGAGCACCATGGCTCTCACTCGTCTTTCCATGGAGCTCAATTCCATCCAGCTGAAGCAAGTTGGCTTTTCTAATTCTCTTTCCTTTTTGCATTTGTGAACTCCGTGATCATAGAAATATCTTTAGTATTCTGGGAAAAAAAAAAAAAAAAAAAAAAAAAAGTCTATTTAGAAGATGGCACAGGGAGGTGCTCTGTTGCAGAACTTAATCTTGGTCCAGCAACAATCCAGGATGGGTATGTCCCAGTGAGCAGTCCCAAGGTTTCAGTCTTCCCAGTGTCAGCAAACATAGACAAGGCTAACACTCCTTCTCCTAAGTACACTTCACATTTCCCCTAGATGAGCCCTGTTTGCACTTAATTTTCTCTAATTTACTAACTTCTGACATGCCCTAATGATTTCTAATCTTTTTAAGCTCTTTTAGCTTGTTAGATTGCCTCTGTGAACATCTCCAAGGGACATCCTCTAGCCTCTGAGGAAGGCAGTACATCCTCCATGCTCCCAAATGCTAAGAGGGGCTCTTGATACACCTGGGAATGAAAGAAGACAGCATTAAAAATAAAGTTAATGATTAATAGACGGTGAACATTTAAAATATATGATGCAAAACAGTAAGCATGAATCAAAGCTATCACCAAACCTGGTTGTTCTTTTTACCAAGCTACTACTCTAAAGAGTTTATCTGGTACTGCTGAAGTCAACAATAATTTGCCATTAATTTCAACAGTTGGAAGATTTGCGTGTCTCTGTATAGAAAAATGCACTTGATTACAAGTGAGTTGAAGTGAGTCTTACTGAAATTACAGTAAAAATGTCAATACTTTGAAGAAAGGGAAGAGAAGGCTGAGGAGTCCAAGTGGAGGCCAGTGATGAGTGGTGTCCCTCAGGGGTTTGTCCTGGGATTAGTATTGTTGGAATATCATTATCATCAACAAGTGGTGAGACACTGGAACAGGTTGCCCAGAAAAGCTGTGGATGCCCCATCCCTGGAAGTATTCAAGTCCGGGTTAGATGAAGCCCTGAGCAACCTGATCTAGAGGGTGGTGTCCCTGCACATGGCAGAGGGGTTGGAATTATATGGTCTTTAAGGTCCCTTCCAACCCAAGCCATTCTATGATTCTATGAGTTGGAAAAGCAGTACTGATTTTCAGTAGTTAGCAGTTGATTTAAAAAAAATGCCAAATTTTATAAACTTTCTTGTATGTAAGAAACTTGGTACAAGTGAGCATTCTCATGGAGAGAACTGTATCTACAAATAACCTGTTTGGATAACCAAGCTCAGCCCCTGAGTCCTGGGAAACATGTAGACTTTCTGCCATGGGGTTTATGGTGGACCAAGACCAGGGATGGGGCTGAACTATGACACCCTTTCTCTTCCAGATCAACACAATGCGTCATGAACAGCCCCATTAGGCTAACTGGGGATTACTAACAGTGTAGGATATTATGCAGTGATGATTGCATTCTGGCCTGCAGAAAACAGCTTCCAAGCCTCTAACTTGCATTAGAGCTGGGAAGGAGTCACAGAGCGGTGGGTTTCCTGGGGAGTTTTATTGGAATCTTGGGGATGTTTCAGGGAAGAAGCTGCTGGAAGTTTATAACAGCACATTGTGGAAAAGTGAGCTGACAGAATCAATGAACCAAGAGGAGCTAATCACATTGATTTACAAGAGAGGAGAGAAAGAAGACATCAGATGGGAGACCTGTCTCTTTACTGAATACCGTGAATATGATGTTGGCACAGGCATTGCAATGAGATTAAGGACAGCTACTAAGGAAATTAGACTCACAAGTGTGGAGTCCCTGAAACATCATTTGATTTTAAAGAGTCATGTGATTTATTATGAGACAGAACGAAATGTTTTTCCTACTATCAAGCCACTACCATCAGATGTCTTGAAATAAGAAAATGATGTGGTAGAGTCAGCTAGAGATTTCATTGAGAAGATTTATATATTGAGAAGAAAATGCAGATCCATAGCTTAGCTCTTTTACATTTATTTTATAGATTTTGGTGGGTTTATCTTTTTTTTTTTTTTGTTCATCATTTTTATCAACTCTTTTTCTAACAAATATCAAGCCCAGCTACATTTTGGATGTGCATTTCATCATGGCAAAAATGTCTCAGCTGATAAAGAACAGACATATTGCTAGAGAATATTATCTAGAAAGATGTATAAGGCATGACATAAGTACACAATAAAGTAATCAACACAAATGAAAGGAAAAACATGAAATACTAGTGTTCATAGGAAGTGGATATAGTACCAAGCTGACAGCAAAAGAGAGAGAAATCCTCTATTTATCTCAGAACAAATTCAATGCTGAACTGAAAAGAGGACACCCTACAGATACAACAATATTAATAGCTATTCAGTTAGTAGATAAACAGGTTTCACATACATGCTGAAGTCTCAAGGTAACATTCACTGTATTTGTGTAATAGGCATTTATAACCCTTCTGTAGACAGTTAGAACAGTAGTTATTAGCTATCAAAAAGGAAATCCTCCTACACAGCAAGACAAGAGTTTTTTTCAGGAGACTGCATAAAAACAGTGAGAGTTGGGCTCACACCTGCGGGGAGAAAAAGCACTCCTACAAAAACGAGCTTTGTGCTTCTTGCATTTTGATTCTGGATGATATTTGGAATGACTTGAAAAATTTGGCGTGCATGAAATGATGCAGTAAAATTAAGTGAGATTTGGATGCCATGTGTGCAGACGATGTCAGTGTCTGCATGTGATGGACAAGATCATCAGCTATTGTTTCTCTGTGCAGCAGCATAGGTTATCTTGAACCAACAATATCAGGTATATTTCATTTTGCCCATTGGGAGGACAAGTATGTCGCTCTCAAGTTCAAAAACACCTGCAAATGCTGTAGAAAGTAACTGCTTGGGAAAGTCCAGCCTTAGGGGGAGTCCTATGTGAGGAAAAAAACAAAACAAAACAGCAACAACAAAAAAAAACACCACCACCAAATAAACATTCAGGCCTTCCATTTGATGCTTTAATTTTGCCTGTAGATCAGCAACACAAGAACCACCACACCTCTCAGCCACTGTGGCACCCTACGGCCATTGAAGCAAGAGCAATACTTGTCACTGTACGACTCTATGACAGCTGCTAAAAAACACCTCTTGCCCTCCTTGTCCAGGTAGGTACTCTTTCTAAAGGGGCTTTGATCCCAAATCTGTGCGGGTCTTGTGTTTCCAGTGAGGTCTTCAAAGACATGAGCCAGATAACTGCCTGCCAGCTGAGCTACTTACCGTGTGTACATGCTAAGCCCACTGCTAAAGTGCTTCTTTTTACATGGCTTGACCCCATTTCTTTGTGCTGAAAGTAGTCTCAGCAGCTGATCACTTATCTTTGGAAGGCATCTGAAAACCTAACTGTGGACATCAGGCACCAGATTTGTGTGCCAGTAATGCATATGATATGTAATAAGTGGAAAATTCTCTGCATATGGCTTTTATCTCACTTTATAACACATATTAATTAGTAGTAGGACTATGTTTTTAAAAGCCACTTAAGCAATAGTAGTCTGTATTTGCATACCAACAAATATAATAAGATTGCTTTCACTTGGCACAGATTTCACTGTACTAGCCACAAACAGGCGATGATCACTTCTGCTGGAGAAAAGCAGAAGCAGAGAAGCAGAACAGAAACTGGATGTGAAGCATTATTTATTGGTATAATGTGTGTGTCACAGTTACTCTTGTTTTTCTACTTTTCCTTTGTAGATAGGTGTACAGCTAGCTTGGGTTTAGCCTGAAACACAAATCTCTTCAGGCAGATATACAAAGTAAACCAGAGTAGCTCCATTCTCATTTAAATTGGGTAAGGTTCAAGACATCAGTTTATTCTCCTTGCTGCTAGGAGCTGCATACAAAACACTGACATCTGCATAAATGATACACTTCTAGAATAAGTGAATTCAATAAGCCAGCTCTGTGTTTGTGCCTACATGTGAATTGGGTCTAAATATGTGAATTTGTTTGCCAGTTACATAACCAATTTGAACTGTAATAATCTACATAACTGAAAATGTGAATTTCCTGTGAAGATTTTATCCTGATGCTTTTCTGCAGGTAACAAGATTTTGTCCAGATGCACTGCTTCCACTTTGTTGTCCCTTTATTCCTTGGATGGAATGCCATGTTTCTGCTCTTACACAGTTTTTCTAGATACCAAATAAAAGCACACTTCCTGTCCAGACACTGCCTTGGAAGAGGCCCACTCCAGTGACAGAACTGGGAGCTGAGCCCAGATCTCCTGAACCCCAGTCTTAACCAGAAACAGCCCCTTTGGCCAAGTCTAATAGGTTATGTGCATGGAGTATTCCAAAACAATGTCAAAGGTCTGTCTTGATGGTAGTGAGGAGACCCTAAGTTCAAGTTGCTCTACTACTTTCAGCTTGCTACGCTAACCTGGAGTAGATGCTGCATCAGAGCAAAGCTTTGGAGCAACAGGATGAGAGGAGAGGGAGCCTCGGTGGGGACTGTTCTTCCTTTGCTTGATGCAAGTTAGAGCTTTAAAGCAACTAATTTTTTGGTTAATGATGGGTCAGCTGCTTCAGAACTGTACTTTGTGCTTTGCTCCCACTTGCTTTATTTTCTTTCTCCACCATGGTGATTTGAAAAAGAGAGAAAAAAAAAAAAAAAAAAAAGAGAAAACCTAAGAAAACCTAGTGACACATCAGTATTTGTCTCAATTCATTGTCTAGCTTGATCACTCACCATCAAAATAGTGCTTCAGTAACATTTGACATGCCACACTGGAACAGCTTCTAAGCTGCTACAATGTGCTATTTCTATCTGTAGGATTATGGGGGAACTAAAAAAGCCTGTCTTTTGACAATTCAGCACAGCAACTTCAGTGTATTGTGCCAGGGAGTGGCTACTAAATGGGCTGTTTGATGTGATGCATTATAAAGGATTTAGAGGTGTCATGTACTTTACAGTCTTTGTAATGCAATTAAGAAAGGATGTATCCTGGAAAAATATTAGGGGTATTAGAGACACCACTAGTCCAAAGGTGCTTCTCTGCACAGTCATGGCATGTAGCCCAGGTCAAGTTCTGGTCCTTGGTAATAACTGTAATTAGGGCAAAGTGATGGCATTGTAGTAGCTAAAAGACCCTGTATTCCAGCAACATTCAAACAAGTGCTGCTTGCCAAACAGCTGTTAGAAAGCAATGTGTAATTAAGAGCAAATAATAACACAGAATGTTTGGATCACACATTTCTCTCATGTCTTTCAAAGGTCTCATGTTATCTGGCTAGTATGCAGGGCCATTTGCATAACTACATTTTTCCAGTTCACTGACAGATAGCTGCAGTCAATCCACACTGGCTTGCACTTCAGTGGCAAGCAAAGGAAGACAGGAAATGAAGTTGGCTAAGTACACACTTTCAGCACTGGTAGCAAAAGATGCAGAAAGGAGTTCTTAATAAGTTATGAATGCAAAGTAGTACTATGTGGACAGTTTTAAAAATGTGCCTGCCAGGTGTGAAGGAACCCTTTTCTTGTCCTGTGGTAGTTGGACACTACATCTGCCCGCAACTTGCATTTTCAAGTCACAGAGCCCCATAAGTGCTCTCAGCACCAGAGTGCAACCTGCCTCGGACTCAATTTGTTGCGCTTCTTCAGAGCTGAGGAATGCTTTCCATCTCTCATTCCCATTGCATGGTGCTCCTGTTATCTTGATGACCTTGCTCAGCAAGGATCTCCTTTGGTTTTGAAGAACCACTCCTGGGCACGCATGCAGCAATCTTCTATGCCATTAAATAAGGGAGGGAGAAACTTTGGCCCCAAGGAGCACGTTTTGAAGCGTCCTTTTGCAGGTCTTAAATCCTTCCTTCTTGCTAGCAGTTTCTCTGCTCCTCAATCTCCTACATATATATGTATATATAAATACGTGTGTGCATATATATATACTTACATATACATAGATGTGTGTTTGTAAGTGGTGGTGTTTCACGGGGTATGCAGAAGAGATGAGAACCAGGACCAGCTCCCAGGATGAACAAGTGAGCCGCTCAAGGTGAGGAAGATGACACACTGAGATCAGGGCTGCTTTTGAAATCCCACACTTTCTACCAAAACTTGGGGAAAAACTTCTCTGATTCAAACCACTGGTATTAAACCTGTTCACTGTAAATGTGTGTTTGATTCTCCATCTCTGCAGAAATCCTTAAATTACAGACTTGTCTGAGGCAGAAGCAGCTTTTTTTGCTGGCAAAGGAAAAAATACAATCCCTGATGAGTATGAGAGAACAAACACAAATGTAACATTGATGGGATTCCTGTAAAAACCAGAAAAGTCAATTCTAGTTCAGAATAGAAACCTCAACCTGTTTGTTGTTGTTGTTTGTTTTGCTTGTTTATTATTATTATTTATTCATTTTTATTTTATTTTTTAACCTAGGGTGTAGTACTCCACTGGCACTTCCAAGTACTCAGTTGCAGTAATTAGAAAGAGAATGATATTGTTCAGTCCTTACATTATGGCTATGTTTTTGAATAAAAACTGCACTTGTGGCTCTGTTTCCCATGGAACCTGTGTGGGTGAGAGAAGGTCAAGCCAATATCATGACAGCAGAGGCTGCATCATCATTACAGCCAGGCAAGGGCAGCAGGAGCCTAGAAGCTCGTTGAGTCCACCAGAGCACACCTGAGTTTGATAAATACCATCACAGAGGTTTTTTCTTAACAGAGACTCCAGAAACACTTAAATCCTTGACACACTTCACAATCAGACACATAATTAAACAAACAAACAACAAAAAAAAATGACCAGAATGACAATTTCTAGTAGAAGAACAAAAATGCAATGACCAGAGCTAAAAAAATACAACAAAACAGCCAAAAAAAATCATGAACATTTGTGCAATGAAAAGTTGTAGACTGTCACCTCTGTAAGAGTACTAGTTAAAGCTTGGTTAATAAAGAGAGAGTCCAGTCCGTTCAACAGTACAGGCAAAAGTAAAAGCTGTGTGAGGTTTGCATCAGCAAAGACTGTAGGACAGTAAATGGAAAACCTCTAGTTATTTAATGCTTTCTTTCCTCCAGAAGCCTCTTCAGACTTCTTCATTGTGAGATTACAAACCATTGTCAGAAATTATCTGTGTCAAGTTCTCTTTAGGATTAAAATACACCAACAAGAACATACTTTCTTTGGTGGACATAAAGGTTTCTTTGGACATTTTTCTGAAACAATCCAGTCAGATGACAAGGAAATATGAGGTTGGTGGGTTTGTTTCAAAGATTCGCATCATAATTGGTAATATTCTCTCAGACAGAAGGCCTGAGGTACTTCATGATTCAAGGTACTAGTTAGACTAAAAGCTCTCCCTCAGTTGCCACTGCTTATAAACAGTGGTGTTGACTACCTGGAAAGGCTGTAAGGATAATGGGTGGCCATGGGTTGTCTACTGAAGTAGGATTTCTCTTAAAATTTCACTGATTGACTGATTGTAAGGGACTAGTAGATGATAAACAAGTAGATGACGCTCTAAGCACATAGTTGATGACCTGAGAAACCTGTGTTAAAATAGTAATCACAAAGACAAGCAATCCATTTACTGCATGCTGACAAACTGATGTTATCCGTAAGATAATTATTAACTCCCTGTAAATGCAAATGTGAAGTGTTTCTATTTTTTTATCTTCTAATTGTATTCATGAAACTGCATCAAGATGAATAGACATCCAAATTCCTCGATGTTTCGCTTAACCGCATGCATGTTTAGAGTCTATCAACTGCTCTAGAAATCTGAGAACATGTGATCCTTTCTACCTCGGTATGTTCCTGTTTCTTCTCCTTCTTCCACATAGAACTGAAATGTGAGAAGTAGTGCAAAATGAAAATAGTGTGCAAAATTCACCTGAAACTTGTTTAGTGTTAAATACCACCACTGGTGTTATGTGTTGAGGTGGGAGTTCTGTTTTGGTAGACATTACCTAGCCAGCAACAGGTGACATTGTCCATAGGTGGCATTGTCCATCTTCGCTAGCTTGGATTCAGCCAGTCTTTCCTGAATTAAAATTCCATCCACCTCTGCAGAGGTGGATATGTAAGGCTTTTGTCACCTCCCTTCTGTGTATTTTTGGAACTGCTACAGACCACTAGGAATTTCACAAAATGAGTCAGAATGAACTTGGATCAAAACTTTTTTTATTTATGCAGCAATAAAGTGTACCTCCCAGGAAGTTCCTCCACCAGTTGTGATTCCCTGGTTGGGTTTTGCACAGGGGTCCACATTGTTCAGCTTTATTAGTTCTCCTGGCCACTTGTCACACTCCTGGTTCCAGATCCATGAATTTTCCAATATACAAGGTAACAGCTGCCTGGGAAAAGCAGTGTTTCAGTAATCTACCTGGAGTGCTTAGCCCTGGCAATGCCAAACAGGGTTTTGCCTTTGAGCCTCAGTTTCCAACTGTTAAAAGTAGAAGAGAAACTGTTTTGCAATGTTGAGGTGTGTAGTGTATGTACATGTTAAAAATGTAAGGCCCTATGGTATAGCAGTGGGAACTGTCTAACCCTGTGGGACACAAATGAATAACTTCAAAAGTGACGCTTGCTGATACACTCTTAATTCTGACTTGAAATGGATGTGGTTTCTGCCCATCCCAGGTTTGGCCTTGACATTACATTTTAAAACAAAGCCTTTCAAAATCTGAAAATGCCATTTTCCTCTCCATTTCTTAGCTTTTTTTTTTTTTTTTTTTATTTCTATGATATGATTTTATGACATGATTCTCATAACATTTAATAAGAATATTTACAGAAAAGAAATTCTTTATACTGTTTTTTTTAGCCTTGCTACTTAATCAAATTAATTTGACTGCTAATGGTAATGTGATTATCACAAGCATATGTACACTACTGTTCACACTGTGTTGTTTTATGGTTATTTGAAATCTCAATTTTAATGCTTTCCAAAATATTTGACATGAAGATGTTTCTTGTGAAGGGTTTGAGTACTTTGGAAAATGTGCTATTGTGCTCTCTGCTTCATGAACATTAGGGTGCAGCAATACATGTATAACTTCCACTGAAGCAGCTTCCTGTGGCCATAAGGCGGTAGTGGCCTTGAAGAGAAACACACAGACAAAAATTTCAGATATTAAATCATAATAAAGCCAGGGCAGGAATGGCAGGCTGAAGTCAGCCCTTTCTGATTCATTCCAACAGCAGCTTCTGTCTCATATATATATATAAAGATATACACACACACACACACATAGTGTTGTACAGTTTTTGCTCTGTCTCTTTTTCATGAGCTCATCAAAGCCGATAATGCAGCCCTGCTGTAAGTGAGGGCTATGATGCCGAGCTGAGCAAATCAGGCCATCCCTGTGGATGTATAAATGAGTCAAATGATCTCCAAAAGCATGAATCTTAAAATAAGGTTGTAGAAGCTAACAGATCTCTGTGGTGATTAGCGTGAGCAACTCTTGGAAACTTGGGAAGGGAAGGGGGAGGGAAGAAGCAGAAACCTCTTTAATCAGAGTTGTGTTTTGCTCTTCCAAAACAGCAGCGATATGTACAAGGCAAATGTGCATGACATTGAAATGGTGGGGGATGGGGGAGGTATGTCAGCAACTACTTCAGAGGTACTACTGCTGGTAGGAAAAGTCATCTCTACTGGCAAATCAAGTGTTTTGTGGAAGCCAAAGATAGGAACTGAATCAAAGATAGGAGGTGAAGACCTGTTCCCTAATAGAGCAAATGGGAACCCTGTCCTTAATGTTAAATGCTTAAGTGTTCTGTTTGACCTGTAAAGTAGAGTAGCAATTATCTCCTGAATAACAGGAGTAGGAAAGGTTACCAGAATAGGTGTTAACTTCCATTTCCTTGTAGGATCACAGCTAGCAAGGGAAACTGTGTAGATGTGCTTTGGGGTGTGAAAAACGAGCTCTGTTAGGACACAAGCCTGGAGTAACAGTCTGCAGCTAGTAGGGACTGGAGTAGCCAACAGTAGCCAGGGTCTGCTACAGCATGATACATGTACTCTTGGATTCCTGCAACAAACAAATTTAGCAATTTCAATCCAGTTTAGGGCAAGGGCTCTTGCAACAAGAATGGCACAAATATAATCATAGTTACACTAGAACTTGAAGCTATTTGAAATCAGGGCCTGATAGGAAGCTTATGGTGCTATTGAGCTTATTTTACAATTATCCAAGTGGAACAGGTGGCTTACACAAATAAGTGATGGTTGAAGGGAAAATAAAACTCACTTTCTTGAGCATAGAAAACAAAATATGAGCTGAGGAGGTGTCCCCACCAGCCTCACTCTTAGTCCTGCTGGGGATGCCCAACCTGCTGGATGTACTTTCTGGATGCTGTCAGCCAGTCCCATTTCTCATTCAGGGCTGGGTTCCCTAACCAGTCCCACTCCCAGAGTGGCAAGTAACTGATGGCCTAAATTTTGCAAGCATCTACCTTGTGCTTTGTTGCCACTCCTGGTATAAATTAGATGACTCCACTCTGATCACTCATCCAGGCGATCGGATGAGAGTGGTAGTTGATAAACTCTGAGACATCAGTGGAATTAAGTTAAAGTGCTGGAGACAAAGGAGCTCTGAACCCCATCCCTGGTTGGCAGATCAGAGAAGGATTCAACAGCTTGAGGAGAAATTTCTCCATTGAAAGAGACCATGCAGTTACATTGATGCTCGGAGTAGAAAGCTGGAGGTGTCTCATCTTAAACATCCAGTGAGCCTTAATAACTCACCTCTCATACTTGAGAGCATTCCGTTTGTCAGAAAAAGTCAGTAACATGAAGTGTGCTTGTGCGTGAGACCTCCTGTAATGCTCCAGTCACCTCCAAATGTTATTCAAAACAAGCTGATTATGATTGCTTCTCAGAGCCCACAGAGTGACTTATTAAGCTATCCCTACTTGCTTCTTGCTGTTGGCATGCTAGACACCTGGGCTACATTCATGAGCTATTTCTGTATGTCATTAGGAGCTTCCTTTAGAAAGTCAAGACAGCTATGCTCTTAGTGCACAGGTTTGTGTTGTCACTGTAAAGCAGCTGGAGATGATCTGCTGAGCAACTCTAGAGTTAACTATGCTTTATGTTGAAATTTGTACTTATATTGCTGCTACTTCCAACTTTAAAATTATTAGAGTGCTGCTATGTAGAGGTCAAAGGGGCTGCTACACCATAGGTACTCATGCATATGTTATCTTTAAACCAGATAGCTCAATTGTCAAACATGACAGAAATGCAGGAATGCAACTCAGAAGGGGATGTAAAAGCCCACTTGGAGCTTAAATGCATACTTGCACTATGGGCTTATGATGAAAATCACCAGCATGTCCTATATGATCATGCACATAAGATCTACCAATGCTGATAGCTATTTAAGCAAATTAAATTATACCATGCATACATGCTCAGGAAACACATCACCAAGTGGCTGTACTTAAATACTGTGATTATACTATAGATTCTTAAACAGTGCCTCTTACCATGCCAGAAGTGTGAAAATCCTAGCTCAAACTCCCTCTTGCAGCAGGAAGTTCAGCCAGGGTGACAGGAGATACAAAGATAATTTTCCCAGCACTCAGGTCACAACTTATGTATTACATTTAAAAAATTACTCTGAATTTCCTTTGGAAATAAACTTATAGCCTGAAAAGCTGGTGGATGTGGAACTCTTCACATCTACTCTAAACCTTTTGAGAGTGGTGTGATGGGATACTGAAGTTTGTTTGCTGTACTGATAAAGCAGTAGGGGCATTAAAAATGAGGAAAAGCTTGTGTTTACAGTTAAGTTGGCTTTTTTTCAATTGAGTAGTACAAAGGCACACATAGAATTAATGAGAATTGCAATATAGAAGAGCTGGTCTAAACTAGGTATTACGTTTCTACAGTCCAAAGTATCTCAAAATGCTATATAAGCAGTGAATGATTATTTTTGCTGTATCCCTCCCAATAAGGTGATATAAAGTGATGTTCCTACCAATTTTTATCTGACTTATATGTAGTACTCTTAAATCAGAAACAACCAAAACTTTAAAAGTATTTGAAATGAAATAATTAGTTCATACTGTGTTGGTTTTATTTTTAAATGATGCCTTTTTGTCTCAAGTTTTAAGCTGTGGATCTTGTTTTCAGGCTTTTCTGTACTATCACAATGATATAGGAAAATTAACTTCAGCTAGGATATAAAATCTGGGAATCCTTAACATTCACATGGTTCCAGCATCTGGGGCTATAACCACCAAAATGCTCAAGTCATATTTCTTTTTTTTTAATTTTTTATTTTTTATTTTTTATTTATTTATTTTTTTTAACAGGAATAAACTCTTATGGGTCATGAAAAGACACAGCATTCTAGTCTTTAATGCTTTGCATTTAGGACACACTTGAAAATGTGATTCAGTCTGGGATATAAAGTTGGTTTTAAGATTTTTTTTTCAACCAACAAGGCTCCTTTTGCCCTCCAAGTATGTCCCAACTGCTTGGTGGTTGTGGCCTCAGATGTTGCACCCTGCTAACAAACATCTCTGGCTGGAGGTAGTCAGGGATACTGATGACGGACCTGGCTTTGGTCCCACATTGGAGTGAGGTAAGCAAGAAGTACTGTGGCGGAAAAGATGTACAGCATGAACAGATGAGCTCTTGTGAAGCAGCTATAGAGGAAAGGATTCTGAGTTAAATTAACAACAAGATAACACATCAGTTAATAGAATAAAATCCCTGGAAAAAGGGTGAGTTTATAGACTTGAAGTAGTTCACCGACTTTCTGAGAAGATAGCAATTCACAAACCATATCATGCCACCAATTTTTTTCTGAAATTTGCAGTTGATTTCTGGTTTAAAAACAGTGCTGTGATATGACCTAAAGATGGGAAAGAAGTCAGCCCTTCAAGTTGCTTAAAAGATCAACTTCTTCATGTTCCCCAGCAATGTCAAAATCACTTAAACAGTATGCATCTAATTTAAAAGGAGAGGTTTTTTGTTCATGTTGGGATCTTCATTACAAATACACACTAACTGGAAATAACTCTGGGAGAAATGAAAACAGCTTTGTTTCCAAAAAGCAGATATGAAACATCTGTATTTAATTGCAGTTACAAAATATTCACATTGCTTTTAATAATAATTCAGTGACTGGAGGAGTCTCTGCCTGTGTCATAAGCTCTGCTCCCAGCCTAACAATGTCTAATAGTTACCTCCTATTCTTTTGTCTATTGGCCTGTCTGGCAGATGATCATGCGCTAGGCCCCATGCTCCTATCCAGTAAATTTAAAACATTTAACCCAGCAGCTACATGATTTTCGTTGCAGAACAGTTACTTATTTTTTACTCCATTTGCAACACTTCAGTTCTGTAATAACACTCTTGTAGGAACCACTGTCTAGGACTGGAGGGTGCCTTCCTCTTTGATGTTCTCCTGACAGCAGCCAGAGCTGCAGTCTCAGCACTTTCTTTTGGTGGCTGCTCCATTTTGTTATATAGTAAAATCTTTTTATAAATCAATAATAGTTCCCTTCATTGGAGTTCCATGACTGGAGGTTTTGTGTTTACTGGTGTGATATTAAAATCTTAGATTACCTTGCGTTAGTGTTATTTAATGTCCGCACCTTAAACCATAGATCCACTGAAGCATGCTTTCCTTCAGTTCACAGAATTATAGAATCATAGAATATCCCAAGTTGGAAGGGACCCATAAGGATCATCAAGTCCAACTCGATGGGGGTGTGTGCAGAAATTATTAACATTATGTACTCCATTTATGCCGAATCAAATTTCATAGATTGGAATGTAATTGACAGAAATCCAAATCTTATACCAAACCCAGAACAATGAATAACTCTCATGTTGTTCTTGTTAAATACAAATTTGATTAATAAAAGTAACCTGTGTAATATGCTTAATTTTGTACAGTGCTGTTTTGGGGATCAAAGGGGTTGAGATCAGGTTGCCTATGACCTTAGGAGCTGGTTGCCACCAGGGAGCTTACCTCTTGCAGTTGTCTGCAAGGGCTGGCAGTTGGTCCAATTCTATTGCTTGTTTTTCCTAGTGATGAGAAGAAAGTGTAAAATACTTCCTGATGAGACTTTCATGTGGCGAAAGCACTGGAACTGCAGTAGAAAATCCAGAGGGCACCTGTCTCTCTAGGCCGGTGAATGTTAAGGATTCATGTACTGGCAAGTACGTGGTTGCTCCAGCACCCTGTTGCTGTATTAGGCATTCTGCTCCTTGTGAAAGATCTGTGCTGGTATTTCTGGCTTGGTATGAGTCTGAAGTCCCTGGGAGACAAACAGGTTGTTGCTTATGTACCCTTAAGGACCTCATCTTCCTAGACGCATCAGGCCAATGTGGGGCTACAGTGCACGAGAATGCTTGCTTAAAAAAAAAAAAAAAAAAAAAAAAAAAAAAGTATTGGTTAATCAACTTAGAGACCCTTGATCTTGGAAACTCCAGCCCTTCATTTATTTCTTTGTCAAATGTGGAAACTGGGAATGCAAAGTTGTTGCAGACTGGGAAACATCATGAAACAGGCTTGGCTGGTCCTGCTTATCTCGAATTAAATACTGCAAGTGTATCTAACAGAATAATGTTTTCGGTTTGCTTTGTTTTCTCCTGTTTTTTACAATATATAATGAAGCTTTTATGTGTAAACTTCCTATCTGAGACATGAAAGGAAGCTAGCCTAAGAACTGTAATATTTATATAATCTTAATAGGTGAATAAGCTTCATTGTACTTCATGTTAACTGCTAGGCAATCAAATAGCAGCAGATAATTTACTTCACTCAGTGACCTCTTCCTTTTGCTGCAGCTTGAAGCATTTGGAGTTTTGGGTACCTGGCCTGTTATTATCCCTATAGTATTTATTGGTGCATTCAGCAAAAAATCTTGTGCTACATACAAATCTTCCATTCTCCATGTTCATAAATGGTGTTAACAGTATTGTAATCCTTCAGCTTGCCTTTAAAATTCTTACCTGTCTTCAGCATTGTGCTATGATAGTCATTTTTCTAAAATTTTAGATATATATTTAATTTATATAAAAAATTATAGTCACTGCTGACACTAACGCCAGCAACATGTTTGGTGCAGAAGACAGATCCGTTTTTCCTTCCTCTTCTTGTGGACCTGAGAGGATTGTAACTGAGCTGCAGTTTGGCTGAGCCAAAAGCAAATCAGAACAGACATCAGAGTAAATGAAACGGTATTAATCAAGGCAAAAGGTGATCATGACACACGCAAATGTTTTGATTGCTGAGAAGAGCTGTGAGACCGCAACACAGCCAGTTGTGGTATAAAACGTGGTTGCAGCTTTTTGAGAGCAGAGTGACAGATAAAGCTGCTCTAGGAGTATCAGGTTGTTGCCTGTGCATTTCCTGCTCTGTTTTTCACAGCATGATCTGTTATCTGTTTTTTTTTGTTTGTTCGTTTGTTTGTTTGTTTTTTAAACTGACTAAAATCCCTTATGAAATGCCCTTCTTATCTGTTCTTTTGCTAAGGTCTGATAATTATAGTCACATGCCTGCAATTTGTCTTATCTAATTTTACAGCCTGGTCATGTGAAAGGGAAGTAGAGCTGAGTGGGGGACTTGGGAGAAGAAGTCTTGAATGCCATTGCAATATGCCCCGTTGGAACATCCCGGTTGTCACTGTATCAGCTGTCTGGCTGCTAGGAGAGTGTGGAGCATTTCTGGGCTGACTGGAAGATTTTTGGAAGGAAACATCTGTGAGGCTTTCAGTTGTATTCACCTCGCTGTAGGAAGGCAGCAGAGAGGAGTGTGCTCTGAAACTTAAAGGTGACGGTTTATAGTAACACTGTGGCTAAAATTCACCACTCTTCTCATGTTAAGAGCGAAAGCATAAGAGGGTTGGGAGGGTGCACAAAGGAGGAAAAAGTCCTCCTACACACCACGGCTACGTTTACCAGAGCAAGCCACCTAGTGGTCACTGCGCGCTTTTTTTCATCTCTCCATAACACCGAGCATTGCAGGGATATCATCAAAACTTTTGTCGGCCATTGAGGCGTTTTCATACCTGTTTTGAGACATTATGTACTTACGGGGCTGTGGCTGCACCCTCTGAGCAGAGGTGGAGGGAGAAAAGAGGGGGCTGCTCCCTACTAGGTAGAACAAGGGAAGTGGAGTAACTCACCTTAGCATATTTTTATTTGATTTTTATTTCCTTTTATTTCCTTACCCTGCAGAGAATAACTAAAATATTCCCTGTACCATTCTGCATCTGTGTATTCGAGTGAAACTGCTCACATCTTTAACTTCCAAAACTACATCCATCCAAGTGATGAGTGTGTTAAGAGTTCCCCTCTGCAATCAGTTTGGAAGAGATTTAGGTTTGTGCTGGTAGTCTGGCAGTTTGTGCAAGCTCTGGGGACCCCTGACCAATCCCCAAGGCATTGATCAAGACAGCGATTTTCACACAGCCACAGTATGTTTTTGATTTCCATGGCTGTTATTGAATTAAACAGGTTGTTTTTGCAGAGAATAAGTGAATACAAATTAATTTTGTAGTCTGTGCCCAGGCAAAACAACAGTGACATTTTGGTAGTGTAAAACCAAGTCCTCAGTTTTATTTCTCCTCTGCATTGGCCCCAACCCAACACCTCTGTGAGATCCCATTTGGATGCTCAGAGTTGTAGGAAGGTTGTATTGCAGGGTAACACACAGAACATCAGGCCAGCTGACGAAGTGAATGTGCATATTGAGTATTTTAACATGGGTAGAGATGAATAGTCGAGGTCAGCAAGGAAATGGAGCAGAGTAGGCAAGTCCCATAGGGGTTTTTCTTCTGTGTATCCTTTCAGAAGGAAGGCAAAAGATCATGAGACTAATTGCACAGCTTCTAAAAATGTCTTCATAGTGTGTGTATTGTGGTTTTAGCCACAAATACAATTCTGCTATTAGAACCCATCTCCAATGTATGTGGGAGTTACAGGGCTACATTTGTCACCTTTTCCAAAACTTTTTTTTTTTCTTTTTTTTTTTTGGGGGGGGGGGGGGGTGGTTCAGAAGTATGCTTCAGTAACTTAAAAGCCTAATTCCAGGTTTTTTTTAAAAAAATCCTGAGGAACCTAGAGCTAATAAAATAAAATAAAATAAAATAAAAAGTAGGATTTTCGGCTGCCAAATCACCAAGGTACTTGTTGTAAATTAGTCTCTTGTCAATAACAAAATTCTAGCACATAATGGAAAGTTAGCCCAAACTCTTGGTTATGATGACGTTCAAAAATGTTTTTTGTTTGTTTGTTTGTTTTTTCCCCGTTTTTACCCTCTCACTGGTAAACAGTTTCCAGGCATTCTAGGGATCTGGCTAATGAATTTTGGTACATTTGGGGTTTGCAATATCACACCTCAAAAGGCTGTAGAGTAAGTTGACTTCAGACACAAAGCTACACAGAAAAGGAGAGAGCGGCATGTGCCCCAGCTGCAAGCAATAGAATTGCACTTATTTTCCGAAAAGACTGAACATTTTCTTCCATTTTCTGTTGTGTTTTGTTTGTTTGTTTTCTTGTTTGTGTTCTTCCAAACAAACAAGCAAACAAACACTGAGAATATCTGGTCAAAAAGGATCACTTTCAGCTGGAATAGAATGGACTATCTAGACGATCCTCCATTCTCTTCACTAATACTGCGTAAAACAAATAACTCTAACAGCCAGCTGGCCGCTTTTCTTCCCATTTTCAGCATAAGTGCTCATTTTAAGTTGATGCTTTAATATGCAGAGGGATTTTTCATAATGCTTAAAAGGAGTTAAAGCATGAAGACACTTAAAGAAATGAGATGTTAAGTCTTTAACTAATGGGATTATACAGTATAGACCTTTTAAAGATGGCTTGGCCTAAGTGATCCAGCAGCCATAAAGACCCTATTATAGGTTAACAACTTATTTTGTGGACAATGGTCCCTTTTGAAGAACTCATGCAATCAAAATTTAGATTTGTGCAAAGAGCTTAATGTTATTGAAGTCTTTTAATATAAATGTATGAGCTCTTCTGAGCCAGCTGTGTATGCTTCTGTGTGCATTTTTCTATAATGATGGACCTTTTGCATGTTTTAATAAGTGAAAATAATCTTTACATTTCCTTGTCTCAAAACAACATTATCTCCTTTGTGATCCCATGAATGCCATCCATTCAAGATTATATTTTTGTAGGAACAAGAGGGATAAAAAAGTTCATACTTCAATATTTAAGAATGCAGTGGTTTTTCTCTCAAAAAAATAAAAATAAATAAACACACCCAAAATTCAAGATTTGAGTATTTGAGAACATAAAGATGCAGTATGGTTTCTATAAAACCTTATTGCCTTCACTGCTGGTGAACGTCAGCCTGCCTTATGGGAAAAATAAGGAATTTCTGAAGAGATGTCAATATCCTCCTAAACAGTCTAAAGTCAAATCTCACCTTCAGATTCTACACTTTTAAAGGATCTTTCTCTGTGGTTTCTAGGACCTGATCCAAACCTATTAAAATAAATTAGATATTAGTATTGACTTCTGAAAATTTTACATTATGTCCTAAACATATCTTATTTTGGTAGACTTTTCACAGAAGTCAATGGGGACTTTTCCAAGTTAAGAAAACCTCCAAAGAGTGTTACAGATAATTTCAGATAATCTGTTGTGGTTGTCCATGCTTTTGAATTGAGCCACATCTGTCAGGATGATTTGGACTTCTGTGTTTCGGGTGCAGAAGAGGGGGGCTTGTGCAGGCATGGTGCCCATCCTGTGGATCTCAAGCTCTTGACCCCACATGGACCCCATGGTGCAGATATGTCATACCACTGGTGCAGGACTGTGTGGACAAGAAGTCTTGGCTGCTAAGAATTCCTCGCTCCTGGAGGATGCAAACCATCAGAGGCCGAGGAAGTTGCATTGCAATGGGAGCAGGAGGCATTCTCAAAGTGGCTGTGGCCTACAGGCATGTTTTGTGACTCCATCAGAGAGCCTCTATCATCTCTTACTTCTCAACTACCTCTGATACTTGCATTTTGGTCAGCTTTGTGGTAGAAGTTGGTGTATGTCTTATGAGGTCAGGAAGAATTATGACTTTTGGACTTGTGGTGGATCCTACTGGCAGAGTTTTCTTGACGTTAAGTCAGAGTGCTACCCTGGTGAGCCCAAGGGCCAAGACCCACTTCCCCAAGGGTTCCCAAGATTGCCTGGGGAAGATGGAGGTGGCTGGTATAATTGTACCCAAAGTCCTACAGCTGCGACGTTGCTACTGCAGCTGTAATATAGTTAATTGGCATTGGGGGGAACAGGGGTAGGGTGTCTATAATCTTCCACTAGAAAGGACTTGAATGGTAGGAGAATGAAGCTCAGTGGTGATTGGTTTGCATAATTAATGTTATTGAATTTCACAAATCTTACAGTTAAGAATTTTAAAGAATAAGAAAAACATATGAACATCTGCCACTTATCTATATAGTTTTGCATGGCCTTGCAGAAGTGTTTGGGCAAAGGAAGAAACTCAGATGTTCCTATAGATAACAGTGATGCCAGACTTAGGACCATGATATGCTGCTTAACTACTCCCACTCCAAATCTGCTTATGCCTGTTGCATTCATTCATGGTTTTAATGCATCCAGTTTCCCAAAAGGAAAAGTAATAGCATGCTCATTTTGCTGCATGATGCCTAAATGGTACATCTACATTGGAGCACGTGGAGACACAAGAGCTTGCTGGCCCTGCAATGGGGAAAATGGGGACCGTGCTCCATGGCTGACTGCTGAGAGCTAGATAGGAATTAACAGACTACAGCTGTGGTAAGGTAAGCCCCTGCTCTCTGTTAGCTTCAAGATCTTAACAGCATTTTGCAGTGTGAGCAAATTTCCCCAAGTGTCTTGTCTGAGGTCTGCAGAAGAAACCAACGCCAGGTTAGCTGCGTCCCTGGGCCAGGCTTCCATTTAAGGCATGACATGTTTTGCTAGAAATGCAGCTCTGTTGCTGGCAAGGAAAGGGGCCTGATCCAAAACCAACTAAAATCTTCAGTAGGATTTAGATTAAGCCCACAAATCCTGATTCTGCAGAGATATAAGCTTGTGCATAACTTTACATATGTGAATAGTCTCATTGAGGTCAAACAAATTAAAATAATGCATGAATAATGAATTAAAATAAAGCGCCTGCTTGTCTTGGCAGTATTGGGGCCATAATGAACTGGGAAAAAAAAAAAAAAAAAAAAAAAGCTGACTTTTTCACAGCTATTGAGGTGTTATTTCAGTGTGTGACAATTGTATTTACATGTACCATACAAATTCGAAATGAATGGGAGTGTTTGTTCATCTGTGTCATGTATTTGGGTCAATAAGGGATCCCATATGGCTTCAAAGGTTTGGCTTTTCTGGTCTTCTCAGAAAAGCACCTGAAAGCATATATCCTAGAGGGATCAGTGGGTGTTTTTGCTGCACAGAGACTGCAGGATGAGGATTGCAGGCCTTATTAAAAACGGGTCTATATTGATGGAAAAAACAGTGTGACAGGCCGAGTTAGGAGTCTGCAATATTGCAAGGGCATTCTCATTCTATGAGAAGCCAGTTCATCTCCAAAATTAGGTAAGAAAAGTTAAATGAACTCTTGTAGGGACAAAGCAAACCTTGTGCTGAGGTGCCACTGATACATACTGGTGCCTGCAATGACTTTGCTGCCCCGCCCGCCCCCTCCCTCCCCCCGCCTTCAGTCCTGTGTTTTGTTCCCTAGGCTTCTCTCAGCTGCCACTGAAAGCTGTTGCCTTCCTGCTCCTCACCCATGAGGCAAAATCAGTGAAAACAGCAGCCCTGGGCTAGCATACATTCTGCCCTGTCTATCCTCTGGCTCCAATGTGATGCTTCATCTGGGTTCAAGGCGTACAAGCTTCCCTCCAAACACATGGTGCTTCTGTGGATGGTGCCTGCTTGCATCCAATTCAGTTTTGCCCTTCTGCATTTTGGGTTGAGCTCCATGCATTCAGGTTTTCTGAGCAGCAGGTCATTATTGCCCAGGTAAAGGAACTTGGTGTAGAGGGGGAAATCACCCCTGTCCAACAGCTGGAAGAGATGCAGGCCAGTGGAGCCCTCAAAATGGAGGCCGAACAGAATGTAGGTTATGGGCCACGAGAGCAGCTCTGTACACAGGGCAGATCCTACCCATAGTGTTTAACTGTGATGCTTATACTTAAAAAGTCCTCTGTGCTTTATTAAATATTTCTAAAACCTGCTTACTTAGGAAAGTCAATACTATGCCAGACACAGCATAAATACAAACCTATTGATGACAATTTCTTCATGTGAGCTGAGCTAGACTATTCTCCTAGTGCAAGCACTGCTCTGGGTCTTATCAAAGGCAGAAATGCATTTCAAAGACAGTTCTTATTTTCATAGTTCCCAAAACCTGAGGGGCAGGGGGACAAAGCTCTGAACTGCTGGCATGGCCTCACCAGCCAGACTTCAGAACACTCTGCTTGCTCTTGGCAATGTCAGGTCTTCAGGGAGGAGATGGAGCTTACCAAGCAAAAGGTATGATTCCTGTAGCCTGTTGAGGCAGTTACTGAAAATAGAAGCCCCTCAAAGTGGCAATCAAATGGGACAGTCTGGCCCAAGCTGTAGGTTTCAGGAGCCAAAGACTATATTGCAGTATTAAGCTAACGTCATTTGTGAGTGAAACAACCTCCCTTTTTGAACTGGGATTCTGATGACTCTCTGCAGTGGCTGTCTCAAGAGTGACACATAATATTCAAACAACTTGAACCAGAATCAAAAGGGATAGAAGACAAGATGTTTTTGATGTCCATACCAGCTATCTGGAGAGTCAAAGTAGGTGTATTTGGGGAAAAGCTGAAGAAGATCCATTACCTAGGCTGAAGGTCATGGGGAGACCACCCCAAGGACGAAATGCCTTGTCCCCTGTGCACAGTGGTTAGGGAAGAAGCAGGGCATGCACAAATACCTACAGGGAACAAATCATAATGGAGCTGCACTATGGGTGATGAGAGGCTTCCACTGTTGCCTTTGTGGGGAAAGCTCAGGCTGGTTGGGAATTTCTGCTTAGAGTAGCATTGTATAATTGGGGGCGAGGGGGGGGGGGGGAAAAACTCCAGGTGGTGGGGAAAATTTATTGCAATGCCAATGTCTCACAGTAATCAGAAGAACACATTATCTCCTACATTGCCTTCCTCACCAGTAGATCACAAAAGGGAACATATTACTCATATTAAATGTAGGGAAACAAGGAACAATGACTTTCTTCAAGTTGGCCATCCATTGCAGTAACCCCTCAGCACTGGGCAATCCCAGTGCAGATGTACGTCCTCTCAGCCAGACCAAACAGACCTGGGCAAGAATACTGGCTCCACTCAGCTCCTAGCGACAGCAATCCTAATGACAGTTTTGAAAACACTTTAATGATTTTGTGTGTTTGTGTTTATGAAGAAGAAACAGTGAACAATGTCACTGAGAAAGTTCCACTGTATCCAAATTATCTGTTGGTATTAACTGTAGCTTATAAGTGGTTTCAGACCCACAGAATCACTCCTGTAAATATCTCCTTAGGCACAAAAATAATTCTTACAAAAAATCATTTTATGGCATATGTGCATTTGCTCTTCATTTGCTGTACACTTTCAAGCTACCAAATGCTATTAGTTTTTCAAAAGGAAAATTTCCTGCCAAGTGTATTTATATATTTTAACTAGAAATTATTTGGAAGGATGAGAAGCCTGAGCAGCTGGTAAACTTTTCTTGATTATTTTCCCCTACATTTCTAATAATGAACTCAAAGGATTTTAGCACCTTAAAAATACTTCACCTAAACAGATTATACGTAGGCAAATTTTGAACTGTACAGAAGTTCTGGAACACAGAAATGGTGATGGGGTTAAAAAAAAAAAGCTAGAGGAAAGGAACAGAGGAAATAAAAGGCATTCAGAGAACACACAGAGGAAGTTAATGAAGAGAAGTCCACTATAGCAGACTACATTGTCACTGTAGTGAAGGGCTTTGCAGTATTACAGGGATGTATTGAACAGCAGGTGGTTTCTTATAATGCCAATGATTTTGTGGGTGGCTCTGGGCTACATGCAGGGGGAAAGCAGAGGAAAAGAAGAGGATATCATGGGCTAGGAAGGGCTGAGGGATCAGTGCTTGAGGAGTGGATCCCTCTACCTCCCCAGTGTCCAGACACAGTGCAAGCTTTCCTGGGGCAGAACCTGTTGTCCCTTCACTAAAGTCACCGTGCTGGAGGGGGACAGGAGGACAGATGAGCCATTCCCACACACGGCCCAACATCTGCCAGGACCCCACTGTACCACACTAGAAGCCCCACCAAATAATCTGAGCGTGCCCCAGGATCTGCTGTGCCAAAGCATTGATGGTGAGCTTTGCCATCACTGTCCATGAGGAAGAAAGCGTGCATCTCTGTAATGACTGGGGTGGCAAATTTTGCTCCTGTAGTAGAAGTGCACTGAGGTGGCTCTGAATGGCAGTTTAGAAAGATGATTATCTGCTCTGCTGTGCCTCTGGAGGAGGCTGGTGCATGAACCAGACCAACAGAGGGGTAGAAAAATTTGTTCTGCAGGGCAGGATGGAGATTGGTGTTATTTTCGGGGGGTTGCACAGCAATAGTGCAGTGGTGACAGCCCTGTGTGGAGTCTAGTAGTACCATACAAACAATACTGCTGTTGTGGAAGCAAGCATGGATTTTGTGGCCCCGGATGTCTTCAGTTAAAATGTTTTTAGATTGTTTTGGAGGGCTTTTTTTTTTTTTTTTTTTTTTTTCCAAAAAATCTCCCATTCAAAGAGCAGTCTAAGTGTAGGGTATATGGCTTTAAACAAACATGAGCTTTCTGAAGGGAAGACTGACTTCATGGTGTGTTCGTACAATACATGGCACAAATATGTTCTATTGGATTATTTTAGTTCACATAATAGAAATAACTAGTAATAGATGTCCTAAAGAGCTGTGCAGAAGAAAAAGTCCACTGTAAACAAAACTAAAGATGTACTTTAGGATCCTGTTTTTGAGAGCACTTTGACTGTGCTATACACTTTAATAATATATATGTAGACTTGTGTTGTGTTCCCCCATCAGTGAAATTGCACCAAGTAGTAAGATTATACGCTAAAAGTGCCATTACATAAGATTGTGGCCTTGTCCAATTTTCCTTGAGTACACCAGGAACAATAGGAGGTCATGAGCCACGCACACACTCACAGCTCCAAATCCTCTCCTAGTCAGCTGTATCTCAAAAGATTTTCCCTCTCCCTCTGTTTACTCCCAGGGTTGAGTTTTATTGTTTGGTTTGGTTTGGTTTTTCTTTCTGGCAGTCTTTTGGCTTATCTGGTCTTACCTATTGATTCTTGCTTAAACAGTGTCTGAGTTTTCAGTTTGCTTGAGGACAGTCTCCTGTTCCCTCATAGCTTAGGGAAGCAGAAAAGGATGGCAAAGGCAAGGGGAATTAATGATGTTTCCCTACAACATCCTACTAGCTGGAGCATTCTCTGGGGAAAGGGAGTCTGGAGTGTGGTCTGCTGCTCCTTCAACCCTCAGGTGTCTGCCAGGCTGTCAGCTTTGCTGGAATCGTTCCCTCCAAAGGTTTCCTTGTAGAACGGAGAAGGCAACACTCCTGTGTTGCTGTGAAAAACTTTGATTTTGGTGGCTGATTTTTTATGACCAAAAGTTGTCTTCAAGATTCTTGTGCAACTTCACTATATGTTTTCCAGCAGTACAGGAAGGTGAAGAAGTTATTCTGTATTTGTAAAATGAATGAATAGGTTAATTGGCAGTTACCTGTAGTCTAACTGGAAGATATTAGCATGAAGGCCATCTGTAAGGGCAGAGCACCTCAGGTGATGTGTCACTTCTCAGCTCTGCAAGGAGACTGAAAGATGGCAGTGCTGCCACTGCTGTGTAAAGGTGCTTGGAGGAACAGGGCAGTCAGATGTATGGTTTCCATGCAAAATGAAGAAAGGAAATGGAGAGGCAAGAGCAACAAGTATTGCACCGAAGTGGAGTTGCTGTGGCTCTTCCAGGGACAAGGATGCTCCTGAAGGAATTGAGCTTGGTTTCTTTTACTTGCAGATAGCTCTGAACTTACTTTGAGTAGCTCTCAGCAGGAGTCTGGTGCTCTGGTACATTTAATAGACAGCCGGAGCACAGGGATTTCCTGTTTCTTTAATGAGATGGAAAATAAGTGAATCTCTCTCATTTGACTGGTGGTTGTAACCCCTCTACTCCAATTGGCTCCTGCCCTGCAATATTTTAAACTGTTTTGCAAGCAACAAAAAATGTAAGCTCAGCTCTTCATACTATTCAGCTGAAGTCGGTAAAACTCCAAAAATTACATGAAAGAGAAGAAGATGGAAAAAAAAAAAATACCCACCACAATAGGCAAAGCACATGGGCTGTGAAACTGCTGATAGGGAAAATGTTTTCATGATGTAGTGAGTGCTCTGATTCACTCTTCTCCTTTGAGTCCAGTGTTGTTCCCAATTGACACTGACAGGAGTTTTGACAGTAGAGTGCACAAGAGCAAGATGGGGCCCTTCCCTTTTTTCCTGTGGATGCTGTCTGATTGTTGGATATTTTTGTTTGCAACAATCCCAGATCCTCTTGTTCAGTTTTGTGAGCATTCCCCATGTGTGCTACACATCCCCCTGAGGTGGCACAGGATCACCACTCCCCACCCCTGTGGATTTCACCTGGGGACTCAAGTGGCTTCTCCTGACATTCCTAAAAATAGGAACCCCCAGTTTCAGACCTTGGGAAGGTCCCCGACATTTTGAGGCTGTTGGAAATCTTCTCTCCCTGCTGCTGATGACTGAAACCTCCTTATTCCTGGGTCTACCAGATCATCAGGCAGAAAAACCAGCCCATATGAGGTATTTGCTACATAATGGGCCTTTGCAATCTCACTAATCTCCACTTCAACCTCTCATTTTTTCTGTCACTTCAGTACACCCGGACTGCAAACCATCCCAGCAAAAAAAACAGGTATGGGGGTTATGGAGCAAGGCAAGTTTGTAAATACTAAGGAGGGAGGCCATGTAAATCTGTTTAGGCAATTTTCATGTTGACAGTTGGCATTTAGTACTTAAATAACTGTGTAAGCAATTTGGGAATAATGACCAGTGTGCTCAGTGCAAATGCTTTTAAATCTTCCTTAGCTTTTCTGTGCTGAAAGCTCTATGAAAATACCCTTTAGAAAGCAGACAAGCAAACATCACAAATTGTTGGAGGACCTTATAATTTTGATTTAGTTACAGAAATAGAAGCTAAGATTATCCTACCTGAAACAAAGCATTTCTGATAAATGCATCTAAGAGAATGTGTATCCCAGTTTCAATCCTGAAAGTACCCATTCTTAAGTCAAAGTCATGCTTCAAGGCCTTTGTTACCAGAATGACAAAATCTTCCCATGTGGTCTCTCTAATATTATCACAAATGGCCCTTTTAAGTTTGACTGACAGCTCAGGCCAGTGTTCCTTTGATTATGAATGAGGTAAAGTGTTTGCATAGAAAAATGGTGTTTTATAGAAGATCTCTCAGCAGTAGCACTAGTGAAATTTTCAAACACAGAGTTTACTCATTTAAAAGTGGGGGTTTGGCTGAAATAGCAAGAAATCTGTCTCTTTTTTAACTATTGAAGTTGCTGTATATGGCATAGAAATAATTCATTTTTAAAATGCTTTTAACTGCATTTTTGAAGACAAATAGGACAAGAGCTAAATATTTAGTTTGGCACTCAAAATATGGTTTTAGCTCTGTGTAATTTGGTTGTTTTTTTTTGCTTTCCATATAATTTAGTTTATAAAGTGATTGAACTTCCATGTTTAGGCAAGCTGTAAGCCTGGTGGTGCTGGTTCCCACTAGTGACATAACTTCTATACTTGGAAAAAGTCTAACAGGTAGAATTTATTTTAAGGAAAAAGAACACATGTTTTCTTGCTAGCATATACTAAAATTTAAGGGATGTCCAATAACTTAAAGCTTGTCCCTTGTTAAAATTTGTGGTCCCAAGGTATGTCAGAGAAAACAACTTGCAAATAAAGCTGAGTTAAGCACAAAGAGAATCTTTATTTGCTTTGACATTCATGCAACTGATCAAGTCTTGGGTATGATGCAGTGGAATATAAGAAAAATTAAGGTTGTAACACTATGCAGTAGTAATGAAAATACCTTATACCAGAATGGAAACACTAACTTTACATCAGTGCTGGAAAATATTTAGAAGATAAACAATTTAAAAAATAAAAAATAATAAAAAAAAAATCAAGCAGTTTCTTCATAGGAGGGACTGTTTTATTGGTTGGTAAAAATAAATTTTAAAAATACATAAAGAATAAACAACACATGTCAATGATGTCTATAGCTTATTAGTTTATCTGATACAATGAGATACATTCTGTTTGAATTCCTGTTAGATGCAAACCAAAATATTTCCATGATATCATCATACATTTTCTCTTCCTCTGGAGAACAGCCAGCCAGCAGAAAGTCCTTTTTCTTTCTTTTCCATCAGTGTCAGGGGCAAATCAGACATTACTTATGAAACCCTTTTGATTACTCCATGAAGCCAATGTTACTTGTATGAAAAAGGAAAGGGGTTTTGACTGACCGTGAGGATACCCAGATGTTGCTCTCAGGCATGTTTTCTTGGCTCAGCAGCCCATGCCCACTGGGAGGAAACTGGGGAAGGTGTTATCCCAGAGCTGTTCATCCATCTCTTCAGGCACTGTGAATACCTGGGTCTTCTGTAGGGAAGAACTAAAGAGTGGTTTCCTTTGTCGAAGGGACATCTTTTCCTGAGGACATTGCCTAGGAAATTGATATGCTATGCTTACTGTAGGCAGGATTGGCAATCATGCATCGTATTAAGGGTTCTTGACATATTTTAGAGTAGGTAGTAGTGCATACGTACATGGATATTTGTAATCAAAGGATAAGTTTCCTTAATCCCTCCAACTTTTCATAGGCATGCAGAAATGTTAAGAGGAGACTCTTAGCAAATTTGGAATCTCCTTTTTGTACATCTGCCTACCAACTGGCCTCATCAAAAATCTCTACAAACCTTAAACTGTGATTGTAAATATTTCACTCTGGATCTGCTGTGCTTATAGACAAGCTGCAGATACGGTAGTCTAGGATGTACTAGAGAAGTTGAAGGCCTAGGAGATGGAAGATTTGTGTTGAGACTTGCTCCACCTAACTGCAGATTCCTCTGTGAGCTGCTTAAACTGACTGAGGCTCCCTTTGAAGGTAATCAAAATAGTTGGCAAATTTTGAGATTCATGCCTAAGGTTAGGTGCATTGTATCCTAGGTCTTGGCCTCTAGCCTCATTTTTATCATTTATTGCTTGACTTTAAACTATTTGCTTCCCTCCTAATTCTGTTTCCCCTTCTCCTCCTTGCCTCCTTGGAGTCTGAATTTTGTGGGCCTGTTCATCTCATCATGTGCTTGTACACTCTGTAGCTGGGCATCTCAAGTAGATTACTAGATGCTACCAAAATCCAGCCTATAACTCCATATGAATACTAGGCTGAAAATTTGCTTTTCTATCAGATTAGCCTTTTCCCTATATTAAAAAAAAAAAAAAAAAAAGATGAAAAAAAAAAGAAAAACTATAGGGATCCTTCTTTTCCTTTGAAATAGGAGTTGTCCTGCTACCAGCTGTACAGCATCACCTCTTGCTGTGTATACAGAGGGCCAGCATGACAGCTAGATGCAGGACAACTCCTGCAGAAATTTTTCCTGCTCAGGGAGAGAACATTTCTTTTTCCTCCTTTCTTTGCCAAGGGGTTCCCATAGCATCCTTTCTTCCACTCCTCTTGCCAGGTCTGATTTGGGAACATCACTCTAGAAAATTCAGCTGGACTAGTGCCCCTTTGAGATTAATATATTTGACTGAAAGATAGGGCAGTGCAAAATTTACAGGGTGGGGAGGAAATCAAGGTGATCAATAACAGCCTTTGTGATTTGCCTTAGTCTCTTGTCTTTAGGAATTAAGGTTAAAAGGCATATAGATTAAAAAAACACTGACATATTCTACTATATTACATCAGATTTAGGGTCACTTCTTCTTCAGTATTTAACCTACTGTTCATTTGCTATTAGACTTATTTTTAATATAAATCTATATGTTGCGGTGTATCTTGGAAATAAAAGCAGTGACTACACCAGTTAAAACAGAAAGGGTCCATGCTAATTTCTGTCCCTACTTTCACTTCTGGCCCAGCACTGTGGTGCATGATCTCTACAGTCTCTACTCTATTTGAGCCATGCTGTCATGCCACAGGAGAGATAAAGCTCCTCTTTTAAGGAGCAGTGCTGTCAGCAGGTCCACACCAAGGCCAAGGGGACAGAGTTGCATGTGATCCTGTTCTTCCTTTATTTGAAGGATAAATATGCTTTTAAGGTGGAGATGACACGATCAAAGTCATTTCACTAGTGACTCAATTCATAATTCCACTCTGGTCTTCAGATGTGTGTTCCCTATGTCATTCAATTACTGAATTTTAGCAACTTTTTCAAGGAGATTTAACATTGCATATTATTAAATGGTTAAGATCTTGGAGTTTCCCTCTTCCTCTGATCACTTATTTCTTCTTTACAAGACACAGGAGAGCAGGGTTTAAATAGCAAATTGATATCTGCCATACAGTCACATGGAACTTGTCTATATTTAGATTGATGTCTTTAGCAGCTATGCTCATCAGGATCATCCTCAGCCAGAAAGACTGTAATTATGGCATTCAAACAAACCAAAGTATTTCTTTCATGCTGGTTTGAATCTGGAGTCTCATCAATGAATTTGCCTGGTGTAATGAAAAATAGTATCTGCTTCCCATTGCACAGACAAGGCTTCAATTAGAGTTTAAACCAGGTGGAAACCATGTCAGTTTTTAAAGTATAGCTACAAATATCTACCTGTTTTGTGAACATAAGAAGGCTCAGGTCCATGGTATAGTCACATCGTTGTTGTGACCACGAGAATATAAACTAGAGACAGAATCATTGTTCAGAATAATTAGCATAAGTCAAGAAAATGGGGGGGTTGGCACATGAGCTTTTCCCAGACCTTGAAACTTTTACTGGTTAAGAAATTGCTGAGTTTAAATTTGAAGGAAATTAAAGCTTTTAAAAACTTTTCTTGCTAGAGTTGTTCTTTAACAAACTTGACTGCTTAGAACTTAGTGAAAAAATCCAAGCTTTAATGAAAACACTTGAAGGTGTTACAAACTGAGACAACTCTAGTATCAAAGTTCTCAGTGTTCAAAAATTCTGCAGACTGAAAGAGCTAGTAAGAGTTCATGGCTGCTGAAACTGGAACCCTAAAACAGCCTGGAACTTGACAACTTTGGGTTCTGAAGACCTCTTCTGGAAGCTTTTTGGTCTATTAAGTGAAAGTGAATTTGCTCACATTTATGTCAGGCTGTTTTATGTGTCAGGCCTACTGCCACCACAGCCCTGACAGAACTACCGCTGCGGTTGTAGCTGCTCTCTGGTGGCAGGATGCTGTAATTGTTCAAGGGAGTACAAGCAACACAATTATGTTGGCAGAGCAGTGTGATCTGTGATGTGGACAAGGCTTTCAAGCACCAACCTGATCTAACCTTCTGGAAGTTAATGGTTGCATTGTCTGAAGTATCTTTTTAAGTAGAGGTGGAACGTCATTCAAATACTCCATGGAAGGACTGGTCTTCTTACAGAAAGAAGAGAGAGAGATTTTGCCAATAGCAGTGCAACTAACTTTCTGAGATGCCTGGCAAATGTGGGGTGAAAAAACCAAGTGTATATAATTAATGTAGTTTGAAAAGGCCTGTGCTTGCACCTGATTGTGCTGAGCTGCTCTTGGAGCTAGTGTAGGACCAAGCCTCCTTTGTGTGGAGCAGTAGCCAAACACCAAGAAAGCACACCTCTTTTGCCCCTACAAGTCTACCCACAAAGGACAGCGTTGCCTCAAAGGTAGGCATGGCAAAGCTTTTGTAGTTCTATTGTCTATTCCAATGATGCAGAAAGCAAAGTAAAATGTCCTTGGAAGGATATTACGAGACTTCTAGGAGATTTGAAATTTTCTCACTTGTCTGTGGTCAGTGACACTGTATTTCCTAGCGAGCCATCAACAGACACTAAATGCTTATGCTTATTTATTTGTGCAGAGAAGCTGAGTAGAAGAGGCTTGTGTGTTCATGGTTTGTTTTTTTATTTTTTAGTTTAAATAAGAAGGCCTTTGCCAGAGAAAACAAACCAGTTTTTTTCTCTTACTCATCTCTCAATGTGATGTAAATGCCGTACCATAATTCAGTGTTGTTAATTAATATGTACTTTCCATTACCTTCCTCCTGGAGAGTTCATTATCTTGAGGAATGTAACTCTTCATTCAAACATTTCATTTTGTAGAAGGAGAAAGAGACAGAGGCGCAAAAGAAGTACTTTAACTAGATTGTGTAACAATGGCTGTGATAATAATTGTCTGGGAGAATTATATGGAGGTAACAAAAGGCCTCACAAAATGAGTACATTACAAAGACTCTTTTATGACTGAAAAATACTGATGTCCTTAAAAAAGAGAGAGGGAGAAATAGGAGTTGGGTGATTTTGTAGGAAAATGCAAAGATTACATTGAAGTTTGTCTTCACACAGGGAAAGGCATTTCCTTAGGACTTCCAGATTAAATTTTATATTTTTTTCTGTTTCCTCACTCCTGTTTCCACAGCACATTTTCTCACATTCTCTGTGCTGTACTCTCCTGTACTCTCTCCTCTTCTAACATCTGTGAGAAGCTGGGCTGGTCAGCCTGACCTGGTCTCCGACAGTTTTGCATTCATGAAGCTGAGCAGCTCTGAGATTTTCTTCAGCCACTGTGCCAGTGTGATTTTTCTCCGCACAGACAACTCATGCACAATTTGTTTTGGTAGTCTAAACCTGGTGGTGGTATGTCACCTTTTAGGATGTGGTTGTGCAAATGGTTCCAGATGAAGTAATCCTGGGTCTGCCCTGAATCCCACTGTGTTCAATGAAGAGAGGCTGGGGACATATAGGGTAAACCAGAGGGAGATAGGAAAGAAGAGAGGCAGAGGGGGTATACTAGTTATTCTGGGCACCCATCACCATGACAGCTACCTATTATTAGATCTATCATACACACACTTATTTCCACAGCATGCAGAAGGCTGGTCTACTAGTTGAAAGATGGTTTTCTGCCCCTTTTAAAAATGTCAGACTCTTTATTTGGACCCAGCTGACACGTGGATTCAAGCTTGTTAGTTTTTTCTTAACTCTAATTTATAATCGTAAGTCTGTTTTTCTTATCATACATTTCTGCTGAAAGGTTGCACTTGCCATCACCATTTGGAACTCTGTAGCCATGTGTACCGAACACTGTGTTCAGAAATTCTTATTTTTGTCACCAAAGTACAGCTGTATCGTAAGGGTGGGACAGAATTAGAATAAGGTATAATGAAGTACTGTAGGTTGTTAATACATATGACACTTAACAGCACTTTGGTATGTGGAAGTGAGCTATTTTACACATCTGGATAAAAGGGAAAAATGAGATTGAAATTTCTTTAAATCTAGCAAGGAAGGTGTCGTCTTCAATGTAGCAGATGGTTTCTTCCTGTAGCTGATGGCTCCCCAGGTGATGACCTTTCCATGGCTAGTGTTGATAGGTACTTTAAAGGGATAAGAACATGGGGGAAGGAAAATCTGCACTGAAAAAGCAATTTACTTATTTTGCTGAGAGGGTAGTTGTTAGATCAGCTCTCTGAACTGGCTGATTATGTAACCAGAAGGGCCGCTCTCAGTGTTAGAGGAGAACTGGGATATGTGAATGGAAGCAGGAAAGGTGGCAGGGCTTGGTACTCCCAGCCCATGTTGCCCTGGTGGAGCACTGTTGACCCACTGCAATATCCTTTTTCCCCACAGGAAGACAATTTTCAAGTTGTGTGCTCAGCGCTTCCTGCAGCTTTCTCCTGACTGAAGCCTGTGGTTGAAGGCAACATGGTGACTGTCCTTGTGGTCCATTGACAGGCCATGGTTTGGGTCTGCATCTCCAAGTGACACTGAGTCACTAGAGCTGGCTGGGAGACAGAAGAAAAGAAACTGTTTAACAGAAAAATATGGAAAGAGGCAGTGGTTTTTCAGAGTGTGTGAGGAGGAGAAACCAAGCAATGTTAATCTAATTTTTGACTACAGTGTTTGTAATTCATGTGCAATCAGGGCTGTCCTGAACTGAGGACCAGAGGCGGGACCCAGTACCTGCCCTTCCTCTGGGGTGTGGAGATGCTCAGAGCCAGGCTGGTGGTATCAGGGCCCTGCAACAAAGTTGGTGGCAGTCCGGATGACTTCTTCCAAGCCAGAGATCCGGGACCTCTGCAACAGCATGGACTCCCAGACCCCCAAAAACTGTGCCCAAGAGGGAGGGGCTTGCGCAGCCCCCACTCAGGGAGCACAGGGCAGAGATGATTTTCCAGGGCTGCCTGCTCATCTTGGCAGATGCTCCTTCCTTAATCCTTCCTCTCTTCGCCTTCTTCCAAAGAGCCCCTTTCCCCAGCCAAAGAGTGTTTTCCCCAGACAGTCACTAAATCAGGCAGATGTCTCCCTTCCCCCACCTGACACAGCCACCACAAATGCCTGCTGATCAGTCCTTTCATGTAGTCTCTGCTCTTTGCTGCTTTGGTTATTAAAAGATACACACACATAAGGGGAAAAAAAAGGGGGGGGGGGGGGGGGTAGAAAAAACACCACCATACTGCTGCTAACACCTTTATGGTTGGAGCAGCATCACCAGGTGTACAAATAGCAGGGATCTTACGGCAGTGCAATGTTTAGCCAGCCAATCCATGCCAGACTGAACGATGGAGAGGGGGTTGTAAAATTATTCCTGCGGGCCTGGAGGGGTGGAGCATTCCTTTCTCTGCTTGCATTGAGTTACAGCAGTCCTGGCCAAGCCCAGGTCTGTGATGCTGGTGTTGTAAATGGAGGGCCACGCTCTGTCAGCCCTGTTTTTAGGACAAAGCCCCAGTCCTGGCAAGCTGCGGTCATGAGCCCCGTCCTCTCCCACTGCCCAAAACAAGGCAAGAGTCAGAGTCCAGCCGCTCTTCACACTGCCCAGCACATCCTGCATCCTCCCCTTGTCTCGCCGCAGCGCACATGGAGCATCCGTGCCGTAGTGAATGAGCACGGCTGTCGTGCAATAAAGGATGAGACCTTGAGAAAGAAAAGTCAAAAGCATCTAGGGAAGAAAACAGGTTGGACATGTAAAGAGAAAAGAGTTCAAGAGTTTCACCAGTGAGCCATGAAATGAAAAGTAACAGCTGATGTGCTGGAGGAAAGGAGCAGACTCATCAGCAGAAACTATGGATCCAAGGTTAACGGGGGAGGGGCAAAAGCCTTTTCATTGTCAAGAGCGAATGCCCCTCCTTTAAATGCACGAGGCTGAGCAGCTGATTTCCTTTAAAAAATAAATAAATAAATCCCAGAGGGCTTCCAAGAATTTGCATTTTCTACCCCCACAGTTGCTTGCCCAGGAGGCTGACAGGAAGAAATTACTTCACTTTTTTGTGGGAAGATCCACTACATTTTTCACTTAGAAACACGAATGACTATTTAAATGAATGTGTTAAAGCTGAGAAGAATGTTTTGTTTTCCTGTTGAGATGTGAAGCTGGAGGCATAACAATGAAACCAAATCCGAGAGAGAATTTGTCCTGCTCCTATTAAAATTAAATATGTCTTCAATACAAAGAAAAAGTAGTGTGAAAGTTTTCCCTTAGGCATCCCCTCACTGCCAGGTGCACATGTGAAGCAGTCGAAACAGCAACTCCCGCTGCTGAAGCCCAGGGAGCCCAGGGAGCAGTGGCGTGTCCCCTTCCCTGTCCCAGCTGTAGCATCCCGTCCGCATGTGAGGCTTTTTCCATGAAGTGGCCCAAACCTAAGGGAAACAGCCAACGTGACCCAAAGGAATGAGCTCTTCTGTGGGTTCCCCCTCGCTTCCTGTTCCCCATGGTCTCCTGGGCCAGATCCCCAGCTCATGGACCCTGCGCAGGGGCTGCAGGGATGCGCAGAGCTTTGCGCTCTTTTGTTCCAAGGCAGCTGAGGCTAGACTACGTCTCCCAGGAGGCTTTTCCAGGCTTCTTCACCCTCTCCCTCTCCCCCCCCCCCCCAGCGCAATTCTCCTCGGTAAGGGAGGGTGGGGTGGGTGTGGCGGGGAGAATAACCAACAAAAACCACATTCACTTTGCTGACACATCGTGTGCATTAAGTATGCAGGAGGAGCAGGGTTTCGAGAGACAGAGGACTGAAAATGAGAGGGACTTTACTGCCTCCAAAATGAAACTCTAGAGTCATGTTTTAAAAGGGGGGTGGTAAGGCAAAAGGAAGCCAAAATGGTTAAATCCTGGAGTAACAAGAAGGTAGCCCTAACCTTGGAAATGTTAATAAACATACGGAGGAGGGACAATACCCTCTCCTTTGTGTGCAGGGATAAACAACTTATGCAACTATTTCCCCTTCACAAACTAAAGCCCATACACATCTTGGATCATGTTGTTTGTCACCAGAAAAATACTCCTTTTCTGGCTGCTGTAGAGTCTACAGATTTTTTTACTGATCTTTTGCATCAGATGGCTTTAGCCTTCTGGTACCACATATATTCGGATCTGAGGTCTATGTAAATATGTATAAACAGAATACATATTTTGTAACAGGTTTATTTTTAGTCCCTATATTTTCACACTGGAGAGAATGAGGTCTGTTTAATTAATATTGAACCTATTGGTTTGAGAGTGGTTAGTACTAACAGAGATTTAGTGGAAGCTGAAACCTTATCAAGACTTCACCAAAAAAAAAAAAAAAAAAAAAAGTTAAGAATTTCTGGGTTTAAGTGGTCTTCCTATAAACACTGCCCTCTTGGTTATACCTTTGACTTCAGCTAAGTGATGCTAGTTTAAATGAAGAGTCATTGGCCTCGGGTTTCTAAAGAATCCTGGTGATAGAGTTTCTCTATAATGAGAGGTTGAAAGCAATGATTATAATGAACTAAGGAATCTGTTAGCCAAGCCTCTGCTCCTTGGGGAGCTGATTCAACATGCACAGTTGTGTGCTGTGGCGTGTACATGTGTTTAGCAGCCAGATTTGAATGACTAAAGCAAAACTTAGTAGTAAACTTTACATGTAAGCATGTGGGTGCATGCCTGTATTGTGTGTGCATAGATATTACATATGCATGTGCCCGTGTGTAGACATATAAGATATATAGATATTTAAATACCACATATCTATTGTACAACAATTGTCTGTGTGACAAAAGACAAATATAATGTCAGTATACATGAGATTGAATTTTATTCTAAATGGTAAACTCAAAAGATTAATTTCTCTGGCTGGTTAGGCAGAAAAAAAATATATATTCTTGTTCAGCTGTAGTTTTCATCAGAGTATTTTGTCCTTGACCTTATCATACCTTGTCATGATTATTTTATTTTAAAGATCTTTCCATATATATATTCAGAAAATAATTGCCTGTGCTGCTGATAGCCCATAAATGATTCCAGAGGGAGTAGTTTTAAATCTATGGTTTTCACGTAAGTGTTTTCAGTTCACTTTTGTATTGTAACAGCATGCGCAAAGGTAACAGTCAAACCTGTTTCACTCCATTGTATCTTCACTTTAGTCTCTGATGTCTAGACTTCAACCTTATAGAGGATTGTTAAAATGTATTAACAAACAGCATTATTTTCACTAAAATTAAAGTCAATAGCAAGGTAGTATTTTTATATCAACTGTGCAGGGGTTAGGTAGTTGTCATATTTATTATGTTATTATCATAACAAACATGGTCTTGAACCAGATTTTTGACTGACCTGGTTAAAAGGTGGTAAGGAGGCAGTAAGTCTCAGTAAGTCCCCTTGGAATCTCCTCTTCTCCCCATTTCCACTTTATTCCTAAGAAAAAGTAATTTGCTGCTGGTTTTCCCCAAAAGCATGTTAGCATGTTGCTACTTCCTGCCTTTTCCAAATCGATCCTTGCCCCATCCACTCAGTGGTGGAAGGATGGTGGGAGGTTCTGTCTATTCTGCCCATCCTCATCTTTCCACCTGCCCTAAGTGTAGAAATACCTGAACTTATTATTTTATGTTTGATCTCCAAACTCCTGTGTGTTTTGTGTGTGTGGTGGTAATGGTGGGTTTGCTCAGATTCCTGTGGCTGAGCTGTGGTATGAGTCACAGTCTCATCATCTAGAAGTGATGAAGCTCTGGTAGGATGTTTGCTTAACAGCAACCCTTTATACTGCATTTTTGAGTCCATCTTGAGGTTAGAATTAGCTATACTCCCTTTGTAGGACAAATTTGAGGGCTTCTCCAGCTCTGCTATAGGAACTATAGATTAAAGCCAGGTCAAGAACATTTGTTCACATTTGCTAGAAGATGTTCAGACATTCAAGTGCTTTCAGATTATGTCTAAGGCAAAGACTTATGTATAAGGTTATATTTTCTACACCATTTGCTGATTAGATAATTCTCACATTTCCCAAAGCTGGGTGTGGAACTGAGTAGAGTTTCTCTACTGCAGCCTTCTGTTTTGCAGGAGTTAGGTCAACTTGGCCTACACAGTTCCTTGTTGGCCTCCTGTTTAACTCCCTTGCCACAAATATATTTTCTGCAGCTCTTCTTTCTATGTAGCTTCATATTGTCAAGACATCCATCCCATATTTGCAGTCACCTAATTGTTCCTGAGCTCAGCGGGAATATGATGTTTCTAAGGTGTTCAAGGCTGGACGCAAACGTAAAATTTTCCCTTTCAACATGTGGCTAATGAAAAAATGTTATTCTTCTTACCCCTTTCTTGCTGAATTTCTTGCTTGTTCTGCTATTACTTTATTAATAATTCTTGTAATTATGCAGTTAAAAAGGCAATTTTATTGCCTTGTTGGTGTAGTGAGCCAAGATCTGGCTTTGATGAAAATAAAGATCTTTTAGCTTTCAGAAGGATCAGGACTACTGTTTTTATGAAAGGCAATGCAAACCCAGTCTCGCAGTTCTCGCTCAAACAAGCTGGACCACTGGAACAAACCCTGCATGTCCTTAGGCAAGCCTCATTGAAGTCAATGTGTGTTAAGGCTGAATAAAGGAATTCAGTGATTTCAGTGGTTCTGATCTCGTATGTCAAGATTTAATCATGTGAGTTGCAGGATTGTGTCTCAAAATGGATGGAATATCATACTGTAAAACAGATGCTCAAACCTGAAGCTAGATCTCTGGTTGCTATTCTCCTTATGATTACTGCAGCGTTCCTGGTCATATTTTATGTATAACATTTCAGCCAATAACTGAGGATGTTTTACATTAGATAGATACAAAAATATTGTTTGTGGCAAATACATTTTGTATTTTCCTATCACTTCACAGCAGATGAGCGTGGAATGCATTCAGCAAGGTAAGTCATGTGTTTCAGAGCCTGACATAAAGATAATTAAGAAAAAAAGATTAACACAAAGTATTGTATCATTGACACTGCAGCAAATCAATACAAATTGAGAAATGGAAGGGAGTAGAGTTCAACAGGTTCATTTCCATTCCTAGAGAATCAAGTGAGGGAAAAGTTGGTTCCCAGAATCACTCATTTGTGTGTTTAACTTGATGGCTACAAAGTAGTCCTAAAGGGGTTAATCGATGAGGGAAAGTAAGGAATATGTTTTACAGGGTTGACATTATTTAAACATATTTTGCTTTCTGACTACAGAATCTATTTTGTCTTTTTAAGATAGCAGGAGAAACTATATGAAAGAAACCTCACTGTTTCTTCATTGCTCTTGTAGCTGGCTCCACCTTGGCCTCAACTCCACTCCCACTGGAGCTAAGAGTCTGCTCCCCTGAGGGCTGGCAGGGACCTGCTAGCCCCATCCTACTTTCACTGCTCTCTTCTGTAAAAGTTCCATTGACAGCCATCAGGCAGTAAGATCAGCTCATCTGACAGAAAGTCATAGCGCTAGCCCTTTCAGTAAGATGTGATTTATTTTCATGATGCTTTTCTATCACGTAGTTTTACGTCTGGGATTTTGAAGGAAAGCCTACAGGAACAGAAGGCAGCCATTACATGAAAGACCTCTCATCTTATGTTCTTTTGCTCCATGTTATTTTTCTCTTTTTTGCAATCACGTATCTGCCCAGCAATGCAAATCAGCTGAGGGTGTGAAGAAGGAGCGTAGGGGACAGAGGACGTACACAGGCATTCTGACAGCAAAAGCAGTACTGCTGAGCCAGGGCACTCAAATGTCATGAGTCAGCCTGTTCCTACCTAATCATGAGGCTGAATAAAAATATCATGAGATGTTCTCAAAGTAAATTTGGGCTTCCTTTTGCTCACTTTCTGATTCTGGTTTTGTCATGTGGCTGGCTATGCTTTCAAGTTTTTTGTTGTTGTTGTTGTTTTTTCTCAGTAAATAAAAGGACCAGAAGTGGATTTAAGTCTAGAATAAAGGACATTTTTAAAAGCAAGTCAAATGCTAGTCTTACAAGAATAGGCAAAATGAAAAAAAAAGGTTTATGCAGAGACATAAAGTAAAACAGGCATTACAAATGTAGTACTGTGAATTACTTGGCATCCTTATACAACTCACCTAGTATTAACTGGGACAAAGCCAGGGAGGCTGACATTTAGACCAGAAAAAGAGAAAGAAAGCATCTAGACTGGGAATTTGCATAGGAAAAATCAGCACATTCAGGGCTTTTGGGCCAACTTGGGTGAATTGCAGCTCAGAGATTTGCATCAACTTTCAGCTGGTGTATAATTCAATCTGTTTCTTCTTATATATGTCACATGGTCCTGGCTGGGGGACAATATCCTCCCCCAGGAGGATATGCCTGAGACCTGCAAAGGCTCTTAAAGTCTTTCTATTCTCAATGGGGAAAGGAAAATGAGCAAGGTGTATATACCTGGTATATAAACACACCCTGCTTTATTTTGACAGCCCTGGTGTCTTTTAAAAGCCTCTTTTTTATCAGCTTTTGAATGAGGTGAGAGCATTTGAATACCCTAGCAGAACGCTGGTGGTCAGGAGAGAAAGACTCTTCCACTCCAGGGTTTAATCTATTTTTTCTGGTGCTCTGTTGTGTTTTGCAGCCTTTGCAAATCTTTTGTTGCACTTAATGCTTAGTGCAGAGAGGACTATTTAAAGAACTTCAGTGTGTTTACTTAAAGAAGAGAAAAAAAATGAGGATGCAGACTATACATTTTAATATTCTTTGGAGGCGTTCCCTGTGATTATATGGAAAGTAAGACATTATGGCCAATAATTGCATTGGACATGGGGTCTTTTTGTCATTAAAAAAAAATATATATTTTTTTAAGTTCAGCATGTAGAGCTCCTAGCACTGGGGAGTCTATGTGTGTGCTGCTGCAAGACTAGGAGATAATTAGGATCCCCTGTTTCTGAGAGTGAGTGCATGGACTGCATGTACAATATCCTGTTGCTAAACACTTCTCGTTTGGCTTTCTCAGACCCCCTATTTTGAAGATGATATTCCCATAGCCTCACAGTGGTGCTGTGCAGCATTACTTTCAAGTGATATTAACAGGGGTGATATTGATCTGAATATATTCCCAGAGTGATCCTTGGAGCAAAATTTGTTGAACAAGTGTTATTTACAAATTCACCCCAATGTACAAAAGAAATTCAATTATTTTTTCAAAGTGGAGTCATAAAAGGATTCTGGTGACTGGATCAGCCTTGCAAATCATAGCAAGGCTGAAAGTACAGGACAACAGCAGCAACATCAAAATTGAAAGAGGGGGTGTGGAGGAAGAGTGAAAATGAAATACAATATCTAGGAGGTTCCAGTAATTAAAAACAGATTAAATATTTGTGCTTTGCTAATGATACAAATTGATACAGTTTTAAAAAGCCATTACTAGTACTCCACTATGGGAGTTCAATATATTTTCTGCCCTAAGGCTCTGTTCAGCAGAAATGTTAAGCAGGGCTTATATGTGTGCTGAATACAGTGAAATGGGTTTCTTCATCTTTTCATCCTATTCAGCAGAAATTTGACTGTCCCGTGAAAACGTTTCTCAGTACTGCTGGAGACTTTTGCACAGAGCCAAAGAGAGGTGAAGGCATTGTTGTAATACTACTCTTGCTCCCTGCTGTGTCACTGTCTGTTCATGGCACTACAAAGCCCTGTTGCATTCTACCACAAAAATTAATTTAATATTTTCATCTGAAGAAAAAGTGGTGTTGAGTGAAATCACTGGCAGCACTCAGGGGAACAAAACCTAAGGAATACATTTGCAGGCACTTTGTGTGAGAACAAAACATGGCATCAGGCAGCAAGATCAATTGGGATGGAGCCAAGATGACAGGTTGTCAGAGTGCTTTTTCCATATAGACCATGAGAAGAAGACAGAGATCAGAAAGTCTGTGGCCTCTGCCAGAGTCAGGCCTGGGTGTTAGGACAAACACAAAATTTCTCCCATGATAGGTGACTTGTTTGGTAGAGTGAAGATGCTAGTGGCACAGATACCTCTGCTATAACAATGTGGTTGAAGCATTAGTAGGTTTGGGCTGATAGTTGGTTATTCTCTCCTATCTTTCCCTACTAGAAAGCTTAAATAAAGGATTTTCCAAGCTTTCCAAGAGATCTAAATTCATAACTCCAGAGTTGAGGAAAAAGGTTTAAGGAAATAGGCCTTAAATTCTCCTTGGCAGCCTGGGAAACCTCAGGCAGAGTGTGAGACATATTTTTTGTATTACTGAAATTTTCAGCCAGGCTTAAGTATCAAGCTGCCCAAGTTTTCCCATGTGCTAATGGGAGATGAACCTGTTCAGAAAGCATTTAGTAGAAACAGTTGTCTCATTAAACCCTGCCTGAAAAAGAGGTCAAGGCACACTCTGGAGAGTGATGCTGGAAGGTATGGACTGCTCATTCATGGGGAAGGAGACAGATCAACTAAAAGTGAGAACTTCAGATGAACTTAAATAGCCTGTTGATTTCTTCATTAATATGAAACTTCTTGGAATAAGTGATATTCAGCAGAGGCAGGATTCTTTTCTCAAAGAAAATTAGGAGCTCAAATCTCACTCAAGGTCAATGGGACTCAAGTGTAAATGCAAACATCCTGAAAAGGATGGAGCATCATAAGTCCAAGTGACTAAGTCACTTGGAGACTGTAAGTTCCTTTTCTAAATCCTTGAAACTTTGATCCAATTTTCTGCTTTACTAGCTATATGTCCAGGTTGTTAGGCCTGTAGCCTAAATAAAAAAATAATAATAATTAAAGAAAAAAAAAAAAAAAGCTAGAGAATTTGACTACACTTTGCTTACAGGTGTATAATTTGATACATCTCAAAGCGACTTGACCCCACACAAACAAAAGAAAAAAGAAGAAAATAAAATGTACACTTTCCAATAGGAGAAATATCCAGAATTTCCTGATCAAATTTTTAAAGTATTTCTTCAGCCTCAAGGTCATGAGAGGGATTTTCAGAAGTGCTAAGCGCTAGCATTATTATACCTCATTTGAATTTTACCTTTCACTTCAAAGTTAGTGATGCTAGCCCAGTATGAGAGCTTTTGAAAATCACATCTCATTGATTTAAATCTCGCAGTCAGCGATTATACTTTGCACTGACACCATAGGAGTAAATCAGGGGTGTGTTACACCCTCAGGACCTGCTTCAGAAGTTCAACCTGGGCACATCTCCTCTTCTGAGAAAGATGCTAGGTCTTCTTTCTGCACTGATTACACTGTACATTTCCTTGAGATAGTGGAAACCTTTTCCAGAAAGAACATTTTTCTTGACCAGCTTTTCCCAAATGTCCAGGAGTATGTGGACTTTAGCCACTTTTCTGCAGAGGTTGCTGTATAATACAGGGACAGTAATATGGCTGGGGTTTTCATAGGTTTGTATGGGTTTTTCACACTTTGTATGATCATAAACTGTGTAAATTTATTTAGTTAGATTAAAACTGTTGTTCTATCTCAATAAAGTTGAGTGAGAAAAGATCTCTTCACAGTGAAAATGAACACCAAAATTCCCAATGGGGAATCATGCTTCCAAAAAGCATTTACTTTACCAAGCACTGTAAAGTATGCCATATTATGAAAAGCAGCATACAAAAAGTAAGTTTGTTATGTAGGATAAAAAGCATTGGGTGAAGAATGGAGTTGATTTTACTTCTTTGCCCCCAGATAAGGGCAAAGTGTAACCAGCTTGTGATTTTGGATGGATGAGCATCTGACCTTGTCAACTTTTTGTGATCATTCCAGACAAAAGAGAGAGGAAATGTATTGTTTATCTTTCTTACCTGAAGTTCTATGTTACACTTATTGGTACAGTTGTTTTTCATTAAAAACAAACAAACAAACAAAAGCAGCATTGGGACAGTGCTGCTGAGAATTGCAAATGTGCCAAAAGTTTTGTTTTTAATAGGTTTCTCTTGCATCAGAATGTCTGCAATTTTCAGAACTGACTTTACATGTGGGTGTGACAGCACAGGGAGGGACTTTCCAAGGACTGAACTGAAAGCAAAAGCACAGTTGTTGCATTAGAGTGTCATGTAATGCACTGTACAGTGCATTAAAAACTGATCGCATTTAGGGGCCAAATCTTTTCCGTAGGTGTAATCAGGCATTTTCTACAGCAGTCAATAAGAATCACCTGCACATGAAACAGAATTTAGTTCTATCTTGAGATTCAGTCTGCTTGGTAGGTCTGATACTGTGCTCCAAATAGGAGGCTAAAATGGGTGGGACAAACTGGGGGAAATAGAAGAGAGAGATGGAAGCATGGGATGAAAGGAAGAAAATGAATGTGCTTACAACGCAACAGGAGAACAAAGGAGAATGGTTAGAGATGATAATGCAAAGGAAACCATTTAATTGCAAGCAATGGACTTGAGACTACCAGAAGAGATCCTTTCTCAAGGGAAATGTCATATTTTAAAAGTATACAGGCACCTAACACCCTCTGAAATCAAATAAATCAATGCTTTCAGATTTCTAAAGGTGCCTGGTATCCAGGTCAGAGGTGTAAATATATTTATGAATCTGTCTTTCTGGACCCTTAAGCCTCTGTGTTGAGGAAATCTATGTTCCAAAACAGGGAATGTAGCTGATATGAATGAATGCAGCATGACAGAAAAATTCCATGAGCCAAATCCTGAATGCCTTGCTAAAGCAAGGAGAATCACAGAATGAATCATAGTATGACTTGGGCTGGAAGAGATTGGGTAGCCTGTGGCCTCATCCAACCTGGTCTTTAACACCTCCTGGGATGGGGCATTCACAGCTTCTCTGCGCAACATGTTCCAGTGCCTCACCACCCTCTGAGTGAAGAATTTCCTCCTAACATCTAATTTAAATTTCCCCTCTTTTAGTTTAAAATCATTCCCCCTTGTCCTGTCATTACCTGATTGGGCAAAGAGTCGTTGTTCATCTTTTTTATGTCCCCTTTAAGTACTGAAAAGCCGTAGTGAGGTCACCCTGGAGCCTTCTCTTCTGTAGGCTGAACAGCCCCAACTCTCTCAGCCTTTCTTTGTAGGAGAGGTGCTCCAGCCCTCTGATCAACCTCATGGCGCTGCTCTGGACCCGCTCCAACAGCCCCAAATACTTCTGGTGCTGGGGGCCCCAGAGCTGGCTGTGGCACTCCAAGTGGGGCCTCACAAGGCAGAGCAGAGGGGTAGAATCCCCTCCCTCAACCTGCTGCTGTTTTCCACCCTCTGTTGCTGCAGTTCAGGATGCAGTTGCCTTCTGGACTGCAAGCGTGCACTGCTGGCGCATGCCGAGCTTTTGGTCCACCAGAACCCCCAAGTCCTCTCCACAGGGCTGCTCTCAATGAGTTCTTCTCCCAGTCTGTCCTCATGTCTGGGATTGCCCTAACCCAGGGGAAGCACCTTGTACTTGGCCTTGCTGAACAAAACAACAAAGGTTCCTTTTTAGGTTCACACGGGCCCAAATCTCAAACTTTCCCAGGTCCCTTTGGAGAAGCAAGTTTGCACTTATAATGGTAGGACAAAGACTGATGAAAAGCCTCAAGATGTTCCACTGTGGATGCCAGTTTTGTAGAACTAACTTTTAGAGGTAGGTCAGAGTATTGTTGTCTTTTGGTTGCACCCTAAAATTTCTGTTTATCTGCTTTCAGATTATGAGAGTACCCTAGAACCACATCTTATCTTCCATTATACCGACACTGTAGCTTGTACAGTTTTTGATGTGATCCTTCTCTCACTAAGAAAGCCAGGAGAGTGAGCTTATGTCTACTAACCTCAGCTGAGTCTGAATTAGGAAGGATGTTGTACATGTCCTGACTGATATTAAGCATATTTCTGAGGATGTGTAAATCCTTTCTATGGATGTGGGAGCAACAAAGCAAGAAGATAATCATGTTCAGAAAAAATTCTCAATACTTCTTTAAAGACTAGAAGTATTTTGGACTTCTTTCAAGTTGTGTTTTACATTTCAAATTATTACAAATAAAGGATGTCTATTCTCTTTTTTTATCCATCTAGATGAAGGTAACTTGAAGGCTAAAAAGCCCAGTAACAGAAATATGGTTATAATTATGTTTTGCTCCAAGCAATCAAGGGAAAGTTTGGGGTTATGATGCTTTAGGAACAGAAGCAACCTCCTATAGGGACTCCTGGGTTGCAAGGCACAGAGTAGTGCTTATTGCCATCAGCTAACTGGGAATAAGAATCACTTAGTGGATGAAATATAAGACAAGACAGCTGAGTATCAATCAGAGGAACCTCGTGAGGAAGGAGAGCTGGTAGTAAATACAGTTTAGGGCATACTGATATGATGTATCATCTGCGTTATCAGAGCAATAACAGTATACTGATCTGGAAAAGGTCTCAAGAAGTCATTTGTCTATCCCTCTCCTCCAAAAGAGTATACAACTATACTCCTGTCCTTTCTGGAGGCTACTTGTTGGACTTCTTCTTAGAGATCTCCAATAACAGTGTCTCCAAAGGGAATGTGTACCAGCATGTGTACTTTAGATATGTTTTTCCTAATGTTTAGTCTGACTCTCTCTTACAGCAATGTAAATTCAACCCTTCCTGTTCTCCCACCTCGGATGTGAACCAGTTATTCCCTTCTTCTTTTAGGTCTCTGAAAACTGTTACCGTGTCTCTCTTCAGTCCTCCTGTTAGTTTAAGTAACTCCAAGCTCCTAAAGAATTCTTTCATTTTAGATAAAATATTATCCAGACCTCTGATTGTTCTTACTTGATTTCTCTGCTTTCTCTCCAATTCAGCCACATTTCTAGAAGTGTGGTACTCCAAACTGGACATAGCTGTCCAGCTGAGGCTTTGTCACTGGTGAGTAGAGCACAGGGATCATCTCATTTACCATAATGACTTCACTCCTGCTCATGAATCTCAGTCCTTTTTACAACTTGAAGTCTCTGACTCTTACTCAGCTTTTGATCAGCCCCAAACCCTTTCCTGCAGAACTGCTATCTCAGTAGTTAGTTCCTACTTCTGTGTTTGTAAAGCTGATTACATCTACCTAAATTTAATCCCTCACACTTGTTCATATGGAATCACAGATTACTTTTTCACAGCATTTCTCCCATTTGTCATAATCATTCTAAGCTCTGGTCCTACTCTTTAACACACACATTGCCCTCCAAAGCTGAGATTATCTCCAAATTTAATACTCCCCATTTCATCATATAATTCATAAATGACAATATTACAAAGTCATAAATGACAGAATGAGGTATCTGGCAAGATGTTGATTTGCTGCTTCTCTTTCCTTCAACCTTTAGAGGAACAAATGTTATTTGGAGTCAAAGATTTTCTGGTAGGAGACAGGGAAGGATGTAGGTAAATGGATTTGTCTGTATTGACAAAAGATCACTAGATGTCAGACCACTGTTGGAGACATGCTGAATAATCTTAAATAGTTGCTTCATCTGCAGGCACCTGATGTTGCTGTAGCATCGTACTTCCAGAACCATCAGAGGGAGCAGGATCAGACTGGATAAAGTTATGTGAGTTGAGCAACAAGGGAGTTGAAAGGGTGCTGGGGAGAAAACAAACAAACAAACAAACAAAAAAAAAAAAAAAAGAAGAAGAAGATGAGGAAGAAAGTTGCACACTGGGAATAATAGCTTGAGGAATTCCAGTTAAGTAGGGGTTGCAAAGTTCAACCATAGTCTTCGTCATGGTTGGTAGGTAGGGTAAGCTCTTTTTTCCCCACACTGAATCTCCAAAGGGATTTAAATGTTTTCTGATGTTGTTCTTGTCTAGCAATGCATGACTAATAATTGGGGTCCTCTCAGCTTTCAGGTGCATGATGCAGAAGAGATCAAAGAAAAGTAAATTCTACTCTGTGGCACTGATTTTACTCAAGTAAAGGAAGGGAAAGGACACTATTTCTCTTGAAATTGCATGTAAGGACTAACATATGCACCTAGAAATTATGGATGATTTGCAGCTCTTGTGAAGGAACTGCTGGGAGGTGGGCACTCCCAGGTAATGAGATGGTGAGGAGGCCAAGGACTTAGAAATGAACCTGGAGGATGGTTTCTTCATTTGAATGTTGCAGCCTCCAGCAAATCCTAGACACTGGCATTTCCTTGTTCTTTGTGTACCTTTGCTCTGATAATCAGAGGGAAATCATTAATTTCCTGATTCATTCTGCCTCTACTGAGGGTTTTTCTTTTCTCAGTCTCATTGAGACAGACATTGTCTCTAATCCCCAGTTAAGATGACTTTGTGATGAGGAAAATATTACTTCCATAAATGCTTCCAGTTCTCTAAAGCATCTTCTTAGCTGGAGAGATGATCTTGAAAGGGGAAGGAACAGATTGTAGAATGAAGGTATTCAGAAAATACAGGACAAATTATGTCTTGGATAGATCGGCCAACCTTAAGCCCCTCAATGTGGCTTCAAGTTCCACTCTTTATTTTATTTTTTTCTTACCTGGCTAGTTCCAGTGGTTTATTACCACTGTCTTCTCCCACATGCATAAAGAGCCCTTGCTCTTGCAGGAAAGTTAGTACTGACTTGTACAAAGACAACCTCCATGGTACATTGCCATTCACTTGAAGTACTTTTCCAGGGCACACTGTGTTGAGCAGCTGCTCCCTTCCGTTTGGCTGCCCCTGATTTTATTATCTTCAGACACCTTTCAATGCTAGTTTGGGAAGAGGAATTTGAAGTGCATGGAATTTGCAATAAAGGCATTGATTGACTTTACAAATCACTGTTCAGCACTTTATTCCTCCACATCTTTGTACCACTCTGAAGGAAGGAGAGGAAGCATATTACACAAAGGTATGAAGGAGGTGGATTTTCTAAGTTAATTGTAATAGACATAAAGCATTACCAGAAGCAATTAGGTGTCTTGTTCTCCTCTGTAGCTTTGCAAGTCTTCTCCTGAAGCAGTGATAGTACCTGGTAAGGGCGGAGGAACATCATTATCTACCTCATATGGGGATTTAAAGTGTGAGATTCGACTTCCAGGTGTTAGCTACAGGTCCACCTGTAATTAGATACATAAGAAGCAAGAACTTTTGGTTGTTTTGAGTTCTGGGGACAATGATTGTTCCTGGGTCTCTGTCTGCAGGAAATATTGTTACAAAGAGTGTCATTTATTGGTCTTCTATTGATACAATGCTGTGCATATTCTGGTAATCCTATCAGGCAGAATAGGATCTCTCAAACACAATCCAATCTGTCCACACATTTCTGCAGTAACTTTTTGTAGGTAAAGGGTCTGATTTTGAAACACTTTTGCACATAAGTAACTTTATTAGAAAGACCTACTAAATTGATTCACATACATAAAACTTTTCATTAGTATACGTATTTGTAAAATTGACCTCTTTGCCCTTAGTCTTCTGAAAAAAAAATAATATACGGAAGCCAACAAAACTTTTAGCAACAGAATGGTAACATTTGTATTTCACTGTAGAAGACATACCTGTACCCCGGGATAGTTTAAACTACCCCATGGGTAGTTTAAAATGTGAAAGCCCCTATCCAGGCTTTGAATGTGATCTCTACTGTGTGGAGAAAGGAAGGATATGGTTTCTTCCAGAGGACTTCCTAAGTTCCAAAACTTGTATGAGCAAGGACAGCCTTTCCAGGGATGAATGAAAAATGTGTTTAAGAATGTGTTTAATCACATGACATGTTATACTTCATACAGCCTGGCTTTTTGTTGTTGTTTTGTTTTTGTTTTTGTTTGTTTATTTGTTTTCTGGTTAGCTCTGACCATGTAAGTTTCCATGCTTAAACAGATCTCTTTGCCACACTGTCAGCCAGTCTGCTTGATCTCTTATTCCCTTTGCATTCTCTGGCTAAACTGGAGTGTCCCTTATGCAGATGCAGAGGTGGAAGGGAAGCTCACTGAGCTCTCACATCCATCCAGCAAGTAGGATGACTTTTGCCACCACAATCTCCAAGTAAATTGCATAAAGCTGTTAACATTTTTATAGGTGACTGCATAACATTATTGCGTAAATTAATTTGATAGATTAATGTATTTTACACAACTTCACTAGGAAACAATATAAGCAGTATCAATAAATGAAAAACAAAGTACTTCATTATGTTTTATAATTTACAATTTATATTTATATTAAAATCTGTGACCCATCATAGCATTGTAGAAATATAAACCAATTTTGAATAGCAAGCAGATTGAAACAAATTTCTAAAATTTTCCTCCTGGCATCTCACTGATGTAGGAAGGACAACACAATAACCCTTGCCTCTTGGAGCTAATAACGTAACCTATTACACTTCTTGAAATTGTACACTTCTTTGTGAGAAGTTAGGCTAACAGTAATTGCTATTTTTATTCTGATGAACAAGCAACTATTTTATAGTGCTGAGAAAAAGACTCTTTGCTCTACCAATGAAAAATGCACTAAAACAAATAAGCCAGCAGAATGCCAATGAATTAACAACTAATACATAAATAAATCATACCTGACTAGTTTAGCCAATTTTAGTTGATGGCCTGATTCTTAATTCACAGACGTTTTCACTGATATAAGCAGAGTTTACGAAGGTAAACTACAAAGGTAAAGTTCTAAATTTACAAAAACCTTCAGGATTCCCTTTTTCAAAAGTTGGTTCAAATGCTTAATTAGCTTGTGTAGAGTCACTTTAAATTTATGAATAGAATCCCCTAACCTTTTAGAAGCCTAACCTGCTCCTTAAATGTCTGACATCAGATCTTATCCGGTATTTATTTACCTTACTTTTATTTAGCCTTACTTTTGTTGGACATAGCACTACAAAATACTTTTGTACAGAAGGCATGAGAAATGACATTGATTTTACATTGAAAGATCTTATTCGTCAGTTTCTGTGTGATTGACCTACTTGTCCTTACTTGTGTGCATAGAGTTTGGTTTTTAAAAATCCCTTATGCAGATAAGCCATTTTTACTGAATGGAAATTAAACACCCTCTCCAATATTTTCAACCCAGAGACCAGATATACTGACTACAGAAAATAAACTGCCTTAAAAATTATCATAATAAGAGTGAAATTAGCTCCTTGATTTTACCTGCTCAAGATGTGTGCAAACCCTAAACACCTGCTAAAAATGAGGCCCATTACCATTACTGTAAGGTAGACCATTGGCCACTACTATTATATTGCTAACTTTAAGGTGGGTCTTTTAAAATAATTTGTTTAATCATAAGGTTAATAAAAAATTAAAATTTAATTTAGTCTTTATTTCTAAATTTGTCAGGCTGAGAATATCTCACCGTAATTTTCCTTATGACTTAAATGTAAAAAGTTACATCATTGTTTGGACAGAATAAATTTGAGAAGTTTACTGAAAGTTTGGTACAAATTTTGGATTCCCAGCATGTTATATCTCAAAACAGCTCTAATTACAGTATATTTGACCTAAGTTGGTTGTGGTGTGTATTGGTGTCTTTAATTAGTTTTGAGATGAATTTAATTAGTTATGAAAACTGGCATCCAAGCACACCTGGAGTACAGTGGTGTTTTAACTACTGACTAATCATTTAGGATGAGTTTCAACTTCATGTTTCAGTGCTGTTTAAGTAAGATGTCAGTGTGCAATTACTGCAAGAATGGGAGTATCTGTACATTAAGGTTCTTGTCTCCAGCACTCTCATCATGCAGCATGATGCTAAGATGTGCCCTCAATTTGGAGTGTCATCAGTAAAATTATTCCGAGCACTGCTTTTGGCTTCCAACTCCACTCTGGCCATGCATCAAGAAGACAGTAAATCTAACTCTATTACTGCATCAAAAATACTGCAGCTACATGGCCAAGCACTGACTGGGTATAAATTTGTGCTGCTGCCCTGAAATGCAATTAAATTGTCAGCTTGATCAGGTGCTGTCGGGATGTCCTGAAGGTGGGTCACCCTTTGGTGGTACAGAAATGATGTGGAGCTGATGCGGTTCTGTCTGCAGGTGATGCAGACCGTGTTTAGGGTGCTGGGTGGGTTGGTGACGTGTGTTTGTTACTGATGGCTTGGTTTGATTGAACTGGATGAAGTCCCACAAGTGTACATCAACTCTTCAATGCTGGTTTTAAGTGTTGATTATGTGGTCACTGAACACAGGCTGTGGTGCTGAGCAGCCCATCCAACTCCTGGCTCACAATGGGTTTTGGTGCATACCTGCAGCCCCCCACTGGGAAACTTTCTCCCCTCAAGACGGATAAGGGGGGGGGGGGGGGGGGGCAAGGGCCGCGTGCGGAAAATTCACCCTCCCAGGCAGCTGGCAGCTGCGTATGCCCTCAAACTGTGTTAGGGAGACAGTTAAGACCTTCCTGCTCCACAGCAGCTCCCCCGAGGTGAACTGGTGGGGGATATGTGTGAGGCGGGGGGTTCTGAAGGGGTGCACTCTGCCTCTCCCCCGCCCGCCATGAGGCAGCACTCCGTCGTTCCCTCGCCAACAACCTCCGAGGGGGGGCGGGCAATGCGCATGCGCAGTCCGGCCCCCCCCCCCCCCCCCCCCCCCCCATGCCCCCCGCCCCCCCCCGGCTCCATCCGGGCACCTCCGCGCCGCCCGGCGAGTCGCCGCACAACTTTTTTTCCCCTGGCAAAGTGAAATCAAGGCGCGGCCGTGCGCGCGCGCTGCGAGGAAATATAGTCCCTCCCGTCCCCGCTTCCCCGCCCGGCCCCATTGGCGGGGGAAGGAGGGGGGAGGAGGAAAGGGGGGGCAAGGGGGCGGGGCGGGGGCTCAGGGAGTGGGGGGGCTAAGGGGGGGACGCCGGCGGGGGCGGCGGGGGAGGGCCCCCCTAGTCCCAGTTTGGCGGAAAGTGAGTGATGAGTCTGTGTCCCCAGCAAAGAGGCGACCAACTTGCTGGGCACGTCGAGGAGTTGGTACCCGCCGCTCTCGGGGGCGTTTTTTTTTTTTTTTTTTGAATATATCATCGCTATCACCGATCCTTTTTTTTCCTTTTTTTTTTTTTGTCTTTTTTTTCGCTTCTTCGGTTTTTTTTCTTTTTTTAATTTATTTTTATTTTTTAGAGGGAGGGGTGGCTGCCCGGTTGCCAAAAGGAAAAAAAAAAAAAAAGCAAAAAGAAAGGAAAAAAAATACAAAAACAACAACAACAAAAAAAGCGAAAAGGGAGCAAAAACCAAGCAAGCCAAACAATCCAAACCACCACCAACAAATCCAAACAAAACAACCAAACAAACCAAACAAACAAACAAAAAAAACTTCCCTCGGATCTGAAAGTGGCAGGAAAAGTGCCCGGCAAGTTGCAGGAATGGAGCTACACAGCTTGCAAGAGGCGTTAAAAGTGGAAATCCAATGTCACCAGGTAAAAAAAAAAAAAAAAAAAAAAAAAAAAGGAAATAAAGTTAAAAAAAACCGTTTTCGTTCTCCCCGGAGCTTCTCCAGAGGGAGAGGAGGAGGAGGGGGCAGCTCACGCTACCCAGCAGCGGCTGCCGCCTGCCGCGGGGTTCTGCGAGGGTCCGGGGGGGCGACGGGGCCGGGGGGCAGTGGCGAGGCTGGGAGGGAGCGGCACGGCCTCGGGGACACCTCACCGGCTCCCCGCGGCAACGGCGAGCACTTCGCCAAAGTAGTTTTGCGGATTGTTGGCTCGAGTTTTGCCTTGGCTTTCCTTGCTTTCTTTCTCTTTTTATGTGTGCGTGTGTCTCGGGCTGTGCTGGGGAGAGCCGGAGTTGTTAGTCGGGGCTTGCGAGAGTGCGAGAGAGAGGAGAGAGAGGAGAGAGAGAGAGAGAGAGAGAGAGAGAGAGAGAGAGAGAGAGAGAGTGCGTGCGTGTGTGCGTGCGTGTGTGCGTGCGTGTGTGTTGGAGAGATTAGGACGAGACTTGAATATTTATGAGCTTTGCTTGAAACTGACTCGCAGTGTTTACTTGCCTCTTTGTTCCTTACCCCCCTCCCTCCCCCGTCCTCACACATACATACATTTAAAAAAATCCATTAAACTTGAAACAGTTACTAATTCCTTCTTTTTGGGGGGTGATTTTATTTTTTATTTTTTTTTATTTTTATAGAAACTAGTTGCACAGATGAAGCAAGATCCACAGGTAAATGCAGATCCTTTTTTTTTTTTTTTTTTTTTTTTCCTCTTCTTCAGTATTTTATCCCTGCTGTAATAAGCGCAGTTGTGCTGGGACAGCAGGATGAGAAACTTTATCAGTAAGAGATCTCATTTTGTAGTCTGCACTGAGCTTTCTTACTAAAGAGGGTGTTTTGTGTATGCATGCTTTCGTACGGCTTTGGTGGAACGGTTTTGCCTTTGAAAAATTTCTAGATCGCAAGATTATTCATTACAGGGGTTAGTTTACACTTTGCCTTTAATATGCATCTTATTGCCGTTTTTGCAGAACGGGGATCTTAAGAAACAAATCCATGAAAGGCAATCAAGAATAGCAGCTCTTAATGAGAAACAAGTAAGGAACATATTGATTCAGTCGTGTTTGGTTTTTCTTCTTGTTTTTACAATGCACTTTCTAAACATCCAAAAAGTGTCTGCGTTAGCTGAAAAATACCGACAGCAGAGAATATAACATCCGTTTTCCTAAGCGTAAAGTAAGAAAATGCATGTTTTCAAAATGAGGTCGGATTCTTGGATGTCTTGCTGGGTGAAGGAATGATTTTAGTACTACTTGTAGTAGAAAGATAAGCAGTAGTTAAAATGTAAAAAAAAAAAAAAATGAGGCGTCCATTTTGCGTTGGTCGACATGTTTTAGGAATATGGAAAATTCTCCAATCTTGGGCTACTTTGTGCACTTCTGTGTAATGTGCAGAGCAAGAGTTGGGAACGGGAGGATGGAGCACAGTTTGGAGCCATTTCTGGGTTTGATTACAGAACCATCTTTTATTGATCACTTTATTTTTTTTTCTACTTCGTTATTTTTTTCCTCCCCACTTGCCTTTCTCTTCCCTTGGTCTGATCTGACGTGTTAGCTTTTGATTCGAGTTCACTTAGGCACTTTCACTCACCCCCCCCCTCCAAAAATACGAATAAAAACAGATTAACCTGTTTCAGCCGCTGGAGGGGGGGGGGGGGGGGGGGGGGGTGGGGAAAGAGAGGAATTAAAAAATCGGAGGAGGGGAACAAAACAACCCAGAAACCTCTTCCCCCTGCCTCTCGCTCTCTCTCTCCCATCTCCCAGACCCTCCCCAAACTTTCCCGTCCTCTGGCTGTGCAGGGGGGCGCGCACCACTCGCTGGCGGGGAGCGGCGTGGGCGTTTCAGCACCGCGGACAGCAGCGGGGGTTATCACTCTCCGCCGAACTATCCGCTCCCCACCCCAAAAACCCCAGCTAAAGGCCCCTGTCCCCACTTGCAGGACTTCCACTGCATGAAGGGCGGCTGACAAAGCCGGAGACAGATCTGCTTGCATGAGACCCCCCCCAGGAGTGAACTTTCCCTCTCCACCCCCTCTTTGCTCTCACCCTCTACTCTAACGACTCCCCCCATCTCTCACGACCCCCCCTATCTTTCACAACCTCCCCATCTCTCACATTCCCCTCCCCGCCACCCCTCCGGTCCCCGGCAGCGCAGTTCCTGCGGAAGTCAGCGGCCGCTTCAGCACCACGGCCGCGGACAGCGCCCGCGGGGCCGGGGCAGGGCGGGGGGCACGCGTGGGACCCCCTCTGGCTTTCCCCTTTCCCCCTTTTCTTTTTCTTCCTTCCCTCCTTCCCTCCTTCCCTCCTTCCCTCCTTCCCTCCTTCTTTTCTCTTTCTTTCTTTTCTTTTCTTTTCATTTTTTTCCTGTTTCCTTTCCCTCTCTCTTTTTTTTTTTTTTTTTTTTCTCCTGGAGTTGTGCTTAAAGTTGAAAAGTGATCCGTGCATATATATGGTCTGTGCCCATAGGTGACGGTGATTATGTGCCACCCTTTTCTTCCTGGTTTATTGTAATCAGAATTTGTCAGCACTCTCAATTTGGTAGTGGAAGCTTCCATTTTGTGAGGAAGGGGTGTTGGTTTCTTCTAACATGGAGAAAAGTCTGCAGAGTTTGAAGGTGGGGGATGGGGCCCCATTCATGCTGAACATTACCATTTTGATTGCTTTGATGCCATTTTTGGAGGGGGGAGGGGATAGAATACCCTACTCGGTAGAGCACAAAGATGTTTAATCACTGTATAGAATCAAATCAGATACTTTCTTCTTAAAAGCAAATCTGACACTACATGATAGCTAAGGGCTGTTAGTCCTTTTTTGTTGTTGTTGTTGTTGTGTAAAACAGCAAGTTGTTGACTCTAATACTACTATACTGAGTAGAAGATTTTTTCTAAACAAGGTAACAGCCTTTACTGCAACAATGCATCTTTATGTGTTCTTTCATCAATATGGAAATAGTTTTACTGTTCTAAGTGGGTATTTAGAACATACATTTGATCTTTTTCCACTGTATTGTAGCAACTATTTCAAGGCTGTTTAAATTTTTCTGATTCTAGTAAATTAGAAGCTATTTATTATGTGTCATGCTGGAATTTAGATAAGGCAGAGAGACATGTTTGAAAATACAGTTTGACTGTTCTGATTCAGCTCAGTGAAAGAGGTTTGTGCTAAGCTTGCACAATCTATTTATGCATAATCCAAACTAACTAGTAAACAATTGTATATTTATGACTTGCCCTTCTCTTAATCTTATACATAAATCAATAAACAATGAAGTAATTAAACATAAAATACCAACATTCTGTAAACACCAGATTTGGCCTTGCAGGAAACCTACTATGTTTAGGCAAAAAAATAATAATAGTTTTTTAGATTTCTTTTACTGATTTCAACATCTTGTGCAAGAAGAGCTTATAAATAAGAGTCTAGCTCTTATAAATAAGAGTTTGGAGTTTTTTAATAAGAGTCTAGCTGGTGATGTGCTGTCCTCTTGCTCCAGACTGCCACCTCTGGAGGTTTAAACTGGAATCTTTTTTGGGTCACAAGTGAAATGAGTTTGGAGGTCTTAGCCTTTGACCAAATCACAAAACCATCATGCAGCTTTGCAGACCTGGTATAATTAGTAGTTGCTCCTTGAGTACTGGCTTAAAAGTGAGGTACTGGCCTAAAAGCTCTTGAGGGTCTGTTGAGGTGCAGTGAAAGCTGCTGAGACAATAGTATGACTAGTACTGCAGCTGTTTACTGGTTTCAGGCTCTCACTTTTGTGGGTACACCAAAACACTGAAGTAACCTTAAGAAGGCTGTGTAAGTAGGGAAGTTGTTTTTACATATGTTTTTCCCCCCACCCACACTCACGCCCAATTCGTTTAGGCACAACTGATTCATAATTCAATAAAACACACCTTTGATTGTGCATGCACTGAATACAAAAGATGCTGAAATACATTTCATTTAAAATGCATGTGTGGATGATTAAGCAGGTAGTAAAATGAATAACACATCTGGTAGAAATATATCAGGGGGGAGTGTTACCTTTCAGTTCCCCCACTCCTCAGTTTTCCATTGTAGCTGTTAGCATTTGTGGCAATATTTCTATTCCTTTAAAATTACAAATAAAACCAGGAAGAATCAAACAAGAAACTCAACTTTTGGCATATGAGGTAAATGTATATGGGAGATTTGTATGCACAGTTGTCTTAAGTTGCGGCCTAATTAAAGATCCCTGGCTAGTCATTGATGCTGCTTTTTCTTGTTGGTGGTTTAGAGAAGTATGGAATATAGTTTATGTAGTTTTCCTATTTTCTCAGTCTTTTCAAATAATTATTATGGAGCCATTATTTTCATTACCAAAATGGTGCAGCCTAAATCAATGCTTAACTTGACATCTTACTCAGAAAGACAAAAGTTAGACTTTTGTTCAGAGTCCATCCTTCATATACTATAGTTTTGATGAATTGTAATAGCATTTGAGAGTGGGTTACCTCTTCTTTAACAAGATATGATGTGTGAAGACTCCATTAGTTGGTCCAGTGGTTTTACACCTTCAATCTACAGCACATGCAGAGCAGCAGTACCATTTTAATCTAAATTGTCAAGCAACAAGCATTTATATGTAAATAAAAGAGCTATCATAAGAGCCAGCATTGGTCTTAAAAGCACACCAGAGGTGCTCTGCTGCATGTGCTTCTTGCTTTCTTTATGTCCTTAAAGAGTCTTTAAGGGTCTTTCATTTTAGAAAGTTGTCTCTTATTAATTAATAGATCAAGATAAACAAATAAAGAAACCTTTCACCTCCAGTCAGAAGTTAGTTGTTACTGACATAAATATTAGGTGGCAAGCCAGGTCTTAAAAATTAACAGTGAGCGTGTGTGGGCTACTATATTTTTGACTCTGATGAACTCTGAATTCAGACAGCCTGTCCTGGAGCGCAATAATAAAAATATGTCTTCCTGAAAGACATTATGTATATGCTATTCACTTGTGCACTGCCTCATTTCTTTACCATCATTTACTATCTATGCAGAAAATCGACATTAGTTTCAGGCAGACTCCCCCAACCTTTGCTATTGCTGGTTTGTATTTTTGAGTAGTATATCTGAAATTAGATCACTGACTGTATTTGGCCTGTGGTGATCACCAGTAAAGCCTGTTTGTGGAAAGTGTTAGACTTCTTAAAATTCAAATACAGTTCTTGTATGACTTGTTAGAAAGGATTTAGCTCAAGATGTCTGATTTTACCAATGTCTTATCTTTGTTTTGGGGAAAAAGAGGAAGTGTTTTTTTGGTTTGTTGAAATTCAGGATGTGCTCTGCCTGGAAATGGCAACATTGTTTACACAAATTAAAGGGAACATTACTGGCATTTGCCAAAGCTCAGTATTTCATACAGTTGTGTACTTTCAAAATTGTTGAAATCAAATAGGAGTTATAAGCATCAATGAAAACTGAGATAAAACCTGAAAGGCATTTCCAAATCAAGTTGAACCTAATGTGAAACTCCGCCACATGGCACATACAGCACTCCCATGTACTGTGACATGAATTGTATTTACTTATGTTCATCCCAGCAGAATTTGGTTCGAAGGGTCTTACCAAGTACTCTCTGAAGTCAAGGGAGACAGTGCGATGAGCCCTGAGATGAAATATTAAACTTTTCAATCACAAGTCTTTAAACATAAACACAACAGGTATTAAATCTGGGCTTGACCTTACAGTTCCTCTGCATGTTGAGGTCCCACTGACTTTGCTGGGAAACCTGAATGACTGCAGAATCAAATGAACTTACTGGATCAAAGTAAAGATTAGTTTGGGACTGTAATTCAGAAAGCTTCCATTCCTCATCTTTTTTTTTTTTTTTTTTTTTCTTTTTTGCTAGAACCAGCAATTTACTAGTTGCTTTGCCATCTGTTGAAGAAGTGATAAAACTAGGAAAGAATTTACCTTCAGCTCCTTGGAGGAGCAACTTGGGAATACAGTTTGCATAATGGCAAGCCCAGCATTCTGTTTGTACTTTCAGTGATACTATGTTGAGATTCCATGTTCACATTGGGAAAAAGGGTAAAGACCATTTTCATAGAGATGAACCACAATGGAAATAAGTATCCTTGTGGCTTTCTGCCTTCCATTAGGTTGTCCTTGTAAGATTCATGGAAATTGCACATCTGTAATGAAAATATGTACTGGAGGGGGGTAGCTGCTAGACTGGCATGTGAAATGCTATTTTGTTCTAGCATTTTTCTTTGACTGTATGCTGTTCTGTAGTTGTACAGTATATCACTTCGCAAGGCTAAGAGTTGAAAAGTGAATGTTACATTCATTCTAACCATTTTAAAGAGTTCACTTTGATATTTTAGCCACTTTAAACACCTGCGGTCAGAACAGTACAATTGATTTCAATTAACTTTGAATTTCTTCAGTAAGATGACTTTTATAATAACTGCAGTAATCCCATGATGCCTCATTAGAGGAGCTGGCTATGATAGTTATTCCTGTGATTTAGCATTTTTTTCATTACAATGCTTTTGTCTATTCAGAAGAAAAATAAAGGAATTATGGCAACAATACCTTTTAATTTCACTTGAGGTTTTACACTAACAGAAGCTGCTACCTGTTACACAGTGTAAAATACCTAATTTATACTTGCGGTAAACAGGTCTTTGTTCAGATGTACGTAAGACTTTAGTAGGCAGACCCTTTCAAAGAAATTTTAGTTCTATGTAGGAACTCTGTCTGGGAGTTAGAATTTGCTTTAATTTCCTAGTAGACACTTGGACAGTTAAAAGCTATGCTTTCACAGGAATCTTTGTCTACAGCTTGTGTTTAATGGGGCAAATTTTCAACTGGTTCATGCCATATGTGCAGCTGATTCGGAATTGTGTTATCATGTCAGATGCTTGTATCAGATCATTTCAGGATCTAGCCCACTGGCTCATTCTGCTTGTAGAAGAAAAGTAGAATATGGCTCTAAATGTCTCCTTTCCATATCATGGTGTTAGAGAAGGGTTTTCAAATTGTGATTTTAAATCACATTTCCAGTAGGATACTGCATCACTCTAAACACTTCTGGTATGTTCAAGTAGAGAAAATCCTTTTTCATCTCATTCCAGATTTGATTTTCAATTTGAAAGCATGAAGGTGTATAAAGGCATGTTAATACAGAGTTACTTTTAAGTTTTGCCTCTATGCCTAAAGATAAAGTATGCATTGTTTTTTTTACTTGATTATAAAATGATACATCCCTCTCCACTCAGCCCCCCAAAACAAAATCTGAAGCATCAACGCAATTTCTCATCAATAGAGTTAAAGGGTAGAAGTTTGCAAATCAATAAGACAAGGCCATGGTAAATGGTGTATGTGTGACCACAATGTCAAAGAGGGCAGTTTGTACATGCATAGTAGTTGGAGGTAAGGGAAGTACAAAAATGGGCTGCAAGTTTAAAATAAGAACAAAGAAAAAAAAAAAAAAAAGAATTGCACTAATTGACATGCAAATTTGTCTTTCTGCCATTAAAGTAGTCAGTAATTTCAAACTAACAGAATTATATTTGGTCTATCCAGTCCTCGTGGTTAAGTCAACTTAACCACAGTTCCCTTATGTGCATCTATATAAATGTATGTGTATCTTTTTTTTTTTTTAATTATTCACCTAAGGTGGTGCCACTTTGTTATTTAGAAGTATTTTTAATGAGCCAAAATGTACTTCCTTAAATATGCCCTCTCCCTCTCCCTCACCCCTCTCTCTTTGAATCAGCTACTTATTGTTATGTAGTAGCAATTTCCAGAGTGTCATATGAAATTGCTGATGCGGATTAGTTCTAGCTACAACCTGCAACTGCCAATAGTAAGCATCTATGGAAATCTAATATGTACTACTACTTTTTTGCACAAGTACAGGCAGTCCCTTCTGGTTATTATATGGTGACACTGGAAAAAATATGAAGACGTGTTTTCTTTTTTTTTAAGCCATGGAGGAGTTAAGTGTATGCCTGAGTTTAAACTACAAAACAACCCATCTGACTGAAGGAAAGTAAACCAGAGAACTAGCCCTAAATGTAGCTTCAGGAGAATCAAAACAATAAGTATCTGGGAAATCTGTAGATAAGATGGGTGGTGTTAATTTGAGATGTTGCGAGGCAGTCTTATTTTCAGAATTGGAATTCAGCCCTAAGAGCTTGGGCATTGAGGCTGTGGCAAGAACAGTGTGTTCGTCTGGTAATTTGTCTAATTGCTTACATTTCATCAAGAGAAGGGTATAATAGGTCTTGTAACAGAAGTTAAATCTATACCTTACCATGTTGATTTAACTTGATCATATAGGTACTTTGTGATATAGCTTACTTCTTAACCGGAGAGAAGGAATGGCATAGCCTTTCTGAGCAAATTGATGACAAATCTTACAAGGTTACAGAAAGTAAAAATGTATATTATATTTTGATTATCATGAGTCAAGTGAGAATCATTGATACTTTTGACGCACAGCAGAGATTAACCTGCAGCTTCTGTAATTTTACATTTTTCTAAAGCGCTTTGAATCAGCTAAGATTGCCTAAAGATTTATTGGCAAACTGAAGCTTTTCGAGGAATGAAAATGATGAGAGAAGATTCCATTCTCAGAAATGCACAGACTAGAGAGTCTCTGTGTCTAAATGTGCCTGTGTGTGTGTGTGTGTGTGTGTGTTGGGTGGGTGTGAGCATAAGGTCTTTCTCTTTGATATCATTCAGGCAGAAAGCCAATATGCGCATGTAAATGAGCCTGAAAATATAATTAAAAATATGTACATACTGGGGACTGGGATACAGAATTTTATATGAGATGCAGGTTACAAAGTGACAAATAACATTTCCTATATAATCACTGATACTAACTCTCATCTGTGATTTATGCATCTCATATGTTATTAAGTACTGAACAGATAAATGCTGGAATTATTTCTTAAGATATAATTTCACCACAGTGAGTGAATGCAAAGTATGCCTTGCCCATTCTTCTCCCCAAAAAAGCCCACAATACACCTACCACGAAAATTACTATATCCAAGATTACTATATCCAAAATTACTATATCCGTAGTAAGTCCATAGTAATGGACACTAAAACTATCTTATATAAGGTCAGATAAAGACCTCTTTGATATAATATATTTCTTGGATATAAACTGTGGCAAAATAGACTTAGCTGTGTCATTAATATATTAAGATGAAGGAGATTCTGCAAATCATTAACACATATCTAGGAACTCAAATACAGATGGAAAAAGATAAAGATTGCCAGGTGAAAGACATAAATAATCTTGGCCTGTATTTCAGTGTAGATAACAAAGTCTTGCATGTAAAAGCTTACACAAGAGACATCTCAGAAACTTCAAACTTCAGGCAAGAAGCCAGTTTTCTTTGCTGTCTATTCTAAAAGTTAGGTTAGAGTGCTGGGTACAGAAGCTACATTTCTGCTCTCCAGCTTGGAGAGTAGCTACTTTGTAAAGCTTTATTTCTTGTTTAAAAATACAAGTGGAATCCAGATGTATTTCTATCAGCAGCTCTGTAGCCCATAAATATATACAACCTTAGCCAGTGTCTTATTTTATTAACATTCTTTGCTGAGTGGGCTTGAATGGAAAACAATTTCTCATATAGAGGATCTAATTATAAACACAAGGGACAAAACCAAATAAGCAGTCTTTAAAGGGAAAAGAGTCTGGCAGCTTTGTTTAAAGTGTTTAAAGTGTCCTTTAATGAACTTCTTTAGCAGCTTGTATCTTAGCAACACATTTTATTACATATTAGTGCGGGAGAAGCAGTTTGCAGATGTAGTTGCACACAGTAATTTACTCCCCCCCTTTTTTTTTTCCCTACTTCTCTGTAGTGACTCAACTGGAATGCGCAGACTAGTTTTTCTAGTACTGATAACTCACTCAAAATCCCTGGTTGGTTCATTTGTATCTGTTCTGTTTTGTTAGTTGATGAAAAAGGCATTTAGTGTGGTAAATGCGTAGTGATTTTGCTTGCTCTTAGAAATTCAGATATGACTGTTTTGAATAGGCATGGATTTAAATTAAAAACAAACCAAGCTTCTTTCAATGTACTTTTTTGCTAGTAAGTGTTCTGTCCAGTGCTAGTCCTCATTTCACACATGAACTAGTTTCCAGATTTGTAGGTTATTTACTCTTCACTGTTACGTGGAGCTGTTTTAATCTACCACCTTTTCCTCCTTGAAAGCTAATTGGAATATAGCAGTGACAAGAACATTTGCAAGCTTTTTTTTTTTTTTTCCTTCTTAGACAAAACTTGGCACTTAAAATGCAAATATATCAAAAAATAACTTGTTTTAAAACCAATTAAAATAGTGCACTACTGTCTCTCTTTTAGATGACCTGAAAGAGTTGAGAGTTTCTTTGTTGAAAGAAATACCTTTTTTTTTTTCTTTTTTTTTTTTTCCCTCACATTACTAATTGCAGACTGAGTTCTACTTGCATGTTTTGACTGAAAAACATTGTGAGTAGCTCTTTTCAATAGGGTCTGTTGAGGAATGAGATACTGCTGAAGATATATGTGAGCAATAGAACCTCGACTTCTTTTTTCCTCATAAATTAAAGGGAAAAATACTTCTTATGAGCAAACCAAATAACATTCAGCTCAGTCTGCATTTTCTGCAGGCTAGGCAGATGTAAATCCAGAAATATATTTCCCTTGAGTTCACTGGAGTTACCCACAGTTTGCTGTGGTGTGATAAAAATTAGAAGCTGGTCAGAGGGAGAAATGCAGGTGGGAAAAGGTGAGGGAGGAGAAGGGCAGTCCGGAGCATTAGGTGAACCCGCAGAAGAGGGGTAAGCTTGTTGCCTTAAAGATACTGCTCTTGTGGAAGGTTTCATTAAACTTCTTTTAATAAGTAGCATGTTGTGGTTTGATATTAAAAAGGCAGGAGACATCAATTTCTGAAGTCCTTTGGTATTTGCAAGTAGACAGGTGAAGGTTTTTGAAAGAGATGGAATTGTTTCTATGCTTAATAGTAGTTAAATGTATTTGCATTAACTGACAAACCATTAAATTTCTTAAATCCTTATTTCAAACCAGAAGTTTCTTTTCACTCCAGAATATAGATGGATTTGACTCTAGTTTTCTGTTTTCAGTATGTGAGGTGATAGTTTGCCTGTACCTTCGGAAATGCAATAGTTCAGCCTTATCAACATGCATAAAAGAAGTCCTCCAAACTTAAAAACAAAGTGTACTGTAAAAGGAGATATAAAAGACAGTCCTAACTACCTTTAAAACACTATATTAGACCTAAACCAGTAGGATGTCATCTGAAACCAAAAGCATTTATGTTGCCATGTTGATTAACTTACTTTTTTATTTTGCAATTCAGCCTACTGTTTATTAACTTAAATTGGATAGAAAATACTCTAACCTGGGGAATGCATCAGAATCTTGCACATTCACCAGGATTAATGATGACAGCATGAACTGTTGAACAGGCTAAATCATGAAATTTGCAATATTGATAGACAAAGGTGTTATATGCTTTTCTGCAGCTGTATTGGCCATAACAGAAGGGAGTAGCAGTTTCTGGTATATTCCATGTCCTGTCAGGAGAAATAGTATTTACAGCATACACAACATTTGAAGTCCTTGTCCCAGGGTTGTTTTTTTTGTTTGTTTTTTTTGTTTGTTTGTTTTGTGTTTTTGTGTGTGTGTGTGTATGTGTTAAGGCTGGAAATGTTTAAGTGAGGTGGAAAAGACTTAACACATTTAGAAAGTTCTTCTGCAAATACTGCAGTAACAAGGAACAAGATGAAGCATTTAATTACTTTCTGAAACATTTAGGAAACAATTAGGAACCTGTGTCTTGATTGGCCAAAGCAAAACATCCTGCTTGAGTTGTTCTTTTTTGTATCAATAAAGAAAGAAAATATTGTTTTCCAGAAACACTGACATTTCCAGAGACTTCTTTAACCCTCTGAGTGATAGCATTGCACCTCGTTACAGAAGTACTTTTACTAAAAGAAACTTAAAGGAACTTCCATCCCCAGATGAAGCAACAACTCATTTATAAACAATGAGAGCAGGAACAATAAAAAGCTGAGTGCATTCTGCATGAATAATATAACTGAGGGTTGTGAAAAGCCTGTGATTTTAGTATGCCAAACTCAGTGTGGGAGTGCAGCATTCAGCTGATTTTTCGACTCTGGAGATTCTTCATCCTTTCTCTCCCTCACATGTATGTGCCAACATAGACATACAGAGGACTAGCAGTGATGATTAAAGAAGTCATCAGCAACTCCTATGTGGTGATGTTGAGACTGGAGTGTAAATTCATAAAACTGATGGAACTCAGGTTGAAATCTAGGCCAACACTTAGATTTAGTACATGCATTAGGTAGGTGGAACAAAGTCCGAAGACCTGATTTAAGAATAAAGTTTGAATGTCAGTCACTGTTCTTGGCTGCAATTCTGATTTTCTTAGCATTCAGGAGTTTTATGTCAGAGAGCTTATGAGGCCTTCAGAGTGAACTCACATTTCTGGTACCTTTAGGTATATAATTTTTATTAATGAGACTAAATTTGGGTTTAAGCTTCAGGCCTCTTGGTTGAAAAAAAAAAATAGCTGTAGTTGGTTATTTTCTCCTTTCTTCCCATTGCATTTACTTAACTAAAGTCTTTCTTCTAAAGGTGCTGAACTGTAAGCTCTTTGGATCTGGTTCTCTGTTTGGCCTGTGTATATATTCAGTGCTTGGCTTAATGAGATTCTTTTAATATAATCATAGAGTAGAATCACAGAATATCCCGAGTTGGAAGGGACCTGTAAGGATCATCGAGTCCAACTCCTGGTACTACACAGGTTTACCCAAAAATTCAGACCATGTGACTAAGTGCACAGTCCAAACACTTCTTAAACTCCAACAGGATTGTTGCCGTGACTACTTCCCTGGGGGGCCTGTTCCAATGCGTGACAACCCTCACAGTGAAGAACCTCTTCCTGATGGCTAGCCTAAACCTCCCCTGTCACAGCTTGACACCATTCCTGTGGGTCCCATCACTGGTCACTAAAGAGAGTAGATTGGCACCTGCCCCTCCACTCCCCCTCGTGAGGAAGCTGTAGACCACGATGAGGTCTCCCCTCAGCCTCCTCTTTTCCAGGCTGAACAGGCCTAGTGACCTCAGCCGCTCCTCATACATCTTCCCCTGTAGGCCTTTCACCATCTTCTTAGCCCTCCTCTGGACACTCTCCAATAGTTTCACGTCCTTTTCGTACTGTGGTACTCAGAACTGCACACAGTACTTGAGGAGAGGCCGCACCAGTGCAGAGTAAAGTGGGACAATCCCTTCCCTTGACCGACTAGTGATGCCATGCTTGATGCACCCCAGGATACAGTTGGCTCTCCTGGCTGCCAGGGCACTCTGCTGGCTCATATTCAACTTGCTGTCAACCACAACCCTCAGATCCCTCTCTGTGGGGCTGCTGTCCAGCATCTTGTTGCCCAGTCTGTACGTATAGCCAGGGTTGCCCTGTCCCAGGTGCAGGACCTGGCACTTGCTCTTTTTAAATTTCATGCGGTTGGTGATTGCCCAGCTCTCCAATCTGTCCAGATCTCTCTGCAAAGCCTTTCCACCCTCAACAGAGTTCACAACTCCTCCAAGTTTAGTGTCATCAAGAAATTTGCTCAAAACACCTTCTAGTCCTACATCCAAATCGTTTATAAAAACATTGAAGAGGACTGGCCCTAACATGGAGCCTTGGGGACCCCACTGGTGACCATTTGCCAGCCTGATGCAGCCCCATTTACCACAACCCTTTGAGCCCTGCCTTTCAGCCAATTGCTCACACATTGTATGATGTTTTTGTTTAGCTGTATGCTGAACATTTTGTCCAGTAGGATCCTATGGGAAACTGTGTGAAAAGCCTTATTGAAGTCCAAAAAGATCATATCAGCTGGTTTCCCTTGATTTTCGAGGACTCCCAGACAATAAGGTAATGCAAACAGCAAGTAATAAATTGAAGGCAACAGTCATTGAAGTTTAGCCAGTGACAGAATAAACTTTCCCCAAGCTAATCTTTGAGTGTCTTTGCCAAGTATGTTACAAATACAGAACAAGCAAGTTTGAATTCTTCTGTCAGGCTGTCTGAGATAATCCACTACATCTACAGTTGTAGATCCGTTATATAAAAAAGTTTGTAGTTTTGTAGAATATAACATGTATACTTATTTTCTTAAAGTTGAGGTTGTTGTTTTGGTTTTGTCTTGTTTTGTTTTGTTTTTCATTTCAGTCTATTGTTATTCTTGGAAATTGACACCTATTAAACTGAGTTCTGTGAGATGATTACGATGGATTTTGTAAGATGGTCCAATGTCCTGAAAGCTGGACTGAAATCCACTAATATATTTCCTGAAGATTTTTCTATTGTACGACATCTTCTAGTTTTACTAGTGTTAACTGAACACGAAGCAGTGAGCAAGTGCTTTGTCCATAATTACCATTTCTGATAGGCTCTCATTTTGCTTCACCATTATTATTATTTATTTTTTTTAAAGAAAAAGAAGTAGAAAAGTTATCACTGTTTCATCGGCTAGATTAAGATCTTGTAGTTTTGTTGCATTCAGTTGAGCTCTAACTCTTGATACTTCCTGAGCATCTGAACCTTGTGGACATAACTTCCCCCACCACACCCAAACTACTCTTTATTAAAAAAACAACTTTATTAAACAAACAACTCGTAAATTGACCAACCACTGATACAAAGTATGACTTAATCCCTAAGGTTCTTACTCTTTCTTTAAGCTAGTTTCCACCAAAGTCACTGTTAACTTGCTAGTTAGAGTTTCTCAAATGACAGTGTAAAGACTGTGGCTAAACCTCCAGATTTTGGTTCTACTTTTATTATTCCTTTAAAAAATAGCTTTAATAATGTTGTTCTTCCAGAAGAAATTCCAAATAATAAAAAACTATATATTGTTACATATTTACTTAACAATTCACTGTTGTTTAAAAGACTTCTTGCAATCATCAGGTGCTTGTGTATTCATCAGCTAGCTTCTGGGCTGTTGCAAACTATCATGTAAATACATAGTTAAAAAGTTTTTAAAATGCATAATTCTCACCAGATTGGACAAATACATGACCTGAGGTTTATTAAGATGCAGATTCTTGACACAACAGTGCTTAGAGCTCTTATAGTCTGTTGGGTTATGACCCACTGAAGAAATTTTACCTTCCTAGGTCAAGGATCCGTTAGTTAGAAACAATTCCTCCAAAATCATTACACTATTAGCAGCTTAGAAAGGCTTGAAATTAGCATTAAAGAAGTACTGGACTTTTGTGGGAATATGGTTTGATATGCTCAATGTGCAATAAATCAGTCTTATATAAAAATTATTTGGTTGCTTTACAAGCACATCCTATCTTATTCTGAGAGAACTATCCCCGGTTTAGACATCCAAAATGTTTTGTTTTATTTTGTTTTAGTGACAATGACTTAGAGGGAGAAGTAGACACATTTATGTTTCAAGGCCAGATTCTGCCAAAATCAAGGACTTTGGCGTAAGTGCCCTTCTTATTTAAAGGAGAAAGATTCCTCCCCACCTGTCAGGAGAGGTTTTCATGCTACATAGACATCAAAACAATCAAAGAGCTTGAAAAACAGGAGTAAGAGGTGATGTCCAAAGTGAATACAGTAAAGTTTAAGCTCATGAGTTCTTTGTGAACAAAGCAGGGAGGCCCAAGTACTGGAACACAGAATTGAGTGGGACAGCAGATAAAAAGTTTGAGTAGATTATTACCTTTCCCAGTTCCCGGCAAAGGGGAGGCTGAGGAGATAGTGTGGAGTTTGTGACTGTATGCATACCTCTAGCTGGCATAGCTCAGTGCGGAGTTTTGTCTTCTCATGTTTTCTCTTTTCCTGGAAGAAAGAGAAGCTAACATTTTATGACAAATTAGCTAATGATGAGAGGCAGGAATTCTGTTCTGCAAGTTTGATGTTAGGTGGGGAGTTAAGATGGGGACTGGTATTCCTATGCACACATTTCAGTTTTAAGCTATTTGCATGAAGTTGATCCATTCTTGCATGGAACAAAATTTTACTGAATACATACCCAGGAAATGTGTAGAGAGTTGACTTTTAATCTCACTCAAATCAGTAGTGGCTGGAATTGCCAAAATGCCGTGTGGTTTTTTTTCTTAAGACTGATACACTTCATCTTCTCTTAATTACCAGCTATAACTGGAGATTGGATTTATTTTCTTTACTGTAGTGTCATTATTAGCCTTTCTGTATTTGGAAGTCCATGTTAAAATGTTTGATTAATCCTCCAGTTATAGTTACGATGTCTCTGTTCAGAGTGGTAATTTAAAAATAAGTTATTTTATTTATACTTATTCTTAATTCCCAGACTGGATGAGTCAGTTTTCTTACATTACCTATGTACCAAGAGATAATAAAAAGCTGATCTAGCAAAACTCTTGTTTTCTGTAGGTTTACCTACCTAAACTAAAACAAAGTTATCCTGGGCTTTCAATGGGCAGATAAGAATATTTATCAGTGTTGTCTTGAGAGATGTTCCCATCTGATGCATGACTAAGACAATCTGTTTCTACTGTGGATATTCAGAATGCTCTCTGAGTAGTGTGAGTAATTGTACAGCGAAAACTGAACTTCTGCTAGTCGCTGGTAGTTGTATTGGCTCCCAGATGGCTTTCTTGCTCCTTCACTCTGAGTGATTTTTATGTTGAAACATGAGCTACATTCTTGCAATACGATCCTTTTCTTTAGCTTCGTGGGGTTTGTAGGAGGAGGGTGGCTATGTCCACAGCAGCAAGCAGAGTAGTGCAATGGAAGATCTGGAAAGCAGAACAATTGGTGCTGTGGACCTGTTGTCTGCACTGCACACATACTTGGGGTTAGGCTAGCTCTGGTCTGGGCCCAGGGAGTGAATGTCTGTTACACATTAAGTGTGCTCTGGAAGAGTACTTTTCAATTATTTTAATCCAAAAGTAATCCACTTGGTCTGCTCCAAGATAGCTTTATAATGCAAACTGAAGCACAAGAAGGGTTGAGCACTGGGTGATCTGCTTCCAAAGTGAGTTCTTGATTTAGAAATGATAATTAATGTGGATTTCCTCAGTATGTATTCCTTGCTGATGGGTTCCTCACTCAACACAGCATCACTCAACTCCAGCTCTTCTGTCTTCATTGATAATGATATCACAGGGCATGAATGGAGAGGAGAGAATAAAAAAGCTGACATGCTTGTGAGCATGGATGTATCAATTCTGTTCCTCTGTATTCTTCATGCTAGAGGGAAATAGAATGAAGAATGAACTCCTGTTATCTTTTCCCACACGATTTTGAGGGCTACAAGTGTTTTACATCTCTGAGCTCTGGACCATTTCAGGTCTAATGGAATTCTGAAATCCTACTGAAATCCTACTGAATCCTTCTGAAAGCAAAGAACCACTGTTAAAAGCAAGGGGAATATGTGACATGCAAGGGTGCTGGGGAGGCTTGGCTGGCTGCAGGGGAAGAAAGCACATAGCACTTGTTTATAAGCTGTAATGTTTGGAAATATTTCTGCAGGACACAGAAAAAATGTTAAGAGATGAAAGGGTAAATCAAAATGTTAGCCAGTTTCTATTTACTGCAGATGGGAAGTCAATTCCAGCTATCATAAATTTCCTGATGCCCAGATGCTTTTGTCATATTAGGAAACTGATTTCAAAATTATTTTCTCTTCTGGGTCTTACAGCATGTCATAGGAGTGTCTTTTATAATAACCTGAGTATAGAGGGTGGTTTGTTGTTGTTGCTTTTTTTTTTTTTTTTTTTTTTTTTTTTCCAAAACAGAGATTGCTGACTTAGTTTGTAGGACAGACTTGGTATTCTCACAGTAAGTCAGAATGTTGCTGGCACTTCATTTTTCTCTGTGATTTTGGTACCTAGAAGCCCTGAAACAATTTTTCAAAGTGCAGTATTGCACTTAGAAGCAGAAGGGTAAACAGAGGGCTCTCTACAGACTCAGAAATGAGGGTGACAGTGTAAATTCTGACACTGATATTTCTTTTTTGCTGCCAGGAAGCACCAGAAGATGGCATGGTTTGTACAGATGCATGCTTGAAAGTGAATGAGTGAGCCTGTGAAACTATTAATAATCTTGGGTAGGGTGTTAAACACTATCATAAAGAAAAGCAGGAATGTGCAGTATTTTAATCCTTATTTCTTCTTTCTGCCAGTAAGGGATAGCAGTGAATCCCAGCCTATCCTTTTCTAAGTTTGAATGGCACAGAAAATGGGAGGAGGAAGTGAAAAGAAAGAAAATGATGTAATTGTGGTGCAACAAACGCAGAGAGGTCAGCCTAACAAAAAAAGGTATTGATGGTAATGGGTAGACATGCCACCTTCTCTCAATAATTTTGACATAAAACTTTTTGTATCTCCTCAGGAACCTGTTAGTCAACCCTGATATAACCCTTATCCCTCTTACTTCCCCTACAATCCCCGCAGCTCCCAGAAAACACAGTGTGAGGAGCACAAGGTGGTAAGATACTAGTTTACCATCTTGACTGAAGTGCCAGTGCCTGCTAGCTTTAGGGGCTCAGGGTATAAAAGTACAGTATTTGTTTCATCTTAAAAGCAACCCTAATGTTAGGAAAAGTAGGAGTGTATTTTAAAAAGGTATTTTTGTGGGATTCTGCAACATTGATGGGCTCTGCACAGCCTCCCAGTGTTTTCACTGGAGGAGGGCAGGAAGCTTCCACACCTAGTGCTGCCCCTCTCCACATAGGGGACCCAGCTGTTGTCCAGGGGGAGGAGAACTGGCGGAGCCTCAGCTCTTAGAGTCACTGTAGCCTGACCAGTGCAGATAATAATCTGCTTTTTACAAATGGAGACAGAAGCGTATTTGTTTTCTCCCCTGGGAGGAAGAAAAGAACAGGAGAGGAGCTGTGTGTGATGTGAAGGAACAATCTGCTGTTAATTTGACTTTAATGAACTGAGCCAGCAGATAAATGCTTATCTTATTTTTCAGTGTTTGAAAAGCTCAGACAGGGAGGCTACTAAGAGGCAGTAATGCATGTGGACACATTTGAAAGAGAAAATTTTTCTTTTGATCAGATATAGGAAGAAAAGGATCGCCTACATTTTACTGGACCCAAAGTTTGCCTTCCCACAGATGAGACTCTATATTTTATGGGTTTTTGCTAGTTTAATGCAAAGGAGTTTTCAGTTCAGCAGTTCATTGAGATGATGGACTAATTATGTAATATTTCTCTAGCCTTCTATAAGTGCAAAGAACTACAAAATCATAAAGAACTACACCAAAAAAAAAAATAAATCTTGTTTAAAAGTTAATTACTACAGGTATGAATTTAGACAGGAGAAGAAGCCAGATAGAACAAACTCCTCTACCATGATTGTTTCAGCATGTCTGAGTTGCTGTGGCTGATAATCACTGCATTGTAAAATTCATGGAAAAGCTGTGTGGCTAAGGTTGAGAATACATATTTGTATATTGTTGACCATCCCATCTAGAGACTAGTGATTTCTCTTTAAGGGCAGGTTGAGTTTACCTCCATGACTTGGTCCTGGATGAATTCTTGAGGTGGAGAGCTCCAGACAGCACCTGATTCTGATGTACGCCAGGTGTAACTCTGCAGAAGTTGATAGAGTGCTGTAACATGAAACTGCTTTTAGAATCACCACATTACTTAAAGGGGTACTCAGGATTTGCTGTCATCCCATGTGCTTGTTTCTGCAAATGGAACATTTGAACATGCAGGGACATCTGGGAGATGGCTTGTATTTTCTGCTGGTTTTAAACCTCCTGAAATTGGTACATTTACACCAATGGGTAATTTGGCTCTGTATGAGTAAAGGTGGGATTTTAACAGAACTGTTGGATAAATGCACTCACGCCTCTTCTTTCCATCTCTCCTGAGATTCTGTCTTTCATTTCCTGAGGTAACTGGCATGTATTCTGAGGCAGTCATATGTTTCAGATGTGTATTTTTTTGTTTTTCATTTGTGTTTATTTCACGAATAACCTGTGTGCATGTAGAAGTATAAAGAGGCAGTGATTTCTTTACATAGTTGACCCCAGCCTTCAGGTATTGAATAATTATTCCAAACTGCTTTAGAAAATCTCATCTTAACTGGGATCTTGGAACATCTGCTAAAGATGCTGAAACTCCCTGGTGGTTGACAGGTTAGAAAAGCTGTCCATGTATTTTCACAGTCTCAAGGAGCTGAAGAAAGGTTTGCATCATGGTTTGTAGGGTTTTGTTTTGTTTTGTTTTGTTTCTGTCTCTATTGGATTAGTTAGTAGTCAGAGGTAAACATTGTGTTGGATCATTCTGGAATTTTATACCTCTGCAGTATCATGTGAATCACTTTGCAGATGGGGTGCTTCCAAGTATAAGGAGTCTTTGGATGATGTAACAAAATATAGTTTTCAAACTGAAATTACGCTAACCACAGTGGGGGTAGGAAACACTGTGTATATATAAAGCTAATATTACAGGATTACTGTCAGAAATGTTTAAGGAATACATGGACTAGGATTTTAAATACAGTTCTGTATCCATATGTGCATTGCCTCTCCAGTATGCTCTTACCCCTTATGGGGTAAGGAGTAGTACAGTTAAGAACAGTTCTGCTCTGAGAAGTACCAGTGTGTACAGCTAGAATTTTCTTGCTCAATAGATCTTTTTTTTTTCTTTTCTTTTTCTTTTTTTTTTTTTTTCTGTACAGCTTAATGATGTAGCATTGGATTTTCAAGGCTCTCAACAATGGCCTGTACTATCTCTTGCTGAAGTCAATAGTTTTACTGTTAACTTCAGCTGAAGCAGACTAAGTGCTTCTACAGCAAGAGCTTTTGCTGAAACCTATCTGTAACTATGATCCCATATGTAAGTTATCCCAGAAGAGTCTGTTCACAGGAGTACCTCTGGTCCCTAGCCCCAAGTCCTTGATCAGCGAACTTCCTTCAGCCTTAGTCTAGCAGCCCCTGGAGTTTTCTTGTTGAGAAGGGACAATAGACTATAGGACCAATGCTCATTAAACTTAACTAAATTTGTAGGAACTGCCCAAGGAACATGTTCAAAAGAGACTTTTTTTCCCCAATTACCTTTAAGATGCTTTTCTTCCCTCTCCAGATTTATTAAGTGTTAGAGTCACCACTAGAGAGTGGGCCAAAAGCCATTTTGCTTTTGATCCAAAGCCATTTCACAGTCAATTGAAAGGTCCCTGGCATAGAGCATGGACTCATTTCCACTTCTTACAGATTTTCTAGTGCTCCTGGTGCCTTACCTTCAGTTAGGCCAAATGCCAAGTTCCATGTTTTCATGGAGCTTATTGATAACTTAATTGCCTTGTATCTTTACCCTTCTGTCTGTTTTTTCTGAAATTGCACAGTAGATTCATCTCAGTATTATCTAAGTTTAATCTGCCATCCAGTGGGAGTGGTAGACTTGAGCTGAAAGGTGTCAAGTTGTTAAGGTTGTTCGTTGTTCTTTCCTACTTAGTAAGTTGTAAGAAGAATCTTAGCACTCTTTTCAGCAGTAGTGAGCAATGTTTCTGCTTTCCTGGTTATTTCAGTACGCATCAATGGCATTTTGCTGTCCTAGGGAGGGCTGAGAATCTCGTGGGACAACTCTTTGTCCAGGACACCTGCTCTAGGAGTTGCTGGATGTGTTTCTGCTCCCTCTCAGTAAGAGTAGAGTTTGGCTTTTGTTCTGCACAGATGTTGTTGTCTTCAGAGTGTGCCGCTGAAAGTGCATTTTGCATTTTGAAATTGGAATTTGCACACGGCAGTAAAATTTTAAAAAGGAACAGACAATATAGGAAACTTCTTGCATTGACTGGGCCAAGCCCCCTGTTTTACTCCCCAGTGGAGGACCTGTCTTGCTTTGCTTCTCAGAAGAAGCCACTCTAAGACCCTTATGAATGAAGTAATGTTTTCTGGAAAGTGTAGGACTTTGCTCTAATGTTGCTATTTACAGCCAAAGTGATATACCAGCCAAAATTAAGGCACAGGTGCAATGTGCTGCAAATAAAGGTCTAAAATACTGTCTGTTCTTCATAGTTTACTATTCTAGTCCTCAATCTAGCAACTAATTCTGAGTAAGGGCAGCAGAGCAGCTGACCATTTGGTAGCTAGGTATAAGTTTAATTTAATTTTGACAGTGACAAAGAAAGGGAGGAATAAGAAAGTAAAGAAAGGCCCCACATTTGATGTGACTTGGAAATAAGATTCTAGTGGCTGGCTTGTTGCCTTTGGTCTTTGGAGATTTAAGTTCAGTTCCTTGTTTTGGTGTTTTATTCTTGTGTGGAATTTAGTAGGTCCCTTGAGGCACCTGAGCCTTCTTTCCTGTTTCTAAAATGGAAGCAGTAGATCACTCTTTTTTTTTTCAAATAATCACTGTAGTACTTGCAGAATAAATAGTTTAAATATTCCTGCATAGCTGAATGCTGAATAGTCCAATTGCCATGCATATACATTTATATATAAATGTAATTCATATATATAAGCTGTAATTTTGCCATGATCATATAAATATCTGATTTCAAAAATAACCAAATATCTAAATTCAAAGCTGTACAACACAGAAATCCCAGAGAAAGTGAGAATGGTCTGTCTGTAAAATACAAAACAAAAACCGAAATGCTTCTTTTTCCTTCAATATGGTACAACCACACTTGTGCACTGATTTATTTCTGTTGGTAGTTCTGACAAAAGATTTTAGGGGAGAACCAAAAACCTGGTGGACTAATTCGGGCCAATATATTGTCAAGAGCTCCTCATATACTCGTGTCTGTAAAGGGCCAAATGAGACTAGGAGTTTCATACAGTTGCAAATTCATTTGTTCTAGAAGCCCCAAGAGAAACACTGTTTTCATGATGATTACAGTTCTTGCTGTTACTGAAACCAGTGTCAAGATAGAATGCCCAGAGAAGCTGTGGATGCCCCATCCCTGCAGGTGTTCAAGGCCAGGCTGGATGGGGCTGTGGGCAACCTGATCTAGGGGGTGGGGGTTGGAACTAGGTGATCTTTTAAGGTCCCTTCCAACCCAAACCATTCTATGATTCTATGGTTTAATTTTTCTTCAGCTGTGACAGTTATTTTTAGAAGCAGTTATATTTTTGGCCGGTATTTTAAGTGAGGATGTTCCCAACTTTTACCTTGCCCTGGCATGATGCTCCTGCAGTTAGGTGATGAGCCAGCTCAGCCCAAACTAACCTTAACATGCCACCCCCTCTCAAAAAAAAAAAAAAAAAAGTCGCATATAATGCAATGGCAACATTTTGTGTCTGAGAAACATAACATACCTGGTGTTATTACTGGTAGGTTTACAGAGTGCCACACAGTGGATTAATCCCAACAGATCTGTCATATAAAATCCTTCCATTCAGTTGTTTTCTTTCATAAAATGTTCTGTAGCAGTTAACCAAATGCTGTTTATAACCATGTTAGTAACTAATAGTAAATTATGCTTTGATTTTTACATGACTAATCACAGAAAATTCAAATGAGGAATATTATCCATATTCTGTCTCCTAGAAATATTTTTTTTTCATGTTTATATTGATGTAATCACCAGTTGCATAGACCTTCAACAAGTCATGCAAAATCCATGGGTGTCTTTTGGTGTTAGAGTTGCAGCTAAAAATCTGAAAAAGCTGACAAATATGTACTGCGCATGCTCTTTTTCCTTCTCACACAGTTTCTTTGAACTCACTCATCTGTGTACTCACATCCACAGCACTGGTTCCTTCCCAAAGCCAGAACAGCTCCAGTTCTGTAACAGACCATGTGTTAAATTCATTCTTGATGGATCCTGCACCAGAGAAAGTTTGGCTTCTTTCTGGGATTTATGTTGTTGAAAGGGTTCTCTACTAAACAATCCACAGTTAGGTGGTGTTAAGATGCAGAGACTCTGTAAAAAGCATGCATTGCCTGGAAGATAGGTGATTTGCTGAAGTGTAACACCAGTTTTGTGGCTTGGTTCATAGACTTTATTTGATTTTGGTAGTCTGGAAGCAAGAACTTTATGCCTAAATGGAAGTTCTGGTGACATTGCTTCTGTAGTTCAGGGATGAAGCTTTTCTGTAGGCGGTGATCATGCATCCTAGTACTTCTCTTAGCTTCAGTTTCCTTCAAAGCATACTCTGGTGATAGCATGAGAAACTGATTTTTTTTTGCTTCCTAGTTGGGACCAACAGATAAGTACAGTTGGAAGGCTGTGCAATGCACTCAAACTATTTGACATGAACCCTGCCTTTTAGAAAGCCTTTTAGATGAATCTTTCCCTTCCCTGTACCTCTTCAAGTGGATACTGAGTCTGAGTGCTGGACTTTTAAGCGTTCTGAAGTGCAGGATCATAGTGTCATAGAATGGCTTGGGTTGGAAGGGATCTTGAAGACAATCTAGTCCAACACCCCACCGTGGGCTGGGATACCTTCCAGTAGACCAGGTTGCTCAAAGCCCCATCCCACCTGACCTTGAACACTTCCAGGGATGAGGCATCAATAGTGTTTATATATATATAGTATATGGATAGATATATGCCTATACTATATCTGTAGTATATTAATAATAGGAATAGTCACATCTGTCCACTGCTACATGTTTTATCTTGTTATTGTCAAACATCAGGAAGATGCTGTATGTCTCACATTCTTGTTGAACAGGAAGGAGTTGAGGATGTATAGTATCTCCTGTGAAGGGTAGTTAAGTACATTACAGAATGGGTCCACAGCTTGCCAGGCAATTTCTGGAATATGGTCTGCATGACTTGTATTTAGTGGTGTGCCACTGACTCTTGCAGCACAGAGTCAGGCTTTCTCAGAGGTTTCACATTCCAAAATATTATTTTGCTTTAAAAATATAGGGAACAATAGATACAGTCTCTGATTTTTAAGAATTCTGGATTCTTCTTAACCAGGTCAGGTTTCTTAATGTCTATATTCAGATTTTATTTTATTTTTTAATCTGTATTTTATTAAAAATATTCAGGTATATTCAGCTAATTTTGATCATATTGTTACGATTTTAACCTCCTTTCTCTGATTACTGTTAGTTTCAGTAGTCTTCATGTAGCTTCTTCATGTATGTGGAAAACTTAGCATTTATGAATATTTACTCCTAATGAGTTGCCTTTTGTGAAAATGCATTGGTTTCTAGATCAACATTACATTATAAATGGCCTTTGTAATCTCTGCTACAAGTAGCTGTTTGCAAAGTTCAAAGACTAAAAATTAATTAAAATCTGAGGCACTATTCAGTATAAAATATTTAGTTGTTTTCTTCTTTGTTAGGAATGTCAAATGTTAGTGCTAAAATGGCAACTAATGTTAGCTGCAAGTTAATTTAGTTATTGCTTTTTAAGAAGCTGCTAAATATTCAAATGTTGTCCCATTGTTACAAAAACTATGGTCTTTTCTGCATTTGCATTTATAAAAATAGCGGCTAACATTTTGCAGCAGGAGTTAAATGAGTGCATAAATACTGATGACAGCATTTTGGGAACATTTGTTTCTGTTGTGACACAATACAAGAAGTTTGCTGTTGTTTTTCCCTCAGAAAGCTGTTGGCTTCATACATGGAAGCAGTTGGACTTAGGCAGGGAGACTGTCCTCTAAAAAAACAGGAAGGAGTTTGAGAGTCTGACCTTTCAGAAACGTTTAAGATTTCTAAGGGCAGTAAGAGCACTTTGGGGAATAAGCTCCTACCTTACTTCAGGGTAAGTGTGTGTCTGTGGCAATTTGTGCTATATGTTGTGCATGTCTGTAAGTGGAGTAGTAGAGCTCATTTCAGTTCAATAGCGTTAGTACTCTGGAATTCTTTACCTATCTGAAACTCCTTTCCAGAGCGTGCACGCCTAGTATGCCTTAAAGTCCCTGGTAGTATGGTCACTTATTAAAAATGTATAGCATAGTGCCATTTTCAAAGAAAGAAGTTCCATTATTATTATTATTATTATTTTTTTCAGGGTGAAGGAGAATCATATATTTGCAAATGTGGTTTCATTTCTGGAAACCACAATTTAATTATTTTTATTAAAAGAGCTTCCAGAAGTCTGATAAAGGTTTATTTGTGTTAACCTAGGCACAGGCACACAGTGGAAAGAATTTTCTATCTGAAGAGTTTTGAGTTTAGACAATCCCACTTCTACAGAGAGGCCACTGAGGCACAGAGGTATTTAGCAAGGCAGCCAGGGTTGCACTAGAAAGTTTGCAGCAGAGCTGGAAACTGAAAATGCAGGGTTTTTATGTCTAGTTTAACGGTTTGCCCACAACACTTTTCTATCATTCAACTAGCTCCTTCTACCACTGAAATCAGGTGTTTCTCAATAGCTCCTTAGCAGAGTTCGTGGGTGGACTCTGATCCTCAAAAGGTGCTGCTCAGCTGCATCTCAGCTGCAGGTGATCTGTGCCGTTCACCTTCCTTCTTTGTGGACAAAAGCAGCGGTGCCTGCATGAGCCTGCCAGGCAGAGCAGTGCTGTGCATGCATCTGCTCACCTGCTCTGCCTCTTAAACTGAAACGTTCACAGTACCAAACAGTCTTCCTAATGGCATTTTCTACTACTTTTGTCACAGTGTGAAATAAGTGAAAAAAGCCACTGGCCTCTCCAGACAGCCATAATAAAAACAAAAACAAACAAAAAAAAGGAGAACTAAGCTTCATTTTTATCCTTGCTGAAATGTTTATTTGAAAGCAGCATGGCAAGGTGAAATGGTTTGATTTGATTAGCAAGTGTAAATGTATTAGCAGCAAGACAGAAACTATATTACAATTAGTGATAATTAGTAGCACTGATTACTTCAGACTGCAATACTATTTGACAGATGTTTTTCTGTGGTACGGTGTTGAAATAGGAGGGTGCTTTATCCTTGTGGTGGTTCTTAGTTCTCCTTCTGGTGATATTTTTGTCATGTCATTGTTTGCTAATGAAGTCTCTGGTGCAGCTACTGTAATTTGTGGCTTTGCAAATACAAATACTCCTTTTAAAGTAAAATTTAAACTGGTAAAATATGCATTAGTAATGTGTCTTTTTACGTTGATGCTTGATAGCCCTAGGGAAGCCCTCTCATTTTGCATGAAAATGGTTACAGCCCAGCTGATCGTCCCTGCTCCTGCTGACCATCCCTGTCCTTAAAGTCTCATCCCAAACCCATTAAATACCACTAGTGTCTCCTTTGACTGCAGAAGATTTTGGATCAGATGCCTGCAGTGAGAGGTGAATCTGGCTTCCCTGACCATTCAGCCCTTGGTCTCTATAAAACACAGTGGGGATGGCTGGTGTTGTCAGAATTACTAGAAAATAGATGCTTCTCAGGGTTGGATTAGCTGCAGTAAAACCCTCTGAGGGACACTGTCCCACAGGGAGGAAATGACCTATTCAGTTGGCTTGCTCAGGCCCACCTGTGCAGAGAAATGTGGAAACCAAATAGCCATTTTCAGATTGAGTAGGAAGCAGGGAGGAGAGGGAGCGTTCAGGAGCTACTGTTTACATGTCTATAAACCACCTCATATTTACTGCTTTGTTAGTTAAAGGATTATGAAACATTCCTGTGAATTACAGATACCATTCCAAAGAGAATCACTTTTCTTGTTGGGTGTCCTTTTTTGTAGACAGTTGCTGTATTAAACACTGACTATGAATCATGTGACACAATCATGTTCTCTAATTTCCAGGCATTACATAGACCTAACCCCGCTGGTTCAACCTCATGATGATAAACATATTAGGCTATGACAATCATTCTGTTCCTTAGGAATAAACTGAACAATTTTGGATGTATTCCGTTTGGTGTATGAGCAATAATCCCAATAACAGTCTTCCAGAATAAACTGAATTATGATATGTATTAATACAGACCTGTGCACCATCTGTGAGCTGTTTGGGGACAGATAAGCTAGAAATATGACTTTGTACAAGCCAAATGTTTTGGGGCTTCTCCTAAACATATATCTTATGTTATTGTACATGTTTTGGTTGTCTCAAAACAGGGGTTTACAGACTCCACAAAGCACTTCTGTCAGTTGGTAGACACGGTAGGTCACAGCAAAAAGGATTCTTTAAATATGTAACATGTTTACTTACTGTTAGTGTAGATAGCAAAAGCCAAAAACTGAACTTCTGGAATGGTCCATTAGGAGATTTCTGGACAGTTAGCTCTGTTAGAAAGGTCTTGGTCACTAATACTGCGTGACCAGTCTCTTCATGCCTATCAAGTCTTTCAGAAATGTGTGCGTATTTCCATCCAGGCAAAGTTATGAGTCAAGTATTAATTAGAAAAAAAATAGTACTTAGGCACTGCTTTGTCATTCTAGAGATGAGATGTTAGTGTCCTGTTCCAATAAGGCTGTATTTTAGTTTTTTGTTTGTTTGTTTTTTCATTTGGCAGATCACATATCCCTTGTGACTGCTGTGCTCAGCAGCCCAGAATCCTGCATTGTAGGATTCTTTTGTATTGTGATGTCCCTGAGACCATGCTGAATGACTTGTACCTTGTACAGTTCTCCAGGTCAGTTGTTAGGTTGCAGAGTAAAATGAGGAGAACTGAACAGCAGGTAAGAAAGTATCAGCTAACCAATGTCATCAGGAAATGTTAGGAGAGACTTGTTTGCTGAGTTTGTTCTCTGATGGTGGGATCCAGCACTTCTGCAAAGCTCTGAACATCCTGGGTGCTTTCCAACTTCTATGGCCATGGGGCATTTCACAGGGGAGCTCAGCACCGGGCAGGACTGAGCCCAGAGCTTGCAGTGAGCTACAGCAGGGGCAGAACACCAGCTCTGATCTTCTTCAAGGAGAAAACAATCACAGAGGCTGGGACTACACAAAGCGTGAAGTGAAATAAATCTGGGGAGTACATGAGAAACAGGGAGTGGGGGAGTTTGCAAAAGGCAGGAATGAAAGAAGGAGGCTGACTAGTTGCAAGCCTGATGGCAACTCTGCCACAGCACTCCCTCCTGCAATCACTGCCTCCCTCTGTGTGTGCTTCCCTAGCTGGGAGTCTTCCTTCAGGATTACAGAAGTTGTCCCACTTTTTATCTTCCAACTAACTCCCTCTAATAAAAAGACTTTGTTTTTACATTTCTGTCTTTTCCTCAGCTCTCCAAGCAATTAATAAGCACAAATTAATACCAAACTCCCAAAGCCCTTGTTGTAGAGAATGCTTGTCCCCCTTTCCTCTCTTCACAGGTGGGTGAGGTAAAGGATGAGGCTAAGTGATGTGACCGAGGTCATGTGAAGAGTTGGTGGCAGAGGTGGGAAGAGCTCTCCTGACTTGTATGCAGATCCAAAGAGGCGTTTTGCAGCTAATAGCCCCTTGAAATCAACAGCTTATAGATGTGTTTATGGATCTGGACCTTATTTCTAACAGCTGCACTGTCTCTGTGGTATCCACCTAGTCAGCAGAAGAGACTTCATTGAAATAATTATGCTCATGTGGCTTTGCAGCTGTACTGAACAGGAACTGCACAGTGTATCTTTAAATAGGATCTGAGCTTTCCTGCATGTTCCCACTGCAAACAGAATACTCTTCTCCAGTTTGAGTCTTACATGCTTAGAGTTAGCTGGTTGATATAATGAGTTGAAAGCCATCTGTGAATGCATGGTTTCCTTGGAGTATTAGCATGTAAAGTACAATGTCAGGACAGCAGCCCATAGAAAATTTCCTTTACTGGCAATGTAGAAGGTGACAGGTTTATTGATCAACCGAAATAGGAAGTTAAAATGAAGGAGGAAAAGGATAGGTGATGTAAATCTTGTTATAAAGAGCTTAAAATATGGAAAAATTGGATTTGCAGAATTAAAGGTAACTTAAAATGAGACATTAGAAAAGACATAAGGTAACCTTCTGGCTGTCTTGTTGTATCTGCCCTGATTTTGGCAGTGCACCTGCATAGATCATTAAACTGATTGTCTCAGGATATATGCTTGAGACAGAGTAAACTATCTGATATTAACTTAAGAAGAGGTGATAATGGTGTCATGCTGGCAGTGTACATTTGTAGCAATCAACACTGGCAACTTTCTTTGAAAGCTCTGAGATACAAGAGCACAGAATTTCAGAATAAGAGATTAGGAAGGACATCTCTAAAATTTGAAATTAGAGACAGCCTTATTATGCCAAGCTATTTAACATTAAAACAAACAAACAACAACAACAAAAACATTACTTGTATTCCTGCATTGATCAGAATTTTGTGTTAATGGCCTGCCATGGCCTGCAGTACTCTGTTCAGAAAGCTGGTAGAAAGCTTGGAGAAACCAAATCAGCTCAAAGTCCAACTTCATAATTACATCTTTTCTTAGTTACTTGGCCAAATGGCAGCCCCTCTACCACTCATGACAGTATCTTATTCAAAGTCTGAAGTTGGATCTGGATTGTAGCTTTAATATATATTACTTTGTGTATCTATACATGTCTGTGCATGTATACATATATATATGTGTACGTGTATATGTATGTAATCTCAGCACACGTATAAAGCTTATAGTCATTGCAAATTTCTAAGTCTTTGGAACTGACTCATAGAATCTCGTTATAGAATTGTCCTTAAAAATTGAGGCCCCAATTTAGTTAAAATGCATAATTTTAAAATGCAAAAGCTTTATATGCATCCTCACTGATGCTTCTGGAGTCATTTGCCAAGAGAAGGTAAACGGATATGAGTGTAGCAACTCCAGGTAGCTACTGCCTGAGACAATCAACAGCAAAACTCTGAACCCATCTAGATGCAAACTGCTATTGAATATAGAATAAATCTTACTTAAAAAAATACAAGGAATGTTTTTTTTTCCTTTGCTAGTGTAGTTCATTGGTAACAGAGATAGTCATCATTTGCAGCCATAATTGATAATGTAATTTCACTATTTTTTGAAGCTGATAATGTTTCTTTAACTACAGTGTTACAGGTCATACAGTCTTTTATACAGCTGGTCACCCTCAATGAATCTGTTTTTAAAGATCATTTGGCAGTCACGGAATATATGACAAGTGTCTTATTACATCTAATCTTTATATAAAACATACTTAGCAGTGTTCACTATACAATACTTGCCCTGTTAAATTTCAATTAGTGTTGTAGTTAGGAAACCGTGATTTAAACTGTCCTTCTACATGGAATGGAACCATGCCTGGTACTTAACCATTTTTCTTCCTCTTCCACATCCTACCGCCATTGATGCACAGTGACCTACACAAGGTCACACTGGGTGATACCACAGACTGAGTGAACAGACAGGAGCCAATGCAAACAGGTGCATTATGGCGGCTGTGTGCAGCTGTTTTAAAAGATTGGATGAGAAGATTGAATGTAGGCTTGTGTACTGGGTCTGGCTGGGATGTTAACTTTCCCTGCAGCAGCCCCTACAGTGCTGCACTCTGCACTTGTAGCTACAACAGCAGTGGTATCATACCAGTGTTGTGTCTGCTGCTGAGCAGTGCTGGCACAGTATCAGGACTTTCTCTAACCCTCCTAGGGGGTGGGCAAAAAAGTGAGAAAGAAACATCACCAGGGCAGCTGACCTAAACCAACCAAAGGGATATTCCATACCATATGATGTCACACTCAGCAATAAAAGGTGGAAAAAGGAAGAAGAGGGGCGGGGTGGGCTCTCGTGAAAACGTCTGTCCTCCTCCCAAACACCGGCTCTGTGTGTTGAGGCCCTGCTTCAAGTACGTGGCCAAGCATCGCTCATTTGTGGGAAGAAGAGAGTAATTTCTTTCCTCTGCACTTCCACATAGCCTTTACTTGTTTTGTTTTGTTATTCCCTTCCCCCCTCTCTCTACCCCTTTCCCTTTTTTCCCTTTAGTTGAATTGTTTAATTAATAATAATATTTCCTTAATAATATTTTTTCTCTTTAATTAAATTATCCTCATCTCAACCTGTGAGTTGTTCTTTCCTTTACTTCTTCCCCTCCTCATCTGAGGAGGGGGAGTGAGAGAGCGGTTGTGGTGTTCAGCTGCCTAGCACGGTAAAAACACCACAGCTTGTCTATCTGTTCACAAAAGAATAAAAATCTAGAAGTGTCTGAAGTTACATGCCAGTAGCAGACATTTGCTGCTGTTCACAGATAAGGAATATCATACTGATGATTATTTTCTAGAGCTAGATACTGCTATGCTCAGGACTATGAATCCAAACTCAATAGAAATTATATACTTTTGTTTTAGCACTGAAAGCGTTCATGTGTATATCCAAAAGACTTAAGTGTATTTTAAAAAATGCAAAATATAGCTGTGTTCTTATATTTTACACCTGGTGTTTTGTGGAAGTTGTGCACTGGAACTTTTGCAAATTCTCTCTCCTTTTCAAGGACAACAAACCTGCTAGCTTGTTTTCCCAGCATATTGTAGCTACATAAAGCATTGCTGGCTTCAGTTTCCTCCTGAACCTCTTTAACTTTAATCTTCCAGCCTCCTGCCTTCTCTCACACTGTTTCCCAGTTATGAAGCAGGAGCAGGGGGTCACTTGGCTTTTCAGAATTTGATTAGTGTCATTGTTATGAATCACCCTGTTTGTTTGGTACCAGCAAAAGTGGTGTGAGTAGCAATTTGCAAAATCTGATTTAGGATTTAACATCACTTAAAAAAATTAATTAGTGCCACTGTTGAGGGCTCTCAACTTTGTACTTTCATACTGATGAATTTAGTGCCAGTGAAAAGCAAGATATAAACAATCCAGCCAAAAAAATGTGTGTTTCTGTGTCACAGAGCCCATATTCCCTTTTTGACACCCTGTGCTGCATCGCCTATGCTCCTTCCTCTTCAGTTTAAATCTTACTGCCTTATTGTGTGCACATTTCCTTCTGGAGAGTGAGTTCCACAAGACAGAATTTGTTGATAATGGTAGTTGTTGCAATGGCAATCACATATCCATGGTTTCTATGTGGGTATATTATTCTGTAATCCTACTATAAAATAATTCAGAGGACATTCTGCTCTGTCTGCTCTGTAAGAATTTGAAGCTGCAAAATCCACCTAATTTGTGACCAGAGCTTAGTTAATAACAGGGGCTTCTAGTATAAGGCAGTAAATATTACTTAGACATAAATTTGACACTTATAAATTTGACAGTACTTATTTGATCAACAATACAAGACCTTGTATGTTTAAGACAGTTTTACACTACTTTCATTAAAGAAGTGGTTGTAAGAGTGAGGGGTCACTGCAGTCACAGTGCCTCTTCTCCCTTTCTGTGATGTCTGAACTTTGTGGTCACCCAGGCAGAAAGATGTTACTGTTTTTTTATGCTAAGGCACTGAAAGATGAATGGAGAGATTTTCAAGAATGCCCAGCACTTTCCCCCACTCTTGTCAGTGGGAACCCATGACTGCTCTGGGAGCTGAAGCTCTGTGGCAGAGGTGAGCACAGCACCATTGTCTCAAGTCCCAGGGTAATGTCTCTCACACAGGGTTAACCAGCAGATGTGGCCCATGGTGAAGATGCAGCTCAGAAGCTTTTATTCTGTGAAAACCCACCTAAATCATTTTTGGAAAATAGGAACCTGTCCTTCATCACTAAGCATCTGGCTGGTGCCAGCATGCAGCATCTCAGGTCCTCCCTGGCAGTTTTAGCAGACCGGATCTGGGAGAGGCCCATCCTCGAAGCATCCCAGCACTAGCATGCCTCCCACCCAAAGGAGCACCATAAGAAGGTTGCTGTTGGCTACACGTCAGAGTTTAAACTCAGATTCTGTTTGGTTGCCGAGTTAGGGAGCCACAAGATCATTTCTAGCTTTGTATGTGGGGCTCCCCATTTTGAACAGTGCTTGTTTGCTGTGCCCCTTTTTATTCAATCGGCTGTCAAGCTGGTGTCTACTGAGAAAACCTCTAATCTTGGCCTGTGTTGGTCAGCCATTTTCTCGGTGCTGCAGTGAGAAGCAGGCGTGTAGTACACATCAAGTAGTATGCCAGTCTTTATCCTTGTCAGCGTTATGCAAATCCTCAGCGCTGATGTTAATGCCAGTTTGGTTTTTATAGCCTGGTGACAGCAACAGCTCTCAATATTAAATACAAATATACATACACAGTTATGGCAATGATTGCTCTAGATGTTCAGCTAGTCATAATATTTGCACTTGGCATGATAAGGAGCTTTGAATGATAATAGCACTATGGTAGAAGCTTGTTAAAGTGACAGTAACCGTGGTGTCATTATTGAGTGGTGCACTTGTGCTTGCTTTCCTACAGCTTTCTCAGAGACTGTCCCTTTCCATTTGTGTGTGTAACACATGCAAAGAGCACATGGTCTAGCTGTGCTTGAGGATTCCTCTAAACTTCATTCAGAGTGTGATCTGCTGTAAGACAGCACTAAGACCTCGATTATCTTAGCTGTTAGAAATCTGTTTCTGCATAAGTCTTATTCATTAAGATAATCCACTCCTGCTGCAGGGTATTGGGTCCCAATAGATGCTGGTTTTACTTGCTAACAGAAAGAAGGCTCCTGGCTTCCATCCAACTTCTTAAACAATACTAGCTCAAAGGGGAGGGAGTTAAAGGCATGGTATCACATGATGGCAGCATACTGTGCTTTAACTCTCTGTTTTGGCTAAGATGATAACATACCAGAAGAATAGCAGCAGCCACCCCAGACCCTGTGTCTTTTTCCAAAGTGCAGCAATGCAGACTTTCTTCTGTTCTGGGAATTCACGGGACCCCACACCACAGTTGGGTCGGTAAGGCCCGGGACACGTCTGCTGTCAGATTAATAAAGGCAAGCTGCCAGGATTTGTTGACAGGGTCAGTGCTTGGGTGCCCTTGCACTGGATGTCATTCAGCAAACCTGAGCCAAGATCCCCCCACTTCTCAAAGTCCCACTCCCCCTGGGCTTAGGCCAATCAGAGATGTCCTTGTAGGTTTTGTGTTCTTTGTCAGCTTCCAGAACGTTTAATGTCAATGCAGGGTAATCACTATGCGCTTGCACTGCTGTGATCAAGAATGCCAGTATGTGAATGCTGTCTTTTCAGGATTTTCTTTTTTGTGCATGACTGTAAAAACTTGATCCATGCTATACTTGAGAACATTTAGTGAATAGTAGTGTCTGCCGGCCCTTGAGATTTTGGAAAGGGATGAAAATAAAATGCTTCAATGGCTGAAATATTGTAGTAGTTATGCTGTTTCATTCAGTTTTTGCCCACAGCATGGGGTGAGGATGGGCATGATTTGCAGAAGCAGTGAATTTTAGGATGTTCATCTTTGGAAGGTATACAGCATTCATGTGTGCTGGTCAGAAGGCTGGCTGACTGCGTTGCTAGGAAAGGGAGGGGTCATATAGTGTTGGGGGGAGACAGGCTAGAGGAAGCCAGGGGCTATGCCTTGGCTGGATAGTAGGTTGTCACTGCAGTGTGAGCCAGATACCATAAACCTGTTTGTGTGCTTGATCTTGAAAGGGTGCATGCCTGGTGGTTTATAAAACTCAGGGCTTGTAATCTGTGTTAATTTTACACCCAAAATAAAGGCATAGTGGGTAAACCTCTGTTATTATGTATAGCTTTTGCATGGCAGCCCACACAAGGCTTGCATCTTGCACATATTTATTGCATGTAACAAATCTGCATCAGAAGAGACAAGTGAAATCTAACTGAAGATCTGTCTTGTCAAGCTTCTGCTTCCATTCCTGACCAGTAATGATGTAGAGAGAATTCCTTGGGGGAAAAAAAAAGAAGAAAAAAAAAAAGTTAGTGTATTCCTGGAAACATTTAAATAACAACAACAAAGATATATATTTATGTAAGTATATGAAAGACTGCTAACCGAATACTCCTGAATTATTAAAGATTTAAAAAAAAAAAAAAAAGGAAAGTGTCTTTTTCATCTGTCTGATTTCCAAGAGACTACACTGGTAAGTAACAGGCACTTTCAAATTAGTCTTTGATTTGACCCATCTTCAGGAAAGCTTGCTGGCCATGGGCAGGAAAGCTCTCCTCATACATTAGGAGAGCACTGTGGAGCACCCAAGCTATTTGCCAGGTATTGTACCACCCATGTCTCCTCCGTGACAGCAGCCTCTCTGATGCTATTAAGAACAAGAGGGATGTAGGAATCACAAGTAACTGACTTATGGCAGAACAAACACTAATAAAAAAAGCTAGTGATTTCAGATGGGTTTTTCGTTAAAGCTGATGTTCTACAAATAATAATCATATTTGGAGCAGGCTTAATTGGCAGATAATGTGCCTTTAATGCCATTTTATGACTTTGCCTTCTTTTCATTGTGAATAACTGAGATTAGGTTCTATTATTTGCCCAGGAAGCCCACAAAAGTCCCTAACTAAACATAGTTACCTCTGTGTTCTCATCCAGGAGACAGGAGTTGCTTCTTTGAAGCCATTTTGTTGAACATTTAACGTATATTTTAATTCCAGTTCTTCTGTATTTAATATGCAGTACTGCAGTTTCCATATGTATGAAATGTATGTTTCTTCTAAAAGATTGGAATAGCTCTTTTTTTAAATTGAGCTTCAGTTTTGTTTTACTTCTGCAAAATTAGTGGGCACTAGAAATCCATTTGTGTTAAAAAAGAATACGTGAGGGTTTTGGACAATTTGTCACAAGACAGTGTTCTGATTTGAGACTCTCATTTGCATATTTTGTTGTGAAATTTGAAAAACATGGAGCAGCTGAATTCTGAACCAGCATATATTTCTTTTTATAGGGTAAATTGAAATGAAACACTGATAAGATATACTTTTTGTAGTCCTTTACTATCTTGAGTGCATGTGTACAGCTACTTAACTAATGCTAAAGGTTGTGGATGTCTATTAAAATGTTATGAAGTTCAGTGTGTTTGCACAGATTGATGTTATTAGTATTTTGCAGTTCAAGTTAATATATGCTGTTATCTTCTGCATATGTCAAAATACTTAAAACATTGAAGAGTTGTTATAGTTATCCCAGAAATAGCTATTATGCATACACAGATTAAAGTTTAAAAGTGTACCAAGCATGTTTTAATATGGAATTGGAATATGTAGCCACACAGGTGTTCTTAAGTCTACGTTCAAGCAGTGTCTGGCATTAACTGTACAGCTATGATTACTATTTTTTTAACGCTATTTTTGATTAATCTGATTTGTTTCAAAACACGGGAAGATTTTTGTCCTTTGTTTATGTTTATATTTGTGTTTGTGCTGTCACTTCAGGTCAGAGTAAGGATGACTTGATTTCATGCAATATATCTTTCTAAAATGTACAAGAGAGATCTAATACTATTGGCTGTGACATTTTAACAAAAATAATGTGAATAAAAACCTATAGAAACCTGTTACTTTCTTCTTGTTACTTCATGAGTATCATGGCAACTCCTATGAATCTTAGTCAAAGCTCAGGATTCTTTGTCCTGGCCTTTACAAAAATACAGAACAAAAATGATAGTTCCACTCCCAAGATCCTGCAGTCTAAGTTACCTACATTTATAATAAAAATTAGCACACAGTATTATTGTGACCTGAAATAATGCAATGAGCTACTTTTATAAAGAAATGACTTCGAGTCAGACAAGTGTAATATATTTTCACATGAATAATAAAATGAATTATACATTAAGAAAAATGTTCTTTGCAGCCCTGAAAATACCAATACTGAAACTCCAGAAAAGCCTTAGGTATTCAGGAATCTTTTGTCAAGGAGTAGTAGCTTGTCATGAGAACACTGACTGGTAAATTCTGCTGCGTGACTTTTTATCACACCATCTTTCCACTGGGGTGTTAGTAGTTGGAGTGTACTACGGCAAGTTCTAGCTAGGTGAGCTTAGTTGAAACCATGTGTTTTAAGCAGAGAGCTTAACATCACAAACTTTTCCTGAGCACAGTGTTCATTAATACATTTTAAAACACATTAGTAGTAGATTAAAAGAGGTGTTGCACCAGACTCACATTTTATGTTCAGACCTGTTGTGTCTCTTGCTTAGAGAAAGGTCTCACAGAATTTACCTCTCGTTTCACTTCCCCCTTCAAGCAGACTGGACACCACAGTCAAGTGCAGCAGTGTGCAGTGGTCACTGTCCCGCTCCAGGATCATCTGTGCCAGATGCAGCACATTAGTCAGAGTCAGGCTTGGCTGATCAGCTGTTTGGGGCAGAAACTAACTTCGTGGTTGCCTTAATAGAATTGACTCAAACAACTATTTGTTGGTATTGTAATAATAATGGCATTGTATATCTATCATACCCCGTGACATCCGAAGAAGAATATTGCACCTTAATGTTGGAAAAACTCAAGAGTGCGGTATGTGAAGAGGTGCAAAAATAACAATAGGAGTAAGAAAAGAAGAGGGGGGAATTGTGAGAAACAAAGTTGTGTTTTTGCAGTAGAGAATTACTTTTCTGTTTTCCAAAGTAGTTGTGTAGTCATAATAAGGAGAAATGCTAAGTAGATAAGTGGACAGTAGAAGGCCTCACTGTTCCAAAATAAGGTAGAAGCTTGAGAAAAACAGGATAAGCAGTGTGAGAACAGTAAAACAAAGATCACAAGTTCTCAAAATGTAAGAAAGGAGAAATTAAATTGAAAAAAAGAAAAATTGTACATATATGGTATAGAGGAGCGTCGAGTAGCTTGTGAACCTGTAGTACTCAGCCAGTGAGGAAACAGGGGAGGTGATCAGGCGTCGGGTAATAGAGAATAAAAGGTTATGATTTGTTTACTAAAATGCGCTCCTGATTGACAGGATGCCTGCCATAGCGATCACAAATAAAATAGCTTCACAGAAGATCCTGTCTGAAGAAAATGATTTGAGGTGTTTCTCACAAAGTGGCAGAGCCAGAGGCTGGAGTTTTGCTGGAAAACACACTGTCTGCCAGCACCCTTGAGTGCCTTCTTCTCCTGACTCATGGCTCAAAATGGTGCTGAAATACAAGGGTGGATGTTCAGGTAGTTTTTGAAAGTATTTCTTGGTCCTGTTGTGGCCAGAGCTGTAGGAACAAATGAATGCTAGGAGGCTAAGCTGGAGTGAGGCTTTGCAATATCTGCAGAGATAATGGGAGCTGTATCTTTTCTCAGGAGGTCAAGAAAATTAGGGATGGGCTTGTAAACTGTATACAGAAGCATCTCTGTTTTTCAGAGATTGCAGCTCCGAACATTCCTTGAACATCTGTAGCTTTTTGTTTGTTGCTGGTTTTGTATCAGTCTTTTGGTTATTTCTGACACCTGCATATGGTCAGCCCAGTGACAACAGTTTATCTCTCTAATTATGTGAGCACCCTTCTCAATACACAATAATCATAGTAGGTTTTTAGTGGTGTATTATTGTGTAAGTGGTAAAGGAAGTACGTATTATTTTTTGAGGTAATAACTTGTGTGAGGGGAAAGGAGGGAAAGAGATGTGTAAATTCTACCAACAGGTAAGGCTCAACTAGCCATTTGTTAGAGGATGCTTGTGGACAGTAGGTGATAAAATCAGTCACCGGGTGAAACTTAAGTGTAAACACTGGGCAGGGCTCAGAGTGGCTTCAGTTAGCTCCTCGCCCGAGTTACAGTTTGGCCTCGGTTAGTTGTTCTGCCCATGCATTGTGTCCTTTGAGCAGCTTGGCTTTTCTCACCTGTCTTGAGCAGCTTGGCTTTTCTCACCTGTCTTGTTAAGGAGCTCCTTGGGGCAATGGATTGCCTGGTGCTGAGCTTGTACGGTGCCTCTGGTGTGGGGCCTGGTCTCAGCTGGGGTCTTCAAGATCTGGTGTGAAGAGCCAGTGGGCAAAGGCACAACTCCCCACCTGCTCTCTGACTGAGGCAATGGTGGCACAGGGATGGCACTCCGATCACACACCAATCAAGGAGCAGCTGAGTAACCTCAGTGCTGGGGAGGGGAGGAAGAAATGTGTGGCTCTCTAGTGCTTCCTAAATTTTAAACATACAAAGAAGATACTTTATTTATTCTTTGTCAATAAATTTAAGTATTTGGGGATTGAATTTGGACCATTAGTCTGTAACCTGCTTTTGACAGTTACTAGCACTGGGTGGTTCAGAGAGTGGTGCCACAACCCATGATGGGATGGTTCATCCTCAGTGTATCTGGAGTTTAGCCTTCTGTCCTAAGCTCCAGAGTTGGCATGACTTTCAAACCAAGGCCTCTGCAATTCTCACAGCAGATGTTTATGCAGATCTGCAGTCTTTTAAAAAACTTGCTAAAGGAATTGATATCATGTGACAGCAAGTTTTAGAGGCTTATTGTTGGGGAAAAGGGAAAAGGCTTTGCATGTTAACTTGCAAAGTCTTCTTTAGCTATCTTTGAATTATTCTGTTAGAAGCCAGAATAATAGAAGATCCTGATTTCCTTACATTCTTATCAGAGGGATCATACTCGAATTGTGTCAGCAAACCTCTCATTTATCTTTGGCTTAAGCTCTAGAAAGTGTGCAGATAAACGTGTGTTGAATGTAAGTAAAACACAGGGCTCTCAGTAACTTCAGTGGCTCTTATGGTTGAAGTAACACCATGAGTGAAACACTGTGCAGTTCAACTCTGTGTCCGACTGTGGAACTTCCAGTCTCTCATCTGTAACAATATGCAAATCATTACATGTCTCTGGCCTCAGTTTTCCTATCTGTAGTTGAGGATAGTCCAGCCGTGCTTTAGTGTAATGGTTAATGTGTAAAAGCTTTGAGACGCATGCTTGGAAAAGGCTGCCATGTCATTTCCAGACAAGTTATTACACACAATATTTAATCTTTAACTACGGGAAATGTCTAGTGTATTGCTTTTTTGTTGTTGTTGTGTTGTATCTATTGGGAGCAAGGCAGTGAATGCCATCTTTTATACAGAAGAAAAAGAATAAAGGAGAAGCAGTAAAATGTTATGACTGGGGACTCTAGTTGCACCCACTGGAATCTATTGATTGAGAGGGGAGCAAGATCAGATTACTTACGCTTTTATTAATGATACTGGCAGTTTAGTATGAGTGGAGAATGGCTTGTAATTAGGTTTGGAACCATTATTGATTATTGTCATTTTCAGTATCAATTATCTCACCACTTGGAAAAAAACATAATACTGAAACTCTTCAGCAATGCAGAGCAGGGTCTCCTTGGCCTGCCTGTCTGCTCTCCCAGTGAAGATTAAGCTGCTGCTCAGGGTCAAATAAAGTGCTGTCAGACTTGTGGGGTGGACTTTTTGTTGAATGATGCACTGCTCCTCCTGCTTGGGATCTTAGTTTGTTGTCTGCCCTTCAAGGAAGGGTACACCCCTTCCTTTTCTGAAATGCTTTCCAATATAAATTTCTGAAGGCGATGGGGGCTAAATCCTTATGTCCTAGATGGAGAGCCAGGATTAATGGTAGTTATTTGTCAGCTGATAAACTATGAAAAGAAAACGTACTTGTCACCCACCCCTACCATCAATGTTTTATAAAGCCTATTTTATAATGACTGTGAAAAGTGAGAATATCCATGACATGAGCTAACAGAACTGAGGCACAAAATATGCATAACTCCTTTGAAAAGTCTCTGTGGTCCACCTGATGCCTCAAATAATCACTGTCAGTCTGTAGGAACGGATACTAAACTAACATTAAACACCTCCAAAGCTGCTAGATTTTAAAGGCCAGCACTGCTCACCACTCACATATCTGTAAGACCAAGGTTATATAAAAATTGGTTTTGGAGTAAAAGAAGGGTGTGCTTTAAAAATAGCAGCAATGCCTGAGTTTATCCTCAGTTGTGGTGACATGGCTCGTAAAGGAGTTTTGCAGTTGGCTGTTTCAGAGGGGAAGAAAACCTGTGTGTTTCAGGTCTGCTGAGGTCACTGCACCTCTATCAGTGCCTCGGGAGAGCAAAACTCCCTGTAGCAGAGGCTCTGGGTTGCAATGAGGGTTAGAGGGCATTCCAGCAATTGGGCAGTATCCTTCATTTGTCTCTGGCATTCAAACCAAACAAAAAGACCTATGGGGAAGAAAAAAAATCCTCAAATGCCTAGGATTTTTTCTGTGCCTTTTGCAGCAAAGGCATTTTTGCAGAAGTAGTGCCGAGTATTGAATTTTTACCTAATGGAAGTTTCTTTGAACCCAAGAAGATAAAGTGTTTCCAGCGAATATCAAGAGAGACAAAAGTATGCTATTTTTTCCCTTTGGTCAACTTCTTCTAGATCTTTATTTATTTATTTATTTATTTCCCACCATTTCTGTTTTGATTAGTATGAACCATCTCATTCTGCAGTGGACTTCTATATATATATGTATATTTTTTTTTGGAAGAACAAACCACCCCTTTGACCTGGATTTGGATGCATCTGTGGCAGCATACTTCACTGCCTGCCAGCTGAGCATAGTGCATTTAATTGATGAAATAATAATGATGAACCGTGCCTGAACTTGCTTTGATGACCACTTGAAGCAGAAGCTGTAGTAAATCAGACCAGTAGAGCAGCACCCCAGTGGTCACAGTCCATCCTCAAGCTTGGTGCATGGAAAACATCATCTAAGTGCTGTCCCGAGCACATCCCCACAGGCTTGCTTCATTCCCATGTAATAACTCACCTCTCCTTCTTTTAATTAAAAGCTAAGCAAAAGGAATCTGCAACTTTTTGTTTATTTATTTATTTATTTTTTAAGTTTTAAAGAGTAACATTTTTATGCACCCTATTAACTGCCCACTGCATTAACCTGATTAAAAGAGAGCTTTCCCTTTGTAAACTGTCTTAATGTAGAGACAGGCTAGGGTAGAACTGCTAAATAGACACAATGGCAAGGCAATATATTTGCCTCCATATCAGTTCTTTAGTGTGATTACTGCTGCATGTTCCCTCTAGCAGCCCAAGATTGCATCTCATTAGCTTCCAAAATGGGAATTTCCCTGATAACTGAAGCTCCGGCTCTGATAGGATGCACAAGGAGAACACAAGGAGAAAAGGTTTTCTTAAACCTTTGCTTTTTTTTTTTTTTTTTTCCCTTCACCTGGTCCTCTGGCATGCCAAAATGTATCAGTTAACTGCAGCAAAGAGATCAAAGCAGTTCTTGCTTTGCAAAAAGGAATATTTATGCTTAAATATTGTCTTTTAGTGCATGGGATACTGGAAGGTTGTTTTAGAAAGTACTGCAGTGTCTTTTTCTTTTTTTGAGTGAGATACTTAATCCTATATACTGATGGCAATTAAATTAGTGAAAAAAGTTTATGAAACAAAATTATTTTTTATTTTGTTTTCAACATGAGACACTTGATAAAACAATTTCAGGGGGTAAGGCATCTATGTACATGTATCCCTAATAAATGTCATTGTTAGATTTGCAGTGAATTCCACATTGGCTGACAATGGAAGAACTTGAGCAGATACACTGTAGTCCTTGATACTCCATCATGATGGTCAACTGATGCAGGATTTCTTGTAGAATCTAAGGAACTCTGCAAGCAACTTGAGATACGGTATCCCGGGAGTTCCTGGGGTGGTCAAGATCACTTAGAAGCCCACTTGACCAGCTTTAGAAAGACCACCTTTGGCTAGATAACCTAGATCAGCTTTGCAAATTCAATTCTGTAGAATATTACTTGACCTTAGTCCTCCCATTTAAAAGTTATCTTCTGAAAGCCAAGGAAACATATGACCAAGTTGAGAGAGATCTAACCTGCTGTGAGTTTCAGTTGCTTAACATTTTACTGTGAAGCGATTTTACCCTCCACTCTAACCAGGGTATGTGCCTGTTGATCTGCAGCCTGAGTGCTTTAAATCCTTTGTTCACAAATACTAATGGAAAATGCTGTCTAATAAGTAGAACACAGGTGGGAACCAGGACTCTAGGGTTCCTCCTTGCAGCCTCGTGGCTTTTTCACTGTGGCTTTTCATCTGATTCCCAGTGAAGGCATTCCCATTGGCTTCAGCGTGAAGTCATATATGGCTTTGGCTGCATCATTCAGTTTATTGTTTGTTAAAATGGGGACCCAAGCATTGAAAACACTTGTTTATATTTGTAGAGAGATCAAAGAGTTGAAAAGGAAGGGGTTCTTTAGAACAGTAGATCATTGTTATTAGTTCTTTTCTGCATTTTCTTCTCTCTCAAAACATTAATGTTTTGCTTCTTCTAGTGGGTGTTTTGGTCAAGAGACACAATCACATTGGCAACTTTAAAGTTGCAGATTTGCTTGTGTTACAAATCAGGTAAACATGTTGGTGTGTTGGCTGTGATGCTGTGACATATAAAAATCCATCTGTATTCTTGTGAATAACTTTGTGATTTCTGATCTCTTTCTAACTTTCAAGATCTCTTCTCAAAGTAATTTACCAAAACTCAACACAGATGTTTAAGGAGATCTTCACTACCATTAGCAATATGAACCACATACCAGCATGATGTCATTAAATTCAAAAATTAGAAATGGACTTTGTCTTCTTTTAGTTTTGCCACACACCATACATGATCTCTTTGTTATTTAAGCAGTGTTTTAGGATCATAATTTAAGGTATATTTCTAGTTTCAATCTTCTTTAAATTAAGCAAAGTCCTGTTGACAATGGTAATTTTACCAATGAAAACCAAGTCCTGGGGAGAGAAGTCAGATCAGCAATGTTAGAATTCCTTCTTGGGCTCTATAAATCGTCATAAGAAATGAGCACGAATGATATGTGGGTAGATATTACTAAATTTTTTTTTGAAATAAACAAGTGTTGAGTGTCAAGGGTTTGTTTGCCCTTCTTCTTATATCTCAGTTTTACTAACCGGGAACTGAAATTTCATTAACTGCCAGGATTGACATTTCTTCACGTGGCTTTGGTGGCATGTCCCACTGGCCAACAGCATCATGACAATCTGTCTATAACTAGAAACTGATCTGTCAGTGCCTAAGCTGAGTGAAATAGAAGCAAAGAGTAGGAAAAGTGAATATTATTGACATAAAATTGACTTCTTATCGGCCTTGTTATCCTACATGCTGTATTAGGATGAATGAGGCATTCCCTGTACCCACACAGCTTTCAGCTAACAGCATTTATTTTGAAAAATGTAATCTTATAATATAAAGAAATAATTGTGTTACTCTGCTATTTTTAGTTTGCTACAAATCCTATAAAAGAGCTGACAGCATCCTGTTAGGGACTACGTCCCATTTAGCACTGCGCCTTGCCCCTCACACAAAATCCCCAGGAGCTGGGGAAATCCCTGGAAATAGAAGGGAGATGTGGAGTGATTGTGTGCGGGGGTCCAGCACTGCTGCTTTTCTGGGAGTGGTGGCGTAGGGACAGGTGCTGGCAGATATGCGCGGTGCAGAACTGAAATGCTGCCCTGTTGTAGCCTCTGCAAGCCACCTGACACCACTCAGTCACTGCTTATAAGAGCACCTTGTTTGTTGTTGTTCCCCACTTGGCACTGTGGTTATCTGAGAGCACAGAATGAAGCCAATGGATTTTGAGATCCTGCCTTGAGTCTGGCCGGTTTTCTGTCAAGCTAAGAAATTGTGAAGAGAAATGTAGGTCACTTTAGCATTCTGCTTCTCCCTGGCTTTCAAGCTCTGGTGCAAATTCAAGCAGCCTTCAGGCCACTGGCCCAGCTGGAAATTGCAAAGGCCATGGTATAAAGACTATAAACATGGCCAGAGTCTGCCTCACTGAGGCTGGAACCATGTCAAAGTACATTTTTTTTTTCAGAGTGCAAAATAAGGTAATAATTGGTGGGTGAAAATACTACAAGAATGATGTTGCTTCCTGTGTTTTCAGCTCAGAGCAATCTGTTTTTGAATTGGTGGAAAGAGAAGCCCCAGATTAAAAAAGAGAGAGAAAAAATAGAGGGTTTGGGATGGAAGGGCTTTGACAATGGTGCTGTGTTGGGTGTGGAGTTGAGCTTTAGCTCCTACGAAAAAAGACCGGGGAGGTGAAAGGAGATAGGGGAGTGGAGGTACCAGGATGACATGGTGACTAGTAGGGTATAAATACCCTGCTCACTCAAGAATGCTACTTGATGCTAAAAGAGGTTCATGTTTCACATACTGATGATATGGAATTACCTGCCCAGAACTGAGGACCTGAAAATGCCAGTTTTTGATTTTTCTACATAACATTCACACTGTGTACTTGGGAAATGGAGAAACTGGGAGAGCAACAAAGTGTCTTTAAACCCCTTCCATGGTACCTGAAGAGATTCCTTCCTGCTTCCCTTCCTGTTAAGCAAGGATGTGCTGTGCAGTGAACGAACAGCCTTCTAAAAATGTACCTCCTAGCTTAAAATGCCAGAAAAGTACAGCAAAGCAGATAGAAAAAGTTTAGTCAGATTGAGATAACGCAGGAGAGGGAGGAAAAAAAAAAGAAAAGCTCCTACTAAAATTGTACCTTAAATGTGAAGAAATGGTGCTTATATAAAGTAACAAGGAGCTCGTTAATGGGATCCATATCCACAAGTTACAATAATGCAGCTTTTAAATTGAGTTTTTGTGCAGAATAAAACTGCTAAGCTGTGCTTCAGTTGTGTAGTAAGTGGTGCATGTGGTGTGAAAGACAAGCTGCAGTGTGATAACAGGCTATCTCTTCCATGCACAAAGAGTTCTGTATTCTGATCAACTCAACAGCATGCACTGGTAAATATTGGTCCAAGCTACTTGGTCATTAGAATTTATTGTATTGGTTTAATCACACTGAGTTTAGGCACTCTTTCTGTCTGAATTTACTGGTTAGCTTTCGGAGACACTTCTGTGCAATTATTACCCTGTACCCTATTGGCATGAGATGCAGAATTACGGGGGAGTCCAATGAGATGTAATGGCATGTGCAAGAGATTGGTGTGGCTGAGAGTGGAATCAGCTTTTGCTTCTCTCCAGGTTTTCAGGGTCAATTCCAGGAGTGTTCATCTCTAATCTGAGTTTTTGGCAGGACTAGAAATAGAACAAATTCTACCATGGTTCACTGATCACCTAAGATTCATTTGGAGAAGCTTTGGCTCATATTTTCTAGCAATGGGGTAGCTTCCCGTGCCTCTCCCCATCCCCTTGTTGTGTGGCAGAGTTGGTCAGTTATAAAGAGGGGCAGCACAAGCTCACGATCAACTGCTTTGGTGACTTGGCAGTGATGCTGCTTTGATCCTCTCAGTGCACACCCAAAGTATTGACTTCAATACAAACATTTCCCGATATTTCCCCAGTGACTTTTATGCCTATAGTTTACAGATGCCAACAACACCTTCATGCTTGTTTTTTTTTTTTTTTTAATCTTGCTTTTGTATTTTTTCAATTGTAAGCTCTGCTGCTTGGTGAACTGAAATGTTGGCCAAAGCCACATTTACTTTGGACAGTTGTCTAGCAAGTGTCCTTCTGTTCTGGCTGATGTGAATGCAGAGATGCTGTTATTGCAATTCCAGCAGTCCATTGGAGAGACACTGCTTGTTGTTCCACTATGTTTTTTTGATTTGGAGGTGTTGACAGACGGGGATTAAGATGAGATAAAACACATTTTTTACTGCTTGTGACTTCACCCAGGTGAAGTGGCTTCAAACTCAGCTTCAAACTCAGCCTGATGTCCTAAATGAGAACTCTGGGACTCTTTGAGGCTTATGTCACTGGCAGCCCTCATGGTTTTATCATAGGTATCACAGTGGTGAACACTTTTCAGATTAAGACTCAGCTTTTTTAGCAAATGTTAACATTTCATTCTAAAAACAGAAAAGTTGTTAGCTTACCTGATGGTTGAGAGAAACTTGAAAACTCAGTTGATTTAAAGGAGCCTACCTATATTATTTTGCTCACTTGTTATAATTTTAAAGCTCATTTCTGTTCTTATATGTTTGGAAAGGGAACTAGGTCCTGAGTTTCTGAAAGTTTGAAGCTGACAGCATTGCTTTTATATAATACTGCAAGGTTGTAAGCCCAGGTTTTTAGGCGTATGATAGCTTTTAACTCACATTGAAATCAAAGGGAGCATAAGCACCTAAATACCTTTTAGAGTTTGATCTCCAACTTCATACTAGCTTGTACCCTCACAGTCCAGGTTATTATTTCTTTGAAAGCAGCGTAGGGGTCAGATTCTTTTGGAGAGAAGAAAAGTTTCTAAAATCCCTGAAAGAACTTAGAATTATCTGTGTTGTCTATTCTGCAGGCTTCCCTGAAATGGAAGTAACTTAGAGTGAAAACATAAATTGAAGATTTTTATTTTTGAATTGCAGTCACAGCCACAGCAATTTACTGGATCCAGCTTGCTTTTTTTGCCTGTGATGTTTGGAGAAATAAACTCCTTTTAAAATGTAACTTCCAGAGTAGAAGAACATATCTGCAATCATTCTGGATCCAGAAACGCTAGGAAGTATTGGAGAATCAAGTTTAGATATTCTTTCTGGCACTAGTCAAATGGGAACCTAGTGTTAGGGTTTGTCATGTACCTACCAAGTTGATATTTCATATTGTGTCTATGGTAAATTGAAACAGTATTGGAGTTGACATTTTTCAGTGCTCACTTCTTACTGATGCTGGCTTCTTAATAACAAAAATATCTGTAAGAACTTATAGGGTGGCTTACAAGGTCAAATCAAAGGTCCATTTAGGCCAGTATCCCATCTCTGTTAGGGGAGTGGTCAATAACAGGTACAGGGAAGAGCAGGGCAAGCAAACAGGGATATTTCACTCAACCTCCCACAATTTGTGGCTCAGGGACATCGCGAGCCAAAAACAGTCTTTTTCTAATGTCTCTGTAATGGTCCTCAGCAATGTCTTTATTTGAAATTTGAGTAATCATTTACCTACTTGGACTTGAAATAATTTTTGAGGCATATTTATATTGAAGGCCAGGGGCCCATTGGATAGCCCAGAGTATATTGCTATGTGTGAATCACCACAGGCAGCGTATCTAGCCATGCTCAGAAACATGAACCCCTACCAGCTGCCTTCATTATAGTATTACACTTGAGGGGAGTGAGATGAAGAAATTAAACCCCACAGCCAATTAATGAAACAAAAGGAGTGGACTGCAGATTTACAGCCAGGTTTTCCAGAGTGCTCAATATCCGAAGCTCTCACTGGAGGATGATAGCTGGATTTTCTGAGCAGCTTGGTTCCCAGCATTTGAAGCCCTTTTGAAAACATGCCTTAGACTTGTGAAGGGTTTCTGAATGGTTGGCCTTTAGGTTTGCAGCCTCGGGAGCCCTGGCAGACGTTCAGGGGCTGTTTCTACTGCATTTGGGCTCTTCAAATGAGCCCCAACCTGCCACTGAGGTGCTGTGACACTGGTGAAGCCATGGCTGGCAGCATCGTAGTGAAGCAAGCTGAGAGGGTTGAGAGCTGAGGAAGCAGGCACACGGACGACTCATCCACACAAGTCACAGAGCCAGTCACCAGGTGAACGGATTTGCTGCTGCTGTGGCTTCCACAGCCCTCCTGCTTTTTGCATCCAAGGGCATGCCATGTCTACCTTCTTTTCCTCATGGTGAGGCTCTTAGTTGTAGCTAAAAGTTTGGGAGAACCAGCTGATAAATGATGGTCAATGCCTAGATGCTATCCTTAAAGCACTCTCTTGCCCAACCATTCTTCCTTCTCCTACACTTCTTTTCACCATTCATGGACTTGCTGAAGTATTTGTGTGGCAATTTGTGTGGCCATGGGACCATTTTGGAAAGCTGGGGGGAATCATGAAGCATTTTGAGGCAACAGAACTGGGCCTGAGATAAAGTGAATGTAAACACTCAAACAACCCATAGGCCAGCATGAGGTCAGGCTGCAAATGCATGTGTGGTAAATGTGGAGGAAACCCTTGCTAAATCATCACTTGACCTACAAATACCTAGAACAGTGCTTCTACTCGGCCACACAGGTGCAGCGCACCTCCTCCTGTCTCTTCCCATGTCCTTGATAAGATGATGGAGAAGGAGTGGGAGAAGGTTTTGCTCGGTCACCCGAGGGTATCAGTGAGCACTGCTGAGTGGGGTTGGTGCATTGTAATTTGCTGCTGCTGTAGATCAGCAGCAAATTACTATCCCTTGGAGCAAAGGGGAGGCAGAGATTTGATTCTCTTCTGATGCTGAGGAGGCAGAGTTATCCACAGTGCTTGGGGCAAAGATACAATCTGGCTCTCCATTGTTAGTGGCATGTTTAGTGGCATTGTTAGTGTTCATTGTTAGTGTTCATTGTTAGTTTTAGCATGGGATCATTAACATGTGTATAAATGTAAACAACACACCCACAGTTTGTGGGGACTTGCATTCCAAGTTCAGATAAATAAAAATTGTTCTCCAGGTGAAAGGAAGGCTCTTTGGCTGTGGGCACAAATTTATTTTCAAACAGCTACAAATGTGAAATTATTCAACTTATTAATTGACTGTGCAGCTTTACGAGAACGAGCATATGGCTACAAAAATCCTTTTCTTCCTTTTTTCAGTGCATGCTCCCCTTCCCCCCACTCGCCATGATAATCAGTCTATGTTTAGACCTGGAAATTCAATGCACCGTAAAAACTATTAAAATTTCCTGGCTTTGTGAAGCATAAAAGTCTTTGTATTATCAAGCTCATTATTCCATTATGTCAATTTAATAAAGATTAGAAATAATTTTGGTCTGGTTCAAAAATTTAAAAGGAAAAAATTCTAAATGAAGACCAGTTTCTTTTTTTTTTGTTTTGTGCAAGTGCTTATGCCAGGACCAACCAATTGAAGTGTTTACGATGGAAAATAGGGAAAATTTCAGAGACATTTTTGTGAAATGTTCCTGTTTCTCAACCAGATCTTTGCACATTAACAGGAAGCAAAGTATGATAACTGTGCACTCCATACTGACATACACAACACATAGAATTCCAAACAAGTATATGCAAACACATGATTAGCAAAGCAGATTGTTGCCCAACTTAATCCCAAAGCAGATTTTTTGCTAAATAACTTACAGGAAACAGAGGCATATTTCCTGCAACTTTATTTATCAACTATTTAATTGCACAGGTTGCAATGTTGTCTTAGGGCTGAGCTGTTTCTTGCTTTGCAGGCAGATACAGAGGACAACATTTTATGGGCTAGCATCTCGGTTTGGGAAGCCCTGCCTGTGAGTGGCTGCTGTGAGCAGAGGATTTCTCCCTTCAAGCCAGCAAGGAGCAAGGAGCGAGGGATGTGCAGAGCCCCTTCATGGGCATGCTCCTGCAGCTGAGCCCATGCATGGGGAGAAATTATGTGCAGCCCCTTTTCATAGTGCAGAAGGAACCCTGTGCAAGGCCATGCTGGAAAATCTCAGATGGATTTTTCCATGGACAGAAATTCACAGGGGACTGGGGGTGATAGAGGCCGTCCTCAGGCAGCCCCCTACAAAGCTGTCTTGGTCCCACAGGACAGAGGAGCTTCAGTAGCTTTTCAGAGGGAGAAGAAGTCTTTCTGCTTGTCTGCTGATGCTCTGAACCAGCTTTCTGCTGGTGCTTGCTGGCCTCCCCTTATCCTACAAAAACCTCCTAGGTCATCCCCCGGGGTGAGTTGAATATGGATCTTTATACAAGCAAATACTCCTTTGAGATGTGTGGGCATTAAGGCAAACTTGACCCTCTGTGCCCTCTCAGCAAGAGAGGGGAACAGAGAAGGTTGAATACTCAGCCCAGGTGTGCCTTTTCTTTCTGATTTCTGACCTTTAGGGAAACACTAAACTGTCCGTGGTGGATATGATGAGGTTTTGTATGATGCAGTAACAGATGCTTGGAGTCAACCAATTTTTCAAGGGGAAAGGGTTTCATCATAAAGTGTGTCTCATCAGGGAGCATTTTGGTACACGTAAAATAGTGCTAACAAAAAAGCAAAAAAGTTGTAGCATGTTCATTAAAAGGGAGCAATAACATTGCTGCTTGTTTTCTCCTCTTGGAAAGCAGGGCGAAAATGATCTGTCTTCAGTTGATGAACTCAAGTTGTCAAAAGGTCAGTAATGAATGTCACGAAAATGTTTCTGGTTGGACTCCCCCTACTTCTGTAATGGCTTTTATGTAACTAAGCCAGCAAGGTCAAAAGAGTAGAAATTAACCCTGATTGCCCTGGGTTGTCATTGGTATATCAGGTTCTTCTAATGGTCAGCTGTTGTGCACCGCTAGCTAGTCAATGGGTGCTTTTAGAAGAACCGACGTGTAGGTGCTGTCACGGTGAGCTTACCAGGCTCCTGGAGACTCACAGCAGCACCCTTTTGCCTCTTCAGGCACTGAGTGCCCAGAAAAGCAGGCAAAAGGAACAAGGCCTTAGTGTTCAAAATCCATACTCATAAAGAGTGACATATGACTTAAAGCTGCATGGACATTTTGCCTAATAAAGGAACACCATATCTACTGAAGACTCATAAAAAAGTGATAAATACCTATATTTCTGTCATTAAATGGTATTGTAACTGGAGCTAAACCGCCACCTGCAATGAGTAAATTAAATATTGACTATTTCATTGACTGTTAGTTTTAATTTGAAGCAATCATGCAGGAGCTATAATGGTGCAGGAGATGAGTGACTATTTAATCTTGGCTGTCATCCTTGTTAAGTGTTGAATAATGAGAAAAATATGCACTTGACAGAGTAAGGGAGTTGACTTCATCTTGGGTTTCTGTGTCAGGACCTCCATTTCATAAAGTTGTAACAAAGCTGCGAGGAACAGCTGTTGTGGCAGCATTCACATCCCTTTTAACATGGCAGGATTTGGTAACTTCAGTGCTCTGTCTATGAGAGCTCCAACCCCATTCTGTTTCCAGCAGAACTGTGTGTATGAGCTAGCAGAGAGAACTGGTGCTCTTTGGAGAGCCTGTGCTCTGCCACACAGGCAGAGCTGTGCCCAGGAGCCAGATACTGCTCTCATCAATTACGTTGCCTCCAGCAAGCTTATCATGGAAACTAATATGGCCTGCTGTCTTTTGCCTGGGATAGCGTTATGCAACTCGGGCACACGTAGAGTATCTTCTCCTCTTTTTCCTTTTCAGAAATACTTTCTGCTTACTGCTTAGCCAGCTCTGTTAGAATCCACATGTCTTTAACAGAAAGCTTTGTTGTCTGCTGGGGACTGCTGTCTCATTTAAAAAGAAGAAAGCTTGGATCTCATGGCAAGCCATGCCCTCATGTCCCATTAAAATCAGTAGCATTTCAGGTGCACAGCACTATTTAGCATCCAAAAAAGTCATGTACAGCACCACTGTACATGAAAAATACTGTCTTTTTCCAGTTTTTGCTCTCATAGAATTGCTGGGTTCCTAAGGGGATAGCAAAGGATGTTCTTTACAAAGAATGGGATGTTTATCTTATCCCAAGCTTAAAACATAGAGATTAGGTTGAATTTAAATCTTTCTTCATGTAGAAATGGGTTTTGCAGCATTACTGTGGCTGCTCCCACCTGTCATCCAGAGCTTTGCAAGAGGTGCTGAGATTCCTTCAGGTCCTGGTGCAGCGTAGCAGGCCTGATTCAGATCACGTTGTGCTGTTTGTTGATGGCAGACAGCTAGCTATCCACCAGCACTAACACTTCCTCGCATGGCTGGACCCTGTAGAATGAGCACAAGGTGAAAGTTGCAATCAAAGTAGCTACCCTGAACTTGTGTTTAAGTGGTCACCTGCCCATGGCATGTTCCATGTAAGGAGTCATGGTTTGCAGATGACCTGAAACTGTTTCCCACATGGCCCTGTCCAGGTGGGTCTGGTGACATTTAAGCTGATTGATCCTGAGGCTACATCTGGCTCTCGGCTTCCATGTTTGCTGTCTCCAGCAGCTGTGAGCTTGGTCATTGAGGTGGCTTTGGGAAGTCCTTTCTAAGATTGTGGACCTGCTGCTCTACAGATGGTCCTTCATGTAACCCATCATCCTGGGCAATGACTTCAGCAGAGTCATGCCTGCTTTACACAATGCTAAGAAGCTCAAATTTTGCCCGATATCTGCTGTAACAGCCCTCTACATCCTCCTTGGATTGAAATTTGTGCTTTAGGCAGTAGTGGATTGAAAGACATGTTACTAGTTAGAACTGAATTGTTTTACATTATCAGATTGTGCCAATTACACTAATATGTTCTCTGAGGTACCATGCTTTAAACTTTTGCATGTTCCAATGAGCACACAGAAGAGTCCAATGTATGAGCCCCATCACAGTCTGTGGGAAAAGGTGCTAAAAGAAGTTCATACTTCTGCGAGATACTTGCTTTGCCTGGCTTTGCTTGCCCAGGTGGGTTATAAATAAGGAATGTGGATCTGTTATCTTCCAATCACTATCATCCATGTGGCATGCTTTCTGTGAAGATGCTCTTGGCAAATGTTTAATAAGCCTTGAGGGGAAAAAAAGATAAAAAATGACACTAGTCAATTTGCTAATTAAATTAATTATGTTTGCAAAGGTAGGTATTAGAGATGACAGCTAAAATTTAAATGGAACTTAGTGATGACTGCAGGAATAAAACAGAAAGTCAAAAAGCTCCAACCTGTAGCAGTTAAATAATTATTTTGTGTGTCCAGGGCAAGATGGGCCAGATTTTTCTCTTTTCCCCCTCAACATTCATCATTTCTACATGAATCTTCTGCATGTGGGACATTTTTGGAGTTTGATCACAAAGGCATAGTTTAGATTTTTTTTTCATATGATAGTCAAGCTAATATAGAGAAATTAATAACTTTAAAAGTCAGTGGCTGCCAAACTTATATATAAACCATTCCTGTGGTAATGTAGAATATGCCTTGCTTTCTTAGAGCAAACATTTACCTATGAAACAATTCAGTGCAATCTGAAAAGCAACGGTTCTGTGACTTAATAATGCCTGGCAATTTAAAGATCTACCATTGCAGAAATGTGGCTATTAGTTGACACAAAAAAAAGTGTGGCCCTGCCAACCAGTTGTTTCCAGTGCAAGTGAAGGAAACAGCTTCTGGTGTTTCCTGTACATCTGCAGATTCCTACAGGTTGGTACTACAGGTTAATTTTTATGGGCCCGTTCTTGATCTCAGATAAAATTTTTGCCTCACTTTATTAAAAGGAGGATTGGGATTTCTCCTTGCTGTGGTTTATATGTGTGCTGGTGGCTACAGGTTAGCTCAAAAGTTGTGCTCTTTGGAGACAATTTTGCCTGAAGCTCATTTTCTACGTGGTAACTCATGATATGCAAGTAACAGGCAGAAGAAATACACACAGTAAACGATTAGTGTATCTTCTCTTTTTATTTTCATGATCACTGAATCACTCTGATCCTCCTGGGATTGAAATGTTGGATCTGACCTTTGCATGCTAAAGTCAGAAGAAAGCCATAAGACCTTTGCACATGGATCAACAACTTTGTTAAGTTTAAAGTTACTGACTACTATGAAAGCCTTCCTGAACCCTCAATAATGTTGATATATTTGATAAAACATAGGAAGGATTTAATGCCTTGTAGCTTTCCTTACTTTAATACTTTAAATACTTTATAATTTAATACTTATGTTTATTATTATACCACCAAGGCCTTAATCGTCTGTGACATAATTTCATCATTGTCAATAATTGTAGTATCACAATATACCACTGTTCTGATGATTCTTTCATCAGTCAGTGGTTTTGTCTGGCTAAACATACTTTTTTTTCTTTTTTAAAAAAAAAAAAAAAAAGTTTTGTTTGCAGTCTCTCACTTAAGACAACCTGATGATGTTTGCTTCTTGTGTATATAGCACAAGACTCAAATCCACCACTCAGTTCCAATTAAGATAAAATTTGAGGACTGAAAGTAGTCTGACGTAGTAGATTGGATTTGGTGATGGCCTTCTGCACAGGCTGAATTTCACTGTTTTCTTACTTATTCAGCTGAAATCCCTTTGATCTCCGAATTTCTTTGAGTGTAAATTAAGAAGGAAACAGAAGTACCAAGGTCTATGGGGAATGAGTTCCTTGAACGGGTTACTCAGTCACCAAGTAAGGATTTCAGAATTTTGTCCTTTGTCTTGCCCAGAAATTAGCTTCTGTATGAGAAAAGTATCAATGAACAAAATTACTCGTCAGTGAGAACGGTCTTCTCTGGATTACATTGCTCTAAATTGTTTGGCAGTTCCGAGAGGGAAGACCTACTCCGTTTGAGAAACATTCCCTCCAGAAAACATTCAGGGTTTTTAATTGCATTAAATGAAATACACTATGGCTGGATTATATTTCAAGAGAGCTGATTAATTAATAAATTAGATCAGCTAAAAGGAAATGAAAGTGAAGATGAAAAAAGCATAAAAATGTGAACTTATCATACAATTAGAACACAATGAAACACATTTACTGTCTTAATTTGCATAAAGTGGGAACGGTGAGTTTTGTTATTAGCCTGAAATATGGGAATTGCGGAAAGTGATAACAAACAGTTCAGTACATGGGTACAGCTAGTTTTAAATGACCACTGTTGAGAAACAAGAGAATATCTGGAAATACGTAAGAACCTCTACACAGATTGCTCCAAAGGCCATATCAGCCAAAATTCCAGTTTCTGCTCTTCAGTGAGCAAAGACTTATTTTTCTTGGATATATGATTATAGGTCAAAGCATTTACATCTCTGAACACTGTCCTTGAATCTGAAAATCTTTCTAAAAATTGCACTAGTTCTCAGTGTTCTCCATACCTTATTGAACCACATACCATGATGATGAAATATGAACATTTTGAGGCTTCAGCAAATACTGTTGTTTCCAGACTTCTAGTTGTTTTCAGGCTGAAAACAGTTTTCAGGTATATGGTTTCCCAAGTAGTTGTGGGTTGCAGGTACAATCAGTAGACCTTTAATTTGGACCAATTTTTAGGGAATTAGTGACTCGGTCAGAAGTTATTGAGCAGTTATGGGAATTCCCCAGTGGTACTTGATGTCTGCTTAGGAGATAGAAAGTAAGACTAAAGAATCTGTGCTGACCTTGAGCTCTTTGAAGGCAGACCCTTTTCTGACTTGCAGACTATTAGAACTAAGATTTTATGGGAGAGAAAAGATTTTATGTTTCCAGCAATAGGATGGTCAGCTGCACATTTGGAAGGAGCTCTGGTATGTTATAAATGTTGTGGTTGAACCAAGCACACAAAACAATCTGTGAGCAGAAAAGCAAGGTACTAGAGCCTTTTTTTTTTTTTTTTTTTTTCTGAGTATGCACAGTTAACATATAGAAGATATTGGTAACCTTTCCTTAAACAGCTCTTTTACAAATTCTGCCTTTATCTCTGTTAAAGAAGGAATTATAAACAATTTGTCTTCAGGGTAAAGGTAGAACTGACTCTCAGTCCTTTCTGAACATTTAAAGATGATTGTATAACAAGACACTCCTTAAGAATAATGCTTTGTGTGAAATGCTGAAAATGCCAGGGATTATCAAATTCCACAGAAAGAATCCTATCGAGGAAAAACACTGATATATTACCAGGAGACCTATTTAAAGAGATTAATATTCCAACTCCTTTCAGACATTCCCGGTAGGAAGTAATAACTTTAGACCTAAGCAGGTTTTAAGATTTTAACTGTGGCAGTTGAAGCTGTTTTAAGCAAACATGCTTATCTGTAAGCAGATAAAAGTGAGGACAGATTGGCTTTGGAGTTTCAGAGCTCTGCAAAAACACATTAAATAAACCAAGATACTAATTTAAAATAGTGAACCACATCCTGAGCTGGTATAAATTATGTAATTCCTTTTGAGTGAGTGGAATTATGCTGATTAACACCATCTGAAGACTTGTTTTCGTGTTTCTCAGAGTGAATGGATTTTTTTTAAGTCTGTAACAATTCTTTGCACTTCAATAATCAGCTAGATATGAATCTCAAACAACAAATGTGTGCTTATTCAAAATTGTAAGTAAAGCTGCTAGTGTCAAGAAAAAATATAAGACAGGCTCACCAGAGAGAGAACAGAAAAATAGATAATTACAATATTTGATTGTTGTTGTTATTGTCAATCTTCTTTTCTTCATAATAGATAGTTGAAATCAGAGACTCTGAACCGGTTGGTTATTTTAAATTCATTTTCATTTTAAGATGCTATCATAAGTCCTTTTTTTTCCCCTTTGTGTTGAAAACCTTTTTGCCTTTTAAAAAATTATTTATTCATATTAAATATTTTTAACAAAATATTTTTAATTTTATAAGGTGGTCCAAAAACAGAAAATCTTTACTGGTAGTAGAAAAGCTGAAAAAATTTTGAACAGTTTCCAGGACAGAAAGAATACCTGTTCTGTTAGAAGTGCGAGTTGTAAGTAATACCATTTTCAATGGAGTAACCTCTAAAGATACATGAGGTCTCAAATCCACAAGCCATAGAAAGGCAATCTGTAGCAGGACAGGATGCAATGCTTTGGAGTGGTTTCTCACCAAAATAGAGCTGAAAGTACTGCCGTCTGAAATGGTTAGGATTGTGTGAACTCCCCTTAGCCTGCTGGACATTAAGTACAAAATTTCACTTCACCTAATGATGAAAAACAGGTTTGATCTAAGCCTAGACTTTGTATTGAAACCATCAGAGGTGTCTGTGTGTCTTTTATCACAAACTCTGGAATGGCAATCTGTAGGGAGAGGATAGATGGAATGGTAGTCTTGGAGAGGATAGGTGAGCACTAGACCAAGCTCAGGCTGAAAGGATTCATCATCAGACGATTTAGATGAAGCCAGGAAAAGGTAGAGAAAGAGGGTTGCATTGCCTCCATTTTACACTTAGGAAAGTGAAGCAGAGAGGTCTGCCTTAGGTTTCAAAAAAGCGATAGCACTTAATCCAGATTTCTGGTGAGGGTTCTGCCCACTGGACAGACCTGTAATTGGATAGACTTTTGGTCTAGATTTGAATAATTATTCTCTAATTGCGTCAGCTACACTGCCATAAAGTTGCTTTTCTACCTATGTAATAGTGAGAATGTAATGTGAAATGATAGTTGGAGATCTCTAAACTGATGATTTTTTGAAGCACAGAAAATATTTCAGTATGTGTGAGCTAGGAGCGAGCAAACACAACTGAATCTTGAAGCTCACATCAAAATCTCATACACTGTTCCAATCACAAAATGCTGTTTTTATTCTGTTTCAGGAGAGGTTGTTACTAGAATGAGCATAAAACTCTAAAATCCTGTGTGCTGAATAGTTGTCATGATAAATGATGCCTCAGGGTAGAAATGCAAATAAAGAGGTACTTGAAGTACAGTTGCTTGTGGATTAGACAGTGAGAATTTCCTTCTCATCTCTGTTACACTAGAGTAAGCTGATATGGCACACAATTAGAGTCAATAGAATTACACAGGCATAGCACTGGTGTATGAGGTAAAGAATCAGTACCTTGCATTTTTAGGAAGGCTACAACTTGCTAAGGTGCATCTATGTGTCATAAAATGCTGATGATTTTCAATAAAGTACCCATCAAAGTACCCTTGTGTTGTGGTTTAACCCAGCCGGCAGCTAAACACCACACAGCCGTTCGCTCACCCTCCCCCCTCCCTCTCTGGGATGGGGGAGAGAAACGAGAAAAAACTGAAGCCTGTGGGTTGAGATAGAAACAGTTTATTAGGACAGGAAAATAAAATAATAATAATAATATGTATGAAACAAGTGATGCACAATGCAATTGCTCATCACCCGCTGACCAATGCCCAGCCCATCCCTGAGCAGCCGGCCCCCCACCCCGGCTAGCCACCCCTATATATTGTTTAGTATGACGTCAGATGGTATGGAATACCCCTTTGGCCAGTTTGGGTCAGCTGTCTTGGGTCTGTCCCCTGCCAGCTCTTGCTGCACCCCCAGCCTGCCCTCTGGCAGGACAGGGCGAGAAGCTGAAAAAGTCCTTGGCTTAGTGTAAGCATTGCTCTGCAGCAATTAAAACATCAGCATGTTATGAGCACTCTTCTCATCCTAATCCAAAACAGCACCCTACCAACTACTAGGAAGAAAATTAACTCTCTCCTAACTAAAACCAGGACATATATCCACCCCTTATTCCATACCATTTATGTCGTGCCCTTTCCAATAAATTCCAACTGACCACCATTTTCATTTATAATATATAGAATGTCCACTGAGTTTGCATAGTCCATGACTGACTTCAGGCTCCATCTGCCATCGCAGTCTTTGAGGGCAGAAGAGATGGTGTGTGATGTTGAGTTGTCACACATTGAAGCCCCTTCTCATTCCATTGCATCACTTTGCATGCCCAATTCTGTCAAAATTCATTCATCAGTATCTGCGTGGTTGTTACTGTGATACCATTAATAGGACATTGACATATAGGGATCATGGTAGTGATGACATACAGTATTA
>CM021697.1:70144958-70172635 GCA_011074415.1 Stictonetta naevosa
CTTCCTTCCTTCCTTCCTTCCTTCCTTCCTTCCTTCCATCTTTTTCTTTTTTTCTCTTCCTCTAGCAGAAGAAAAGTCTTTCTTTTTAAGAAAGAACTAATTTAGCATAAAATGTGTTTAGTGTCAGGGCTTAACAGAATGAGTAAATCATCATCTAGTACAATAATATCTTGGGTTAGTTAGAAAAATTATCAGAACAAGAAGTAAGCATTGGTATTGTGAAATCCCAGCAGTGCACATCTAACATGAAAATCTGACTAATAAAATTTCTAGTTTGGCTAATAATTTTTCAAAGCATTAATACTGCAGCTAGTGTGTGGAGTCTTCCACCTTTAGCACCATGAATTATTGGAACTTTGAAAACACATTGTAAATAAGTTATAAATGTGAGTGTGTTCACAAGGATCTTTATGTTTCCTTTCATTACAATGAAAAATTTCACATAATTAAGAACCTGACTTCTACTGCCAAGGAGGAATAATGGATAAAGGTGGATATGAAAAATGATGCTGAGTGTGTAAGCATGGAAACATACCTTGAGATAAATCTTACTTCCAAATCTATCCCTGTCAGCTACCATCTGAATTCATATTGCACAGAGAGCATATATAGAATACTGCATCCATCTCCCTGGAAAGCGGGGAATATAAAGTACAAGCAAACCCAAACCTCATTAGCTATTACAATTTCTTCTGAAGGTATGTAGTTCGCAGTGTCTTAGTAAACTGCATTATCTGTCAGGCTTTTTAAATGCCTCATAATAAAAGTGCCAGCTGCCGACAAGCTAGCCTTCTCTCCTCCCCCTCCCAATGCACGCTGGGTTTATGGTTGCTAACACAGTTTTTATTAGATATTCTGATTTAACTAGCAGAAATTGAAGTGTGTAAGTTTTGAAAATCTGGTGATGAGAGACAAAGAAGGCTGTATGTTTTCCTATGGCTTTCATTAGGGATTGGAGGTTCTCAAGGCATTCAGGGCAATGTAGCTACACTTTTTAGGCAGCAAGGAGCAAGTAGAAATAATAATCTTAAAATTAGGTAAGATGCTTTAGTTTTTTAAAATGGTGTTGGTATTATTAGGTATTATTCCAGCCATAATTTCAAACACAGGAAGTAAAAGATGCTCCACTGGTATTGCTTTGCTTGTAGCTATTAAAGACACCTGACTTACATGACCTTATACAGGCTGTAGGAAACACTCTCCTTCTCCAAGCTCATCTGTGTTTCTAGTGATGTTAATAAAAGCTGTGTTGTTAAGCATGTGAATGAGAATGGGGCAATTGTAATTCATATACTTGTATCTCCAGCTAGAGTCCAAATCAGTTCTAATTTCATATAACAGAAAAATCAGCTTTCACTTGTATTACTGTTCTCACTTTAGTGCAGAGAAAGCACAGATGTTTAAAGATCCTTTCTGGACAATGTGTAAATAACTTGTAAAACAGACAGAAAAGAGGGCTTTCTACTGCTAATTTGTTTTGCTTCTTTGCTTTTGTTGAGATGTATTGATACATTGGCAGAATTTTCCCCACCTGAGATTTCAAGAGTTTTGCAATTCCCAAATCAGAGAGGATGAGTGAAACAGTCTTGTGAGCTGCCCTGAGTTCAGTAATGTTTTTCACTGGATATGGGTTTTACAGATCCTTTTTTTACATCGTGTATTTCTTACAGATCAACTTTGCAGCAGAGTCTTGGCTCAGTTCCTGACCCAGCTGTTTTTACTAGGTTGAAAAAGACATGTATGGTCACACAGTGCCAAGCATCCTTAGTTCTGTTTGATCTTGGTAGCTATTCAGAACCTGTTCAGGAATATCTAGGAAATACATGTCATTCTATAGATTCTCTCTGTTTATAATCCTAAGCCTAGTTCTCTGTCTCCTCTACAGAAGTAGTAATCATAATAATATCTGGATGTTTTATAAAGGATGAGGTGAGATGCAATTCATCAGTGTTTGAGAAATTCTTTGGGATCCCAGAAAAAAATTGGCCTCATCAGGCCTCCATTTATTACTAGTGCTTTATTGTGACTGGTGCTTCCGCTTCCCTGTGGAAAAGGTTGTAACTAGATCAATGGTTTTCAGCATGACCTGAGGGGTCTGGGAGAAGTAACAAAAGGCTCAGAAGGTCTGGGGAAAACAATCATATTATTGCTATGCTTAAATTTATTGTCCTGGTATTAACATGTGCACTAGCAAATGTCAAGTGGTACACAGACTGGAAAAGCTCTGTTGTTTTTCATTAAGGTTTTAAGGCCACACAGTGATACACAATTATTTCTAGTTAAACTGGGCACTTAGAAAAGATGTTTCTTTTATACAGAGGGTTACTTTACTTCTCTCTGTCCATGCTCAGAGAGGTCTGAAAACTGTTGGAAACGAGTTTGTATTTCATTGCATTTCAAGCCTCTTTTCAGTAAGAGAATTCAGCTCAAAGAGGCCACGCGTGAGTTTTGGGAGCTGCCTCTGAGCCAGGTGGCTCAGTTTTTGGGGTCATTTCTTTAGGATGAGAGAGAGGAATTATCTGAGCCAATCTAAGTGGCACCTGGGTAAGCAATAGACTTTGCAACAGACACAGAACCCCGCTGCTTTACTGCCATCCTCATTGCCTTCAGTCATGTCCCACTGGATTTCAGCACGCTCGGCCCCTCAACACACGCAAAACAAAGACTGGTATGTAATAGGAAAGAAAGGAGGAAGAGGAATATATCGGGAAGACAATGCAGTTTAAATGTTGGACAGTGACATCCATGTGACACTGAAATAACAATTGGTGGACAACAAACAAAAATCCACCTGGGATAATAGGCAATCAAACTGCTGGTGAAAATCAAGCTCATTTGGAAGATGATTTGTTAGTGTTGTTTGTGAAGGATGATTTGCAACTGCTGTGTACTAGTTTCTTTGCATGAGCTGGAATATGTTATATTATACATCTGTGATAATGTTACATCTCACAGGGAGAGGAAAGAAATGAGATATGGGACAAGAGGGACACCAGTAGATTTTATTATTATTATGGGTTAGAAAATAAGGAAGATGAAATTTGAATGTATTTGCTATTTTTTATCAAAGTTTTTGAAGTGTACATTTTCTCCCTCTGTTATTGTTGTAATGACAAATGGGAATAGTAAAGTGGTTTAAACCTTGAAAGCATGTGTAAGTAATCTTAAAGTAAAAATCACTATGGTATGTAGGTTGTAGAAAACAAACCCAGTAAAATCAGCAGAAATCCGAGGTCATCTCAAAGAATACCTAAGGCTTTATGTAATTGTGGAGATGTGCAATTAAAGCAAACCAAAACGACCTTACCTTTTCCTTTCCCATGGCATTGTTCAGTAATCATATATTACAGGACATGTGAGAACAAATTAAATTACACAGACTGTGACATTTTTTTTCCAGTCTTCCTCCTCCTGATTTCAGCAATGGTCATTTTTATAGTCTTCTGGGTTGAGCTTTCTATCTTGGGTTGTCGATTGCAAGATGAGTGGTTCATAAAACCAGCCACTCACTGGCAGCCATGGTTAGACTAAGGATGAGGCCCCAGGCCTGACATGTGAAAAGCTGCTTTAGTGATGAATGTGCAGTTCCAGCTTTAACAACCATTTCAGTGGGGACTGAGGTGGGGTCAGGAAAGTGGATATAGCCATGTTTTGATCCAGTGTTTCCTGTCCCCAGAGGTGACTGCTTCACCTCGAGTGCTACAGGTGGAGGTGGAAGTGGCAGTGTTGTTGACATCAGACTACTGCTATGCAGAGTCACCACAAGAGCTGATAGTTTCCTCCCTGTTAAAGCAGGCCCCATCAAAGGGAACAGACATTTCTCTCTTGTTGAGGATAGAGGATAGAGGATTTGGCTGGTTCCTTTCCACAAAATCTCTTATTTTCCTCTCTGAAGGATGATTTCATTGTTATATGTCCTTTCAAAGCTGACTTTGATCAGTGCTGTCATCAGTCAGGTTCATGAATGTACACTGAGAAACTGTTATGCCTGCCACTCAGTGCAGTGTTCTGACCTTAATAATTTTGGAATTCCAAAAATTGAACTTTTTTTTTTTTTTTTTCCTGGCCAGCTGTACTTTATTCATGTGAACTATAATTTTCTGCTGTTCCTCTTCCACACTGTAAAGATTTTCAGCTTTTATAGATTTAAAAACTTGTCATGGTGTGGCTTATTTCAGAAGGGATGTTGAGATTTAATGAAAGGAGCTTGCCAAGGTAAAAAGGAGCAAAATGACCTGGCCTGTTTGTTTTAGGAAGAACATTAACAATTCACTATGATAAATGGAGCCAGGGATTAACAGTGTAATAACATTAATATTCCCCCATCAGTTATACTCTATTGATTTGTACCAGAATTATATTGCCTTTCCTTACTGCATTTTCATGTTTAGATTCATACCATAAAAGCTTTATTGTCACAGATTCCAAAATGATTTTATGCTTTCTGTTCCTTATCACTTGATCATCTGTTGGGCTTGGGAGAGCCCATACACTGAATTCTGTGTGTCCTGGGTGGTACGCAGACCATTTTGAAGTCTAGAAGCTCAAGCACAGGGAGTTTGAAGTTCCAGTCCAATGGCCACAGCTATCCTTACTGCTACTTGTCCTGAGGCCCCCTGGCCCACGTGATGGCACTTCTGCTAGAGACATTATTTACCACAGGCGAATGTGGTTGGCTAGGCCTGTGTCAGTTTTCTTTGCCCCTTGACTTCTTTCTTCTTGGCATGTGTTTTATTTATTTTGTTTCACTTTAGTGCCTATATTTAATCCAAATCTTTCAGTGATCTTCACCTTTATTTCCTTCTCTGCTTGCTTCAGTTCAGGTTCTTTATGGTGAGATCAGGAAATCTCAGATTTTTCCTGATGTCTGCCTATGCTAAGCCTACATTAGCTTTCAGTTGTCCCCCATTACTAGAAAGCCCTAAATTTAAAATTAAAATGTATTGTCATCCCACTCAGACCTACTACTGTCCTCCTTTTTCATTATTCTGGTTTATTAACATTTGAAGGCCTGAGAAGAATGCAGCAAGACAATAGAGGACCTTGTAATGTGATGGCTCGGATGCTGACACAGCAGGCAGAGCATCGGAAGGTTAGAAATGGTAATACTTGTCATTAGGAATTCTACGGTCAAGTAACGTTAGTTAGGAACTCAAAAGCAGAATTTAGGCACTCAGATTGTAATCTACATGGTGTGAAAATAATTATGTCAAGCCAAACGTTTCACCATCAGGCTATCCCTGGGATGAATCCCTTAGATTGATCTTCATTTTGAATTCTTGTGATGCAGACACAGAGTGCAAGGCATCAGTGAGTACACTGTAGAGTGGGGCCACTAAGTGCAACTTGTACCCGCTCTCTTCTGCAACTGTAAAGGAAGCAGAACTTCTGGATTCTGGGTTTATGGAGTACAGTTACACATCCTTGTAAACAGTGCTCAAAGTGCTGCAGTGCTGAAAAACGCCAGGCAGGGCAGAGAAAAGTTTTCAGCAGATACAGATGAATACCTATTTTTCACAGGTCACTGGTAAATGTCACTACCATTAGACCATTATACCACCATGTCTTGACTGTCTTCAGTGCTGAGTGCATACATTTCCTATCCATGTCTCCAGGAGATTTGTGGGCATTGAACACCTTGTTTACGATTTTCCTTAGGGAATTTGTCATTGTATAAAGCAGTAAACATCAATTTTGTGAGGATTACAAAAGCAATCATGCCTTAACTAGCACTAGTAATATACAGATTTTGGAAAAAAAATATGAACTCTTACATTTTTTTCCCCCCAGTTCAGTCCTGTCTCTGCTCTTGGATGTTACCTAGCAAGTCTGGGATCCTCATACTGAGTATGGCTTGTTCTCTGACTTTTTTCTTTCTTTCTTTTCCTTTTTTTTTTTTTTCTTCACCCGTACCTGCTGTTCTGCTTTTTCTCTGTATTTGGAAGCATGACTTTGCTCCTCAACAGGCTCATGCTACTTATGTTTCTCAGGCTGTTTTTTTTTGTTTTGTTTTGTTTTGTTTTTTTGAGCTCTAGCTTCTACATTGGCTTTCTTTTTAATGGGAAGTTTACAGGCAACCCCCACTCCACCCCTTTCAATCATTCCCCCTGCAGATATGGCCAGACTGTTTTTCCCAGTCTTTGGTCACCCCTTTGTCCTAAGAGTTGGAGCCACCAAGAAGCAGCAGCCTTGTCTGCAGGCTGGATGGTGCATGGAGAAATGCTGCCAGGGTAGGACAGGTGAGGCACTCAGTGACACAGCAATCTCACGATGTACACCAGAGCTCTGCATAGGCACAGTCTCCTGCATCATCATGCACAGCAAATGCTTCTGTATATCTCAGCATTTAGAAATCAAGGGCTTCTTAAGTTACAGCAGTTAAAAAAGGCTGCTGCATAAGATCACTTCAAAAAAAACTGTTCTTCCTAAAACATGGGAAACTAGGAATACTAGTTCAGAAGCTGAGGTGAAAAAGGTAGCAGATTTGTTTTAATGAGCATTAAAAAGTGTCAGTCATTTAAATTCAACTTGTAGAATCAATGCCTCTCTAGCTAGGTTAAACAAACATCTGTGGGGGAATGTCTAGATTTACTTGAGTGCCTTTGAGCCTGGCTCTGAGCAGAAGTGCAGAGATGACTGTATAAGGTCCCTGGGACCCAACATTTCATATGTTTCTGTTTCTTTATTTGCATAAACACTGTATATTGATCTGAAAACTGTACTAGAACATATCCAAAATTCTTTACAAGTTATAGCCTGGCTTCACTTCCACCCTAGATCATTATATTTTTAATACTGTAATTGACATAATTATAATTATTGATTCAATTTCAAATGAAGCAATTTAACTGTAAATGTGCCAAGAGGCTAAAAAACAATCAATTTACTGCATGAATGAATCTTGATCCAGAATCAGCAGGTGTTTTTTTTTTGTTTGTTTTTCATTCTTTGGTTTGGATCATTTACCACTGAGTAAGTATTGTCCCCAGCTTGTTTATTTTTTTGGATTGCTTGGTGTCAAAGACAAGATGAAAGGTATAAAGTGAGAGTGTTAAAATAATCTCTGATAGCATCCTTGGAGGGACACAACACACCTGAAATGTAGAACAATTTTCAGTTTTAGTGCATGCTTCCCCAGTAGGAGGTTGTATGGTAAAATTTAAAATAGTTTGAGTATAATCTGGATCATGGAAAGTGGAAAAGAAAGACATTCTGCATGGGAAAATAAATTTTAAAATTACATTACTTCTTTGCCTACATGAGGCAGAGAACTATAGTATTTAGATGGCATCATTTGCAAAAAACACTGCATTTGAGTAGATGCGCATGTTCATGGAACAAGGGCTTTGAATAAATGTGAATAACACACAAAGAAAATCTTGGTCTCCAGAGCAGAAGGGACAGATTTGAGCCTACAGTTTTTTTAACAAAATAAAAAAACATACAATAATCCTTTTAATTAACATATTGATTACCGAATTCTCATTTTATATCTGTAACACAGCAGCATGTTTTATTTATTTTTTTTTTTTCACATAAAGCTTTAGGAAAGTTCCTGGATGGCATTTCTATGTAATACTTGAAAAGAATGGAAGCAGCAGCCAGTGTTACTATAGGTCTCCCTAGAGAAAATGCCCAATCAATTTATTCTGGCGGTGGAAAAACAGTGGAGGTTCTTTCAGTACAGCTCATACTGTAAAAATAACTTTTAACTATATTTAGCAGGGAATTTTTTTTTTTTCTTGGTACATCTTAACTAAAAGTCTGAAGTTTATTTTCAACTTACTACATATTTCCAGTACGATGTGCTGTTCTTTCTAAAAATACAGGATTAACTGGGAGTCGTCTCTGTGCATAACTCCTGCTACAAATATCTTTCTGAGAGTGCTGTTTGGAGCTGCTCATATAGTTGGATTCATAGGTCAACAAAGGTTCAGTGTGGACTGTGAAACAAGCTCCTGCTTTCTTAAGGGGCTGGGCTTAAAATAATGGCTGAATATTGAAGGTGGAAGGCAAGGAGTGGAGGACTGCAAGGATGCTTGGTTTGTGTGTCACTGCCACTGCTATACAGCATCTTCTTTTGTAATGCTGTCATATATGAACTTGGCATTTCTCTTGGCATGACATTTGGAGGCAGTTCCCCCCTTTCCTTCCCTTGCTAAATTTATATGGATGTATGTCCAAGGAGAGATTTAAAAGGCCAGAGATACACTCTGTCATTTTAGAAATCAAATACTTTTTTATGTTACACTGACAGTAGTATTTGAGGGAAGATTGAGAAGGATAATGACATATTGCATTGCATTGCCTATTTTTATGCCTGATGTTTTCCTGGAATGGAATGTTCTTAAAATACAAATATCTAGTCCATTTTCAAAATGCAATATAAAATCTGAGTCAGAAATAACATATATGTTGAGTCTTTTAGAAAAACAGTGGTTTGACAAAGAGAAATGTCAAAAGTTATTTTACCCTCTGCTGATCTTTCGTTTTTGTTTTTGTTTTTGTTGTTTATTGGTTTTTATGTGATCCTTTGGAGGAAAAATATTATAGAAATATGAAACATTTCTTTCATGAATCTCACTGGTTTCCTGCACAGATCCAAACTTTTAATTTCTAGAAGATTAAACTAGAAAAATAAATCCTTGTATTTGAAGAGCAAGTTTTGAGTTTTAATTAATAATATTTAATTGGTATCACAAAATCTGTCAAAGACAAAGTCAGGAGACATTTACTAAGGAGCTGATGCAGTTATTACTTAATTACTGAAATGATACTTAACATGTCAGGCTCCATTGTACAATTTTCTTGTAACAAAATATAAGAAATACTCAAAATAATAAAGAAGTAATCCGAATTCAATTACATATCAGTGAAGTGGTTCATTTTTGCATATACATGCATATATATACACATACATGCACATATATACAACATATATATATAAATATGTATGTTCTCATATATATGTGTCTGTGTATGCATTTATCCCCTTGATTTCATTATTTTTTGTCTGTTACAGTGCTTCAGCTTGTTTACATTTGTGTAAGTTAGAATGTAAATTTAAATTGCAATAGCTAACAGGAATGGCTACACATGTGGACAAGACTTTTGTTTCCTATAGAGATGTTATGAGAAATATAATGCGCATTTTCATACTTTTCCTTGAGTTTCTATTCCTTCACTTTTTAAAGTCATTTTACCTCACAAGTATAAAGTGATGTTTCTTTCAAAAATGTGTCAAGAGAAATTTGATGTGTTGTATGAGGCTGTGTAGGATGAGCACAGCAGATGCTGCTAACTTGTCACTTCTTAGCATGATTGTTAATAATTGCATTGCCTAAAAACAAGGGACTTTGAGAGTATTTAACTACAAGCCAGCACTGTAGGGATAATATACCTTTGCTGTTTCATGTATAATCCCTGTGCATTTTAATAGTAGTCCAAATCTAATATGAACATATTTCTTAACTTTTTAATGGAGTGTGGTCTGACCCTGAAGTACTGCAATTTTAATCACCCTGGTGGCAGAATAAATGTAACCCTGTCTAATGTTCCTTGACAGTTCGCATGTATCACTCTTTGGGAGAAAAAAATGCAGATGGAGCTGGTAAAGTTCCCATCTGATTGCAGTTATTGATGAAATTCTTACTTCAACAGAAGCAGAACAGGGTCCAGTCGCAAGATACAAGACATAGCTAGTGCTTTAATTGATTACAACCTCCCATTTCAGCCCAAGTCAAGCAATTCAGTCTTCCCTGAGTTTGATTTAATTTGTTTAAATGTCGTGTGCAGAAGCGGTGGGGGCTGTTGGCTTCTTGACAATCTCGTTGGCATTTGATCAAAGTTGAATGTTGCTTGCACTCACCACAAAAAAAAAAGAAATAAAATATATTAAAAAAAAGAGTATTGAAAGGTAGGACTGGTGCAGAAAATGTTACTGTTTAATGTGTAGTTACAAAAGTCCCCCCCACCTCCTCTGTGTCACTTAACCCCAATTTAGATGAGGAAGCAATTTGACACCTGCCTGCTGTATAGTATGGAAAAGATAATCAGTTTATTTCTGTTCAAAGACTGTGGACAGCCTGTTGTGTTCTTGACTTCAGTTTCTATCAGAAACAGAAGACACAACAAACTAGTAGGAAAACAGTGAACCCAGTCAGCCTGCAGAAGATGGAGGAATGTCCTCAAAACTTTTGCCAGCTTACAGTTACTTTCCCACTCTCAACTCAGATAGATAGCACAAACTTGGAGAATGGTTCACTCTCATGCCAGACTATTTTGCTGTTTTCTTCAGTCCTGCTCACTGAGGTTAGGCTGAAAGCAGCACAATAACCACTGAGATAAAATACAAATTACTTAGCATTTGGGTGAAAGGGAAATATGATCTTTTTCCCCATAAGGAATTCAATTAATTAGAAAAAGGTTTTCCTTAAAAAACAAACAAAAACATAAAATTATACTTTAATTATACTTTTTTTTTTCTGATTGGCCTTAATCAGAAATAAGCCTTTCTGAATATTATAGCTGTTGTTCCATTGACTTCTAAACTATTTTTGATTTTTCTTTCTCATCATCATCAAGGATTTAACTCTTCTTCTTTCTTATGTCTTTTAAATGTCCACATTTTTATCCTTATAAAATTATTAAGAGTAATTGGCACCTTGAAGTCCTGTATTTATTAGCTCTCAGTGATTTAAAATCAGTTTGCATTTGAAAGAAAGAAAGAAACAAACAAAAACAATGCTCTTAAACAATGGAACTTCAACACCATCCTGCATTTTGCAAATAAAGTTGAGTTCATCTCAATTATGTATCATCCACAAAATCAAGTTTAAAAACAAAGGCCTGATTACTATTACAAGAACACAGCAGTGATTGCACTGAATCGGACTGGATATCCATCCAGCTCAGCTTCCTGTCTGCATTAGCAGCCAGAAGTGAACATGTAGGGACAAACAGAAGAGCAAGACATGTATATGGGATGCTTTCTCTAAGACTCCCCAACCACCAACTGTTTAATCTTAGGTTTCCTAAGCCAAATGCAGTCTTCATGTATTTAGATGCTATCAGTGTCTTTCTTTACCATGAACATATCTAGTTTTCCCTAATCCCCTGCTAGCTTTCGGCAGCCAGTGTCCTTTCACAAGGCATTTTGAATCTGGGTCCCACAGGTTTCATTTGACAGCCTGCACTGGCTGAGACACAAATGATGCATCCTTGCATACCTTCTCCAAGACGCTCAAGATTCACTAAACCTTTATCATATTCAGCTCCTTTCCAAATTGTCAGCTCCTTTCCAAACAGGAATTGTAATGTTAGTCTTTCTTTGCACTATATATATATATATATATATATATATATATTCCTTACCTCTGTTCATGATGTGAAGCTGTTTTGGTACCTTATTGATGTCTGAATTTTCTCCTGTCCTAACAGTAACCTTTTGTGATGATAGGATCACAACGGTATGCAGTACTCAGGGTGCAGAATGTCAGGATTTACTTCTTCAATCTATAATCTCCTTCGTTTGTATTTCTTTAACATATAGAGAATGAAATCGGTTACAGAAGAACCTCCCCTTCAATTGGTTTTCTAATTGAAGAAAACAAACAAACAAAACAAAACAAAACAAAACAAAACAAAAAAAAACACCAGGGTCAAATTCTGAGAACTTGGAGGAAGAGAGGGGGACTCAAGGTTCCTTAGGAAGAAGAAGAGGGAGATTACTATTGAGGAGAAAAGCACAGTAGAAAAATGGAAAAAGTGAAAAACAGAGAGATTATAGATTGCTTACTGTTGCACATTAAAAAGAATATATTTTCTTTCATTCTTGCAAAACTTACTTTTGGAATAGAAATGGTCTAAAAACTTTTCTTGAGCTTCTTTTAGATTTGTTTGCCCTTTAATCCTTTTTTAATACAGAGGAACTTCATTTATTTATTTATTTATTTTTACATTTAAATACCCACAAGCTGGGATCTGTGTTTTTTTCTTCTAGTAGACAACTTTAAGAACCAGCCAAAGTGCCCACTAGATAATATGAAATTTAGAAAGTTAGAAACGGAGTGGTTTGATAAAAGAAGAAAAAAACTCAAAAAAAACTCATCATGCCCATATTTATTAACATGCCAAGATGGCCTCAGTGAAAGGAGGAGGCAATTAAATGAAAAAAGCACCTCAGATGTGTACAGGCATGAAACAGGGGCATATCAGGATTCTCTGGAATATCTGCTAAAACATAGCTCCCTCAAGCAAAGCCACGGCTCTGTGCTTTGAAAGATAACCATACAGCCAAATCTCCTATTAAATGGTTAAACCCTCAAAGATAAAGACACACCTCTAAGCTGGTCTCACTGAGCTTATTATTTTCCAATTCTACTCTGTGTCCTCATTTGACATATTTAGTCATGTGAGATGCTTTTCCTAATGTCTGATCTGCCAAGTTTTCAGAATTAGGACCACAGCTGGAAACCTGACAAATAATTTCATTTTATGAGCAGCATTTCTATAGAGTCAATCCATAAAAGAGACATGATAATTTAAAATATCCATTTTGCTTTAATTTATTTTACATACACTTGTCCAGCTTTTTCTAAAAACTGTTGAGAACCTGTCACCCTAAACAAAAGCACCATGTGCTATTTGTTAACTGATTCAGCATTCTGATAAAGCCTGGATCTTATGCACTGAGACAGAAATTCAGCATAGAAGCTGTTCCCTTTAAAACAGTGCTTGGAGTGTTCCCAACAGAAGTTGTGCAGATACTTTCCCTGATTTTATTGTTCAGAAGCTGATGTTATTTTTGATTTATAGAAATATGAGAGGCAAAATATAGAGCCCAAATTATCCAGTATCCATATACCTTTTAAAATACGATTTTGTGAGAGATCTTAATTAATTCATTGTATTCCAGATTCCCAAATCTTATGTTCAGACATGGGAGCATGTAATTCCCAGGGGTTGTCTCTGATGGCTGAAAGAAGTGACACCCAGAAAAAGAGTCCTGCAGGTCTGGTCCTTTGAGAGGAAAACATGGTGCTGGAAGTCACTAGTATAGCCGCATAATATAAGGAGCATATTGACAAGTTTAGTCTAGAGCCTTTGAAATGGTTTTAGTGAGAAGAAAAGGGAAGGCTTGAAGATCACTACACTGTAAGCAAAGTTAACTACTCTTGTAAAAAGATTTACATATATGCCCCGCCCCCACCAACCAACAAACAAACAAAAAAACACCTGAAAACTAGGACGCTGTACTGTGACTTGCAGCTCTCTGAAAGACAGTGCTCGTATTTCTGATGTGATCTGTATTTGTGTGCAAAATATATTATGAGACAGCCCTGAGAGTTAAAATATTTCGTTAGAGGCCAATCATTAAGACAGTAAGACCTGCATGGATGCTTTCAAGGGTACTTATCAAATGTGCATTTTTGTATGCATGGGCTAGCAATGGATTGTATGAGATAGGTCTTCTAATAGCTGAAAAATAAAGGATCAATAATAAAACCAATGCTTTCTGATTTGGTGGTTCTAAGTTCCTTGTACTGGCCATTAGTTAGCATTTTTGTTTGTTTGTAGTAGTATATGAGAGGAGTTTTTAAAACTGTTTTGTGTTCTGTCTGAGTTTTCCTGCAACTAGCAAAACTCTCTGACGAATAAAATATGGACATACAACATCTCTGTAAACAAAAGGTCATTACTGACTGTTTTTCCTTTTATTGCTGCAGTTTTGTTCAATCAAACAAACAAAAACCCCACAAATAAACATACCTCTATGTTATGCTGTGTTGTTGTCTTGTAACAAACTGTTTTTTTGTTTGTTTTATCACATAATCTTAGTATTTAATAATAGCACTAACAGTTAATTCTGTGTTTTAAGCACTGTAAGAAAACTTGGGCCCAGCATCACGAAAGTCCTTAGAACTTTGGAATTCAAGATTCCCTCTCTGTTAATCCAGGACAGGGTGTCCTTGCAGAGTTGTCATAAACCAACAAACATTGCCAGGCATAGTCTCAACAACTGTGAATAGTGTATGAATATTGGTCCTTAGGGAGTCCAAATTGGCTTCAGTTTACTAAAGTCACCTGAATTTTGACAATTATAAACCATATATAGTCCCTAACACTCATGCATAATCCTTCAAATGTGCATGTGGTTACTGATGATTCACAGAAACATTAGTCACTGTCACCACTTGCAGTAATTGAAGTCCTGGTCCATTTTGATACACGAATGTTAGAAGGGTGAAATCCAGAAGCCTGAAAAGGTTATGACTCACCAAGAATGAGTAAGGACTGAAATACAGGTTTTGAACAGCAGCATCAGGTAAAATGCTGCTGGGAAATTTAATTGTCCAGTTTGAGTATACAGCATATAAATGAAGTATTGCCAGCTGTGGTGGCAATACTGTCTGTCATACAGTACTTGACTTTATTTTTGAAGTCCTAGCTTTTGGAGTCATGTGACTGTGTAAATTCTTCACTCTAATTTGCATGAAAAATTAGATTTCTAGTGCTTACTCCTGAAAGTCTGGTATCTCTTCTATAGAATGTGTGATTAGAAGGGGAAAAAAGGCCTTGATCATTTATTGCTTTTCAAGTCTCATATTTTAAAATCCCTTTCGTGATTTGTTGGTGTTACAGTATCTGAACAAGTAAGTTCTGTCAATATTCTGGATTTAAATTAAGTGACATAGTGTTTGCTTGTTTGTTAAATGTTTTCATTTGCTTTCACTGAGACAGTTCAGAAATATTTGAACAGTGATATTACTGGTGGAGTCCTCTTAGAAATCTTGTGCAGTCCTTGCACTGCAGCATGTAAAGGTGTCTCAAACTGGAGATGCAGCCAATGGAACAGTATCTGGTAAAATGGAAGGAAGGCTGTGGGTTTCTTTCTCATCCCTCTGTGGTGACAAATGACACAGTTGTAGACCCTGCACTCTAGCTGCCACTACAATTCCACAGTTACTTTAGCACAGTGATGGGAAGTTATGGCATAATAACAGCTGAGCTTCAAACTGTTCCAGGAATACCTGAAATAGTATTGATGGGCTTGTTAGGGATGTGAAGATGGGGGGAGCTTGGAATGCAGCGACCATGAGATGGTGGAGTTCAAGATGGAACTTGGTGGAAGAAGTAAGGCTAAAAGCAGGATTGCTGCCCTGGACTTTCGGAGAGCCAACTTCGACCTCTTCCGGTACCTGCCTGGGGGTATTTCATGGGCTAGGTTGCTAGAAGGCAAGGGTGCTTGTAATAGCTGGGCAACATTTAAACAGCACTTCTTCCAAGCTCAGGTTCGGTGCATCCCTAAGAGTAGGAAACTGGGGAAGAGGGGCAGGAAACCTGCGTGTATGAGCAAGGAGCTCATCAATAAGATCGAAAGGAAGGGAAAGGTCTATGAAATGTGGAAAAAGGGCCTGTCCCCTTGGGAGGAGTATAGAAATGTTGTCAGGGCCTGCAGGGATGCTACGAGGAAGGCTAAAGCCCACCTAGAGAGGAGGCTTGCAAAAGTGATAAAGGATAATGAGAAGTGTTTTTTTAAGTATGTAAACAGTAAAAGGAAGACTAGGGATAATGTGGGTCCCTTGCTGAACGAGTGGGGTGTCCTGGTAACAGGAGATGCCGAGAAGCTGGAGATACTGAATGCTTTCTTTGCTTCAGTCTTTGCTTCAAGGACTCCCCCCCAGGACTCCTCGACCCTGGAGGGAGAAGAAAGGGTCTGGGAAATGGAGGGCTCCCCCTTGGTTGATGAGGGAGGGGTTTGGGAGTGTCTGAGTGGGCTCAACGCACACAAATCCATGGGTCCCAAAGGGATGCATCCACGTGTGCTAAAGGAGTTGGCAGAGGTGATAGCCGAACCACTCTCTATCATCTTTGAAAGGTCCTGGAGAACAGGAGAGGTGCCTGAAGACTTGAGGATAGCCTATATCACTCCGGTCTTCAAGAAGGTCAAGAAGGAGGATCCTTGAGAGTCCAGTGGAGGGCCACAAAGATGATATGGGGCCTGGAGCATCTTCCCTATGAAGAAAGGCTGAGAGACCTGGGTCTGCTCAGCCTGGAGAAAAGAAGACTGAGAGGGGATCTCATCAATGTGTATGAATACCTGAGGTGTGGGAGAAAGAGGGATTTGGCTAACCTCTTTTCAGTGGTTTGTGGGGACAGGAGAGGGGGTAATGGAGCACAGGAAGTTCCGCACCAACATGAGGAAGAACTTCTTCATGGTGAGGCTGGTGGAGCACTGGAACAGGCTGCCCAGGGAGGTTGTGGAGTCTCCTTCTCTGGAGATATTCAGGGCCTGTCTGGATGCATACCTGGGCAGCCTGCTCTAAGGAACCTGCTTTGGCAGGGAGGTTGGACCCGATGATCTTTCAAGGTCCCTTCCAACCCCTACAATTCTGTGATTCTGTGAGTCTGTGAATAACTGTATTTATTCATTGAAACATTCACATCAGACAATCTAATTACAGAACTTAGTCTCCTCTGCCTTTAGGTTCACAAAAGCAATCCTCCAAGGTTAGTGCAGAGTTTTGACTATTTGCTGAACTTCTTCCCTAGCTTGTATCTATACAAATGCAAAAAGTGGAAGGAGAAATATGCAGTGTAGCACATCTTATTAATGCAGAACCAGTTTGGTAATAATCCCGGATGCTGATCTCTCAGATGAAAAGTAGTGTAGAGTGAGAGTTGGACACTGGGTATGGTTTTTAAATCTTTTTATTTTTGTGATAGAATATCAGTGGGGCAGCTCATCATAACTGACAGCAGAACTGATATAAGCCTGTAAAACAGGAGGCTATGTGTATACGTGTGTGTGAGATAGCAAGAGAGTCTCTGGACCTTGAAAGGACAAATAAGTTTTTGGTTCCAGTCCCTTTGGAGAGCTTCAATTTATTTAAAGACTTAAGTGAGCTGTGGGACTGCTTAGCTTGTTTTTGACTTCACAGAGCTGGAAGAAGCATTGAAGGAGTAGGATTTCTCTGTGTGTAGAGATGAGCCATAAGGGGAGTTTGTGTAATACCTCCTTGTGGGGTAAGTATGAAACAAGATCGTGATTCTCTGTTCCTTCTTTAGAAAAGTTCCTCATTGTAAGGCTTCTCTGCTCAAGGGAAAGACGCCACCCTCTGCCATGCAGAACCAACCACCTTCTTAATAGCAGATACTCCATTATAATACACACACAATGTTTGGCTTCTTGCCAGGCTGTAATTTTTTTTTTTGACATCTATCTACTGACTAATGTGACAACCCACACAAGTATTTATTTCCAGAAAGAGGAATGTATAATGAGAGCAGTAGCTCTCCCAATTTCTGAAGAGCCAGTAAATGAAAAGGAGGGGGAAAGAGCAGCCTCCCACCCTTCCTCCCAAATGACAGGTTTTTCAAAGCCCAAGCACCAAATTCAACAACTTTGAAGTTGGCCTTTTTTTTTTTTTTTTTTTTTTTTTAGCTACTCTTTTCTCTGCTGTAGCTTCACAGAAGCTGATGTTTGTTCTTTGTTGGGCTTGGGGTATTTGGGGACTTAAAAGAGGTATGTTGCCAGAATGCGAATGGCTGACAACTAGGTGAAAGGCTGGATTATATGCTGCATTGCACATGAATACCACATGCTTCTGCACTCTCAGCCTGCTTTGCTATGTCTGATAAAAATACAGAAATCCTACAGGCAACCATCGGAAATTCCAGCCATACTAGAGGGCTGATAGCTCTAGCAAACCTAGCAGCTTCTGCAGGTAAAACTCCTGAGCAATTCAAGTGAGAAACTTGGCTGAAGACTTTAAGAGGAGCCTGGAGGCAGGGGGAGATTTAATGGTTTGAAGGGATGACCAAAGGAAATAGGGGATTTGCTATTTCATGAGAATATCATATCAAGGCAGGATGCCTTCTCTGGAATGTCAAGCTTTCCCTGAAAATGAGTTATTAGTCTCTAATTGGTTGAATGCTATGGCCATGTTATGTGCGATGTCAGACAAACTGAACTCAATCATCCTTTGTAGCTTCAGCATCCATGAATGGGAATGTGTTGGGTTTTCTTCCCTTCAGCTGTACTACTACTGACACAGTGTCTTTGCCTGGATGGGAATTCATATAATACCAGCATTGGTCCATAAGTGTGTTGTTAAATCTTCAAAGTCTGCATATCATGCATGTTACAGGTACCTGGATGATGTGCTTATATTATTTTAATTAGCTCCTAGTTATTATTATTACACTCATTGGTTTGAAAGCAAATTCAATGATAAAAGGGTTTGCAAAGCTATTTTACCAAAGAGCAATGCATCTTGCTGAAAGTTTTTATCACAGTGCCACAGGCAAGCTTCCCTTTGACTCAGATATTATGAATAACTGTTCATTGAATATAGATTTAGTGTAACTGAAATGGATTTTATTCACACACCATTAGCTAATATAATGGGTTAACTTTATGTGAGGCTACCATTTCCTGGGAAAATCTCCTGACTTGAATCAAGAGCATTTGGCATCCCTGTGCAATATTCCAAAGGCAACTTGCTAGTGAGTCCTCAGGCCCTGATCACTTTTTTTTCCTAGCATTGAACTGGGTTCAGTGACTGGTAGAGCAAGCATTTCATTTCCCAGTAGTATGAAGAGCTGATTTGGCCCAGACCTAGGCTGAAACAGTCAAAAGTGCCTCCTTTTCTTCTACTCCACTTCAGTGCCCTCTGTGGGTATGGGTGTTCTTATGAAGAAAAATTGAATCATCATCCCTCTCTTCTGGGAAAAGAACTTTTGGGTTAGCAGGCAGCTCTTCTCAGCTCAGGAAGCTGAGAAAAAAAGGCATAAGAAGCTAGAAGCTAAAGCTTGAAATAAGATGAGGAATTTTTCTTAACAGTGGAAGTCCTTAACCTAGTAAAGCAGTAGATGCTGTTACTTGAAATCCTTAAATTGAGGTTTAACTTTGTTTTCGGATTGGCTTCTGGGAAGAAATTGTAAGCTTCATGCAAGAATTTCAGAGTTAGGTTTTCTGGTTGGTGCTATGTGATCAAATAGTTACATAGTCCTAAAGCTTCCTTACACATTTTGCTGTGCATATAGGCATGTCCAGACCACTATGTGATAGCCAGCAGAAAGAGATAACCTGTGAGATGGGTGCCAGTGTTGGTCCAGAGGAGTTTTGGTGTACACCTGTACCAACAACTTCTGTCTCTTCAACAGGTTTTCTGGAAGACATGCATTCCTGTACACATCTAGTTAAGGCTTTTGGGGTTAGAACCTCTCTCACATCCTATGGCTGGAGGCACTGATGGACAATGAGCATGTAGGTAATGTTCTACACATCTGTCAGGCTTCTTCTAGCAGTCATTGTAAATGCTCTTTTACTGGATGAAATTTCCAGGAGTGTTTCTTGGACTTGCCCAAGCACTCCAATTTCTCGGAGTGCTTGGGCCAGTCTCCAAGGTAAATGTGACTGCTTTTCAGAAACAACATGTTCTCCATGTGCTAATGAAGGTGTGCAACCTCCATCCACTCTTGTCCACATGTTTTCAGAGTGATAAACACAGCGAGAAGCCAAAGAAAATAGAAATGTTCTTGTAGCTTCCTGTTGTCTCCTGTTTTAGAAGTCAGGTGTGGTGGCAGGCAACAGTTTAAAGCATTCCCTCTTCTGCATACTGTTGTGAAAAGTTTGTTATTGCCCTTGAAAGACTTTTCTTTCTCATGAAAAAAAAAAATATTTTTCCTGGCTGCTTGTGCTCCAGCAGATACATGCCTCTTGATATTGTAATATAATGCAATGCAGAGTAAAACTCACTTGTCTTTTCTTACTGTACTAGGCTCAAACCTTACAGTATCTGTCCTATTCTTTATCAGTCAGTCGAAAGAAACAGGTATTGTGAAAATTTTTACTTACGTCAACATGAAAAGGGTTAAAAAGTCAGTTTAGCAATACTTCTTTGTAAAATTGTAAGAAATCTACTCTCACATCAGCAGCTCTTAGAAATAATCACATGTAATTAAAAAAAATAAATGAGGTATCTAATTATAGTTTAGTCACGATGATGTGAGAGCAGATTTATGTTGCCACGAGCCAACTTTTGCTTGATTATGTCTTGTTCTTGTGCTCTTTGCCAGGACACTGAGTTTGTCCAGATCTTTTTGCTCCATCTCCTGCATAGTTGTAAAAACCCTTATCAAAAAGATCACACCCAAGCTTCATTGCTCAGCATGGGCAACCTTGACGGTGTCAACCTTCCTCCTAACCAAAATCATTCTCATATTACATTGCAGCTTCTCGAGGAAAGCCAGAACTTTCCAAGTTAGGAGGGCTTCCATGCCAAGCCTTGCCAAAAGGCACATACATGCTGCCTGCATCCCAAAGGTAACATATCTGAGGAGCCATTTTGCCCTAAATCAGAGACAGCTAACTGGCAGCCTCAGACAGGGGGAAGGTAGGGGTGCCAAGTCTCAGAGGCAATTTTGTCCTCACTGTGGGGAATGCTGGCTGGTCAGCAGCCCATATGTGTGTGTGGGAGAGTATTGCTGCAGGAGCATGGTGACAGCAGATCCATATCGGAGGTGGCTGGAGATTTTGTGTCAGTGGATGCGTTATGCACCATCATGGGTCCTGAACACTCAGACAGGCAATGTACATACCCAAATTACCTGTCCCTGAGGTCAGTACATAAATTCTCTTGCTTTCATCTGATTCATGTTTTTGGCACAGATTTCCTAAGGCTGAATCTCCACTGAGACATCCCAATTTTATATGAGCACAACCCCCAAGACAAAGAACATTGTGTCTGCATGACTGAACATTATGCCATTTAGTTTTGGGGCTTGAATTCTCCAACTTTCAGCACCTAATAAGGATAATAAATGTAAAAGCCCACATGCCCAATGTCAGCGGAGAATCTATCAGGTCACCTACCTGGTGAGATAATTAGCCCCGTTAGGTGCTTGTCTCCTTCCATGGAAAGGCACTAGCAGGATGTTCCCAGGGTCTAATACACACTAAGGAGTGCGGGTCTCAGCTCACAGTGGGGCTGTGGGGTTCCCTTAAAATGATTGAGGAGCCTCCTGCTTTATTACATGTTCAAGCTAGTTCTCACAATTGGTACTGGAGGGAGCCTCACAGAGCTAGTCTGCTTACCCTTTATAAAACAGTGACTGAAGAGAAAGGACTGGAATTGTTCATATATTTATATGCCTTTAAATACATTCAATTTGATTTCTTTCTGCTCTTATGAACCAGGCCTAATTCTCCTGAAGTTGATGGGTTTTACTCCACTGAATGAGAGAAAAATAAAGCTCAGTGAGCATATAAAGCAGAAGTTTCCTCTGTCTCTGTAGTCCAGCAGCACTCTGAGCTGGAGGTGTGGCAGTGTTGAATTTGCAGTTATCGTGATCAGTGAAGAGGGAACTGCAGATACATACATCTTGGAAGATGAGTAGGTATCACAACTTCTGAGGCACTGTTTCCATCTCCTTGGCCCAATATGAATGTATGTGCCCTGTTCCAACATGTGTGCCATCTTTTGTTCATCCGTGCCCTCCCCCGATAAGCAATCAACTAATAAACTTGTATCATGTTGAGTTTTTGAAAGGAAATGCTGATAAGCTCATAAGTGCAGGGATGTTAATGGATGATACTGAAATAATAGATAGGAGGAGATTCCGTCATGCTTACCACTAAAATACATAGGAGCTTCACTTTCTTTCCAGCTTGGAAAAGTTTCCATTTACAGATTGCTTTTCCCTTGTATAGGATTAGCCACTGCTGAATTCAGCAATCTTTGTCTCTTGCCACTTTGTGCACCTTCACATTAAGAAAGCATCACTGAAGCTGTACTTACTTCTTCCTATAACTTTTGGTTAAAAAATCAAATTTGTTTCCCTTTAGCCTTGCACAGCACTGCATTCCAGCATATCTTGCTTTTGGTTCCTGGAAAGACTACTGTCAAAAATTCTTAGGTTTGAATATCTTTCACTTGATGTCCTATTTCTTGAAAACAGGTCTTTCCTTGTCTGCTCTCTCCCTTTCCATTTGGATTATTTTTTTACTAATTTCTGTTGAGTTGGTTTTTTGATGGCTCTAGTTCTTATGGTTTTGATTTCTCATGTCAGCATAAGTCTCAGGGTGGTATTTGTTAGGGCTTATCTACATGGGGATGTTAGTACATATTAAGCTGAAATGTGAATTAGGAGTACATAAGCTTTTTTTGGTAAAAGTTGTTTGTAGAAAGAAACTGTTAGTAGAATTATTAAATATATTTTTATAATCAAGAGATTTATTTTCTTTGAAATGGCTGTTGAGGATATGGAATGTATTCCCTAGCAAGCTATAAATGCTTTAAGACAGGTCAAATTTTAGATCTGAACAACTTGACAGAGACCTATCATCCTCTAAGGGTTGAGAGGGTAATTTACTCAGTGTCCATGCAGACCTTAGCCTCTCTGCTGAGTCTGCTTATTATTTATTACTGGTTATGTTTAGGCAGCTGTCTGCTGGAAACTGGACTGTTTCCACACAGGCTGCTGAACACCCAGCTGAAGAAAGTGAGTGTTGATTACTGCTGGAAGCAACTTGTTGGCCTAGTGGTGAAAGGCACTGTGGCTTTTTACTTGGTACCTTTAGCCAAGATGCATTGTCTTAATGAGCAATTCTATGTGCACTGTTTCTTTCTTTTATTCTTTAATCCCTTCTTTTATATTTTCCAATTTCCTCAGAGTCAATTGTGAGGTTACCAATGCCCGTAGCTGCCCAAACGCAACATCAGCCCTCTTTCTGAAAGAGTGCTTTTCCCTCCTACTTGGTTCTGCCTCCTTCTGAGTAAAACAGGCCAGGTGCTGGCCCTGTTGTTCCTGCAGCTAGGGTGTTAGCTGAGATGGATAACTGGTCTAAGTTAAAACTTACGTTATTTCTTGGCCAGACTAGGTTTAATTAGTAGGAGCTCCTGCTCTTTTGCACAGCTAGCTGAATGCTGATGCAGTCACGTAGAGGGGGCAGCACAGGAGGAGGATGAAGAAGCCAGGAGATGGCTTTCTTTGGAAGCACTGCCGGTCTATATTGGAGTACAGTGTTGGGTAAAACACAGCCCTTACCTCCTGGAGAAGGTCATCATTATAGGGCTTTATTTTATTTTTCCACAGTTCCCTTAGAGGCTTTAGGTTGGAAAATAAAGGAATAAAAGCAGAGGTGAAAGCAGGAATAAAATAATGCAGGGCTGGATGCAGTCGTGGTATCAACAGAGAAGCTGCACAGAGAAGTACTTCTTCCACGTTGAGTATTGTTAACATCCTCACCTCCTGTTTGGCTGGAATCCAGTGGAATGAGCAAAGCTTCATTTTGTACCTTATTTGCCCCATTCTTTTTCTACATCACATCTTTGCAATTCATAGAACAGCTGGCTAATCTTGTCCCAGGAGGGAGGGTTACACCCAAGACAATTTTGGAGCATGGGAACTAGAACAAAGCCTACCTTTTTATTGTCCACTTATGGTCTGACCTATATTTGAACTTGGATCTCTAGAGGCTGCATCACAAATGTGCCACAGTACTCCATGGCATGTCCTACTCATTGCCTTCTACTCTGACGAGATGTAACATGCTCCACTCTTCCAGAAGAAGATGATAGCCCAAATGGAAATGTTAAAAAAAAAAAAAAAAAAAAAAAAGTGGGTACACTGCAGAACTAGAGAGCAGAGCATGAGATCTTTTACTGGCCATCCTGTGATCTTTTGTGTTCAGCTTCTTTGCACAATACCTTTTATCAGAAGAAAAGCTATCAGCTATGATAAATGTCCCTGGCAAAGGATCTGAGTGACTGATTGAGGTAGAGTCTGTAATAAGTGGCTATGATGTTTTGCACTCCATAGCACACAATGGGAAATAAGGCCAAGAGGGCATTGTTTATTCATATCCTTAAATATAACAAAGTTGTGAAAAAGTTTGCTAAAGCTTTTCTTATTCTCTTCTCGCCTTTCTTTTGTGCCCTTGAATCCTTTCTAAGTATACACACAGATCTGTGTCATTCTGTGTAGCACCCTATATAGCCCTTGTTGTTGAAGTATCTAAGTGCTTTCTACTATCACAGCAAAAAATCAACATACAAAATGTCTGTCTTTCTCCTGTCTCTGTTCATGAGAGTAGTTTAAAAACTAGTTCAGATAGTCACCACTGCAGACTAGCGTCTACATTTTCCAGATAATTACCGTTTTATCTATGTGCTATGTAATCATCTCTGTCTTTATTTGTGGAGGTAAATGCAGAGTTGTGTCCTTGCTTTCTCCTTATCCATTGTGTTGATTTCCTATTGTTTTGAAGTGAGCCCAGTCTGTTCTTTCTCATTCTCTCCTCTAAGTCCCATTTTATTTACTGCCATTGGCATGATCTGCATTATTTATTGCTCATTACTCTCTCTTTGGCCTCTGGAATAATGATTGTGAAGAGTCTTAGTTTCATTTTAGGATCCACACAGTCCTTCATTAGCAGTTCCTTTGTCTCTTTTTAATATTCTTTGCCAACACTGCTTCCGTATACTTTTCTTTCCCTTATCTTATCATTTGAATTCCCATTAAGTTAGAGTGAAAGTATATCATTACCTTTTTTCTTAAATTTGCCCAATAATTCCTACATCTGCTAATATATTTGTACAATTCAGCCATTCTAAATAGTGGTTTTGTTTGTTTGTTTGGTTTTTATGCATTCTCTGAAGTCTCATAAAAAGAAAAATGTTATATGCTGCATCTGCCTCTTACTATGACTGATCAATTATCTGTATCTAGGCAAGTGGTATTACTTGTGGTTCTCAAACTGTAAAAGTTTGATTTTGATTTTCACATGTATGTACTTTCACAGCATTTATTGTCAGACTGGAGGGATTAAGGGGGAAATAATTTTTGTTTTGTTTTGTTTTTTAAGTCTGTCTAAAACACCCATGTTGCTAGAGGAGCTAGATCATTGTTATGTTCCCCATTTTAAAAATGGTGAATTGTACAGTGGTCTGGGCACATGAGAGAGAGCTTGGAGTTCCTGATTTCCAGTACCCTCTACTTCTGTAAGGGGGTGTATTTGATCAGGTGATAGCCATTTGTCCAGGTTTTGAAAATTACCTTGTTTTTTTTTTTTCTGTTTGTTTTTTGTTTTTGTTTTTAAACAAACACATGACAAATGAAGTGGTGCAACTAAAGCAAATATGAAGGAAGGGTGGAGTGAGGGCGCTGTCTGGATGACCAATGTTTTGGGTTTGTGACGTCAAGGTTCAGTTTCTGACTTTGACTTTTTATGTCAAGTGACTGTGTCTCTCTGGCCCCAGTTTTAACTCCTGCAGCTTCTTTCCATGGGTGTACTCTGAGATGACACCTCTGAAGAGGTTTTCTTGGGTCAAAGGGGTTTCAATGAGTGATGTCATGGTGCTCAGAGATCCTGGGAAAGGAGAGAGAAAGGCTGTCATCCTCTGTATATTAAGGTATATCAGGAAGTAGAAGGTCTTGACAGTGGAAGTCCATTGTCAACTCATCCTTCCAATTTACACCTGCAAAGCACCTGGCACAATTCCCATCATTTGCATTCCACATAATAATTTATAATAAGTTATTTAATAATAATTTATAATAAGTTATTTAATCTTACAGTGCAGGGGGGAAATCTCTCAGACTTGCCACTTTAAACTTTTTTGTCCGTTGACAATCTGAGCTCAGAGAGCTCTACTGTGAGTAACATAGTCCCTGTATGTCTCCTTCCATTCTTTCCAGCTTCCTTGAGCACCTTCTTTCTCAGACTTGTAGCACCTCTTGTTACTAGTTATCAGTTGCATGTTTGCCATCTCTGGTGCTGGGCTTTGCTGCATTTCTAGATCCATTTTTGTGCACCTTGTGGAAAGGAAAAGACAATGAACTTTGTGCCTTCCACTTAGTTCAGCATGTGGACAGGCCTTCACACACAGACATGGAAAAATACTTGGACCTGTGAGGTCTCAACTTCATCTCCACAAGGATTCCTAGTGTGGACATTAGAAAATATCAGTAGACAAGATTAGATATACAGTGTGATACTGCACTACCTTTGATATGGCAGCCATTATCCAGTTGGATTAAAATGAAATCATATGACTTAATTTACCTTTAATAGCAAACAGACAGTATTTAATAGATGCTAGCCAGTTAATTTTCACAGCATCTTTGCGAGAATGACATATTATCAAGTGGGGAAGCTGAGGCAAAAGGATTTATCTAAATCTCAGGGGATGCCTCCAATTTGATTTCAGTTCTGTTGTGCTTAACCAGAAGTAGATGCAGGTCCAGGCAGAGGCTAGAGGGGAAGGATACTGCTTGATGTGCTGCCAGGCCAGCCACATACCGACACTCACTTTGATTCAGTGCCAGATGGCAGCTCTCCATGTGGGCACAAGTGCCTGGGTTTGGGTTGAGGCACTCAGTTTGGGCTTTTTTGTGTGCTCTCTTTGTTTACTTTCACCAAAGCTATGCTTTGGGGCGTTGGAAAATTAAAAGGTTGCTCTGAGCAGTTTCATGAGCAATATGCAAATATGCCTGCCACTGGAAAACAATAATCACTCATGAGTAATGCAGTAATATTAAAAGCTCGTGCTTGAAATGTGCATATGCAGAAGTCCTGGGGAAATTTCTATACTGGAAGAGGAGTTCTGGAGAGGAGGCAGGGATTTTTTTTTCTTTGTAACTTATCTAGAATTTCTGATGGGTGTACTTCACAACTGATGCTCTGCCTTCCCTTGGGGGAAATGCAACCATTTAACTTCTTTCTTCTTTATATGTATACCGAGGAACTGATGGTTTGATCCCATGGGAATTCTGTATCTGCTCACAGTTACATTTGTTCATTTCAGGAGGATTCTGTATTTGGGAAAAAGAAAAAAAAAAAAAAAAAAGAAAAAATGATTTAGCTTAGTTAATAGTATTGCCAGTTCTTTCTGCCATACCAAGGAAAATGTGCATTTCCAAATTTAATTTTAAGATGGGATGAAGAGGGAAGAATCAAAGAAATGATTACTAGGTCTGGGGTAGGGAGGCGGGGGAAGGAGGATGCGGGGAGGGAGTGTGAATCAGGAGGCAGCAGATTTGGAACTGGATATAATAAATTACTCTAATTTATTGTTTATTTTTTTTTCTGATTGCATGCAGTTGCATCTCTTCTTGCTTTGCTTGATCATAGGAAGTTGCACACATGTTTAAGCAAAAAACAGAAGCCCCTGAGTTCACGTATGGGTCTGGAGACATACTAGGATGCAAAGTTTAATGACATTCATACAGAGGAAAAGAAAAGAGTGAAGTAGAGTACCAAAACAAAGTGAGGTAGGATTTCAAGAAATGCAGGCTTTGATGCTATTTAAAAGGGTCTGGATCCCATGATTTATCTAAAAATGACAAGATGCCCCTCTAAAAATGCAAATGGCTGCACTACATTTCGTAGCTGTAATGAATGAGTCTTTCACACAATGGGAACATTCAACTTGTTCTAGGGCACTTACTGTGGCTCCATATGCTGAGCTGCATGCTTCTGGCCTTTAATCACTCTGCCTTTGTTTTTTCAAAACTTAAATTAGAAGCACATTAGTTTTTATATGGTGTACACTCTGGTTTTGGTTTTTGTGTGTATGTTTGGGGAGATTTGTTTCTGTGTGTGTGTGTGTGTTTGTGTCATCTCTTCTCTTCTCTTCTCTTCTCTTCTCTTCTCTTCTCTTCTCTTC
>CM021697.1:70172645-70257826 GCA_011074415.1 Stictonetta naevosa
TCTCTTCTCTTCTCTTCTCTTCTCTTCTCTTCTCTTCTCTTCTCTTCTCTTCTCTTCTCGTCTCTTCTCGTCTCTTCTCGTCTCTTCTCGTCTCTTCTCGTCTCGTCTCTTCTCTTCTCTGCTCTGCTCTGCTCTGCTCTGCTCTGCTCTTCTCTGCTCTGCTCTGCTCTGCTCTGCTCTGCTCTCCTCTCCTCTCCTCCCCTCTCCTCTCCTCTCTGAGGATTTTTCAGGAGAGGTTTATCCCACATGCATAATATTAAATTTTCTATATATGTGTACATGAGCGAGAACACGTGTATATAGGTAACTTCGTTGCAAGTTTTAAAAGCTCTTTTCCTGATGGAAAAGTGGGCTAATAGGAGTAGGAGACAAAATGCCAGTTTGTAGATTTGTTTCCCCTGCAGAAATCAGCCCCCCTGTTACACTGCTCCTTCTTGATCTGATGTAACAAGAGAGAGTCAGATGTGAATCAAGCGCCTTGTTCTCATTTCCTTGATCATTGACATGGTTTGAGAGAGAGAAAGGAGGAGGGATTATTTGTGAGGTTATTAAAAAAAAAAAATCCAGCTCCCCTTCCTCCTCTCCTTCAAGACACACAGGCACATCCAGAATGTTCCACCATATGAATCTGACTTTTCTCATTAAATATTGTCCTCTTTCTTCCCTACTTCTTGTTAGTTAAAAAGTGCTGTTTACAAGTCACTAAGCAGATAATTCAGAGCTTTGATGAGTGGATTGCCAGTTAGCTATACAGTTGAAAACACTTTTTTTTTTTTTTTTTTTGTCAGCAAACTGTTTAACGGCTTCAGAAATTAAAGGATAATTGCACTTGAGTGAGTATGTGCTTTTATAAGCCCACTGTTTCCATTATTAGGGTATTTACCACTCTTGAAATTTCTCCCTTAACATAAATCTGCTAATTCTTCATTCCTGCCCTGCCCGGGAGAGCAGCCACCCCCAGAGTTTTGGTAACATCAGCCTGGTGAGCCAGGGTGAACTTTTTTGTGCGACTTCAGTTGTTGCCTGTTGCCATGTTTCTGCATGGCAGTTCAGTTGGTGAGGGCGTGCAAGTTTTGTTCACACCACGTTTACATTGTGAATGGTCCTTTGTGAAAGAAAATTGAGTATCGATAGTCTCGTTGGGTTTCATGGAGATAAGCACCCTGCTGGTCTTCAGAGAATAGGTGGGAGATTTGCTGGTGCGAAAAGTTTAGCTTTTTGTTTAGCTGCAATATGCTTTTGTAACATATAGAATTGCTGATGTGTAGAAGAGCTTGGTAATGCTTCTAAAACAGGTTTTTAATACTAATAATATTAATGGAAGCCATTCCTGGAGAGCATGCCTGGTCAGAAAACCCAGAGCCATTGCACCTTAATAGAAAAACTCATTCATTATTTCCTGGCATTTGCTTTCTTTCTAATTAACGTCATACACAGAAGGGGTAATCATTCAGCCATCTTTTTTAGCTTAGAAAGAGTCAAAGATTACAATTACCCAATGTAATTAATTTGCGAGGGGATTTTTGGGGGTATGTTGGGGAGGGGGCTGTTCCCCGCTTATGTTCCCAGCAGCGCTTGTCATTCTTTGGCAGGACCAAGTAATTTATTGTCTGACTCTCCAGTCTGAATTCATCCAGGGTGGCTTTCATTCCCTCCCCCGCCGCCAAAACTCTTGTGATGTGCTGTGCATTTGTTTGGAAGGGGAAGGAGGAGGGGGGAAGAGAGAAGTTTATATATTTCTGACCTGCTTTACTGCTTTTCAACTGAAAGTAAATTAATGCACACACTAGATTCCCCTCTGCTGCGCTGATCGGATCCTTGCGCCGATTAAATATTTCACACTGATAGAGGGATGCTGAGAGCACTCAGCTGGTAATGTGGTATGTGCATCAGTGGTACAATAACTGACTTTCAGGTTAAAGTCAAACAAAACCCCCAGTTTGCTGCAGTTTTGATTAGAATGCATTTCACTTTCAATTTAATTCCTTGTGCCTGCTGCAGCGATGGCTAATTAACTGGGATCTGATAGAGAAAAATGAATGCATTCTTACTTCTGATGGCAGGCAGGCAGTGAGTTGTCAAAAAAATAAAATAAAAATGAAAGAAAGAGAAAGAAAAAAAAGAGAAGAAAACAGCAGAAAAAAAAAAAAAGCTTTAAAGCAATAACGCTGTGATTGTACTTCAGCACATGTAAACCTCCCTGCCCCTGTATTCCACTCAGCACCGCTTGCCCAAAAGCCAGTCCCCATGAAGTGCAGTGCTGCCAGCGAGTATGAGTGACTCACACACCTGCCTCAGGTAGTTTTTGGAATCCCCCTGCACAAAAGTAACACCCGAGTTCCACATAGTCGGCAAGTCACTACTTCCTCATCTATAGCTTTTTAATTTTTTTTTTGAATGGGCTTTCTTAGGTGATGGCAGAGGAGCAGCCAAGGGGGCTCCACACCACTCCACATAGCACCAGGCTGAGGAGCAGGAGGAGGAGGAAGAGGAGGACGACTTCATTAAAAATATTTTCTGATGGGTCATTTATGGGGAGGAAACTGGCGGGAGGAACTACCCTGGGTTTCCTTAAAAAACACTCCTCCTTCTCCTCCTCCTCCTCCTTCTACTCCTTCTTCTCCTCCTTTCCCCCCTCCCCAGCTGCACCACTTGAGCAGTGTTACATCAAAATGCTGTGTTTCACGAACAGTGCTTGTTAAACTTTTCCACCCAAGTACCCCCAGTCTTGGTCGCACAGAAGCACACTGTGTTGTCCTCTTGTTGGGTACAGGCTCAGGGCTGTATGCAATGGGGAGCATTTTTCTGTGGGAACCCAGAGACAAAACACAGACTACGGGGTCCTGCTCCTCCACGAACATCCCTCAGGCTCCTTTTGGTGCCCACATATGCGTGCATATGCACACTCAGCCTAAACTCCGCTCATTTCTGCTTCAGTGTTCAAAGTTAGGTAGTCAGGCAGTGAATTAAAACCCAGATGAGGCAGCATGTAAGCAGCAGCTTGGACATGTATGGTAAGCTCATGGAAATTCATAGGACTGCAACAAAACCGAAGACACCACACTGAAGTGCCATGGCTGGTGCCTGTCTGCAATTCATTTGTGTGTTTTCACTCTCAGAATATTAAATATTCCATTGTTCAAGTAACTTCTATTGTGACAATTGTGTAAATTAACAGAGGTCATGGCCTGCCTTGCTGGAGCAGTCTGTTCAGTTGTTTTTCATGCAGGGCTTTAGATTTGTGACAAATGTTAGATTATCATTTGATAAGCCGTCATTTTGGTTTGAAAGTAGATTGCTATTCTTCTGCAAGCTAAATAAACTCTTGGGGTTATGCTAGGTATTTTCTCTCGGCCACGGGGCTGCTAAGGAAAAGAACCAACTGATCTTGCTGTGAAAACAATTGCAAATTTTCACAGAGAAACTGCTTTGCCAGGAGAGTATAATTCTCAAAAGATTAATGGACTGAAGTCTCTATCTCCAGCATAGGTGTTAAAATGTAAATGTGATGGACAGTGCATTTTAGGTCCTTTTTGAATGTCTCATATTTTACCAGGAAAACATGAGGGTTTGTTGGGAGGCACGCATCTGTTTTAAATCCCTGCTGCGGGGAAGAGTAGCCAATAGCAGGGTATTCCACCATTGAAGAACGTGACCAGATTCTTCTTATTTGAGATGTACGTGCAAAGTAAAGTTGAAATCAGCTTGGTACGGATTTGAAGAAGCAATGGAAACTGCAGCAGAGGAAAAATGAAGAAACTGCAACCTCACGCTGGAAGCAGCGGTGCTGCCCATGTGGAGTCCAGATATAGCATGTGCAGGCGTGTATTGTGCTGCTTAGGGTGGATATCACACCAGCACAAGTGTCTTCAGCCCCTCTCTCCCACGGCTTTTTGCATTTCTTTATCCCCAGAGGAGAAAGGTCTCTGTTTTGTGGTGGCAGAGGCAGAAGCTGGTTTCTCACCTGTAGGCCTGCAGAGGAAAGGAGGGGAGGGGGCTTACATGGGAAAAGAAATAGAAAGGCCAAGGCTATTTTGATACATATGGAAAAAGTAACAGCTCTGTTTTGAATAGTTGAGACCGTGCCACATACAAGATAGGAAATCAAACAAGTGGCAGCTTTTCAGCACATTGTGGTGTGTTTGCATGTGACTAGCGTACATATTTCAAACTCCAGTTTGCCTGTGGCATCCTGCAGTGAAAATGAAAGTTGTGTTGCTATTGAAAAGGCGCTGCTTCAAAATTGGTGTATTGTGAGGACTGTTATGCTTTGGATAAGAAACAGCGACCTGCTTTCCAGCATTTAGAGCCAATAGATTTTCTTTCTTTCTTTCTTTCTTTTCTGTTATATCAGCATGTTTTCCAGTGCAGTGACCAAGGCACGTTTAGTTTCTTATTATTCATCATTCCAAAAGTATCAGAGAATATGTTATGCTGCCTGATTCTCAAAAAGCAGATTTTCTCTCCCTTTAAAAACCAATACTATTCTTTTAATTGAACTGGCAGAAATAGTATACGGCAGATGTAGGTTTTGTTGAGGATTTTTTTAACCTCTCATATCATAATCTTTGTGTCTGCCAGCACTTTGATGCCTTCAGTGCCCTCATGGGCATATGAAGTATGGAGGCATAAAAACTCCTCAGTAAAAAGATGGGTCATGGTCATTGGTGACTCACTGCTGAAGGGAGTGGAGGGCCCAATGTACAGACCAGACCCGCTACACAGGGAGGTCTGCTGCCTCCCATGGTCCTGGGTTAAAGATGTAAGAAATAAACTTCCTTTGCTAGTATGGCCCTATTATCCTCTTCTGTTGTTTCAAGTAGGCAGCAATGAAATAGGAAGAACTCCTCTAAGGTCTATGAAGAAGGACTTCACAGCCTTGGGGAGACTGGTCAAGGGTTCGGGAGCACAAGTCATATTCTCTATCCCTCCAGTTATAGGAAATAAGGAGGGACCGGACATGATGAGCCAGCGGGTTAATAATTGGCTCCGAGCCTGGTGTCACCGGCAGGGTTTTGTTTTTTTGATCTTGGGTCGATTTACATGAGACCAGGGCTGCTGACAACAAACAGGAATAGCTTTTTCCTCCAGCAGAAAGGGGTTGTAGGATGGGAGTTGGAAGGGTTCATTGATAGAGCTTTAAACTATGTATAAAGAGGGGTGGGGGTGGAACTGGGAACACTATAAAGGAGCCTGAATGTAACATGCCAGTTCTTGTGGGTGAGGAATGTGCTAGCAAGACCTCGCAGTCTTGTGTCTTGGTGAAGGATGAGGATGATATATTTTGCAGGAAGGTTACAAGGGTTGGTGAGAGGTTGGTAACTATGGAAACACTTGAGTATGGTCAAGAGGGTGTTAGGGCTTCTCCCTCCCAAAAGGTGGCCCACCTGAGGTGCATTTACACTAGTGCACGCAGTATGGATAACAAACAGGAGGAGCTGGAGGCCACCAGTAGGGAACTATGATGTAGTTGCTATCATGGAAAACTGATGGGATGATTCCCATGACTGGAGTGTGGTCGTTGATGGCTACAAACTGTTCAGAAGGGATAGGCAAGGAAGGAGGGGAGGAGAAGTTGCCCTCTATGTCAGGAAGTGGATAGACTGGAAAGAGCTGTGCCTGAGAAACAGCCATGACCAGGTTGAGAGCTTGTGGGTGAAAATCAAGGACTGGTCTGGTAAAGGACATCTAGTGGTTGGGGTCTTCTGCAGGCCACCTGATCAGGGGGAGTCTGTTGACGAGGTCTTTTTGCTTCAACTGCAAGAACTACCACACTCACAAGCTCTTGTCCTGATGGGGGATTTCAACCACCCAGATATCTGCTAGGGTAGTGGCACAGCGGATTCCAGGCAATCCAGGAGATTCCTGGAGTCTGTTGAGGATAACTTTCTGGTCCAGGTAATAGATGGACTGACCCAAGGTGAAGCCTTACTAGACCTGGTGCTCACCAATGTGGAAGAGAGCATTAGAGAGGTTAAGATTGGAGGCTGCCTGGGCTGTAGCAACCATGCTGGGGTGGAGTTTGTGATCTTGAGGAATATGGGTCTGGCAAAAAACAGAGTCAGGACCCTGAACTTCAGGAGAGCAAAATTCCGGCTGCTCAAGGAATTACTGGCTGGGATCCCCTGGGAAACTGTCCTTAAGGGCATAGGAGTGGAATGAGCTGGCAGCTCTTTAAGGACACCCTTCTGAGAGTACAAGAGCTCTCCATGCCCCAGCAGAAGAAATCAAGTAGAGGAGGTGGGTGACTGGCATGGCTGAGCAAGGACCTGGAGCTTAAACTGAGGGAAAAGAGGGAAATGTACGAGAAGTGGAAGCAGGGTTGTGTAGCCTGGAAGGAATACAGGGGTGTCGTCCGGATGTGTAGAGATAGGATCAGGAAAGCCAAGGCACAGATGGAGCTGAACTTGGCAAGGGATGTGAAGAATAACAAGAAGGGGTTCTACAGATACATAGGCTGGAGGAGACAGGCCAGGGAGAGTGTTCCTCCTCTGATAAACGAGATGGGAGAACTGACTTCCACAGACATGGAAAAAGCTGAGGTACTCAATAAGTGCTTTGCAGTCTTCACTGGTGGTCAAGTTTCCTATGTTTGTCAGGACCCTGAACCTCAAGGAGAGGGTGAAAGGAGCAGATTCTGACCCACTGTGACAGTGGAACAAGTCTGGGACCGCCTACAGAAATTGGATGTGTATAAGTCCATGGGGCCAGATGGTATACATCCCAGGGTGCGGAGAGAGATGGCTGATGTGGTTGCCAAGCCGCTCTCCATCATACCTGAAAAATCATGGCTGTCAGGTGAAGTCCCTGGTGACTGGGAAAAGGGAAACATTACTCCCATTTTTAAGAAAGGGAGAAAGGAAGACCCGGGGAACTACAGGCCGGTGAACCTCATCTCTGTGCCTGGGAAGATCATGGAGCAGATCCTCCTGGAAGACATGCTAAGGCATGCACGAGATAAAGAGGTGATCCGAGACAGCCAGCACGGCTTCACCAAAGACAGATCTTGCCTAACCAATCTGGTGGCCTTCTGTGATGGAGTCATGGCATCGGTGGACAAAGGAAGGGCGATGGATATCATCTGTCTGGACTTGAGCAAAGCCTTTGATATGGTCCCTCACCACATTCTTCTCTCTAAATTGGAGAGGTATGGATTTGAAGGATGGACTGTTAGATGGATAAAGAATTGTTTGGCTGGTCACAGCCAAAGGGTTGTGGTCAACGGTTCTATGTCTGGGTGGAGGCCGGTCACAAGTGGTGTCCCTCAGGGGTCAGTCTTGGGACCAGTGCTCTTCAACATCTTTATCAATGACATAGACGACAGAATTGAGTGCACCCTCAGCAAGTTTGCAGATGACACCAAGCTGAGCGGTGCAGTAATACAATAGAGGGAAGGGATGCCATGCAGAGGGACCTGGACAGCCTGGAGAAGTGGGCCCATGAGAACCTAATAAGGTTCAACAAGGCCAAGTGCAAGGTGTTACACTTGGGCTGGGGCAATCCCAGGTATTTATATAGACTGGGAGAAGAACTTGAGAGCAGCCCTGCAGAGAAGGACTTGGACAAGAAGCTGGACATGAGCCAGCAGTGTGCATTTGCAGCCCAGAAGGCCAACTATGTCCTGGGCTGCATCAGAAAAGGGGTGGCCAGCAGGGAGGGGGAGGTGATTGTCCCCCTCTGCTCTGCTCTTGTGAGACCCCACCTGGAGTACTGCATGCAGGCCTGGGGCCCCCTGCACAAGAAGGACCTGGAGCTCTTGGAACGGGTCCAGAGTAGGGCCACTAAGATGATCAGAGGGCTGGAGAACCTCTCCTATTAAGAAAGGTTGAGGGAAGTGGACTTGTTTAGCTTGGAGAAGAGAAGGCTCTGGGGAGACCTCATTGTGGCCTTCCGGTACTTGAAGGGAGCATATAAACATGAGGGGAAATGCCTGTTTGTATGTGTTGATAGTGATAGGACAATAGTGATAGGAGAAGAGGGAATGGTTTTAAACTAAGACGGGAGATTTAGGTTAGAAATTTGGAGAAAGCTTTTCACTCAGAGGGTGGTGGGACACTGGAACAGGTTGTCCAGAGAGGTTGTGGATGCCCCATCCCTGGAGGCATTGAAGGCCAGGCTGGATGCGGCTCTGGGCAGCCTGCTCTAGTGGCTGGCAACCCTGCCAAGAGCAGGGGGTAGAAACTAGATGATCTTTCAGGTAATTTTCAACCCAGGCCATTCTGTGATCCTATGATAAGTAAAAGTGATCATTACAAGAAAAAGGGCATTCTCTCTCTTCTCTTACTAGCATAATCAGATTAAAGGGGACATTTTTGAAGTTTTGGTAGGTACATTTTCAGAAAATTATTAACTGAGACACAGAAGAGATTCCATATCTCTGTTTCCCCAGACAGTTTCTGTAACTCCTTTTTGGAAGCTAATCTGGAACACCTGATCTGTTGTATATGCTTTCATATTCAGTTTCTAAAATTTGCAGTTATTTAAATAACATTTGCATAGCATTGATCCCTGTGGAAGCAGCTGGCATGGGCGGATTGGTCCTTTCAAGCCCAGGGACAGAATTATTGTATTTTTTGTATTTTCTTTCAAAAGGTCGAAAACCAAAATCAAAACATCAGCTTTCCACTAGGAGGTGAATGGTCAATGTTGAGCGTTTAATTTTTATCTCAAATTAGACTTTGAAGTAAGCACTAGCCCTTACTTCATTTTTTTTTGTTCCACACATACATATAAGCATTTTTGTCAATTTATTGGCAAAAGGCTAACACATATCATGTGCAAAGAATCACAAAACTAACTCATAGTTAATGTACATAGGGAGAACAGCAGAAAATAGACAGAGGGTTGTTTGAGTAGTGAATTTTTTTTGTTTGCAGATTTTCTGCTTTTGTACTTCTCAGGATGTTTTCCTCCTTTGGAACAAGATAAAAATAAATTACTGGCTATTAAATTCAGTCAGGAAAGTAATAACCTACTCCTACTTATTTACTTGCCTGTACCACTGAGCTGCCACATATTGTGTATCTTTTGGGATCTTGGAGTTTCATTTGCTTTGATGTTTTCTGTTGCCTGAGAAAAAAAGGTAAAGCTGTATTAATGCCATTAGGAGATTACATATTAGAAGTTTTATTTAAGTGAAAATATGCAATCAGTGCAGTAAGACCAAATATTTGTCATAAGCTGTTAATTCATTTAGTAACCTATATGTTTGCTTTTTGGGAGACAAACATTAAAATATATTTTAATAATATGTGGGCTCCTCAGTGCAGAGCACGTTCTTAGCTGCACGAAAAAGAAGTCACAGGGCTTCTGGCGTCAGCAACAAAACTCTGGTTGTCTCCAATAGAGCTAGGATTTCATTCCTGGACTAACTCCACTGGCCTCTAAGTAATGGATTTACATCCCTGTACCAGAGTACAGTGTTTCCATGCAGTCTGTAAGCTTTTAGCGGTGTTCACATGACATAAATCAAAACAAAGACATAACCACAAAGCTGAAATGTTAATCTGAAAGCTTTGTACTGTGCTGTAAGGCACCGTGCAAGAAAGTTTTCAGTAGAGTTGGGAAAAGGCTGTGTTCAGTTGTCCTGCGTGCAGTAGTTTTGCATCTGGAACAACATACTATCAGGACACTGAGATAGTGCAAGGAGCACCAATGGAACAGATAAATGCAAGTTTTACAGAATTTTGTCATAAGCAACTTTCTGCACACACATTAAATGCACTTGAGCTGTTTGGCTTTCACTAAAATACTTTTAAGCTAACAGACAGATGTATTTTTGTGCTGAGAGTAAAGATTCTCCCTTCTTCTTTAAAAGATCTATGACACACAGTATCATAGTATATGGAAAGCATTGCCACTGGTTCCTTGAGATGACAGATTAATGGAGAAAAATAAAAACATGAAACAAAAACAAAGCTTAAAACAATTCATATGAAGTCACAGTTACTAGAATAATGTTGATGTATTGAAAAAAACAATGTTTCTTTATACAAAAATGAAGCAGCTATCTATAATAAAATGCATGCTTTCAATTTCATACAAACACAAAAGGTACAGTCTGTAGAGCAAACATATTTGACCACTAAGGCTTTACAGCTTCAAAGTATATAGCAGGTTTAAAGGTAAGAAGGTAGGTATTTCCTTAAACATCTGTTTTGTACTACACAGCTTCTGCTTATACCCAGAACAGTTTTCAGTCTTCGTTCTTAAAAGAACTAAGCACGCTTGTGTGTTTATACACACACACATACGTATATATGCAGATTTTAATCAAGTTGACAACAAGACTCTTAATGGCTTTGCTAGTACAGCAGCAGACCTAGAAATGTGGGACCCTTCCTGGAAGCTTACACGGTAGATGCAATTTCACTAAAGCCAATTCAGGACCACGCAGTGAATAAAGTTAAACACGGGCAGAAGTCTTTGCAGGATTAAGTACCAGACGGCAGCAGTAGCGGACACCAGACAGCAGCTTCACAGTGGCTGTAGAAATCTCAAGTACAGTTCTTAGAGGAGATACCGTACCTAGATGGTAACAAGTGTGTTGGTGTAACAAACGAGAGGAACCACTCTGGAGCAATCTGAAAGCAGAGCTGTGAAGAAGAGGGAGAGTTTAAGGGGAGGCGAGAAAGGGCTCGGGCGGCGTTTGGGGCGAGGCCAGGAGGTGCTCAGTCGGAGGACTCCGCTCCACAAGCCCTGGCCCGGCCTCCCCCTCTCCCCCCGCCTGCGGCAGCCGCCCTCAGACACCACCGGGCGGGCGGCAGGGCCCCGGCCTTTCCTCGTCCCGGTGACGATGGCGCCTCTCTCTCTCTCTCCTTCTCTCCCCGGGCAGAAGCTGGCGGTGCGGAGCCGCCCCGCGGCCCTGCTGGTGGGCAGTGGCGCCAGCGGCAGCGCCAAGCCCGGCGGTGGCGGCGGTGGAGGCGGCGGCGTCCCGGCGCTCCTCAAGGCACCCGGCGGCGGCGGTGGGAGCCCCGGCGGCAGCCCCGCGCAGAACCTGGCCATCTCTGTCGTCCCGGCCAAGGCGCCCATCGCGATGGTGACAGCGCACCTCAACGGCGGGCTGGGCGGCGTGGAGCCCCCTCAGAGCGCCCCCATCAACCTGCAGACCCCCGCCCGGCTGGCGGCCTCTCGCCGCCCGCCCGAGCTCGGCTCCCGGGCACAGGTAAGGGCGGGCGGGGGGGCACCGCTGCTGCGGGCTGTGGGCGGGAGGGCCCCGGCGGCGGGGAGGGGCCTCCGGGAGACGGGCAGGGGGTGGCCCACAGGGACGTGGGGTACCCAGGGTGACAGGGGGCAGCCCCGAGGGGCACGGGTGTGGCCCCGGTGGGGCAGAAGGTGCTTCAGCCCGAGGGGCTTTGGAGGGGGGTAGTGAAGCTGGTGAAGTCGGAGCGTGATTCTGAAGTTGAAAGGTGCGGGTGTCCAGCTCGTGGCAAAATTTCTTGCCTTTCTGCACTAGAGGTGGTGGTGGTGGCGTATGTGGTGTGTGCATCGGCTCAGGGTGTGAGTCTGGTGATGGGGAAGGATGAACACAGCAGGGATTAGGGCAAACTCTGACTGAACATGTCTGTAAGTGCGCCTCATGTTACAGGCTTAAGGCTTTGGAGTTCCCAGTTAGCCCCCTGTCTGAAACACTGGAGTGAGGGAATGGCCATCCCATTTTTCATCCACTGGCAGCAGGGAAAGTACACCCAGCCACCTGGGGAAGCAAGTGGTCCTGCCCCTGTCGAAGCATCACTGACCTTAATGATGTCCTTGCTTACACTGGGGACTTACTGACTTGGGATCGCTCCTCTGTATTCGCACTAGATAGTTTCCTTCATTGAAGGTGTTTGTGCTTTATTGAAAGGATACTTGAAGCTTTTCCAGTGGATACTTCCTAGAATTCTGGAAAATAACTATATAAATGATAATCACATGAATGATAAAAGTTTCAGTATTTCAACAGTCTATCATTTTGTGAAAGACTGTCTTTTACTATCACTGTTACCTGCTATAGGAGTGAAAGAATCTAAGCAGTGGAAGAAGAAGCTTGAAACACTGTTTAGCCTAGTTAGCCTGAATTATGAAATAGCAGTCCCAGGTGCTGGGGAACAGTAAAGATTAGGACAGTTGGCTGCAAACTTGCAATTTGGGTAAGTTGTTAGAGGAAAGACTTTCTGACCTGGTAAGCCATCCTGCTACTGAAGTACCCTTGGTGCTTCCCATTTACCTTTTCAAAAGGGCAAACAGGTCCCACTTCCACAATCCACTTCCCCAGATGTGCTGTGTTTAGCAGTGTATTGTACCCCACAGCAATAAAGCCCCAGTGCAGCTGCAGTATTGCCCCAGTATTAGGACTTTTTTTTTTTTTTTTCAAAGAACAGTTTCATTTTAAGCAGAAGCTTGCTGTTATAAAAATAGCATAGGAATATTGTCCAGCACGTGGGGTTTGCCTTTATTTTGCTGGAAGAAGAAGTCCAGTGTTTTTCTTCAGAAAAGTCTTCACATTCTCAAGTTTTCAACAACTGTAATTTTGTGATTTAGTATCTCTCATTATGTTAGTAATTTATGGAATAAAAAGCTGAGCAGTGGCACGCTTCTGAAGCAGAGGACTATATCAATTTCATCTTTTTGAGAATAGCCAGAAAACATGGATAAAAACAATTAGAAGTATTGAATTGTAAGTGTATAAAAATGCAAGTTGACCTCTGGCCCTAAGCTGTGGGGAAGTTTAGTGCTGGACTGCATGTTATCATTCTTCTACCTAAATTAAATTTATTTTGCAAGGTTTCTTCTTCTGGTCAAATGAAAAAAAAGTGTTCTTGCTTCATGTTCAGTATTCTTAATTATTCCCAGAGTGGTGATTATAGATCAGTAGCAGTAACACCTTAGCTACTAGCACTGCAATGTCAGAGGGAACTTGTTCCATTGTTGACATTTATTAATAAGCATTTCCTTTTTTTTTTTTTTTCTTTTTTTTTTTTTGGTGGTATTGTTATGGCTCAGATTTATTTATTTTTTTTTCTGCCAAGATGTATGAAGTTTGCGAGATGGAGGATAATGATAGCCTTCTGCAAACTGGGTTAAGGTAGCAAACTGATAGTACTAAATGAGATTAATGGTGTAGTGTAGCCTGTTCCTCTGCATCTGCAAAGTGAGGGAAAGGGCAAGGGCATGAAATGTAATGTTAGGAGTTTCTGAACAGTAGTTTCTGCTCAAAAGCATTTAAGGGGATCAGGATGTGCATACAGTCATCTCAAGTGGTATCTAGCAGGAAGAATGAAATGCTAAATGAAATTCAGTGGAAAAAAATAGGGCATCAAACACTATAATCTAAATACAGAACTTTTAAATGTAGATAGGATTAAATATAAGTTTGTTACAGATTTTTTACTTGGGCAGCTGTGTGTCAGCACTTTCATTATAAGCTGTTGTTTACCAAGCAGATTTTTAAAGTGATTTTGAAACATCGTTGGCTATAATGGAAGCCATATCTGCATTGAAAAAAGTATCTAAACAACTATGTGCATAATGGATACTGCAGGATTGTTTAGATATTATCATATCTTTTATTAGAAACAGGAAACATTGTGGTATTAGCCATGATTTAAATCTGTAAGCATCAGAAATCGTGAGCTCAAGAAACTAGTGCTACGTCTATGCTTTTCCTTGGTAGCTTTTCAGTGTCAATACAGTGTATGAAGATATGACTGATGGAGTGCTGTGGTTTAACCCGGCCAGCAGCAAAACACCACACAGGCGTTCTCTCACCCTTTCCCCTCCCTCTCTAGAATGGGGGAGAGAAACGGTAAACTGAAGCCCATAAAGACAGTTTATTAAGATAGGAAATAATAATAATAATAATAATAATAGTATGTACAAAACAAGTGATGCACAATGCAATTGCTCACCACCCGCTGACCGATGCCCAGCCCAACCCCAAGCAGCCGGCCCCCCACCCCGGCTAGCCACCCCTATATATTGTTCAGCATGATGTCAGATGGTATGGAATACCCCTTTGGCCAGTTTGGGTGAGCTGTCCTGGGTCTGTCCCCTCCCAGCACTTGCTGCACCCCTAGCCTGTCCGCTGGCAGGACAGAGCGAGAAGCTGAAAAGTCCTTGGCTAGGTGTAAGCATTGCTCTGCAGCAATTAAAACATCAGCATGTTATCAGCACTCTTCTCATCCTAATCCAAAACATAGCACCCTACCAGCTACTAGGAGGAAAATTAACTCTCTCCTAAGTGAAACCAGGACATATATCCACCCCTTATTCCATACCATTTATTGCATGCTCAGGTTACACTCTTTCCAATACATTCTAATTAATCACCATTTTCATCTATGGTATATAGCAATCATAGTAGTGATGACATACAGTATTATATAATAATTAACATAATATAATTCAACTCATGGGCTATTCTCACCCAGTATTAAATCCCCTTGAGGTACACACCGGACCTCCCCATTCTTTTGCATTACCCACCAAGTGCATCCAGGTCCCTGAGCAAAAGCAATACCATTAATGGGTTTGCCTTTTCCTGAGGCAGGAGTAGCCCAGACTGTTTTACTCAGCATGTTTCTTACATGCACTACAGGAACTTTATCCCCTTCTACAGTACCTAACAGGTCTGACTGGGCAGGTCCAGCTCGGTTGGCAGATCCCCTAGTATTGACTAACCAGGTGGCCTTTGCCAAATGTGTGTCCCAATTTTTGAATGTCCCAGCACCCATTGCTTTCAGTGTAGTCTTTAACAGTGCACTGTATCACTCAACTCTCCTGGAGGCTGGTGCGTGACAGGGGATGTGATACACCCACTCAATACCATGTTCTTTGGCCCAAGTGTCTATAAGGTTGTTTTGGAAATGAGTCCCGTTGTCTGACTCAGTTCTTTCTGGGGTGCCATGTTGCCATAGGACTTGCTTTTCAAGGCCCAGGATAGTGTTCTGGGCGGTGGCATGGGGCACAGGATATGTTTCCAGCCACCCGGTGGTTGCTTCCACCATTGTAAGTACGTGGCGCTTGCCGTTGCGGGTTTGAGGGAGTGCGATGTAACCAATCTGCCAGGCCTCTCCATATTTATATTTCAGCCATCGTCCTCCATACTAAAGAGGCTTTGACCGTTTGGCTTGCTTGATTGCAGCACATGTTTCACAATCATGAATAACCTGTGCTATAGTGTCCATGGTCAGGTCCACCCCTCGATCAGAAGCCCATCTGCATGTGGCATCTCTACCTTTATGGCCTGAGGTGTCATGGACCCCTCAGGCTATAAATAATTCACCTTTATGTTGGCAGTCCAGGTCCACCTGAGCCACTTCAATCTTAGGAGCCTGATCCACCTGCTGGTTGTTCTGATGTTCTTCAGTAGTCCGATTCTTGGGCACATGAGCCCAGTAATCATGACATACCTTTACAACCAAGTTCTCTACCCGGGCAGCAATATCTTGCCACAACGCAGCAGCCCAGATGGGTTTGCCCCTGCGCTGCCAGTTGTTCTGCTTCCATTGCTGTAACCACCCCCACAGGGCATTTGCTGCAATCCATGAATCAGTATAGAGATAGAGAACTGGCCACTTTTCTCCTTCAGCAATATCTAAAGCCAGCAGGATGGCTTTCACTTCTGCAAATTCACTCGATTCACCTTCTCCCTCAGCAGCTTCTGCAACTCGTCGTGTAGGACTCCATACAGCAGCTTTCCATCTCTTCTCATTTTCTGGTAGCTTGTTGTGTGTACAGTGGGGCTTCTTGAGCACGGACCACCTCCTCCTCTGATGACATCCCAAAGTATTTGCCTTCTGGCCAGTACATAATCACTTCCAAGATTTCTGGGCAGCTGGGTTTTCCTGTTTGAGCCCGCTGAGTAATCAGTGCAACCCACTTGCTCCATGTAGCATCAGTTGCATGATGTGTAGAGGGGACCCTTCCTTTGAACATCCAGCCCACTACTGGCAGTCAGGGTGCCAGGAGGAGCTGTGCTTCAGTACCAACCACTTCCGAAGCAGATCGAACTCCTTCATATGCTGCCAATATCTCCTTTTCAGTTGGAGTGTAGCAAGCCTCAGATCTTCTGTATCCCCGACTCCAAAACCCTAGGGGTTGACCTCGAGTTTCCCCAGGCTCTTTCTGCCAGAGGCTCCAGGTGGGGCCATTCTCCCCGGCTGCGGTGTAGAGCACATTCTTTACATCTGGTCCTGTTCGGACTGGCCCAAGGGCTACTGCATGAACTATTTCCTGCTTAATTTGTTCAAAGGCTTGTCGTTGCTCAGGGCCCCATTCAAAATCATTCTTCTTACGGGTTACTTGGTAGAGCGGGTTTACAATTAGACTGTAATTTGGAATGTGCATTCTCCAAAACCCCACGACACCTAGGAAAGTTTGTGTTTCCTTTTTGCTAGTTGGTGGTGACATAGCTGTTATTTTGTTGATCACATCCATTGGGATTTGACGACGTCCATCCTGCCATTTTATTCCTAAAAACTGGCTCTCTCGTGCAGGTCCTTTGACTTTATTTTGTTTTATGGCAAAACCGGCCTTCAGAATGATTTGGACTATTTTCTTCCCTTTCTCAAAAACTTCCTCTGCTGTGTCACCCCACACAATGATGTCATCAATGTACTGCAGGTGTTCAGGAGCTTCCCCTTGCTCCAGCGCAGACTGGATCAGTCCATGGCAAATGGTAGGGCTGTGTTTCCACCCCTGGGGCAGCCGATTCCAGGTGTATTGGACACCCCTCCAAGTGAAAGCAAACTGCGGCCTGCACTCTGCTGCTAGATGGATGGAGAAAAATGCATTAGCGATATCAATTGTGGCATACCACTTGGCTGCCTTTGATTCCAGTTCGTACTGGAGTTCTAGCATGTCCGGCACTACAGCACTCAGTGGTAGTGTGACTTCGTTCAGGCCACGATAGTCCACTGTTAGTCTCCACTCACCATTAGACTTTTGCACTGGCCATATGGGACTATTAAAAGGTGAATGAGTCTTGCTGATCACTCCTTGGCTCTCCTGTTGACAAATCAGCTTATGGATGGGAATCAGGGAGTCTCGGTTGGTGCAATATTGCCGCCGGTGCACAGTTGTGGTAGCGATTGGCACTTGTTGTTCTTTGACCCTCAGCAACCCCACAACAGAAGGGTCCTCTGAGAGACCGGGCAAGGTAGACAACTGTTTAATGCCCTCTGTCTCTAAGGCAGCTATGCCAAAAGCCCACCGGAACCCTTTTGGGTCCTTGGAAAATCCTCTCCTGAGACAGTCTATGCCAAGAATGCATGGAGCATCTGGGCCAATCAAAATACGGTGCTTTTGCCACTCGTTCCCAGTTAGACTCACTTCAGCCTCCAATACAGTTAACTGCTGGGATCCCCCCGTCACCCCATAAATACTGATGGGTTCTGGCCCTTTATAGCTTGATGGCATTAGAGTACATTGTGCACCGGTGTCTACTAAAGCCTTATACTGCTGTGCGTCTGATGTGCCAGGCCATTGAATCCACACAGTCCAATAAACTCGATTGTCCCTTTCCTCCCCTTGGCTGGAGGCAGGGCCCCTCTAATCCTGGTCAGAATCTTCATTCCTGTGTTTAAAGGACTGCCTGCTGGAAGTTGGAGCAACAAACTTTTCAGAGAACCCCTTTTTCCCGATTGTTTTCTTTTCCAACTCATGTACCCATTCCTCTAGAGTCGTGGTAGATTTTCCATCCCATTTTCTCATGTCCTCTCCATGGTCACGTAAGTAAAACCACAGGGTGGCACGGGGTGTGTACCCACCATATCGTCTTCCTTGCATGGACGGACACTTCCCCCTAATAGCTGAGATACTGATTTGTACAGGAGGGGAGGAAAATAAACTCTTTTTAAGTTGCTGGACCTCTTCAGGAAGTTTCTCCAAAGTATTCTCTTTTAGTTGGTGGACACTGGTTCGTTCACGTGGGGAGGAAAATAATCTCTCTTCAAGGTGGTGGACCTTTTCAGAAAGTTTCTCTGAAGTATTCTTTTAGTTGATAGACGCTTTCAGAAAGTTTCTCCACAGCTGAGACGCAGGCCTGTAGGGAAGAGGAGAGACTTTCTTCGTACTACCGGAGCTGTTTAGCCACTTCATCCACTGTGGGTTCCTCATCCTCTTTCCAGGCCATTATTGCCAATGAGCTGGCATATGATGATGGTGCACTCCGTACAAACTTCCGCCACATGGGTCGTGTACACTTGACTTCATCTGGATCTGTGGATGTTTGTTCGTTGTCTGGGTCCTCAGAAATCACCTCCAGTATGGCTAATTCCCTCAGGTACTGGATTCCCTTCTCCATAGTGGTCCACTTGCCTGGTAGACATACAAGTTCTTCCTTGAAGGGATACCTTTCCCTCACAGCTGACAGGAGACGCCTCCAGAGGCTGTAAGGTCGTACTCCATCTCCAAGTGCTTTGTCAATGCCTGCATCTCTAGCAAGGGATCCCAGCCACCTGGCTTCCCTGCCCTCTAATTCCACACAATTGGCTCTGGTGTCCCAGCACCGGAGCAGCCAGGTGATAAGCTGCTCACCTATGCAGCGACCAAAATCTTTTCACACATCTCGTAGCTCACGCTGGTATGGGTTTTGGGTAGTTACTGTTTTTTTTTCGACATCCTCATCTTCATCCTCCTGCATCCCTGGTGGCCCAGCCTCATCTTCTCCATACCTAGACCTAGCAGAAGACTCTCTGTGTTCTAAACGACCTGAGTGTCTATACCATTTTTTCACCTTTTCTACAGGGTCAACTTGCACTGCTACATCTCGTTTCTCTGACCCAGCCACAGGAGCTCGAGTGGCTGCAGGAGCTGGAACTGGAGTGGCTACAGGAGCTGGAGTGGCTGCAGGGTACATCGTTAGGGTTGGTGTGGCCGTTGGGCCTGTCACAGGACTTGGAGTGGACGCAGGGTCTGTCACTAGGTTGATAGTAGCATCAATTGCAGCTCGATAGGCATAGGCCAAACCCCAGCACGCTACAGTGAGTTGTGTCACTTTGGAACTGCTAGAGTCATGACACTCTTTTTTCAAGCATTCTACCAGTTTTTTAGGATTTTGCAGTTGTTCAGGGGTGAATTTCCAAAACATCGGAGGTGCCCATTGTCCTAGAAACCTGCCCATATCCTCCCACACTCCCTGCCACTCACAACTATCCCGCCTCAGGACAGATCTCTGGATGAGATTCCTAAGTAGTTGTTTAACCTTAAACAAAACCTGAAGCACATTCAAGAGACATAACAACAAGAACATGCTGATCTGAGTGTCCCAAGGATATTCAACATCTTGGAGAACTATCGTAACTAGCTCGGAGGATAAGAGGGTGGTGAAGGAGAAAAGGAGAGTGAACAAGTAGGGAAAAATATCTTCCCCTGTCCCCTCCACAGATTGACTCCCTGATGAAAAAAGGCAATAGGTGTAATTGTTAATAGTTTCCGAGATATGGTTTCTAAAGTATAGAGTTGACGACAGTGCTGAGTACAAATATCAGGTTAGAGTCATGACCAGATATTTTGTCATATCATAAGCCATCGTTACACCGCACAGTACCATAACGATCTTAAACCAGGGCCCAGAAAGGATAAAAAGCACGACAGGGATCACATACAGTAAGTAACGTGCTATAAAACTCAATTTGGAATACAGGCACAGCAGACTTGAGATTAAAGCAATCAACATTGTGACTAGCAACTATTAAGCAGCTCTAATACTTATACCAATTTTAGTTTAACAAACTCTGGTCAGATCTGTCGTTATCTCAACCCTTTGAGCATCATGTTGAGTGCCAAAAGGACTGTTGTGGTTTAACCCGGCCGGCAGCAAAACACCACACAGCCGTTCGCTCACTTTCCTCCCTCCCTCTCTGGGATGGGGGAGAGAAATGGGAAAGTGAAGCCTGTGAGTTGAGATAAAGGCAGTTTATTAGGATAGGAAATAATAATAATAATAATAATAATAATAGTGTGTACGAAACAAGTGATGCACAATGCAATTGCTCACCACCTGCTGAACGATGCCCAGCCTATCTCCCAGCAGCTGTCCCCTGCCACCCCAGCTAGCCACCCCTATATATTGTTCAGCATGATGTCAGATGGTATGGAATACCCCTTTGGCCAGTTTGGGTGAGCTGTCCTGGGTCTGTCCCCTCCCAGCACTTGCTGCACCCCTGGCCTGTCTGCTGGCAGGACAGAGCGAGAAGCTGAAAAGTCCTTGGCTATGTGTAAGTACTGCTCTGTAACAATTAAAACATCAGCATGTTACCAGCACTCTTCTCATCCTAATCCAAAACATAGCACCCTACCAGCTACTGGGAGGAAAATTAACTCTGTCCGAACTGAAACCAGGACATGGAGCTACGCTGATGAAAGTCTACGTGCAGGGATGTCATGAGTACAACGCTTTCTCCAGCTCTGAGAAACCAAGCTTAGAGTTTCATTTGGCTGATCTGGAGCAAGTTATGTTGGCAGAAGCTGAGTTTTGCTGGCATAAGCTGAATTTTGCTGGCATATGCTGTATACACGCTAGAAGTTGCTTTGCCTTCAGAGTATAGCTATTGCTTTTATAGGGAATGCCATAGAACTGCCAGATAGTTGTAAGATAGCAGCATGCCTGTACCTACAAAGTACTCTTACTATAACAAATTTTAATATAACCTCTCAAATCATGTTTTTATTATAATTGTATTTACATGGTATTTGCTGTTTCCTATCAGCACATCAGATCAGCAGGCTCTGAGGTTGCTTTGCTGAAGGACAAAGTCCCATCTGCTGTGCTGGAACAATGCACAAGAAAATTCCCCTCTACTACCTCCTCATTCTCTTCTAAATAGCAAAACTGAGGGTCAGCATGCATCCTAGAACCTAGTTCTGGGAAAAGCCAAAAAAAAGCCTTTTGGCTTTTCAAATGATAGTTGGATCAGTCAGCTATAGGGAGACCCAGCAAAGAGGGGGAATACAGCTGTCAGCCCCCTTGGCTTCTTTTCAGGAGCTGTAATGAAAGAAAAAAGCACTGGGAGGGCATATCTGCACTGGGCCATGAAGTGCAAAGGTGTGGATACACAGAGCTGCTCCGCAGAAGCATGGCACAGAGTGGCTCTGCAGAGGCAGTAAATGTCCTGGAAGCATCATGCTGGGTACTGCTCAAAGTACCCTTTGCCTCTCTGGCAGCTGCATCACTCTAGTTCCAGACAGGTTGTTTGCAGCCAGCTTATTAGCTATCTCTGGGCAGCACAGCATTGCTGGGTTTAGGCTTACCCGTAACCCTGAAGCAAGAGCGCTGCTGGATCTGGCTCTGACTTTGTCATTGTAGACAGTGGTCTCTGTATTTACCTGTCGTCTGCTGTGTGGGCACTGCTCACCTACAGCAACTCCTGAAGGCTTCCAAAATGCAAAGTGGGTATCAGATGCAGGAACATTTGGATACCGGTAATAAAAGAGCTGGCCTTTATCCATCATCCTGGTGTGGTGCTCTGTCCCCTGTTACTTTATGAGGCTCTGAGAAAAGAACTTTGCATGGCACTAACTCCCTGTCCATTAGGACTCCAAAATCAAATGCACAAAATCTGCCTTCTGCTACTCTCCATTCTTTCCTTCTGATGCGTGTATTCCCTGAATCAGCTGGAGAAAAGTTTGGCAAGCCTCCCCATGCACATGTGCTGTTGCATCTTGGGGCTTTATACAGGGAGCTTATTTCAAAGTAAAATACAGTATGAGGGTATGAGGATTCATAGAGCTATAAATTCTTGGCAAGATAGTAAACTGTTCTCCACAAATGCTTTATTAACTCCACTGCTCAAATAAATATTTGTGTCCTTATTTAGGTTGAGCAAGCTACATGGGTATCCATTTTTTTCCACGAAAAAGTGGCTTTTATACACTGAGCAGGATGCTCATATATACTTCTTAGCTGTCTGTTTATTCAATTTACTAGAAAAACTGCATTCCAGAAGTGTAAGAACACACCTTTGCCTGATTTATTACCTTTCTCTTCTCCATCCCACTTAATGTGCTCCGCTCTGCTTTCTGTAAAAGTGCTTCCTCCATAATTGGAAATCCACCTGCGTGTATGACTAAGTCTTTTTGCCTGTTATTTATTATTTGTATTGCAGTAGTACTTAGGGGTTTTATTTACATTTATCTGTATTAGTTATGTGGCTATATATAGCTTTCTTCTATGATCCATGTTACCACGATTTATGTGTACAAGCCAATAGTTAATTCATCCTCCCAGTATGGAGTTAGTATGGCTAAAGTGCTTTTATTCCACATTTCACCATTGGAAAACTGAGAAATAAAGGATCCATTTACGCTTCTTCAAAGGAAACTCCCAAGGGCTGCCTTTGGCAGAATCAGTGTGTTGGCATCCACACTACTGGACTTTCTGGTCATTTCAAGAATGCCTTTAGACATGTTCGTGTTACAGACAACATCGTTGGGAACAAAATCTGTCCCATGTGTCCTTGGAGCATGCCACTACCCCTTTCAGTTCTTGCCATGGGTCTATAACCATCTGCTTCATACTGACTTCTTGACCTGCTGCTTGGTCTTCAGCATGAGCTAACATGACTAACAGTGTATGAACAAACTGCACAAAAAGCCTGTGGCATTTTAAACAGGCAAGCCCAAGGGTGACATTGTGGCGCTGCCCATGTCATCATGACCTGTGGACACAGGTTCATAAAGCAGAGTTACTGTAGACAGAGGAATTCTGATGTCTGGTACAATTGGACAGAGCTAGAGGAACCTAAGGATTAAAATCCTTCTCTGGGATCCCACTCGAGCTGCTGTGAAGGACAGCAGCATGGACAGGAAATTTTGCATCATGGGCTTTGCTGAGGTTGTGGTAGGGACCTATGTTCTCTGAAGTATTCCCTGCCCTAAATCCCACTGGCACTTGTGCTTGCCATACCTGGGCCCAGGGGTCTTGCCTGTGGACCCATAGACACCCTGATCAATGAGAGAGCTGAAGCAGTCTTAGGAGCCTGTTAACCACTCAGTTAGCCTTTCTGTTTGGTCTCCATGGTAGATACTGAAAGCACACCTGTTGGAGAGTATGTCCGCTAAGGAGCACACAATGTGAGGAGGTAAGACAAATTTTATGGGGGAGTTGAAGTACAGAGAGATGAAGTTACTTCTGGGGTCACACCATAGGAGAGAGAACAGGTTCATCCATCACAGTCCTGTGTTTAGTCCATTGGATCACACCTCTCAGGCTGTCAGACACACTGTGAATATGAGTAGGACAAAGACATTGGATTGCTTTAGTATGGGACCTCAAAAGGTTTAATATCACGTATTCAGTCTCTTAGATAATTCTTTGACAGCTTTAAGGCTTGTTATGTTCAGGATGTATTTGTAAATGCAGAAAAGGAGAGGTGTCTCAGCCAATTTAAATATTAAAAAAAAAAGACAAGGGGAGGGAGAACCCCAAGGATTCAAAGCCCCACACAACATCCAGTGATCCATTCAGTTCTTGAGGCTTTACTGACTTTTAACTGTACAATTAGAATGTTGTAAAGAGCATGGTAGTTTAAGGAAATGGATTACAGGGAGTATGTGATGCATTCTGCTTGCATTTGCACCATTTTAGCTGCAGATTTATTAAGAGAGGTGTATGAATTTACTCCATATTTAAATAGGGGGAGCTTAAGAGCAGAATTTGGCCTTACTGCTCTGATAGATACTGTGTAAAAGCACTTTAAAATTTGTATTTCTTGCTAAACAGCATAAAATTACATCCTTTCAGGTTAATTAAACCATTTTGCAATGTTGGTTGCTGTTGATGGAATATTTAAATGTCAGATTCAGAATAAGCACTTATGCTTCCTAATTATAAATGGATTCCTTTTAAATATCCTAGACATATGCATGTGGTCAATACATCTAAAGTACATGGATTTCTTTTGTCAATCTGCGTTTTCATTTGGCCTACAATAGGGTCATACACCCACTGGTATCAAAGACTGAATAAAGACTATCAACAGCTGAATAAAACCTGGTTATGCTCAATGTGATATTCCTTACACAGCCAAATATTTCTAGTGAAGGCAGTGGAGTATTCAGCAGGAAAGGATAAGCAAAAATGGACTTGCACTGACTGCCTGATGCTGCATTTTAAGAATATAGGAGGAACCCTTCCCATTTTGTTTCTGTGGGGACAGACAAACATCACACTGTAGGTTGTACCAGGAAACAACACAAAGTCCCAGTTCTGGAGACTGTCCTGTGGTTCTGTCCTCTGCTATGTTCATGTCACTTAACGACCCTCTGCAGGTTCATGTGAACTGAGATGTAGGTCTGGATATGCTGTTCTAGTGTTTATGGAATAGATTTCCCTCCTACAAGTGTCTGGGAAGAGTGTCTACTGAAGAACGTGAGCAGAAGGAGGCAACTAAAGGGGCTTTCATTTTGATTCCTGATCCTGCAGAAGAATGACTGAGCTCTCAGCTTGTTTGTATATCCTCTAGGTCCTTATAGACATTTCATTGTAATTAATTGTCTGGTGTATAGAGAATCAACCAGAAGTGACCAGCTGAAAGAAGGGAAATGCACTTACTTGAATTTCACACCTTTCCTTGGGAGCTATTTTAACTTCCTAATACAGAAAGTCTTTGTGTGTAGGATATATAGAGATAATCCTCTTATGGAAGTTTCTGGGATATTTTTATACATTCTTATATATCATCCACATAAACAAAGTTTGGAATCTCTTGTTCTAATGCTAAGAGTTCTAGAACGTTACTGTTTTGACGCTAATTGGAGTAGCTCCCACGGAGAGCTTTGATTCACTTCAGAAAACCAAAGAATGCTCTAAAAATGGTAATACACTAGAGCTATTTTGTTGTAATTGGAGGCTGTGTATGCCTCATGGAAATTACCAGGCATGCATTCCTGAAAAATGTCAGAATTTTCAAGTTAGTTCTATTTAAAATGGGGGAGCAAGAATGCAAGGGGGTGGATAGAAAATTTGAGGGATGTGTGACTCAAACTTGAAGTGCAGTTTGTAATAATGAAAAATGATCAACTTTAGGGGTGGGGAAATCATCTCTTACATTTTCTAAATTACAGGATGAATAAAAACATCCACTTATTCCACATGTACTGCTACTTTAATAAAAGGCAGCACTTTAGGAAATGAAAGGCTTTGGAATGTAGCCAAACATCTTAGTTCTATTTATCATCAAAAGGTGTTTGTTTTTTCATTATCCATGGAGTTTGTGGGGTAGTTGAATGATTTGCAGGAATTTCAGGGTTTGATACCAGACTGTAAAGTCTGTATTTATCTTCTTTCAATGTCTATATTGTAAATCCAAGCATGATAAGATTTCCTGTTGCTGTTACAGCTGTATCAGGATTTGGCAGTAGGTCTGCTACTAATCTCATAATGTGTATCTGAGTCTATATTTAAATTAATTGGAAAGCTGTATCAGAAAATGCTGTTCTTAAATTATTTTATGTATAACTAGCAGAGACACACAGAGAGAGAGAGAGAGAGAGTAGATGCTGTAAATACAGAGTGCTGATGAATACTCAAGTAGTAAATAGAAATATCTTAGAAGTCATTCCTAGCAGTAATAGAGGCAGCAATTTGATTTCATCTGTGGATAAATTGGTTTCACATTGCAATAAAAGTGGTGCTTATGTTATATTAATATTTATTAGCACTTATTGAAGTTAGCGTTTAGTTGTTATCCTTTCTTCACATCATAGCCATTTTATATTTAAAAAAAAAAAGTTAAATTGCAACAGAATAAGCAATTAAAAGTGTTTGTGTATGTAAGAGAGAGAGAAGATGAAAAAACACAAACCTTTCTGTGGAGGTATTCCTATATGGAAGGCCAGACCCTCACTGCCTAGGAAGCTACAGAGATGTGCTCAAAGTAATGGAGTTGTGTGAGTTTACTCTAGCTAAAGACCTTGCTCCCTGAATGCATATTTAAACACATAACCACTGTTCTGCTTTTTGTATCAGAATTATTTGTATGGGTTTCCTGTTGTTTAACAATGTGTTTTTGAATTCTTTGACTATGTGCAGTGAAATTACACAAAACATTCAGTGGCCTTTTTTGTGTGACATGTGAAAGATTGCTACCTTGCCGGATAATGAGTCAGAGAGTGATCTGATCCAAATTTAACCAAATTTGTTCATCTCTAAATTTAGAGAATAGCCGAATGGCGGCACAGATACATTTCCATTTCCATCAGTGACAAGGACAGACTGTTGGCGGATGGCTGTTAACAGCTATATTGTGTGGTTTTGGTACTCATATATGTGTATGTGTGGGAAAAGACTAGCTACTAACTTTTATTTATCATGAGCCTCTTTCTTCTTTGACTGCTTTTAAGTCACTCTTAGGCTTGATCTTGCTTCAGTGCAAATAATTGTTATGCAGGAGGTACGCTGTAGACTTGTGTCATGTTTTTGCCCTGTGAGTAGAAAGACTGGCATTGGACTTGGATATTTATCAGTATTAAAACTGAAATGTAGACCCTTTTGAAATAGGCCAGGTACCAGGCAAAGTAAGAGAAACCAAATTTCTTTTTGTTGCTCGTACAATCAGGCTTCAAAACCATAACTACAGATTTTTTCCTTTAGGTGAGCATAACCCTGAGTTTAAGTTTTCCATGTGTATAATTCACATCTTCAGTAGGATTAATCCTGTGCTTGTAACAGAGTTTGTATTTACCTGCTTTTCTGTGCTGGATCTTAATCTTTTTGATTATTCTAAGTCTTTGTCCAAATATTGCCCTTGGAGATTTGGTCAGTGAAAGCAAGAACATGTCCCCATTGCTTTTATACAAGACATTTAGTTAACGAGGACAACTGTTTTTTCCTCAGTGAGGTCCTTATTGTAGACTTACTATGATTTTATAAAGACCCCAGTTCAGTGACTGTCATCAGATTTGCACATATAGTGATTGACTGTGATATTACAAACAATTTGATTGTTGTATCCCTCACTGCTTCAAACAATGAGACTTGTTGTATTACAGATAAGTTTGATTTTTTACTGAACTAGCAGTGATTGAATAGGTAATACTAAGAAGTGCCTGACAACTTTGATAAGATTTAAGTAACATTGTATTTCCTGTAGTTCGCTGAAGTGGTAAGGAGGATTTAAGGGTCTTACCTGCATATTTACTGTCCTTATGTGTGCAAAATGAACACACTAGACAGCCTTATTTAATTTAATGCAATATGCATTTCTCTTTCAGGAATGAGTATGTTAAAACATTCCAAAAAGCAACTGCTTTAGCCTAGCAGTAGTGAGAATCTCAGAGAAATTTGGCAGGGATGCTACAGGGTATGATAGGCCAAGAATGTATGTGGTAATTAATTTGCAGTTGCTCTAATAAAATCCCACTATTTGCAGATTTCACAGTGTTAACTTCAGAGTGAAATATTACTATACTCATTTTCCCCTGCTCTTGTCTTTTCAAAATATACAGCCAATAATCTATATTCTATCAACTTGTATCACTTCTTAATATTTCTTGTTATATGGGAAATTGGACACTGCATTTGTTCGTATTGCTGGAAAAGCCTAACCTTCCTAATAAGAACAAGCAGATAAGAAGATTCTGGTTTCTGCTGTATCAGTGTTCTTAATGTGGGCTTCAAAGCAAGAGTAAGTGGTTTTGAATCACCCTATGATGTTCAAAGTGTTTACACTTTGTTCTCAGGTCTTGGGGAATATGAGATCAAACAGGTTCCTAGACTGAGGCCAAAAACTGTTTCTGCATTTAGAATTTATTGCACAGAACCAGAAACAACCTGTGTCTTAATATGTACAGTCTTTTCTCAAGACATACTTTTAATAAGTTTCAGTTTGTAAGTCTTCTCAAAAGCAAAGTATGATTCTATGAGTGTTTTCAAATGCGTGAATTTGGAATGTCTCCACTGAAGTCTAGTATGGTATTGCTAGACTTGGAGCAGCAATTACTCAGAAAGTTTTATTACTATCTGCAAGATAACATTTCTAACCATTTTCCTAATAGCAAAAAAATTGGCTTAATATGTCATTAATGATTACTACATTGTCTTTGAAAAGAAACTTACCATTAAAAGGAAAAAGCATCTTTGTGACCAGTTCATCCTAATTTTCATGTTTTTCAATTCATAGCATCAGGATGTAGACTACACAGAACTTTCATGTCTACAAGTAGAATATAACTGAAGACCCATGTAGCATTTTTTATCAGTGTTTTGCTTTTGGGGTCAACAGCATACTATAAATAACCCTGTCTGAGTAACAGCCAGTTAGTCTATAAAATTAAAAGGTGTTTCAGGTAGTAAAGTTCTCTCTACATCTCCCTGATAGTTACTGTGAATTTAAAATTCCATTCTCCAGTTAAAAACAAAAAATAAAACAAAGCAAAACAAAAAGTATTTCCTCTTTTAGCTCTGAGAATGACTGTGGAATGAAGTTCTGATCTCTGCAATGATCTCTGCATGGATACATGCTCAGACCTTCACTGGGACCAAGTTAGGGCTCATAGAGGTTTGCGGTTATGCGTTACGAATACATTGCTGTGCTGCCAAATTGGCAAAGGACGTAAACTGAAAACAGGACGTATTTTTTCCATATTTCTAGCAAAAGAGATTTATAGTAGATCTTTGAAAGCACGTCAGTGCTGAAGTGAACCTAACTGTCTTGAGTTCAAAACTTAGAGTCCCAAACTATTTGCTCAGTAATTTTCAAGTCTGGACACAGGTGAAATCTGTAAGTGCCTGTATTCCTACTTGTCACATTCCCTGTATGCCAAAATGTTGGTGCAGTGCAAGAACTCTCGTCAAGTCAAAAAGGGTTGAACAGCAAGATGCCCAAAGCATTGATTAGAATTATTGGTCCTTTCTTCCCCCAAGGGTTCTCAAACCACTGATCCACAAGACCATGTTCTTTCTTTTCTCACTGACTAATTTAGCAGAAAAGATTGGAAGAGTCTAGCTCCCGAGTATGTTCTGACAGTTCAATTGGTTACTAGAGACTAAGTACTGGCCAGTGTGGGAACTGAAATCTTCCTTCTGTCAGGCAGGTACTTCAGCTCCCAAGAAATTGGCTGAAGGGAAAGACAGGAAAGAAGAAGAAAAGAAAGCACAGCTTTCTGGGTGTTTGTTGTGAATGAAAACTACTTAAACACAGGCTTGCCCCCCAGGTGGGGTCTCAAGAGGTGAATCCCAGTTGCGCTGAAGCAGGTCTCTTTCAGAGCAAAGTACCAACAAGACCTGGAATAAGTAGTAAAACACCAGTATTAAACAAGTCTATCTAGGCAGCTTCTGCCCCATGGTGCTGGTTTGCAGATTTCTTTCTACGGTGTCTCTATACGCTTTGCATACCTGCTCTGAGACACCTGGGTTCCTACTAAAGAACTGCAGTAAGGCCCCTAGCAGGTGGACAATGTATGTCACATGTGTTCATGTGTTTGTGGATTCAGTTCTAGACACTGAGATGATGACACCTTGCTTCCAGGCTTGCCAAGAAGTGAACCTTCAGGTGTCTTGATAATGTTAGTAGTTAAACCTAAAAAGTGCATTAAGATTTTAATGTCTTTAAGGCTTGACAACAGCTAAGAGGAGGAATGAGAAGGTAGTTTTGAACTCTTCACTTGGAGCGAGGTTGGGCACAGGCACACTGGGTCTTTTTGTGAAACTCACACCTACTAGGACTGTGGAAAATGGCCCAGTATCCAGGTTTATCGGGGACTAGCAGGACAAAACCTCTTAAGCAGGACCCAGGAAAAGTCACACAGCTACACAGTAGGCCAGAGCTGTGGCTTGATTTTTTTTTTTCTAGTTTTCTACTTGTGATTCCCACACTCGAGGCACAGGTACAATTTCTAGGCAGCCAAACAAAGGAACATTTGCTGTTTTTAGCGTTTAGAAGGCTAGTTTTGCTAGCACTAACATAAATGCCAAACCTCAGGAAGTAGAGGAGTTTTTCTGTTTACTAACTCTCAGATTTTTCTGGCTCTGTCATTGTGGGAAAATACTAGTGTTCATATTAGTACATTTACAACTCTGGAAAAAATATTATTCTGAAGTGTGTGTGTATTCTTGTACACAGTGTGTATATATGTATCCAGATGTACTTATTTATATACATATATATTTGCCAAATCCTATTACTATCTGTACAAATCAACAGAAAATATAAGCTTTTCTGTTTAGATCATCAAGGATCAACTACATTTTAAAGTGAATTCTGTAGAGTTTATCACCCTCCAAAACTAAAGAACGTGCTGCTCTGTGCTGCGTATTTCCTTTTAATTAGAAGAAGGCACCTAAATAACGCAATCTGCAATGACTTTGAACAGCTGCAATCCTAGAACTGTTGAATAGCGAAGTTAAAATTCAATAGTGATGGTAATTCAGCTGTTGTGTACTACAGCAGTATTTCCCACTGGGTTTTCATGATGGGCAAGTGGCTCAATATTGCTGAGTAGCCTGCCCAAAAAATAAAAAAAGCAAGCTTATGGGATGTTTTGCACATTCAAATTAACATTTCCTGGGAAAGTTATTGCTTTCTTTCTTTCTTCTAGCTAACTGTATTAACAGTAAAATATTAAGATCAGTCATATTTAAACACACCTTGTGTGGAATTTGGGCAAAGCCATGTTCCTTCCCCAAGTTCTGTGCTCAAGGATGTTACCTTCAGTAACAATGTACAGTCATTATGGCTGAGCTGCTCTAATAGCTTGCTTTCTCCAGAAAAGTTGGAACCATCAAGCCATTTTTCTGTACCTTTGCCTTTGTGTTTTGTGCTCCCCCTTCCTCCCCCCAGCTAGGAAAAGTTGCTTTTCCCCTTGCCTTTATTCTGGTGCTTGTTGGACACTTTCCTCAGCTAATTCAGTGAGCAGAAAACTTTCTTTATCCTGGTTCGAAAGCTGAATTAGCTCAGCTCAGGGTCTGACAAAAGGGCCTGTGTGGCAGTGAGCAATTAGATAGTCTCAAGCTGTCACTCCCTTCATGTTTTCAGAGTGACTGAAGAATGCATAATAAAAACTCAGAGCCAGAACTGCAAAAGCAGCTCTGAGCCCTTTGGGTGCTTGGGTGGAATGATGTGGATGGAAGGTAGTCTTTGTTTTTCAGTAGCTGTGTGGGCCATTCTAATGTGTGAGGATTTCTCAATCTGTAAGGAGTGGCGTTCATTTTCTCCATAATTTTTCCTCCCACCGCCTTCTCTTGCCATGCCCTAACCCTCACTCCCTGGGACAGATCAGCAGTGCCTTAGCAGGTGCCAGGCCCCTCTTGAAGATTTTGCTCCTGTTTGAACTCACTTGAGAGAGGCAAGACTCCGCTTTGTGTGACACGCTGTACATACATTTTTCCCCATACTCAGAAATATTTTCACAGACTGTGAACAGAGAACAGGTAATTTGAATACATTAGTCATTAAAAACATCATCAACCTGGAACAGTTCAGTAAACAGCAAATCTTTTATGAATAATCTGAGCAAGAGACTATAGGTGTGATCACAGCTGCTGAGCGGTGTTGCTGCAACTTGGTGAGACTATACTCATTTGTGCAGGAGGTGGAGACTTAAGTAATTGAATATGATTGCTGAATAAAGCTTAATTTCACAGAACACGTATGTTCATGCTAATGCAGTTTGCATTGCTGAACTTTTTATTTTTTTTTAAAGAAGTTAGACTGATCTAATGCTGACTGTTTCCTTTGATAACAATAACGGTGCCTTAAAACAAGATACTAACCAGGAAATAATGTGATGGAAGCTGTGTTTAAGAAGAGGTATTTGGCATGGCTCTCTACCCTCTTGGAACTAAGCAGTGGGGCTTCTGAAGCAGGGAAGCCCACGAACTTCATTCAGCATCTTTCCTTTGGCAGAATACTTGTCCACAGTGTGGCCAAACTGAGTCTGTATTTCTGATGCCCAGATGGGAATGTGCAAGTGGCAAGAAGTAGAGGTAGCGCTCTGAAAAGTCTGAGAGCTGTGGTAAAAGCAGAAAACTCTTTGTTTTATCTCTGCTTATTCCCCTCTGATACCCTTGTGAGCTTCTATACCACCTGTGGGCTTCCTTGACAAGCAGAAATAATGCAGCAGCAATGAAGAATTGGGTTGCACTGTCACATTCAGAGCAGGTTTGGGATTTAAGATGGTGCCTTGCCTTTTGCTGAGCCATGCAACAGGCAGTGGGAACAGTAGCTCTGTTACAGTGCAAAAGCATCTGGCATAGGTTGAATTGTTATTTGGCTGTAATGGGGGTGGTTTAAATGGTACTGTTGGAGCCCAAAGGAAGAAAGGTTTCAAAAAAAAAATAGTACTTTAAAACAGCTATGGGTCTTGTTACATCTCTGATTGTCTACTTTATAACAATAATAATTGTGCACACAAGGATGTGATTAATGAATTCTGAGTGGAAAGAAAGGAAGTGGGAGAAATAAGCACTTTTAAAAGCTGGAATCAAAATTTCTGTGAAATCCCAGCTAAATTACTGTTTACACAAAATATGTGCCTGAAGTGCACTCTCTTTGGGATACAATCCAAGTGTGAAACTAAAATATGCTATTGTTCTACCAGATTATTAGAAATATCATGTACAGTGATTTCACCGTACTTTGAAAATGAGGAAAAATGTCCATAGATTTTTGTAGCAATTTAGTCCAGAAGGAAATTAAAAATAGGTATGTGCATATGTCTTGCAGGAGCCTCAAAGTTAAATCCAAGTGCACAATGCTTTTACTGGATGACTATATGGAAAAATAATAGCATTCAGATATTTCGGTTAGCTAGAGAATGGTAACTATGTAGGATTATTGAGCTAAGGTGCAGCAAGTTTTAAGTCGAATGAACTTGGAGGTTGCATATAGTGCTTTGCATTTATATAAAGCAAGCTCAAGGTTGAATGCAGCATTCAAGTTGTAAAATGGATGTAGAATGGGTAAAAAAACTGCAATTACTTCAGTGATGATCCATTCAGGTTAAGAATTTTCATCTTTGCTGTTGCCATAGCAATCTGTTCCCCTGTCACTACGACATTAAAAATCCATTCTGTAAAACTGTTGTTGCCAATATTGAACACGTAACAGACAAAAACATTTTTTTAATAGCTTAGGTATACTATTTGCAACAGGAAGAACTAGATCTTAAAGAGATGCATGTGTACTTTAAAAAAAAAAAAAAAAGATTAGTATTTTTGTAATATATTGTAAGAACACTATATTTGAGCTGCAGTATTGATGTCAGTATAAAATAGTTTGCAAATAATACAGCAATGCAGTGTCAGTTGAACTCAAATAATTGAACTCTTCCTAAACTACAACAAACCCACATGTTCCTGAGTTAAGTGTTTATTTTGGTAACATGCTGTAGCAGCAGGCTTTTAAAACTATGTGGCTATTTAACTTTCTGCTGCTCACCAAGGCTGATTCTCTTCAGGGATTGACTTCAGTGGTTTTGTCTGTTCAGGTGTAATTCCGGAATGGGAAGAGAGTTGTGTCCCCTGACAGTTGTACATTTGTGATCTAAACTGAAATTCCTCCTGTACCCAAGCTCAACAGTGAGTTTAGATGGATAATAAATTGTAGGAACAGGATTTTTAAGTACATCCAAAAGAGGAGGGAAAGGAATTTGTAATTCAAAGCTAAACTAGCAAGACATAGTCAGACATAAATATATAAATACATAAATAAAAGTATATTTAACCAAACTGAGTAAAATGTAAATATCTTTCAATAAAAAACAAGATGCCTGTGCATACTCTGGGCTGAGATGCAGAAGTTTCTAAAATCAAAAGGTATCCAAGCCATGAATTTCATAACTCAGGAGTTGACTAATAGCATCATAACATAGAGTAGACAACTGAACGTATGGCCCTCAGTCTGATCACCTACAATGCAAATCTTATCCATTTTTCTGGCTCAGCATCTTTTTATCATCTAACCATCTCTACCCTTCATCATTTGAATTCTTATGCTCTGACCACATCATGCTTTGTTACACTTTTTGTGTCTTCCACTTGCCACTGTCCCTACACACTTCTGTCCCTCAGTTCTCTTTGAGTGCCTTGATCTAGGAGCAGTGTTGATTTAATGCAGAAAAAACATCAGAGGAGAAGATACTGCAAATAGCAACAATGCTATTGGGCATTAATAGAAGAATTGAAGGCAAGAAGTGAATTTAGTTTTTGGCTGCACCTGGCAATATCTTCTAATTTTTTTTTCCTTTTCTTTTGGTTGGATGAACTGTTTTTTGGCTTTTAATGCAAGTGTATCCTCCTGTCTTGGGACTTTGGGGTTAGTTTTCTTTTAAAGGATGTTCTTGTTGTTGTTACTATTATTAATAATAATAATAATCTTAGTAAACTGCCCACTTATAAAGAGTGTTTTATTTGCTTCTCTTCATCTGTTTTTGCAATTCAACTGTGACCCTTCAGAGCATGCTACTGGGTAAACATTTACCCAAGAACTGAGACTGCAGGTCACCACACAATGGGCCTGCTCTGGTTCCTCTCCAAGGGCTCCTGAAGATTGCTCAAGCAAGAAGGGTGCCCTGGGCATTCCAGATAGCCATGCACCCTGTACAGGTCACTAAAGACAGAAGTTTGGAAGTGGTTTGTGTTGTGGCCATACATGTTCATTAGCCATTAACTCTTACGGAGGGTGATGGCATGGTTGAGGTTCCTCTTCCAGTCCAAGAGGGGGGCTGGTGCTTGTGGTAGGAGTTGGCCTAGGGGTCACAAGCTCCCAGATGCTTACCTGTAATAAGTGCTGCTGGATGTAAAGTTTGGTAAATTAGGCAGTGGGACATATATCTGACAAGTTTGTTTTTATTTGAAAACTCTTCATAGTATTAAAGATAATAAATCTGTCTTAAATGTATAAAATCAAAAGAACTTGAGGCCAACATAAATTTTGCTCTTAACTTTCCCCCATCACTACACATTTCCGTACTCCTTCTACCTTGTAGGTGTTTCGGAGTGTCACCAGAAAAACCCAAGTAGACTTAGATAGAGGAGAGATTTGAAGTTATCTTTGACTTTTATGGACCTTTTTTATTAAAATGCTCAGAACTGTAAATGTAGTAATAAGAAACTCATTTATCTTGACAAAAGTGCTGCCATAAACTGTTCAGCACTCATAAAATAACCTTTTAAATTATTGTTTCTGCTGGTACCGATAAATTCATACAAAGTGCTTAAAGGTCAGGCATTGCCGGAAAAATGTCTTTTCAGCTTGTTAATAAAAGGTTTGTAAGAATGTACATCAGCTTGCTCTTTGGACAAACTGGAAAAAAGAAAGGAGAGGGAAAGGAAAAAAGAAAAAGCGCCACATGGATTAAAATGATAGTATGGAATTAGAGAGTGACAAGTGTTTGATCTACCACGCTCACCAAAATAGTTGTCACTGACCTAAAAATTAGGGGACTCAAATGTGACTGTGCACCAACAGGTGAGTTGACATTAATCAACCATAGGGATGAGAAACTGGAAATAGGAAGTCTGACTTTTCCACCTGTACAACAGGTTAGCCCTGACAGTGTTATTTTGCCCCAAATGTTAGTTTTTTCATCACTAAAACAGAGACTGGCCTAGGTGAAGTACCTTGAGATAAAGATGAAATGTGTTGCAGGAAAAGTTGAGAGGTTTCTGTTGCTGAATTTTTCTAATACAACATCTTAATCTATTTATTGCCCACGCTGAGAAGCAATAACTAACCAATGCAAAGAGTGAAAATTAAAGTAGATTCTTAGGTAGCTCTCTGACCATACTATAGTGCTATTATTAATGTGAGGTTAAAATTTTGAATTTTCTCTCAGCCATATGATTTTTGTACTGACATTGTTTGAATATTAAATAACAGGTCCTTACTGTAACAGCATTTGCAAGCAGTAGGCTGTATCTTTGTCACTGAAAATTTCATAACCTGAGAATGCCGTAATTTTTTTTTCTCTCTTGAGATGGCTGCAGAACTCCTACTTCAGGAAAATAAATAGGAAGGTGTTTTTTTTTTTGAGAATGCAGGTGACAGAACTAATGATAGTTCGTTCCTCCAATACCAACAGACAATACATCCTGCCTTTGTTTTCAAGTGAAGCCAAGAGAAGAGTGCAGTGTAGTTTTATGGCGTTTCTTGTTTCTTCTCATTCACATTCTTTTTAATTCCGTTGCTGTGTGTTTTTAAACATAGGAGAATTGGCACAGCAATGCCCCCAGCAGCTGATTAGCTCCTTTCTCACAGGATAGAGGCATTGTATTCCAGACAGATTTATTTTATTTTATTTTATTTTGTATTAATTTTTCTCGTGATTGATAACTGAAGTAGTACAGATTTGTTACTCAGACAGGAGTTTTTTTTTGCATCCTACCAACTGATAACCAAATCTTATCTTTCAAGCAAATTGATTCTTATCTTTATAGTCAATTCCCAATTTCACTCAGTGTCAGCACTCCTGATTTTGATGCATGGTATTCTGTCTGCCAGTCAGAAAATCCTTGCAAATCCAGTCATATCTGTAGGAATATGAATATCTGAATGTATTTTCCCAAGGCCCGTGGCAGCATGTATAAAAACAATGAGAGTTGCAGCCACACTTTAAGCACAACCTTCCAGAAGGAAGAACTTCTTTCTTTAGCTTGCAGTAGCCGCCCAAGAGAAGTTTTGGAGTTTGCAGAGAAAACGTGGCTTGGACTCACTGCATTACCAAAGAAAACTTGTTCTATTCATAAGCACTGCTGGAATTGAGGGAAAATGTAGATCATACTATGTGATAAACTTCTAGATCCTCTAGCATGGGTTGGGAAATTCCTTTTGATATTGACCTTAAAAAGCAAAATAACTGCAAATTAATTAGCTCATGCTAGTATAAAGCAGGGAGTGGTGATACATCTAATAAGTGGTGATAGCAGCAGGTGGCAGCTCAGGTTCTCCTTCCCGCCAGACTGCAGGAATTCATCATGTTGTCCTTCCCAGTGTGTGAGACCAGATATGGTAGAGAGGACAACAAAGTCATTAATTCAGACAGTTTTAGTATGCACCCCATTTTTTGTTATCCCTTGTGTCACCCTATAGTAATAACTGCAGTGGAAACACTCCCTCTACCTCACTCTGCTGCCAGTATCCTCACTTATGCAGGAAGGTAAATCTTGCATGTTCTTGTGTCCACAGATAGAAATGCTGTGTTTGTTTGTTTGTTTATTTGTTTTCCCCTCTCTGTCTCAATACAGTATTAATGGAGTATGTTTTTCCATAGATAATCCAGGGTACTGATAATCCACAAGCACTCAGAAAAAAAATGACTTGCATGTTTATAACTGTACAACTCTCCTTGGTGGTTAACTCTGGAAAATTTTAAACTTTCCTGAATATATCACATCACATAACCAGATGTCTCTGAGAGGAGTTGCAGTGTTGAAAATATGAAGTCAGTAGGACAGGAACATTAAAAACATTCAGCATGAAAATGCATGGTATTCTTAACAAACACTATAGTTAAAATGAAACAGGCTATTTTACAACTCTGATGCTGTAGTCTGAGAATAACATGTCAGCACAAACCTGGTACAGTCTCATTTTGCTTGAACTGGCTATGTTATAGTTTCATTTTTATTGATAAATTCCATTATCAGATTGGGATAACATTAGTATGCTTTATTTTTACTGTCTGTGATCCAATATCTGTGTTTAGAGGAAAGCTAAATTCACTTGAACCTGTTTTTCTTTCCCTATTAGCCATTTCTAGCAGCCTAATAAGTTTTTGATCAATGACTAAACGTCTCTTGCTCTTGTAATGACAGTCATCTTCTTGCTTATATTGCCATGTCATCCCAATAGCAATTAACAAACATTACATAGAAGTTGTTAAACTTTGTGTTAAGAATACTGGCCAGTTAACCAAAATAGGAACTTTACTTGGGGGTGAGTGAATGAAAGAGGGTATAGAGGAAAAGTTTGAAATGTTCTTTAGACCTAGGTCCCCATCTTAAAATTGTAAACTATCTGTCCTTTTTGTTGGAGAAAATGAAGTACAAGTTATTTGCAACATCTCAGATCCAGTATTTTAGGAACATCTGTGGGTGAGGCTTGAAAAAGATGTGCCATTCAGACCACCCATAATAGAATTCATAAATGTACATCTATAGATATCTGTACCACTATAGATGGATGAGAAGTCAGCAAAGAATTGGGGCTGAGCAGACACCAATTTTTAGGGGTGGGAAATTTATGTGTTCTTGACTGTATTACAAAAGCATATTTTGCTTACTATGGTGGTGTCTTTCTGTACTCATAAGGGATAAAGACAATACTGGGTTAATAGACATCACTTCTCTGCCTACAAAGTAAGTTTTATGTAGAAGACATCAATGTATTTCCTCACAGAAGGAGCTGCCTCAGATCTCTTAAATAAGCTTTGAGTAAAATTGTTATGCAACAGAGAGAAAAGTGAGTAGAGAAAATGAAGGTGGCTGGTAATAGCTGATGTGTTGGCCCACATGGATGCTATCTTTGCTGAATGTTTTGTTACAGTGTGCTATAGTAGATTTGTAAGTACCTTTCAGTTTTGATAATTCAGTATTTACTATTTTCTAAGACACAGTGAACTTCTTTTATGACCCTGGCTACCATTAAATGCATCATCTTGCCAGTGCACATTTTGAAGTTTCACCGTGGTGCATTTCACCTTTCTCTTTTGAAAACATGCTGGTGCCTAGACAGCCTTCAGCCATGGCTGCACAGTTGTGTTTGCCATGTGTTCCAAGAAAACTTCACAATAATGAGGCATATCCTTTGCTCTCATAATTGGGAGCTGCGGTGAGGAGACAGCAGGCTTTAATGAACAGTGCTTTGAGGAGATGGTTAAAGAGAAGGAAGAGTGACTCTTACAAGGGGAGAGGGAGCTCCAAGTGGACTGCCATGGTATACCCTTCTGCCATGAGTCAAAGGAAGAGAGAAAGAGCTGGAAAGGGAATTTTAGGGTAGGGCAAAGTTTACCTGGGAAAGTTATGCCATTGTTTTAAACCGTATTCAACTGTTTTTCTTCCAACAGACTTTGGGAACTATCACTGCAGTGCCCATCAAGGTTCCTCAGGTCAGCTCCTTGCAGAGGTTGGCAGGACATGGACCAGCAGTGCTACCTCAGGTACAAAATACAGTTCCAAGTTTTTGTTTTTGTTTGGTTGTTTTTTTTTTTATTTTTTTGGTTTTTAAATGTCATTTTGTATGTATTCTGCTCTGCTCCTCTCTGGTGCCCAGGCCTGTGTAGGTCAGCACACCCATTTGGCTGAATAAAGACTAACTTATTTGGTGCTGTATATTACTGGGCAGCTCACCAGTGAGTTGAACAGCAGAGCTGTGATTTTCTCCAATTTATGAAGAAAAGAAAAATCAGTTTTCTTTTGGAAACATACTGTGTTAGCCATAAAAAAAGCAAACCTCAGATTCATTGTGGAAGAACAAAATACATATGGTGAACTTTTATACATATGGTGAATTTATACTTTATAAGATCAATCACAGATGCAAAAATCTGCAAATCTATAGTTAAAAAAGATGTAGAAATATTAACCTTTCTGTTCAAGATTTAGACTCATACATTCTTTTACTAACTTACTTGCTTTCTCTCTGCCTATCCCAGTATAGTGTTTTGGCCTAACCAACCCAGATGCCAGACTGAGGCAAGATTGTCTGGGTAGGAATGGAAGGCAAGTTATGCTCAGAGATCGAGACCTGAGTTTTCTGAATATCCAGCAGAGTTTCCATAACTGTACAGTTTGTTCCCCATTTCAACCCTCTTTCTCAAAAATTTTAAATGTCATTTTCAACATGTGTTTTATTGCATTTCTACAATTTTCTTTTCAGGCTCGTGATTATTAAGTATAAATCTGTTTTCCTTGTGTGGCCCTGAGAGGTCTATTTTTCTTATATGAACATTGATCTAGCACTGAAGTCAATGTTGAGTCTTCCTATTGCTCCTTTAATTTTTTTCCTAATATTTTCTTGGTGCAGAATCTAGTAGCAGATCTATAAGCTAAATCTGCCTGGAGGAAGGAGTGTTTCCAAGATAAAGTTCTTAAATTCTATCTTGAAATTACATTTGTGGAAAACAAAGTTGTGAACGTAAAGGAAGGTCATAGTTTTCTTATCAAGTTTGAGACTTCACTTTTCAATTGTTCTTTCAGCATAATGACACATTGATTTTTTGCCATTTTGGGGTGTCAAAGATTAGCAGATTGCTTCTGAAAACAGATGAGGTTCAAGAGCAGTGGAAAGACCTGTAACAGGGGCTTACATTATCACTAAGGTTATGTTTTAGCAGTGATGGTGAGATTGCAAATGTTGCACTTAGAGAAGCATCAGTGTTCTATGCTTTTGTTAGTAAGAAGAAAAAAATTCCTTCAGTGTTAATTACATTTTGAAGAATTGAAAAAAGTGGAAGAAGCTGATTTCCTGAACTTTTTGAAAATAACACAGATTCCTTCTACCTTGCTGTTGAGCTCATGGCAGTATTTGTGTTTGTATTTCACTTTTCACTTGTATTCTAGCAGTCTTTAATTTCAAGCCAGTTTATGCAATCATATTTAACATTGATGAAATACCAGTGCTTTTACAGCAGCCTTGGGCCATAGTTCACTAAATTTTCTGTTTCATACAGATAGCATTGGAAATAACCACAAAGCAATATTACTGCTGTCAAAACTAAAACAGAAGTATGCAGCTACAAAGAAGACCACATATCAGGAGTACTTCTTATGTTCTGAGCATTTTCAGACTTTTTACAGGCCCAGACCTCCTTCTTTGGCAACTGCCTTGCCCCATTTACAGGCTGTGTCTTTCTCAGCAGTTCGTCACGGTCTATACATTCCTCTCCCTCCCAAAGCTTGCTGAGAAATTTAACATTTCCATATTGTTTCCCCACCAAAACTTTCTGCTTGATGTTTAAAAGAGATCAAGTTTACATTTTTATATGATTTTGGATTATTTGGAATTTTTTACATTTGGATATGATTTTACAGTCAAGCAGAAAATCATAACATAAGTAAACTGAGGCACTTAACTGTACTTATGTAAAACAATACATACAGCTTTCTCATTTTCTACACTTGTATGGATACTTGTAATTTGTTTTGTTTATTTGAATGGATTTGCGGTATGACCCCCAGGAGCTCCTCCATATGGGGAATGAAGATTCAGAATCTGCACATTCACAAATGGCAGCAAAATCCCGTCACTTAGTGCAGAACTGCTATTAAATGGAGAACAAACAAACATTAATTACAAGTTCATTGTGCAATACAAATAATATTTCTTTAGGCATTCATTATTTACTGAAGCAAGACTCTTTGGTGGACCTTTTTTATTTAAAAAAAAACAAAACAAAAAAAACACTTTTTTCCAGAATGTTAATTTATTTTTGTTATCCTCAAATAAATAAAATTTCTGCTGTGACCTGTGATGTTTGGGATTTTAATTCCACATAATCTTTTTCATCTTATATTGGCCTTTGAAGTTTCCAGTTGGCTGAGACATTGTGAAACTGTAGACTCTGCTGCACTCTCAGAACCAAATCGTGGAGGTCCTTTACTCAAACACATGGATGATGCATTCTTACTCTTGAACTGTTCCTCTTTATGGCACCTGTCAACTGTAAGGAGGGGTGGCCCCATGTCAGGCTGGGGCTCCAGTTTCCAGCTGTGGTACAGACAATCTGTTAATTTTGAACCATTTTAAATAAAAATGTCACTTGCACTGTAGCCACCTGAAGGTACATGAGAAATCTTAGTTTCAGTTCTTCCAGTGGGACATTTTAAATAAAGCAGCAAAGATATTAAAATAAGGCTCCCACTTTGTTGTCAGTAATTTGGGCCCAATCCAATTTTCATTCAAATTAATGGAGAGATAGTGATGATTTGAATAGTAGTTAAATCAGATTATTATGCTATTTCTCTGACCTATTTTTCCAGTCTTGGATGAAGGCAGGGTTTGGGATTGCTTTGTTGATGGCATTCCTGACTGGAGTAGCACAGAGCTGCACAGCAGAAGGCCATGGTGGAACTATCATGTAGATTAGTGGTGAACAGAAACAGGTACACACAGCTGCTTTACATAAAACGTGTGTTTTTCAATAGTCCCTAGCCAGTTCTACTGCCAAGATCTGCTTGTTTTTTGTCTTGTGGAGTGGTTTTAATATGCATTTTTCAGTAGGGTCTGAATTTGATTACTTCAGGCTGCTTTGGGGCAGGGGCTGCTTTGTTGCCACATGTTTATTCATCACAGGTACAGTGTTAACCCTGTCAGAGGCTGTGGTCTTTAGATGTTCCCAAAACCTAAGTGTACATTCGCATTTATAACATTTCTTGTCATAGTTACCATCAGCACAGTCCCACTGACAGCTGCTGGTTCTCCTCACATGTGTACCAAAACCAGCTCTTGACCTCCCCAGTGATAGGACTTCTGGAAGATTTCTTAAAAGGAAAGTAACTCCTATAGCCAGAACCCAAGGTGTTCAATGACACTGTGTACTGCAAGAGAAGTGTCGTAACAGACTGGTCTGTGTTAGAACATCTGTGTGTGTCTAAGTCTAAAACATTTTTAAGTGTAATGTGTTAAGACTGTGCATAGCCATTAAAAAATGAAAAAAAAAACTATTAATAAATATAAGTCAACCTTTTGTGAAACTGGAAAAGAAGCTAGCTGATATGCATGTCTGTATAAAAAGTTAAACTGGATTGTGCAAGAGAGAGATGAGTATTTTACTGGTTTTTTGAGTACAGAATTGGGTGAAGTCGTTATTACAATGTCACAGGAGAAAAGGAGTACAATCCCCTAAGGGATGTCATTCACCTTTCTGGTATATAACCCTCTGCACTTCCAGAGGGATATGTTGGAATGCTAGTGGAGGAGGAGGCATAATCCAATTCAAAGTAACTTAATCAGCATGGTATATAACCAAGCAAAAGGTTTTCCAACAGTATTTAATATTCATTGACTGTATGCATACAGAAAACAGAAACAAAATTGCTTTTTCAAAGGAAATGTTTGCAGAGGCCTGGTTGAAAATGTAGCCCTTAATAAAAATAGTTGTTAATCTGTTTTATTCTATATAAGCTCTTATACTGTGTTCGTCACTGTATTTGGAACGCCTTCAAGTAATGTGTGAAGCATAAAGATTAATATCTGTTGTAAGGTATTTCTTCTCTCATCCTTTCCCTTTGGGAAGAAGCATGTGCAGCTGAGGGTTCTGGTTAGGGTTTCTTTTTATCAGTTTGCTTATTTTTAATAGGCATGTTACTATTAATTACATGCCATTGTGTATTTCTAGCAGAGGAGGATAACAAAGAAAATGGTTTTTGTTGAAAGCGATGAGGTTTGCGTCCTCAGCTCTTTGAGAAGAAGGTTGAGATGCCTCGTTATATGAGCATTAGTCTGGCTGTAGAGACTCCCTTTGAAGGGAAGCTTTGAATATTGGAGAGAACAAACAGTTTAGTTCAGTTGGAAGGGACCTTCAGAGATCATTGAGTACAAGTGCCTGAACACTTCAAGGCTAACCAAAAGTTAAAGCATATTATTGAGGGCATTACCCAAATGCCCTCTTGAACACTGACAGGCCTGGGGCATCAACCACTTCTCTAGGAAGTCTGTTCCAGTGCTTGACCACCCTCATGGTGAAAACATGTCACTTTGTTGGAAAATCTGTGGGAATCTTGGTTACTCACTAGTGGGTAGGCTTGATGGGTAGCCTGTGTTGCTGATAGAGGCATGGGTTTGCTGGAGCATCCAGAGTGCTCCATGCTACATATTTTACACGTGCAGCCACGACAGATGAAGGTATTAATAAGGCAGTGTGATAAGAAGTGTTCCTTGAGGATGGTCATATGCTGGCAGTTGGCACTGACAAGAAATCCGGTCTTCAGCAGTATGGACAAAGCTGAATGTATGCATGTAGCAAAGAGGTCTGCACCCAGATGCAAACTCTCCACAATGTGTCCATCTTCTCTGCCTTTCTGAATTTCTGTTCTTAATTAGAGAACTTATCCATGGTGGTGGTGAAGAAGAACTGGGATTGCTAATTCTTGAGTCTTTCATATCTAGTCAGTGTTAAGAGCATTTTGAAAAAGAACTGGAAAGACTGATCTCCATGATAGTCTGCAAGTAGGAGCCTAAACTATTTATACAACATACAGGAAAAATTCAAGCTGTTTTAACACTTGACACCGTACCTTTTCCCCCAGGTAAAGTCTCATGATTCTCCAAATCAAATGCTGTTTTGCAGAGTATCAGGAAGGTGAGAAGTGTCCCCATTTGCATCCATGCAAATGATGGCTTCAGATCCATGTCTGGCTTGGGTCTGGACTGTGCTGCCTCTCAGCCTCATTGTCAGTTGTATAAGCCTATGGTAGGACTCTGGTCACACAACAGCCTGAAAGAAAGGTTTTCCCAGTCTGCAGTACCTCAGCAGAAGCTTGGAGGAAGTTACTGCACCACTTCATGTTCCTAAAACCTTCATTTTCACCTCTTGATATCTGAACTTTTTGTGTGCTTTCATCTGGCTCAGGCTGCCAGCAACAGAACCTGTTTTTGTCATTGTGGGTAATGGTGATACGATACATAACGACTAGTGATGCTTCATCCAGTCTCAGCACCTTAAACCCTGAGCAGAGTTATGTCGTCATTTAAGCTTTTTGGTTTTGACTAGTCATGGCTGGTCAAATCATTATAATGTGCCATTATTGTTGTCCAGAATCACAAAAAGCTCTTAGCATGATGGAGAGCATGAAACATCTGGTCTTTAAAGTGACAGCAGAATTTGGGCCCAAGGAAAGCCTGGTTGGGTGGGTTAGTCCAGAGCCCACCCATAGATGTGTAAGGATAGAAAGAGAGCAGACAGATGTTCATTGCGCCTAAAGGCTTCATGGACACTTTGTATTTAAATTGAAGCAAGTTAATCATGGATGAGTATCTGAGAGAGATGCAAGCTGGCTTGAAATACTGAGGAGAGTAGAAACAGAAGTAAGTTATTGACTGTTGTGTTTAATCACAGTCTAGCTTTTATATTTCTATTGTAATCCTAAACAATAAGGATTAAATTCTTTCCTCAGAGGCACATAGATAACTGCATATTCAAGGACAGAATCATTGTGCAGAACAAAAAAACAGAAATCCTTGTCAACTTCAACCATTTTTTTTTTTTTTAATATTTTGTTTTAAATAATTTTAACTTGCTGATTTAATGGTGGTTTTCCCCTTTGTAAATGGAAAAAAGCCACTTAATGAATCACCAACTCAATAGCAGCGACGCCAAACCAGAAAATAGAGGAAGTATAACTGATGAGAGATGTATGTTTCATTAGCAAAAGTCAGTCAAGTTCCTCTGAAAGTACAGTTTTGTGTTCAAAATACTGATAACATTTTTAATAAAGAACTCCCACCTGACTGCCTTCTGCCAACATCTGCAGAAAGCAGAGCTGGCAGATTCCAGCATGAACTCTGAGCAAAACTTCTGTTTCTAGTATCAAGCAAGACTGAAGGAGAAATAAAACTCAATGAAATACCTTTGCTGTCTTAAAAAATGTACAGGGGTTATGTTATCTGGGTATCAACTTGTCACTAAAGTTGGCTGTCCATGATTAACAAATTGAGGTACTAAAATATAGTAGACAAACAGTCCAGAAGAAAACATCCAATACAGTGTGTGTGATTTGAATATATGTCAAAATATCACAGAGTTATTTTGGGGTATTTACTTTGCACAGCATGTAAAATAAGAGACTGGTTTTCATTTTGAGGTGTTAGCTGTAGTTCTGTTCGTACTGAAGCCTGTTAAAATTTGCTGTTGATTTCAGTGAAGATTAAGATTTCTTTCCAGCTCACCCAGTCCAGAGCAGCAAGGATTGGAAATGTGGGCTAGTAAACTTGTTTGGCTTTTGTTCTGCATTTCATATCATTCTTCTGTGGCTTCCCAAGCTTGTATTTCTGGGACAGCGGCAGATGATAAGGAGAAGCTGATGGTATGTTGGGACAGGACTTGTTGAACTGGGTCATCTTGCATGGCATTTCCTTGTGGTACACACTGAAGAGAAACTTCTCTTTTGTGTATCTCCATCAAAGGGAAGGAAGAAAAACATATATGGATCCATAGTCACTTGTGTTTTTAAATCTTCCTGCTGTGGCAAGAAAATAAACTGTGTTTAATTTGTCTGTGCTCTCAGACCAAGCCGAAGACAACAGGAGCTTATCAGGAAAGGAACCAAAAATCAGTCAAGGTGGAAATGCTAATATTTATGTCTGCTGGGGATACTGTATTTTAGGGTGTTTCACTGTTGTGAAGTTATGAAGAGTTTTTTCTTTTGCCTCATTTTTAGTGATCTAAAAAAAAAGATGGAGAGTCAGCCCTCAGCTGGCATAAATAGACACAGCTTTACTGAAGTCAGTGTGCAACTCTTCATTCTGGTGAAGGATGTAATTATTCCACATTGCACTCATTTTATCAGCCATTGCTAATGTTTTCTGTGTGATCCTCTAAAGCTTTTCAAGAATTGAAAGCTCTGTCTGCTGCTCCCAGCATTTTGCTACTGTGACATATGAATTGTGCCAAATCCATTTTGAGTTTTTGTTTTTAAGCTCCAAGTACAAGGGTGAAGTGAAAATAAAGTGTGAATAATGGTCTTTCTCTCAAAGGCAATGTGATATTGCATTGAGATGAAAAATTTACTCTCATACAGATCAGCCCTGCCAGTATGAAGGGCTGATTGATGCTGAGCACGATCCAGCTGATACCTGGTATGGTGAAGGGAGGGCTTTTCAGTACTGCTGACAAAGCTATAACAAGATCCAGGACTGGAAGCTGAACTTAGGCAATTTCAATCTTGCAATAAAATGCCAGTTACAAGTGTAATGAAATATTAAAACAGTTTATTGGGCTGATGATTAATTCATCATTAAGAAGTTCTTTGTATTTTCTGTTAAAATTAGCCGTCAGTTTCTGGGGGAAGTTCTACGGCCATTTTGTGAGCTGGAGGATCACGATAATCCCTTTTGGTTTTGTAGTTGAAGTACTTTTTTTTATCATCTTCCCTTCCTCATTGGGCCGTAAGAAGAACACATTTGCCAGAATTCTCATAGCACCTGCAGATCTGCACCAAGGTAACTATTCTAATTAAATCTTGTCCTTTAGGACTGCATATCATTGCCCACAGAGATGGGAGGAATCATGTGTCTTCGTTCTCTTCTCCTCCTTCTCCCCCATACTTGTTTGGGTTGGATCTTGAGGGATTATTTTGTAAGGGTTTATCTTCTTTATCTGATCTTCTTTTTCTTCACTACAGCACACGAGTGGCTTACCTGATGGAATGTAGCTCAGGAAATAGATTGCCCATGATCACAGTTGCTTTTGTCAATGGTGACATAGGAGGCTCTCCCACCTCTGCCACTCAACTGTTCATGCACCTCTGAGGTATTCAACAATTTGTGCTCTTGAGAGCTGGAATGATGTTTTGGTATAATGGAAGCCTTTGGGCTTAACACAGGGGCATGTGGATGGAGTTTAATGATATAAGATGTACAAGAAATCACGTTAGTCACAGGAGCTGATGCCTTTCTGATCTTAAACTCTTTAAAATATATGAAATTAGACGTTGCTGAACAAAAGTGCACCCTGCAGATGTCACAGGATCAGGCTCCATGTTATTTCCCTACCTGAAAAGTAGACAGCCACCTTGTGAATTCTCAAGTCTGGGAATATCTTCTCAAACACCATACTCACCTGCAGGATATTTGGGAAGTACCATGGGTGTCTGAATATTGCAGCCTAAAATCAAATGTCTCTGTTATGGTGGTTATTGAGCACACTTGAGAACAACATGGTTTTGTGAAATCATTACATTCAAGCAACAGCCCTTTCTCTTCCCGTACATTTATAGCCCTAGTAGTATCACATTCTGTTTTGACAGCTGTCAGAAGTTAACTGAAAGATATTTGGGGAAAGGAGGGTTGAGCTACAGGAGAAACAGTTGTGGTTTTCTCTTTGTAACACACATGCTGTCTGTTACTTCCTCTTTTTTTCTCCTTTTCCAAACTGATGCACCTTGTATTTGTTGTGTAATGGGGACTGGTGCCATTCAACCTATGCTACTTTCAGTAGAAAAGGTTTCTTTCTTACCTTGCATATAAAATACAGTTCATTGATGATCGTCAGCTGTCAGATTTCTACTGATGCTGCTGTCTCCCTTCTGTCTCCCAAATTTAAGCTACAGCTTTGCAGTGTGGGAAAGGAATTTGTTAGCTCTTTCCTTCATTTTTTTCCTTCCCAGATAACACCATTTATTCTCACAGAATACTATAGCAGCTTAGTTTTTAAATGTGAAACTCTGCTAAATGTTAGCCTAGCTGCTTTTTAAGTACTTATGCCTAGTGTTTCAATTCACAGGTATTAGAGCACCGCAGAGGGGAAGGGCTTTCTGTGCTTGTTTTCTTTTTTGGATGCATGCCTGTGGGCTGAGGAAATAAATATTATTTTTAATTATTTTAGCTTTAATTCATGCTAGGAGCACCTGAAACTTTTCTGTAGTCAACCCTTTTTATTATTCTGTAATAAATCTTCTTTCACAACGTTAAATGAACTTGTCAGGGAATTTGCAGAGGTTTGGACAATGAAGACCGCTATACCTCCTTCATATCACAAGGTGGCAGAAAATTCCCAGCTTATGTTCATGTGCGCTAAATCAGAATCCTTCAATAGGTAGTGCTTTATAGGGAATATGTTACTTTGGAAAATTACATCTGTTTAATTGTGCAGGAATAGCTTATTATATAGCACAGTCATATGCATTCATCCACAACTTGCAGAATTAATATAATTGTGTAAAGAGCATGTATAGAATTAATTGAAGTATTACATCTGACAATTAATACACATATAGGTAACAGTGTAGAAAAGATAACTGTGTAGCTAGAATATATATAGGCATTTAGTTTTAATTAGGCTTTTGATTAAATATAAACATGCAAGTGAGAGTGACAGATACAGTAGATCTCGGTAGACTGCATGACAGCTTTTGGCTAGAAAAACTACAGAGAAGACTTTTTGTCAGACTTGATTTTTGTAGAAGATCTCAGTGACTGTTACATTGAATCTTTGATCTGAGCTACTATTTATTTATTTTTCTCCCTGTATATATGTACTTATCTGTTTGCATGTTTACAATATTTCTGTTGGTAACTGATGTTATACCAATTTACAAGAAAATTGTTTTAAGGAGAGATCCATCATTTAGATGTTTGCCAAACAGCTTACAGTTAAATCTATATTTTTTCGGCCACAAGAGTACATTTTAACTGTATTTTGCAAAGCATCTCAGACTTTTTCTCAATAACAACACTATATCTGTGAACATATCTCTGAGCACATGGGCATGAGCATCTTGTTAAAAGCTTACATATGAAAGAATTATATAAGATATAACACAGGTGGGAAAAGGATACTATTATGAAAATATAAAAATAGATATTACAATATCTGCTTGTATAACTGACTGATACAGACATGAATGCTTTAAGAGTCTGTCTCTGCTTCACTGGGTTGTTGTTTATGTTAGAAGCCTTAGTTTTGCAAAATGTCTGGGCTAGGATGGTTCTAAACCAAACCTCTGTGCACTGCTTTTGAAAATAAAGTAAGACCTTTAATTAATTTTGAATATGAAGCTAAACATAGACTGCCTTCTTAAATATCTTGGCCAGAGTATTTTTCTGGTATCTTCAATAATAAAACCAAATAACCCTTACATAAAATATGTGGGGTGGAACTCATGAGATGGAGGACAAAGCAAAAAAAATTTCGTTTACTGTCAGAATATCTTGAGCATGGTTAGTTCTTGTTTAATGTAGCTTTGTGTCATTTCGCACTGAGTCTGCAAGGCTTTCTGGTGTTAATTGGAAGTTGTGAGCCAAACACAACAGCTTCCTAGCTTTGTCACTTGTCTGCCACTGTACTTTGGGCAAAGACTCCTGTCTGCTTCTGTTTGCTCTTTCACTTTACATCTACCTTGATTACTTGTAGTTTATGTGCTCCTAAGCAGGACTGTGCTTCTAATGCATGTTTATACTATTCATCAGTTTTAGGAACCAAGTGGCAACTGAGCACTGTGCTACTGAAATAGAAAGAGTAGAGATACATGTGCTGCCATGCTTCATATTCTCTGCAAGGAGAAATGGGTATAGCTCCTCCTTGATGTGACAGAGAATGATGGCCAGCCTTGAGAGATGATTTTCCCTACATCAGTGAATCCCTGCCTTTTCATTAAACGGCTTACTTAGGCTGGAGATTGGAGGCAGCATCATTGGAAGGGCTCTTGCTGGCTGACGCACAGCGGCATGGTCAGCTCTTTCCACCGCCTGTCTGCTGCAGCTTGTCATATTGTTTCACAGTATGGAAGGTGCAAGAAGTGACAGGACAAAATAAGCACAGAGGGAGCCGGCTGTTTTAAGTGGCCGTGTTAACAAATAAGCTAGGAGTGAAGTTAACTTCATGTGAAGCAGTTTAAATTATTTATTTTCAATTCTGGACCTGTACTTAACACGTTGTTAAGTCGGAGCTGTGTTGACAGGGTGACATTAATTACCTCACTGGAAACACATCACATTAGCTGGAGACAATTGTTTTCAGCTATCATTCACGGCTCTGTGTAAAGCCTCAGTCTTCACAAATGTTGGGAAACAATTTTCCCATCCATCCATGGAGAAGTGCCTTCTTTACTCACCCACAGCCACATATCAGCTTTTTCCTTACAGCACAAAATACTAATTGTATTAATATAAACTATTGTAGGTGTCTTTTTTTCTCTCTCTTTCTCTCTGTTGTTGTTGTTGAGCTGAGTGGTTGTGTCCATCGAACATGGCTTGCCTTAAGAATATAAGGATCTTCATTCACTGATCCACCAATACAAACGATGTGCATACACTTAACGTTCCTGTAAATGCTTTCCCACAACTCCCTTAATGATTCAATTCCCACTCCTTAATTCTTAGCAAGAGTGTTGTGTCCTTCAGAACAGGAAATTATTGCATCTGGGTTTTCCCAGATGCAATAATTTTGGAAAAGGCTTTGACTTAAACATCCCTACGGAGAACTGAATGTGGCTTGAGTAGCATGTGTATGGATATGTGCTAATACAAGTGAGGAATTGACTTTTTTCTCCCTTCTTGTTCAGCATTGCAATGAGTTAGGGACTACAAAATGACTTCGCTGAGGAGTGCTGTGAATACATCTACAAGTGAATGAATGAATGACTGTCTACTTCAAGTTGCTACACTACATTTTACTAGGCGCTCCTGTTGTGTGGTTAATACAACTAGAGGCTCTACGTCTGGAGTGCACGTATGCAGTGTTTTTCCACTACAGTGTTGGATTATGCCTAATAACATCTAACCCTCTTTGCAGGTTAGGCCAAAGACCCTGATTCCAGACAGCCTCCCTATTTCCTTGTGCAGAGACCAACCATCCAAGCAGCCTTCTACCTTCCAAAAGGCTACTGTCGTCAGCATCAAAAACCCCAGCCCTGCCCTCCCCACTGCCAACAACACCGTCAGCCATGTACAGACGCCTAACAGCCAGTTGCAAAGTGTCACCGAGCCTACCCCTCTCTCATCACCACTGAGCAGTGCCGGTGTGGCGTATGCCATCATCTCCACCTCCCCCAACAATGGAACTCCTATCAGCACCAGCGCTACCGTCTCTGTGGTCAATGACAGCATCAAAGTGCAACCACTCCTCATCAGTGCCGACAGCAAGGTAGGTTCTGCTTCTTGCTGCGTTTCGGCTGCCAAACTCACGAATTATGGCACTGATGTGAGCAGAATGGTCATGGAATCACAGAATGGCTGAAGCTTGAAGGAGCCTCTAGAGGCCATCTGGTCCAGCCCTTTGCTCCAGCAGGGCCACCCAGAGCACGCTGCCCAGGACCACGTCCTGGTGGCTTCTGAAGTTCTCCAAGGAGGAGACTCCACAACCTCTCTGAGCAACCTGTGCCAGTGCTCTGTCACCCACACAGCATGGAAGGGCTTCCTGATGTTAAGAGGGAACCTCCTGTCTTCCAGTTTGGGCACTACTGAAAAGAGCCTGGCTCTGTCCTCTTTGCACTCTCCCTTCAGGTATTTACAGACAACGATAAGATCCCCCCTGAGCCTCCTCTTCTCCAGGCTGAACAGTCTCAGCTCTCTCAGCCTCTTTTCATAGGAGAGATGCTCCACTCTCTTCATCATCTTGGTAGCCCTCTGTTGGACACTTTCCAGTATGTCCTTACCTCTCTTGTACAGGTGGTTCCTCTGGGAGTGCAAAGCCCTGACAGAGTGGTGCTTATGGTTCCTTTTCAAGGAAATAATCAGAAAGCAGTGGAAAAATCTGTAAGGGGACACAGGGACGCCAATAGACATTTGTCTGTGTACATGTCTTGATTTTAGATGGACCAAAAGGCATCATTGTGTAGCCTGATGTTAATGGAACAATATGATCTTCTCCCTGCTTAAACGATTTCTTACTAATAATATCCCTGAATTCTGTGCAGGCTCAAATTTCCCATGGACTCCCTCTTCAATTATACAGAGATATCAGTTATATCAACTGATCCCAGGGGAGTGTATCAAATAATCAGGCATTCCCTTCTTCTTTTCCATGGGCAAATGAAATGAGAGGGTTTCATAACTGATCAGCAGATCAGTAGGAAACAATCAAGTTAAAAATTCTTGTTTCCACTTTGTATGTCTTTTTAGCTTTGAAATATAAGAACTTTTCCACTCATGTACCAGAAACAGATTCAATAAAGTCTGCCAATGTACCCAGCAGACATTCATTGTAATTTACTATTTACATTGTAATTTACTATTTACATTGTAATTTACCAGGTCCTGCTACCCCAGATTTTGTGCTAAGAAAGAATACAGGATATAGGATGGTTTGTGAGGTAAATAAAAGTAAGCATCTCTTCTACGCTTATCTAACATGATTTATTTTTCTTACTTTAACTGGCTACTGGTTAAAAAAATACCTTTTTATGCTCTTGAGTCTTCTAGAGTGACTGAGTGGAGATAAAGTATATAACAATTAAATGAATTTTTTGAAGATTAGCAGTGACATAGATGGAAGAACCCCAGTGTTCAAATCCAATAACCTTCATCAAGAAGGTGACCTTGGGAAGCTCTTCTGTACTCTTTTATGAAGCTTTGAGTATGGGTGTAAAGTCATGTCTAGTTCCATGGTTAGAAATTGTCTTTCATTCCTTTTAATTTAATAGCTTCTGAGGTAATGTTATCTGAAACATGTAAATCTTTATGTGGTAATTCAAATAGTAGCAGGTGGACATACAAACACATGTGCATGGCTAAGAGATCTGTGTAGTAATTCCTATAGCTAAGGTTGTAACCAGAATTAATTTTAATTTAAAACATATATTTTATTTTGTTTATGCAAAACTGGATATCCACTGATTATAACCCATAAATGTTGAGGACTGAACTCTGATCTGTCACATCAATATTCCTAAGGAGCATCTTCTTTCCAATCCACATATTCTGTAATAACACTGGAATAACTGAGATGAGACTCTTATTTTGAATAAACTAAACTACACGTAGTTCCATCTCTTCTATGTCTCTGTGAAATAAAATCAAAGGAAACAATTTAAAACCACTGGCAACACAAACACCAAAGCTAGGCTGCTGAATCAGCTTCATGAACCCTCTAAATAGAAAGTGTCCTAATTTTCAGAGATGCTGATCAAATGGCTCCCTTAGGCTGCTGCTGGTTTATGATGCATCTATCAAAATTAGTTTTCAGAATATTTAGAGGCCTAAGCTAGGTATCCATCTTTTAATATTTTTGGCTTGTGAGTTGTATTTGTTGCCTATGTAGGTATCAACTAACACTAGAATGAAAAATCTCATTTTCAGGCAGAAAATTCCAGTTTTATATAGTGAATTCTGTTCTTTTATATGTATGTTGTCTTTTAGGTTATCATTATTCAGCCTCAAGTCCAAAGCCAGACAGAAAGTAAAGTGGAGAAAAAGAAACTTCCTGAAGAGTCAGGTCAGGGATCCCCTGCTACCAAAAAGAAAAAGGAGGAAAATCCAGAGGTGATTTTTTTTTTTAATGATTATTTTAATAAATGAGCTACAGTATGATTAAGTTTTAGGGGCCATTACTATTTTTTTTCTGTGTGCATACATAATTACTGATTTTGTGCTTATGGTTCACTGCAAAAGGTGTGTTCTGCCCCTGTGAGTTGTTCTGACAAATTTGGTTCGCATCTTTCAAACAAACCTCCCAGTGTCGCAAAATGTAAGAATTGTAGGCATCATAATAATCCAGGCACCTTGCATGGCTGTATTTCTCGTGAAGGGTATATAAAACCTGAAAATATTTTATGCTGTTGAATACGTAACACTGGATTTACAGACTGTATATGAGGTTGAATTAACCGTTCTTTTGTAAGATGGGCTTTTACATTTTCATCTTCTTTGTAATGAATCTTGCAATCTCTAGATTGTGTGTAACAATATAGTTCCTTGCATTTGCCGTGTGCCTTATCCCACATTCCCACATGTACACAGATTAGTTCTAGTCTGAAACACATTAAAACCGTTCAAATTGAGAAAGAGAGTATAAAGCAAGTTATAAGATTAAATCTCTTTCATGAACTATATTTACTATGTAAACTGAAAATACAAATCAGGAGACCTTGTAGAAATGGAATCTATATGTTTAACACGTGTTTTGGTTTTGACTAGATGTATTCAAATTAGCTTGTACATACTTTTGAGGCAATTTGAGAAATTATACAAACTGCATTTACTTATAGTGCGGAAATGTTCATATAATGTGAAATCTTAACCTTATTATTCTAATAAGTTTAGAGCAAGAAAGCATCCTTGGTGCTATAAGTTTAAGAGAACTATCACAATATAAATTTTTAATGTTATGTGGGCTATGTCACTCCTTGTGGCATTCGAAGACAAAAGTTGGAACAGTGTTGGGGATAAATATTGTGGCTTTTAACCTAGAATATCACAGGTTTATGCAAAAGCTCTGCAGAACTGTGCTTATGAAACCTCCGAGTTTAAAATCTGACCCATGTGTGAATCTTCATTGCCACTGAGTGATGGGACTGCATCATAAAGGAACTATTTCCAAAAGATTATTTGTTGTGCAGCTCCTAGGGGGCAGAAAGGCTAGTAGATCCTGCTTATAAAGAAAATGCTAGAAAAAATAATCAATTTTTCTTTGACAGTAATTTATTCCCCACAAAAAAATACTGAGCAAAAATCTTCCAGAGGAATGCAGAAAGAGACCATGCAACTGGTGACAGATTATGGTATAGCATTCTTAAATTTAATGAGCTTTCTGTGGAATTGCTAACTTGTATATCCTGGTGCCTTTGGCTCCTCTGACTGTCTTTTTTTGTAACCAAGAACATTGTTCCTACCATGTAAACAGGATGTCTTGGCAAATACAATTTTCTGTGTCAGATGCTGAATCTATGCCCTTAAATGTGATTTTTCATAGATTTGTTTAACAGCCATAAATATGTAAGTCTAGAGTTAATTTCTTTTGTTCTTTGAAAGTAAACTTTAGTTGATTATCATGTATTCATGCAATTAGTGTAATTAGAACTAACAGCATAATTAGTGTAAACACATGATGACATAAATAGAACATGTAATTAGAAAAAGAAATGGTTTTGTAAAAATGTTTTGCTTCATGAAAAGACATACTACACATTTCTAAAAGCATTCATAGCTGTTTAACAGACGATTGAATTTAAGGCAAAGAGTAACAATGATACCATGGTATTTTTTTAAAGAAAATAAGCAATCTAGGCACTTCTTTCCACACCTTTATTTATCTTCAAAGCACAGAACTGAGGCAGGAACTTGAGTATGTCTCTACATAAATGTCAGTCATGACAGACTGGGATTTAACATATTAAATGTAAAATTCAAAATAAATAAACCAGAAATAACCAGACCTAACAGTAGCCGGGAGTTCTATCTGCAGTTTCTAAGCATATTTGAACAAACACAAAAGACTGAGAACCTGCTGGTTGCCTTTTGTTTCTGACTTGGTTGTTCTTTTGGGAAGCTGGGAAGCTAGCTCTCGACACAGCAGCCCTAAAATATGTATTCCTTTTGCATAAACCTAAGATTTCTTCTTTCCCAAGTATCCTTAGACTATAGCAAATCTTGGCTCTGCCTGCATTTCGCAGCTGTTAGTCCTGAATGAGTGGCTATGGAGTGGCTTTCCCAGAAGGGATGGAGGGAGTCAGTCAGCCAGGATGTCCGGGTCCAGTGGTCAGAGCCTTCTCCTGGGACATGAGCTGTGTGGGTTTTGTCACCCAGAGGCTGAGGAGTGCCTGGGAGAACAGTCTCCTGTTCCCTTCTCTAAGCCAGGTGCTGGTGAGGATGGAGGCCATTAACTGCCGAACTAAATTGCCGCCTGTCTGGTAATGGGGCCTCTCCCACCAGAATGATTTCTGCAAAGAAATTAAGGAATTACACAAGGGATTGATCCCTCTGTGGAGCAAATGTATGTTTTTGTTTTGTTTGTGTGTTTTTGTTTTGTTTTGTTTTTGTATTGTTTTTTGTTTTTGTCATCGGTATGCTTTTTTAGTTTTTTTGTTTGTTTGCTTGTTTGGTTTGGTTTGTTTTACTTAAAAGTGTCTGAGTTCAGCACAGAAGAAGCAGTTAGAATTGCACAAAACTTTTTGCATTTTGGTTTGTGTATTACTAAAATTTTACATTGCTGGCAGCATTTTCCTGCACATTCTAACATTCTTTTACTTAAAATAAAAATTACTGCCAGAAATGCTGGTTATTTAGCTAACAGTGATTTTAATCCTATTTAAGAATTGACAAGAGAAACACGTTGCTGTTGTGGACTAAATGCTAGAGTTGAACCTGCATTGAAAAGAGGGAGAAATCAAAGAATCAATTTTGTGGATTCCTGCACAGAGCAGAAACAACATTGCATTGCCATTTCTCTGTGATGCTTGACAGTAAAGCTTTGCAGCAGAACTAGTATTTTGAGTGGAATCCAATGAGCTGCAAGAGCGTGAAATAGCAAAACCCATGAAAACAAATATGCTGTTAATATAATGTGCTTGTTAAAAAGAATACAGCTTCTGTTGGGATTTTTAAAGAGGAAGCATATTTCAAATATCTATAAAACCTAACCCTTCCTGTCTGTAATAGTGAGATAATTATCAAGTCCATTTATGAAAGCTCTTCATAAGCACGTATGCTGTCATTACATTTAATTAGATATGTATTCAAATAAATTTAGTATAAAGAGAGGAAATTTATCAAGCATGCCAGTACTGAAATAATTTTAGTTTAGATGTCAGAAAATGTATGCTCCCTTTACAGTCTGATTTTTGGGTAATATAGGCAATTTGTGCTCCAATGGGAACATACAATCACACATTAACCATTCAAAGTTTCTGATTCTGTATCTAAATGCTACTATGACTTCTGCTCAGAGCACTGAGACATCCTGCCATAAAGTTACTTCTAGTGGGGGTGAAGTGAAGCTTGTAATTCTACTCAATTGACAAATTTTCTTCTCAGATCTACACAGTGGGTCTCTGATCAAATATTCATCTTTCCCTTCACAACCCCCACCATGCCTAGCTGGTGTTTTAGACATGTAAGGAGTGAGCATTAATGAAATCAAAGTCTGATGTGCAAATGTACATGTGCTTGTCATTACCACAGTTATGGAAGGCAGAAATATAGCATGAATGTTATCTAAATTGCCAGTGATGAGATTCTACATGACCATTTTTCAATCTACAGGAAGAATTACACACTAGGAGATCATAGAAAGACAATATTCCTATCTTATGACTTTGTTAGTTCACCTCTTTGAAGTAGATATTTTCACAGATGTAAGAGGAATAAAGATATCCAATCCTGACCCTCTGATTTGTGAAGAACCCACCCCTTAGCTAGATCTTTCCATTTATAAAGTGAGGATGTGCTTACTTTCACAGTTTCACTATGTGGAAGTCAGAATTGCAAAGGAAATGGTACTTCCAATAGCTTAATAGTTGATTTTACAATGGGCTGAAATTAAAAGTTGAATCATCAGGTTTTTCACAAACAAGAAGGTCAAACTAATTTTGACTTGGAAGCATTGAAATATGTTCTCCTGACACTTCTCTGATTGAAACAGAATGTTTTGACCATCTACCGCTTAAACACTAGATTTTAGTTCAACCTAAATCTACACATTTTATTTTGGATGAGTATGATAATTACATCTTCCAACGGTCTTTGGGTGCTTTATCACAGTTGGATTGTGAGTTTTGCTTGCTGGATTCCTAATAGCTTGGTTTTTCTAGCCAGATTGTCTCTTCTGTGGAATTGCACCTTGTGAAAATGCCACTTGGGTAGCATGATCCAATGAGGTTGTTCAGCACAGCAGAGAGAGGAGGCCCCACGGTACCATAGATGTGACACAAAATCAAGTAGTTTGGTTCAGTTTGGGCTTTGAACTGCACAATAGAATTTCAGTTTTCCATTTAAAAAAAAAATGAATTAAATCTTCAGCAAAACTTTTTCTTGCAGGAAATTTAATTGGAAAAAAAATCCCTATGAAAAAATCTCTGACAGAAAATGTAGTCTGCTCTAGTAATTGCCCTATAACTGCATAGGCATATTTTAAAGTTTTGTTAGTATGCAGATGTGGTTTGTGTGTACACAATGTACCAAGAATTCTGAGTCATTTTTTAGATCACATTCCTCACTGTAAAATGAGTTCACCACTGTCAGTGGGAGATGTTTGTTAGCTTCCCCATTGAGGCAAGAAAAGGAATCAGTGGACCTCTTCACAGTTCGTGCATGTGATATTCTTTCTGTAACTTGGGACGAACAATTTATGAATTATGCTTTTTGTGGAGGGAGGGGGGAGATTTCAATATGCTTCAGGTGTCTTATTAATTATTAACAGATATATAGCGTTGAAAAGTTCAGTGAAAGTGTGTCGTGTCTTCTCCATATAGCTTGCTTGTATCCAATAAAAACAGTGCCAGACAGTAATAATAATACACAATTGCTTTTCTAAAGAGTGGAGTAGCAAAGCAACTAGCAATATGAAATTGAATTGGCTAGATTTTGGTCATGCATTATACACAATTAATAATCATACATCATTGGCTTTCTAAGTCTCTAAACTGTTAAAGTTTATATAGTCCTACAAGTAGGGCATGACTGACCAGTCATATCTGAAGCAAATTTTCAATTAGTTCATACTGCTGTGCATTCAAGTAATAGACATTTCTGAAAGACCTTACTGGGTTTATTCTGTCAATGCCAGATTATTTACTTCTACCAGAATTGTTGTAGTAGAATATCTAATGCGTGTTTATTTCTTTCCATAGAAAATTGCCTTCATGGTAGCATTAGGACTGGTTACAACAGAACATTTGGAAGGTAAGATGGCATACGTTCTGCAGTTCAGGTTTTGAGTGAAATCTTTTCTCTCTGCTATTCCACATACAAATGGAACTGCTTTAGAGTTCGCCACATTCTTAGATACCTTGCTGACTCAAGAGTCCGAGTTATCTACAGCTTGATTTCTTTTTAATAAGGTTTCTTGTGCTTCTGTTCCTTGGTTTTAAGAGGGGCTGTGGATTCTGGAGAAAACAGCATCTTAATTATAAAGTCTCTGCAATATATGCAGCAGGTTTTCTGGTGTTTTGTTTCTTTTTTTCTTTTTTTTTTTTTTTTCCTCTCTCTTTCCTCTTTAATTCTGCATTTTAGAAAAACATTTAATTGTCCCAATGACTGAGAATTTGAAAGCAGTTTAGAGAAACTTTAAGCCATCGGTTTTTTAATCCCTTAATGGTGATGGATTGAAATGGAAATTAAAAAGCTACAGCAATTTTAGGAGAAGATTTGTAATCCAAAAAGTGCAAATGATGGCTGGTTCTTGTTTTCTTTATCTAAGGAAAATAGGAAATTTGAAATTATGTTGAAGTGCAAATTATGCTTACAACAGAGAGAACTTCATTTTGAATAATTCTTTGCCCTTTGATTTGGAACTAATAAATTGTGTGGATTTAATGCTTATGTTCAAAACACCAAGTACTACTCTATTCTGTTATACAGTAAGTGCAGAGATGCACATTTTGAACCTAACTGCTATAATACTAATCCTGCAGAATCAACTCTTTCAGACAAATTCACTTTTTATATTCCTACTACTTTGAAATAAACAGCTCCCACCAAGAGATATTTACTATGGAAAGGGTATTTCTTCATGAGTGTTGGTGATTGCAACTACCAAAAATGCCCTTATAGCGTTTACATGCTAACGGTTATTATTTTAGTGCTGTGTCATATTTACAGTTATCAGCCATTGATGTTTATCAGGAAGGAGTAGACATTACACAGTTCAGTTTATTTTACTACTTCTAATGTATTCCTCAGTTTTACATTTTTTTTGCATTAAATTGTATCAGAATTGAGTCATTAAAAGCTTATTCACTCAGTATCATAAATCCACAGCATTACTGCATTTCTTCATTTTATTTGCTAATTTTGTGGTGAGGGACTGTGATCTACTTCTGTATGGATTTCTCTGTCAGTCCAGCAGCCTTTCCAGCTAACTTTCAGAGGAGGATCTTTCACCTTACTGGGAAAAGAGCTCTGTTCTGCAGGGCCCCTTCCACTGATGTTCATTACAGGCCTCATAGAATGAACATACGGAGTGTTGCATTATACATACATTATACATACATTAGCTTACTGAAGCTTCGCCTCCAACATAAAGCTATCTTCAAGATTATTAATCTCTATCAAAAGTATTACCATTTAGTTTTTTTTCTGTTTTGGTTGTATTTTTATAATTAGTAAACTAAACAATTCTGTAGTTTGTGGTTGTGACATAATCTTTTCCTCTAGGATTGAAAACAAAAGATTTAAAAGAAGTCTTTAGTTCATGTCTTTCTAGCAACAAACTTCTTAGCTAAAGAAAAAAAAATGAAGTATTTCCATTTAGCTTATTGGAATGTTTTAATCAGTTAAACCAAATTACTTATTTTTACTTTTTTAAGTCCTGTTTGGAAAAAGGAAGAGAAAACACACTCAATGCTTTTTAGCAGAAGTGGCAAGTAACAAAGACAGCGTACCAGTCTATGCCTCTGGTCTAGCTGGTTGTGATTACTTACAGATGCATTCCTGGATGTATGTACTTCTTTTATCAGAAGCATGGATATTTTTTGTTCACAGTTTCCATAAACGAAGTGTTGACATTGTGCCCTCCCTTCTTGATGGCTGCATAAGGTGGAGTACATCTAGTGCTATTTTAGTTCATTTCTCTGTCTCTTTTTCCATCTATTTCCACTGCAATTGCTTTTTCCCCCAGCCAGATTTTATTTCTGCACCACAGTGATGCCTCTTCCACAGCTGCATTCCAGGTCTACCACATGTGTGTCAGGCTCCATCAAATATTCCTGTTGCCTTGGTGAGAGCATGTAACAAAGAAATTATCTCTTAAACCTGGGACCCAAAAGGGCAGAGAGCTATAGATCCATCACATGCTTCTCGTGAAGACAGTCAGCCCAGTTATGCACCCCAACATACAGAAAGCTCTGCTGTGTCAAATCCTTTGTTTCTTTTCCCAGACCAGTGGAAAGTTCCAATCTTGCATCCTTGTGACAGCCTCTGAAAAGGAGTAAGTCTGTTTGGGCAGTCTGTCTGTCTCCAGCTTCTTCCCTCTGCTGTGATGAGTGCTGAGATGCTGCAGCCCCTGGATGCACTGACCCTGTAGCTTGGGTTACTGCTACTGGCTGCAGAAACCACAGCTCCTGCTCACGCTGTTGAAACCAAAGTGAAAATTCAGCGCAGCTCCACTTCCTCCATTTCTTTGTCAGCATCAAGGCACATGGGTTCTTTTGTGACGTCTCTGACACTTCTGACCTGGAGCATATTCCCCATGTAAGAACTGACATGGAGAACAACAATCTTCCTTCCTGTGGCTCTGTGGCAGGCTGTTGGATCCACATGTGATAAATGACTGAGTCCCAGATAGGATTCTAATTGAAGTTTGTAATTTATTAAGCGAATAGAGGCAAGCAAACAACGCTGGGTGCGCCAGGAGTCTCTGCTCCACCAAGACGCACACCTATTACATCAGGTGCCTGATTTCTATGCTCCTAGCCTAATACATATTCATCACTATTCCTAGAAAAGGCAGGGTTATTATAATTAGTTCCTGGAATCCAAACCCTCTCCGGATGCATGCATATCAGTCTCTGGTGGTCTTTCTGGGGGTCTTTTGTGCTGAAGGCTCGTAGTCTTCCTCCCAGGCTTTGTACTTCGGTTGTCCTTCAACTCCCCCTTTCTCCTTATTTGGTAGATCTCTTTGCCGGATATCAGAGGCTTGGGCAGCGTCCCATGCAAAAGTCAGCAGTTTCATAAAAAAACTCCTTCGTCCTCTTATCTCCCAGACTAGAGTCTCAGTGTTCGCCCTTCAAACCCTCTATTTACACAAATTGCTGGGCCCTTCCTTTGCATGATACAAGAACTGTGTACACTAATCACTCTGTTTTTCTTAAATAGAAGGTTATATTTCATCATGTGGCCCTAGCATTGTTCCATACTGACACAAATCAAATTAACACATTTCACACACATGTAGCACTCATCCTGCTGCAGATGTCAGATTCCCTTCATAGGCTGCCAAAGGGTTTGGAAGCTCCAGGATGGCAACTTCTTCATAGCTAGAAGAGTACATTGTTGGGAATACTTTAGTGGTGGGGCAGAAGTATTACCCATACAATGGCTTCCTGTTTGGAGGTTTCATGGCACGGAGGATGTTAACGACATGCTGGCAGTGGTCTCAGAGATGGGGTTTATTGCACATCTCAGTGCAGTCTCAGATCGCACATTTTTTCATAGTGAGATGTTGCACAGCTCCAGGAGTTGCATGGCAGCATATGTCTGTCTCATGTCAGGCTGTGAATCAGACCTGCCTGTACTCTTTGAATTGCCCTAGGAGAGACACCTGAGTGTGAGAGGTGACATGTTCCCATGCCAGTGGGAAAACCCAGCCAGAATACACAAGTAGTTGCTCCCCTGTTTTTCTTGTCTATCCAGTTTCTGTCTGCTACATCCATCACTGTAAGAGTGGCAGCTTAGCCAATAGTCCTTTGTGAATGAGAAGTTTCAAATCAGTATCTAGGAACTCAGGTCTGTACAAAATCCATGCAGAGTGTTGGCCTTGTCCCTAAGGACACTGTGTTCAGGACGTGACCAGCGATACTCATATCACATACTGTGGCACACGGCCCTTTTTACTCTGTGGAGAAGTGATGAACATTTGGAAAGGGTGCCTGGAAGCCAGAACTGTGTGTCAGGAATCCAATTCCCGTGTATTGTAAACATCCTGAAAGCTGGGCTGTATCTTACTGTTGGATTGCAAATGGGAGATAGTGCTCAATATCCTTGAGACCATTTTCTGGCCCAGAGGACCTTCTGGGATGGGCCTCACACATTGGCAAAAGATGCCAGACCTTCTGCAGAACCAGATGGTGTCATGAGTTTCTGTTGGGTGTGCTCATGGTCCTCTGATGGGCTGACAGGCTAGTGTTCCTGCCAGTTCCTCTCCTTCTGAGAAATTTACTCAGAGCAAAAAGAGTGGAGGTGTCACAACCATGGGCGGGGCATTTAGACTAATAAGAGCTCTGTGGTTTATCACCGCAGAGTGTGAACATTGCCATAAAATATTCACCTGGGGAACAAGCATCAGCCCAGCTGCACACACTTCATGTCATGGGATGGATGCTGGGTGGCTCTCCTAGCTAAAGCTCTTTCTTTATTATTGAAATAAAATTTTATCTGCTCTTTCTTTATTACTGGAATAAAAAGTAGACTGTAAAATACACACTTATAATAATCTCACCATTCTGAACAGACATAAAGAGCTGGAAAAAGAAATTCCTTGTGATGGAAATGAAATCCTAACTCAGATAAAAGCAGCATTAAATCTGCATATTTCAGTGGGCCAGGAATTTGCTCACATTTTCTGTGTGTATCCAGAAACTTGCACGTGACTAGTTTTAGCTAAATGCAGACCTGAGTACGTGCCATCTTCAATAGGTGTTACCATTTAGTTGAAGGGAGTTCCCGTTTTTCCCCCTTTCCCAAACAGGACAGCAATTAAATGAGCTTATTTTTGCACTGCTCTTTCCAGTGGCACAGTTACATGTACAGCTTGCAAAAACACTTTGCAAGTTTAGGATCATAAAGTCGTGTTATTTTGGATGAATAAATCATAATGCCCTAGTTAGAGCTGAATCTACCCATCCCATTCTGACTGTTTTTCTAGCCTCTGCAGAGAAAAAGTAATATAAATGAAACTTAAAAGGATCTCTATACTTTCATCTGATATGGGTTTCAAGGCTTAACTGCTTTGTATGCTTCATTTTTGTTAATAGCAGACATAGCATTTTGAAAGCTCTCTGATGATGCTTGCTAAATGTGTGTCTGAAGGGATCATCATAAAAGTCTTGTAGGGCAGCAGAATTCCACCATGGAGGAAGGGAAAAATAAAAACATGCCTGTGTTGTGTGTCTTACGAGGAAAATCTTATTAATGTCAAGCCTTGAACTGCAGCAAATATCAGTGCTGATGCATTTAGAAACTGAAACTGAACACAGAGCTCAAGGGGTTGAGGGTAAAAGCATCTTGATTAAAAAGTTAGAGCTACATTTTTCCCTGATGAATGAGAAACACATAATTCATGCTTTTTTTCCATGGCTACAGAAATCCAGAGCAAGCGTCAGGAAAGGAAGAGAAGAAGCACAGCGAATCCAGCCTACAGTGGACTCTTGGAAACCGAGGTACTTGATCATTCACTTTTTTTTTTTTTTTTTTTTTTTACCACAGTGCTATTTCATGTCAATAAAAGGTTTAAGTAGTTCTCATTACAAAAGTATATATGAGTGCAGAGCCATGCATTCAGTTGTAAAGATATATTAATGTGGAAAATAAAAAAAATTATTTAATCTCAGTAGCTAAGCAACAGGATTTCACCCCACAACATCACTTACTTCAAACTAGCATTCATGATAGTTTTAATAAAGGCCAAAAGGACTAAATTAATGTGAGATATAATTACTCTTTTACCTATACACATGGTCCCATTAGGTCAGACCTGAAGAATAGAAGTGCTGCATTGTCTTCAGACTTGCATGGCCATTCCTCTTCTCCTATGTGCCAAATAATAAACCGAGAACTTTGCTTATTTTTTTTTATTAGAGACATTCATAAAAGGAACATATTGATTTAAGAATCAGTGTGCTGTGCAGAGGGTAAGAAAGCCTGCATAATAAGTAAAATAATGCGTAATTAAAAATAAAATGGATCTGGATGATCTCTATCATCTGTTATGTGTATGCTGTTACATTTATGGCAATAGCAAAATTTGGTCCTACAAAATATTGCATTGCAAACCCAGTATAAAGTCAGCATGTAAACAGACTTAACTTGTTCTAAAATTGTGTTTTTATTATGTTTCTATTTATTTAGCATGTTAAAATTCCATCTTTAACATTTTACCACAGTTTGGGGTTACTATTTGAACTTCCTGCAGAAATTAAACTGATTTACAGCTCTCCATTTAAGCAAGATTCCTCCATGTTCTGGGTTCTTTAACCCTAAATAAAGTAAGTTTTCTTTATGTAGGTATCAGTGATGAAATTTTGGCACACCAAAATTTTTGCAAATGTCTGTGTTTGTTAGCAGACAGCAGATAGATGAGGCTAAGAAGAAAGCTATCAGTGCAGTCAAACTGCTCGTTGACTTGGTTGTTCTTTTTTTTTTTTTTTGGAAATGTTATGATTTTTATGCTCCCTCTCTGGGAACTTGAATTCTTCAGGACTCAGTTTTTTCTCCAGCAACCTCTTCAGAGCAAATACTTTATGTTCATATATCCAGTGTTTAACACAGTAGGAACCTTAGGCTTGCTACCCTTACATTTGCAGTGTCTTCTCTTAGGCCTTTTTGTCCTGATGAGTTTATTAAAATAACTTACAGTCGAGTTTTGTGACTGTAGTCTAATCAACGTTCATGAGAAACTCAGTTATCTTGGAGCAAGGAAAGAGGGGGTGATGAAGGAGGTCTGCTGCACCCCTAGTTCATACTCTCAAAAGTATATCATGAAGTGAAGGGTGACATGATCAGCTGTGTCCTCATTAGGAGCTGTCATTAAGTACTGACCATGGGGAATGCCATTCAAGTAAAATGGAGGCAGATGTTTTTTCTCTGATATATTAGCTGCTCAGATTAATCTGCTGATCAGTGAGCTGAGGTATTTTGTGGCATTTCAGGCATCCTGGTGCAATTCAATTTACCGTTAGTCTACAGAATGATCTTTAATTCATGATTGCTTAAATTGAAATTGCATATTAATTAGACTTTTTATTTGCCAACGCTCCTCAAAACTGCAGGAGCTCAGCATCTGTAGTGGTGATGTTAACTTCCTTGATTACAAAAATGTGATCATGGTCTTATGTCTTTGAATGTTGTGCTTTTCATTTTCAAAGCTTTTTTTTTTTTTTTTTTTTCTAAAAATGTTTCTGAGATACCATTCTATTTTCCCACTCTTGGTAGCTTCTTTCTGGTTGTCCTTCAGCATAGGAAAGGGTTACGTTTCAAACTGGATATTTTTTGAAGAAAAAAACATAAATTCAAAATTCCTTAACAAACTGCCATGCACCCATTTATAAAAGAATGGTTTACTCATCACAGAATAAATCATTTGCTAGCAAAAAAAAAACATCTACTTTTCCTCCAAGCATAGACTTAACATCTAATGCAGGAAAATGGTACTGTTTCCAGTCCTGCTGTACAAGGATGGCTTAGAGGAGCTATTAAGGGTTATGTAGACTGTTAATGAAACCCAGGTAGCTATTGACCAACAGCTTTTACCATCTTCTAGGCTGCTGATGGACTGCATTACAGTTAGTTAAACATCTCAGTCAGGTTTCCAGTGGACTGTCTTTAATAATCATAGCAGATGAAATGACTGCAAGCTTCTAGAGGTCATATACATTAACTTCTGAAAGAGAAATACTTCACTTGGGTCCTAACGCATAGCTTACAATTGAAATATGTTTCTACTAACTGTGGGCAAGTGTCACAGATGTTTTTCTGCAGGTGGGAAGTCCATATCCATTTCTATATATACAAATAAAGATGTCATCTCACAGAAACAATTTATTATGCAGTTTTTCCCTTATGGATGTTATCTGCTAGGTTTGGAGTTACTGTTGCAGTTGTCTGGAGCATATACTGAAATGCAGTCAATAACATGCAATTTGCATTTCTCCCTTGTTAATAAAATCTAATGCATGTAAAACTGCTCTGTGAAGAACTTGTTAGAAAGGTCAATAATGCAACTGTTTATATAGCTATCTTAGGGGTTAGCAATGAATAATCTAAGTCACTGAACTGGCTTCTAGATACTCTGTTATGTATGATGGAAGCTCATAGAAAGTATAGCCATATGGAACAGTAAGAGACAACTAGAGCACCTTTCAATGATGCTATGGTTTCTTTTTCCTTGCAGCGGAAACGCCTTGCATCAAATTATTTGAATAACCCCTTGTTCCTTTCAACAAGAGGTAAGCATATTTTTAAGTGAATATACTACTGCTCTGATGACACATTAAATATTTATTAGCAGGATTTCATTGGAATTACTACTAGGATACCATATGGCATTGCTCTGTGGAAGGTTCCTGCGCTTTTTAGCGTGGAGTGAAAATAGATGGTTTTCTTGCAAAAATGGGTAAAGGATAAAGCTAAAGGTCAGAACTGTATAGAAACTGATCCAAAGACTCTGCAATCAATGGCAAATCTGATCTCTAGTATTGTAAGCACCATGAAGTTAAAGGACTGATTCAAGAAGAGAGTATTGCCAACTCCAACTGCTTAAAAACACATGTTGAAAAATTGGGATCTAAAAAATATATATATTCTGGACTTTTCATTTGCCTCTTCTTGTCAACTTTAAGAAGCTGTTCTCCATCCTTAAGGGTTATTTTTTGCTTTAAAAACAACTGCTGAAAACCTCAGTTTTTCTCAGTCCAAGAGGCGGAGACATAAAACTAGATTTGATGGCCTTGCAGATACCTTCCAACCTTGTATTTATAAGAACTTCAGAAAATGAAAATTTCATGGTAAAAACATTGAGAATGAACAACTTGGAGGAGCCATTTTGTGAAAATGATGAATAGCTCATGAGAAGAGCTCATTCATGGAAAAATGTGCAACGTATAGAGAAGGCAAAGAGCTGAGAAGTGGGAGATGAAACAAGGACAACACTGAGTACAGTTTAATTCTTTAGATGAGGCCCACATAGGAATTTAAGAGACAAAGCAAGAAACTAGTTGCATTTCAGAAGAGGAGTAAAAGAAAATAGAGAAGTGTGATTATATCCTTGCCCTTGTGCTGCCTTCTTAACATGGGCTCTGTTGTTATGCATTAGAGGTAAGGGAAGGCAGGCTTTTTTCTGATCCAAATATTATTTCCATTTTAGGAGTATTTACAGGAATAATTCAATTAAGTCTTGAAGTTTTGACAGTGGTTTTTTGGTATGCCTGTCAAGTGTCATGTTCAGTGCTTGAGAGTCACCTTTCTGGCCTTGCCTTGAATTTCTGCACCACAGGATCACTATCTGAAATGGGACGGTGCTTCTCTGCTTTCAAAACTTCATGTGCTAGATGCAGACAATTGGCCTACTTACCATTTGGCTCTAGTGCATGAGGTGTCAGAGGACAGGAGAGATTATTACACAGTAAACAGCTATGATGACATGCCTCTTAGCAGGAGCCCATCCTCATGTGAGCTCCAGTTGAAAGAATGTTACTCCCAGCTCAGTTTTAGCCTGAAAATTAAAATTATAGTTTTTATTTGTCTTATCATACCACTTGTTTTTCCCTGGTAAACACATATCTGGAGGGAATGGCAATGTTTGCAAGCCATGCTGCTAGCCCCTTCATAAATTTAAGTTAGGATTTGACGTCTCTGACCTTCTTTCCTCCACATGTTTCCCATTTGATTTACAAGGAAGGAGGCGGGGGACAGAGTTCCAGCAATGTGCCTGTCACTGAGCCGCTTGGAAGCCACTGCGCTCTCTCCTTAATTGTTAATTCCTATTTGGTTCCTGTATCTTTGGTTTGTCCAGCTTCCAGAATCTGTGCTGGGGTTCTGCAGATTCTGTCAATTTTACACTGAACTTCCTGAGAGCAGACACCCCCACCTCTGGAGATTCTAAGTACTTACATGCACTGGGCACTGTTGTGCACAATGTGATGTAAGCTCTGACCGAAGGCAGATGCAGTCCCAGACAGCCTGAAATAACAGAGTTGTAGCTGTCTGCCTTTAGTGTATAACTGACTGCCCCTTCTGCTATAAAACACTCCTTAAAAAAATCCATCTTCAGTTTGATTTTAACTAGAAAGCATAGTTTGACATATTTTAAAATGTCTAGAACTTTACAACAAAACTGAGCTGAAAAGAGAAATAAACTAAAAAAAAAAAAAACACTCTATGAAATACAGGAAACAACTGTCATTTCCAGAAATACAGAAGAGAACATTTCTTATAAATTTTCAGCAAAATGTCAATTAATCAGGTTTCATTTATCTGAAAATGTCTTACCTGAAGTGAGATCACATCCCCTGACATACATCATTTGTAGAAAAGACTCTGTTTATCTGAATAACATTTATGCCCCCTGAGTAATCGTGGTGTCATATACCCATGGATCTCTCTGTGTGTATTTGTGTATATGTAGTGACATCTTCAGATTTTATAAGTCTGTGGTTATTTATGGAACTGAATGCCAAAGGAAGCTACAACTGTTGGAAAAGGCAGTCAAATATATGGAAGAAAAATCTAAGTCTGTTAAATGTAAAGATGAAAATGGAAACTCCAGGTTAGGGGAACCCATAAACTACAGACTTCTAGCATTTGGGAAGATGCTCCTGGAGTATAAAAATTTATGCTGTGCTTGCCCAGTTCTTGCATTCTGCCTGAGCAGCAGAGTTAGATGCTCTTAGCAAAGGACCTTGGGCCTTTGGTCCAACTTAGGTGAATCTGTTCCTTTGTTCTTATGTTCCTCTTTTTACATGTGTGTGAGCATGGTGTCTCTGCGTCTGCATCTTCTATGTGTGCAACTCACTGGTTGCTCAGTTTATGTGGGCTCACACTGGGACAGCTGTATTCCCAGTTGCGATCAGGGAGGGAACCGAAGGAGCTAAGGACAGAAATACGCGTTTGTCACCACTCCAATCCAAAGAAAGGCCTCTCCATCAACTGTTTATCACTGGAACAGCATGTATCAGTCTCTTACGAGTCAGCAGCAAAAATCACAAGCCACTGTGCAGTTTCCATAAAGCTGTTAAAATTTTCTCAGTTTTTATTTTTGGATCAAAGTGTGATCATGTCACAAATATTTGTATGAAAGACTTGGCCTGTTTTCCAGAGAGCTCTGATGCTTCTTGTTCCTATCAGGCTGTGAATGCAATCACCAGAGCTCAGTCTATCAGAAGGTCAGAAAACAGTAGCATTTTGGGTGGGAGAAACTTGATGGTAAAGAGCTGATGATAACACAGAACTCTCTCCCACAAGCAGCTGAACACTTCAGCCATGAATCAGCTGAACATTTAAACACATTTAACAATAAGTCAGTGGCACTACTTTTGTACTCCAAGTTAAGCACTTGCTTAAGTGCCTTGCTGGTTCATGGCCAGACTGTTCAACACCCAGCAGGCTGAAGTCCTTAAGAAAGACTTTCAGACCAGTGACGCGCAGAGAAGAGCTCTGCAGTAAACTTTTTGAAAACTGAATAGTATCTGTGCTTCTCGTATGATCAGACCTTTGGGTGCTGGGTTCCTGCAATGTAAATTTTAAAATCTCAATTTGAAAAATACTTGCTGCTGCTCATTCTCCTGTTTGCAATTGCATTCTTTTCTGCCCGCGTTAATTTTGACAATGTCCCACATCACAGCTTGGCTAAAATCGCTCCCATAGCTGAGAACTAGCATTCATTGCAGAGATGTATTTCCCACTAATCTGTTCTCTACCCTTCTTTCACATGCTAGCAAATGAGGATCCATTCTGGAAGGTATGTGTAGCAAAATTTGTGTATTTATCAGTGTCTTTTTTCATCACTGTGTAGTCCAAAGCTTTCTTCTGATTATTGTACTCTCTACTACAGAATTGCAGTATTCTCTTTGCCTTTCATACTCCTTTTGTGAAATATTTATCATTTATGTAAATCTTTGCACCTCAGAGTTACAATTTCAGAGGCAGAATCTCAAAGGCTTGCATGTACACAGCTTGAGTTTAATCCCTTTGTAGAACCCCCTAATTGAGAAAGTGCTATTCCAGATCTGTGGGTTTTTTAATTAATATTTTAAGAAAAATGAATGACCATTATAGGTTATATATATTAAATCTCTTTACTTTGAGTTTAAAAAATTTAGAGCAGATAATTTTTAAACAACAGTATTTGGAGAGTTGGGTTTTCTGTTTGTTGGTTTGGTTTGGTTTGTTTTTTGACAGGACTGATTTTGAATTCAAGATGTAAGCCTGACTAAAATTATCATGAAACATTATAATTAATATCCCTAAAAGTGAAAATATATGTTTGGAATTAACAAAGATACAACATTATTGTTCTTCTTGCTGGAAAAATATTAGGAAAATTTAGATTTTCTTTATAATGATTCACAAACCATGAGAGTTTCAAAATCGGTCTCAATTAAAATGCACTTAATTATACAAAGAGTAATTAACATTGCCACCAGATTAGCATAGCTATTTACATGACATTGTAACTTTGTTGATGAGTCTTAGTTCATGTTATATATTGCTTCAGACAAAGTATTAATCAGTCTTGTTGGAGATAGTTTGTCAGAGTCTGAACAGAAAACAATTAGCAAAAGGGAGAACTGAGGGACAGAGGAACCCTCTACAGGAGTTCACAAAAGAAGGGGAAAAAGCTATAGGGAAAAGCTATACTCGAGCATACTGTTTTCTTAACTGCTCTTTGAGACATCATGCATAAAACATGGAACTGTGCTTTTTCCCTGGGAACTTTTGCTTGCTTGCTTCCTTCTGCCTTGGACTTGAAGGACAAGTGATCCAGATAGTGACTTTTACCCAGGCTTTAAAGTAGAGCTGTCCATGTTGATGCATGTATCGGAGTGACACATTATCAAGAACAAGTGAAATAATTCTAACATCACAAACTGGCTATATTAGTTGACTCCTTCCTGTGTTTGATCAGTTGATTTTTATTTTTCTATCTATTACAATTTAGGGAACTTGCTTCTGGTTTGTTTGTTTATTTGTATTTGTTGCTGTCATACACCGTTATATCTGTTGCGTTCTACAGCTGCCAGGGTGCTTCTGACGAGTATATTTTGTGTTTGAATGAGCCTATCTGCTGGAATAGTGGCTCTGAGTGCTGCCTAGGGAGAAGTGCTCAATGGGTTGACTTGACCCAAGCCATTCTTTCTCCTCTCTTGCAGAATGAGATCCACCACGATGAACACTGCACTGCTTGCAAGCGTGGCGTTAACTTGCAGCCCTGTGGCACATGTCCCAGAGCATATCACCTCAACTGCTTGGACCCACCCCTCAAAACTGCCCCCAAGGGGGTTTGGGTCTGTCCAAAGTGCCAACAGAAGGTAAGCTACATGGGACACAGAATCATAGAATCATTAAGGTTGGAAGAGACCTCCAAGGTCATCTGGTCCAACCATCACACTACCACCAATGTCACCTACTAAACCATGTCCCTAAGCATCAGGTCCAACCTTTCCTTGAACACCCCAAGGGACAGTGACTCCACCACCTCCCTGGGCAACCTGTTCCAATGCCTGACTACTCTTTCTGAGAAGAAATGTCTCCTAATTTCCAACCTAAACCTCCCCTGGCGCAACTTGAGGCCATTCCCTCTGGTCCTATCACTAGTTACCTGTGAGAAGAGGCTGACCCCCAGCCCAGCTCCCCACAACTTCCTTTCAGGTAGTTGTAGAGAGCAATAAGATATCCCCTGAGCCTCCTCTTCTCCAGACTAAACAACCTCAGTTCCCTCAGCTGCTCCTCACAGGACTTGTGTTCCAGGCCCTTCACCAGTTTTGTAGCATAGCACATTGAGAAGAGAAAATAGGAAAAACCTTTAATCTGTGTACCACTAAATTAAACTAAGCTATGGTGACAGCTTAGGGAACCACATTAGCTAATACTGAGGAGGTTTTAATAGAGTTTGCAGCATTCATTTCTAGTATTTTTATTATCTCTGACTTAGAATGTATATTCTAAGCCTAGCTTCACCATAATCATATCTGCTGAGGTTCATCCTGGAAAAAGATTGAGTGTCTCTGCATTTCCTTTGTTTCTCTTCTTTACAAGAAAGTCACCAGCATGTAGATTGCAAAACACGTAATATAAACATTATGTATGAGTACACAGTGTCAGAAGCAGACACTTCACCAGTAGATCTGAAAGCTGTAAGGAGAGTACTTCATGTTCTTTAAATCATGTTTATTACATGATAGTTATTGATCATAGCTATGTCAGAAATGCTAATTTGTCTAGTTGCTGTGAATAATGCTGACTGCAGGAACAGTAAAACAATTACTAAAACAGTGCAGTGTCACTAAACTGTAGAGTGGAGGGTTAGATTTTGTGTCTTAGAGTTCTTTGTGTTTAGCACTGAAATCACTGTTATGCTCCTTTGAAAATGTCAAAGGGAAATTCCAGCACATAGTTGTAGAGAGGAGAGCAGCCCAGGATTAGGTCTGCAAAGTCATGTTTTCCTGTGGACCATCCACAGTACTCCTGTATACTCCACCAGTGTGGAGGTCTGCTTGTCAGGGACTGAAGAATGTCTTCTGGTCATGGCAACAAGAAGCAGAGGCTTCATAACCCCCTTTAGCACTGTTTGGTAGGTACAGGGATGTGAAAAGGAGTGAGACCCAGTGGAGGGGGCTACTCAAATTATTATCTCATTACTTTTCAGCTTGTGAATTCTGAGACAGGGACCCTAGATCTGGTCCTGCAGAGCTGTGAGGCTGGAGGAAGAAAAACATGAATGTGTGCCTTTGTGAGGTCCTAACTTCCTGTTGTTTCCTGGGCTTATAGGTGTTAAAGAAAGATGACAATGTGCCATGGACTGGAACTCTGGCTATTGTTCACTCCTATGTTACTCATAAAACAGGTAGGGATTGACGCAGCTTTTGAGAAGTGATTCTCTGCTCGTGATGGGCGATACCATTTGAATCCTTCGTGGCACTGATACTAAAGTAGTGTTGTAATGCTACCAGTTATCATGGCAGTATTAAGCAAAGGGCCATAAGGGTCTGTGGCTGAGAACAGTAGGTGACTTTCTCTTCCCTTCTGTCTCTTTGCTCCTTCTCCATCTTTGGTCTTTGAGGAATCTGAGATCGATCTCAGAGGAATTTCACTCAGTGGAGGAGGCTATCATGGAAGTGGTGCCTTCCTGGGAACAGGGCTGAAAATGTAATTCTGAGGCAGAATCATGTCAGGCTAGGAGGCAGAGAGACACAGTCAGGCTAAGCAGAGCTGTACAGTTGGGTCTGTAGCATGATGCCAGACTAGTATCTCACATATTCCATGAATACCAGTCTATAATTGCTTTGGTATTATTTGGTATCACAGTCCTTAGTATCAGATGGTGTATTATTATACATTGGCCATTATTCTTGTTTTGCTCCCTGTTGCACTCTTACAATGGGCTGTTCAGCTGTTTGGTATTGGAGTGTATTTGTAAGGAGCTTTGCAGAAGTCTGGCATTGTTATGATCTGTGCTTTTCACCCAGGGTCACTGAACCTGAACCAGGTGGCTGACAAGTTCTTAAATACCTTTCACCTCTTTCTTGAAGACTTCCAGGGCCACATGTGGTCCAAAGGTTGTTTCTAGTTCATTTCAAAGGTGCATGATAGCTTTTGGGTTGTCCTGTATGCTAGTTGTTGACATAGATGCATGCAAACAGAAACTCCAGATTTATTCATCTGTACTTGCTGACAAAAGGCTTCTGAGACCTTAAGCTCACCTTTCAAAATACATGGTTCTTGTGGTTTAAGTACACAGTATATGGCCTTTTCTTAACTTTTGCATCCTTAATGTTACTGTTCCGTAGTCAAAGAAGAAGAGAAACGGAAGTTATTAAAGAGAAGCAATGAGCTGAAGAGTGAGCATAGACAGTTAGAAGAAAAAAATCGACTTCTCAACAATGCAGTAAAGGTAGGACTGCTGACTGGGGACACAGTCTCCCACAGAGATAATTATAAAGAGATGTTTATAAAGAATTTATGCTTGAAAAACTGGTATTTTGTGGCTAGAAATTTTTTTATGCTCCAAAGCTACAGATGTTAAAGCATACATGCACTTCTGTGTGAGGAAAAACATGTGGACTTCCTTTATGCATAAAAGCAAACTGCTTGGGCAGCCTGAGGAGGAGAAATTCACTGGTGACTGAAGTCCTGTTGCACACATAAAAACACAAAGTAACTGTGCCTGCCTTCCTTGTAGTTCCTTACACAGCTCTGATCTATCCAGTGACATTAAGGCGTTTCCATTCTCCAGATGAAAGATCAGTCACAAGCATGTGTTCCATTGGTAGCTGCTTGTCCATCAGCTCCACAACTCCTGAGATGGGGTAGAAATAGCCATCCTTATTTGTCTTAGAGGATAAATGGTGTTACAACCTCTCCATGAGTGAAAACAGATTCACAACTCTGTTTGCTGGAGATGTCTCCTATGCATACTGTGGTATGAGAACCAGTCTGAAATCAAAGCTATAATCCCTATCCTCCATGGAGGAAGGAGCTTATCTGGGGCTAGCTCACCTCAGGCCCACTCTTAAGGGGTAGTTGTTAGTTTGCATGGCAGACTCAATAAATATTTGAAACTTTCTTACCCTGGAAAAATCAAAGTGGCAGCTACAGGAATAACTGGGCACTACTTGTTTTACCACTGCAGTTATCCAGAGGAGCCATACTAAAATATTTACTGCATTTAAAATAAAGAAGAAGGAAAAGTACTAACTTATTTAAAGGCATCACAGTGGGGAATATTCCCTGTAACTGTGCATAGCCACCACCAGCACAAATGGAAATATATGTATGAAGAAGTGACTCTGGTGTATGGAATATCTCCATGCTTCGGAGGGTTCAGTAGCATGAGGTGTTCATGAAAAGAAAGGCATTTGGGGGATGCATTCAGCTATCATGTATATGTCACTACTGTCAAAATCGTAAGTTTTCTACCTAAGCAGAATCAGGATCTTTCAGAGGGAGATGGTCTTATTCAAATGGTAATATCAGCCAATGATTATATTTTTTGGAGATATGTCCACTTGAAAGGAGAAAAGCAATTAAAGGTGTTCCAGCACACAGCAGTTTCATTCCTAATATTTTCCTTAAAAGAGAGAACTTGCACACACCCCCCAAGTGAAATGGTATTATTTGGTAAAAACAGAATGTGATTTATCTTTTACCTGAGATTTCACCTGTCTACACCAATTGCTGAGCAGCTGAGCAGCTCCACACAGTGTCTTTTTGAACAACTTGACTTTCAGCTGAGCTCTTCCCACTTCCCCAGAGCTGGAGACTCCCCCACCCCACTGTAGCCAAAGAGGAGCAATCCATGGACAAGTCACCAGTTTTGCCAGATCCCTGAGACCAACAGGAGAAAGAAATTGGGAGGTGTCAGGTGATAGAGGGGCCACCATCCCCTTCCATCTAGCAGGCAGGCTCTGGTTTTTGGTCCATCACATAGTCCCTCATGGGCCAGCTGGTGTCCAGTGGATGGGATGGTAGCTGCAGCAGTTGGGGAGAGGAGGGAGATTTAGTGATTCTTCCTCATCTCCTCTTGTAGAAGTGAGAGATTTGGGATGCTTTTGTTTGGCTCCTGCTCTCATGCTCATTTTCATGTAAGTTTGTGTGAAACGTTTCAAATGATGGTGGGGTGCAGTTTGGCCACTCTACAGCAAAACGTTTTCTTGTAACTGTTGTGGTATAACAGTAGTGTATTAGATTCTAAGTTTTCCACCAGAAATGTATTGACACCATGTTTAGAGAGGACAGCTTACTTTCACAGTACCGACTCCATAAAACCTGTGGCAGGTACAAAATGCATCATGGTGAGGTTTATCCCTCAAATCTTTGTCAGTGTCATTGGGCAAGACTGAGAGACCTCACTGGTGGCTTTGTGGCTTTCCAGTAATACAGCTATTACAGTCCCAGGCTGATAACCTCTCTGGAGTGCAGAAGGCATTTCTGCATACAGGACAAGGTCAGAAACAGCCTCTGCATGCATTTGGACGTGGAAGAGTGTTGTTACCTTAGACAGCTGCTGCAGTGGATGTGACACTGGTGATTGCTCCATTCATTAAGCCATGCTTTTGCTATCCCCAAAGGAGAATATACTCCATTTGAGAAGGAGGTGCACTTGAGACACAAAAGGATGTTTGGAGAGATGTTTGACACTGATTTGGACGTATTCTCAGTCTTCCCTTCTCTCTCCCCTTCTCTTTGTTTGACAGAAATGCTTAGAGCTAAAAACCAGCCTGTTGGCCCAGCAGAAAGGGACTCAGTCATCACTGGAACGTCTCAAAACTCTCATTAGACTGATCCAAAATGAGCAGATGATTCAGGTTACCATGACGACCACCACCACCTCTTCCCTGCTCACTGTCCCCTGGATCAAACCCTCCTCTGCCTCTGCTGCCATGCACAAAGCCTTGCAGCAGTCACAGGGCAACAACTGACAGAGCTGGCTGCGCCAGAGCCGAGGAAGAGGGAACAGAAACTACACCCATGCGCAAAGGAGAGATTAAACTGAGACAAAGGAGAGGAGGAACAATCTCGGGTTTTGTACATGTAGGAATTCACAAGGAACAAGCAAGGTCCAGTTTGTAGGTCACTGTGGTGGCTGTTTCACAGGAAGCGGGATGCACCGCAGTTTTGTGTTTGCCGAGACCTTCAGTGCTGATGAGATTTTTTTGTTATGTTGGCCTTAATGTATTTATGACTGAGGATGAACAGGAAGAGTACGGCCGATAGAAAGCGGAATATCCTTTTTGTGGGGAGAAAGGCAGTTTTGCAGTTCTGCTTTAAGGGGAAAATTTAAAACACAAAGAGTTAGTGAGCTAGTGGGGATGTAGTTGGGCTGAAAGCTGTGGGAGGGAAATCGGTGATATCAAAAGAAACCGAGCTACTTAGGACTTGACATGGATTCTTATCAAAGGAACAAAGTTGGCTCCATTGACTCGGGCAAGCTGGAGCTGGGGCTGTTTTGACCAGAACGGACACTCACAGAGCCTTCGAAACAAAAGATAATTTTTTTCAGTATTATTAGAATTGAGAATTGCAGATATTTAAATAAAGAAACTGTATGAAGTTAGCATTTCTAGTAAAATATTGAAGTATTTTCATGCTGATGCTTCTGTGTATGCATTCCGAAGTATTTAAAGAAGTATGACTGTAAAACTCCTTACTTTTTTGCAGGTCCTTTTTACTTATTTTGCTATTGGTGCATTTTTCTCATGGAGTTTTTGTGCAAGATTTAGCATAAACCATAATAGTGGATAGCCTTGGCAGGTTGGGTTTTGTGTTTTAAAGAGGTTATTTTGGGGAGTTTCTTTTTTGTTAGTTTTTTTTTTAAAGAAAAAAATATTTTTTTTTGTTTAATGACAGTACAGATAATCCGCCAAAAAGATAACTTTACATTTTTGTACTGCATTTTTATTGTTAAAAGTATGTAACTTTTGGTATCGTATGTATTTTTTTATTATTATTGTTTTTTTTTTTCCATTTTGCTTGCAGAAATATCTGCTGAAATGGTACAGGAAAAAAAAAAAAACTGCCTCAAGGGGTTGTTACTGAATAATATCAAGAGTTCTTGGAGAGGGACAGGAGGCAGCAGATCGTAAGGGTTTGTTGGCTGTTTTGGGGGGTTACTTTTTTCAAGTTTTTTTTTTCTTTTGAAGTGATTCCTTTTTAAGATTCTGTTGGCTTTTAGCACATTTGGGAAGCATTTGGCATTAGCCTGAGAAAACCCTCGCACGCCTACTTGTTTCACTACTTAGTCTTCCTGATCCTGCCAGGGTCTGCCAGCCCCCCACAGGCCACCCACCCTTCCCACAGCCCCACTGCTGGCCTGGGAAGCAAGTGACGGGCACCCCTTTTTTTCTCAGCGTCACCCCCACCAGATACCATTGTCTCTGTCATTTGAGTTCTTCATCAATTAACACAACAGATACTTGAGGAAAACGAGAAGCCAGCAGAGCACGGCACGAGGCTAGTCTCTCACATCAGCATATCATATGGTGCCGAATTTCTCTCTCTCTCTTTTTTATTTAAAAAACCACAAACAGGCAGGGGACTGGCTTGTTCTGTCGCCCATAACTAGGCAGCACATGGTCCCTTCAACCATTTTCACAACTCCGGGAGAAACTGTGCAGTACTATACAAATCTATTTTAATACACAACACTCGGTTGAACAAGATTTTTATATTCTTTTATTGATGAACAAAGTGAAGTAAATAAAACACAATTGTTATACATTGGTTATTGTATGCCAATTATGCATTGTAATGTGGCTTGCAATGTAAAAGTGTTTGGGTTTAACTCTTTTTTTTTCCTTCTCAGAAAAATTAAAAGAAAATTAAATGAAAAGCGTGGAAGGTTGAATATGTGAAGAATTTCTGAAGTGTCTTGGACTGTTAAAAGTAGTTATTTTGAAAAGGGGACTGTCCAGTGGATAGTGTGCATAGAAAAAAAAAAAGTGTTTGTCTTATATATGCCAATGTAGTTTTACTTCTTTATGATGCATTAAACTCGATTGACAATTTAACAGTCGTCGTGCCATTCATTGCTGAAGGGGTGTAGCTCGCCTTGGTCAGGACCTGCCACTGTGAGCCCTTCCTGGCCAGTTTTTGCAGAGGCCATGGCAAGCAACCAGCACCCATTTCTCCAATACCATCTTAAAATTTTGGGGTTGTTGCTCATGGCAGGTTACTGGAAGAAGACCTGCCACAGGCTAAGGAGAATCGGCTGCTGCTGCTGCAGATCTGCTGGCAGCCTCGCAGGCTTTGCATTTAGACCTGTGCATTCAGGCAATGGTCCAACACTGGGACGAGAGCAGTGGGCCCATTCTGCCAAGCTGTTTATAAATCACTGTATAAATGTAGTAATTAAAGAATGAGAGATTGGGTCCTTTGCAGGAGCTGTCTGGTTTCCGGCAGGTGGATGGGGAACTTCAATAAAACAACCAAAATAGAGCAAGCCAATGTTAAAGCCCTATGAAACCTACCACAAATGCTTATGCAGAGCAGGAGACACAGCAATGACACTTGCACCTATTAGGCAGGTTTTCTTTGTTTGTTGGTTGGTTTTGTTTTGTTTTCCAGAGAAGACAGGATTTTTTTGCTTGGCTATTGCTTCTGGGTGTTTCCCCACCACCACCACCTTGTTTTCATTTGCTGGCACTGTGTCACAGTTTAATTTCAGGCTTTAGTTAGCAAGACGGATTTAGAACTGCCTCCTTGCCTGCACTGCAGCTAGACTTCCCCCTTCCTCCTATCCTCTGCTACTTGAAGGGCACCCTTATTTTCCCTAAAGATGCTTCGATTCTAGAAGAAACCTTTCCCACAAGCCAGAAATTGTACATAACCACCAGCGTCGTCATCATCCTGCCTCTACCTTAACCCATAAACTCAACATTGTGCTAACAATAACAGAACTCTCTGCATGTTGCCTTAATAATTAATATGGTTGCAAAGAGACTTACACTAGCCTTTAGTGTTTGATAGTAATTTAAATAAAGGTTTTGGTGGAGATTTGTGGACACCGTGGTAGCTGCTGTGTTCCTTGCCATGGCACCAGGCACCATCTTTGACAAGAATCAGTAGCTGTGGGGTTCCCATCCTCCCCTTCCAAGTGCAAGTTATTTTTGAAGATATGCAAGACTTCACAGCTTCAGTGCTCTCTATTTTAACATGACAGACTCTTTTCTGTACATAGGACCTTTTCACATGCCGTTAGTTATCTCTCAGAGGAGCTGCTCTGCAGATCGCCATTGGAATGAAAAGTTGTCTCCAAGCTTGTCACTTTTATATTTGCACTTCTTCAAATGTAATTTCACCTGTTCTTCCCTCTCTCACTGCTTCCCCTTCTTCAGAAATGAGAGAAAAAGTAACTCTTTAAGGAAGCAACAGAGAGCCCTTTCCCATTTCCATTAGACCAATGCATAAGGATGATGGTGCAGACTACAGCAGCTATATAGGAGTTTATTCTACATGTCAACATACCATTGCGTGCTCATTTCCTAGCAGTTTGATGGCCTATTTGTAACCCTTAAACTTCTAGAAGAGGGTGTTACAAACTGATATGTACTTTTTGTTCTGTGTTCTGCAGGTCCTCTAGTTAAAATGGAAGGCATTATGCTGAAATGAGTGGCAACAGCCACATCAGATGAAACTCTGCTCACTTTAATCGGATTTTGCCAACTGCAGCTTACTTTGCTTAGAAAATGAAGTCTGGCTTCTGAGATCAATCACTAGCGAATGACTGGTGCAAACAGAAAATGCTAACCTCTGCTTCTGTAAGCCACTTTAAAGTTCACCATGGTGTATATCATTAAAGCAAAAGTTGTTGGGATTTTTTTTCCCTCCCTTAAAAAAGTAAACAAAAACTTAAACTGTCATGATGGGAAAGAAAATACTATAAAGTGTACATGGGCATATAGCGATTCTAGCCAGGGAGCAGAAAGAAAAAAGATGCTGTTGCTCTTTGAAGTTGCTGTTTGTGTTTGTACCGATAGCTTGCAGATAACTTGTGTGTTGTTTAAATGCAGCAGAAATTCTACACACCATCCTTTGGTTATCAGCCTTGCTTACTAGGCAATTACCACAGAAATTTTAGTTCACTTTTGCACCACATCTCTGGGCTGGAGATGTAGCACACAGCCTCAATAGTCATACAGAAAACAGGACTGACCCAGTTGCTGTTGAACAAGCAATCTGCTGGTTGCTGAGCTGTGAACTGACATGACCTCTTCGGTATCCGTGCTTTATACATTCCCTGTGGAGATGGCCCTATTTCATTTATCCCACATACTTGTGCTCCCTGCTGAGGCTGTAGATACTTTGCGGTGCTCCCCACTGCCTGCCCAGCATGGGTGCTCTGGCTTCTTTGTTGAACTCTGATCCTGCGTCTGCTTAACTCCCTCTTAGGCAACCAAAGGGAAGTGTAAGTAGAGCTCAGGGTGCCTTGCTAGAATCATGGCCAAGGCGCTGCCCTGAAAATCAAAGCCACGCAAGGCTTGCTATTTTCCATTTGAGGAGCCCTGAAACAATCATTTCACCAGTGAGCCCAATAGCTCTTTAGGAATTACATCTGTCCCTCCCTCTGTCAACGCGTGCTACATTATTGAACCCCGGGATTGTGGTTTGAGCTGTATCTGCTGCAGATGAAAGGGTTGTGCCATTGTCAGATGTGGTGTGTCAGAGCATCCTTCACCCTGTTGGGCGTCATGTCCCTGTGTGCTGCAAATCACTATTGTCTTTATCTACCTCTTGGTGCCACTCCTGGTTTTTTTTTTGGCTATGGAAATAGCTTCTTTTTTTGGCTATGGAAATAGCTTCTTCTTAGCTAAAGAAAAACACAGTGAATCGAGAAGGGGTGGCATTAGAAATAAATGCATGAAGCAGCAAGTTGAGAAAAATGGAGTTCTGGTTTGGATGTTATTTAAAGTGCATTTGCACAGCTCTCAGTAATTTTCTCATGGTTTGAAATTGCCTCATAAAAAACTGTGATGAACCACTGACTACACATTACTTTCTTCTTCTCTTCCTTGATTGCTTCACAACTGCAAAAAATAAATCAAACAAGTCCCCCACACATAGCAGGCTTCATTTATGGGTGCCACCTAGACCACCATGGCATCACTTCTAGAACATGGAGGAGGTTGGTGGCACCTCATTTTTAGCTGCAAACTTCCCAGGAAACCCTAAATATCAAACTTCATTGTGGCTTGGGAGGTTCCTTGCAATGGGAGTGAACATCTGACGGGTCACAACCCCTGCAGCATGGTCAATATAATGTTATTCCAGTCATGGAATCACATCCTGAGTTGGAAGGGACCTACAAGGATCATGGAGTCCAAATCCTGGCTCCACCCAATAACCAGACCCTATGTCTGAGAGCAGTGTTCAAATGCTTCTTGAACTCCATCAGGCTCAGTGCTGTGACCACTGCCCTTGGGAGCCTGTCCTAGTGCCCGACCACCCCCTGGGTGAGGAAGCTCATTTGGCTGGCCTTGCTGGACTCAGGCTGATGTGCCAGCACAGCGGGTTGGGGAGCAAGGCAGTGAGAGCAGGGGAAGGGGAGCCACTGTGAAGGTCTGTGGCTGCTGAACCTCCTGGCTCTGAACGGGATCTGGTTTTGTTATGGGCAGCCTCGGGGCAGTGCCTCCACTCTCCACAGTCAGTGCAAGGCAGAAGCTCTCAAAGGTGTCGGGCTGCCAGGCCCTTAGAAACACAGACGTGATAGCGGAGGGTCCCTCCCTCCCTACACTTTTTTAATAGCTGACGGATATTAAGCCAAACCTTCTTTTTTCTGGGGGGGGAGGGGAGAAGGGGGGATAACTCAAAATAAGAAGTGCTTAATTATCCACAAGACAAGCACCATCTGCAGACCCAGAGCATGAAGGCCTGCTTGATGCCCACCAGCATTCAAAGTGGAGACATTAGTACAAGCAGTGAAGCCTAAACTTAACCCCCTCCGCCAAGCTGCCAGCCTCATGCCTGGCCAAGACAGCACCCAGAGGGGCAAGGGTGCTGAGTACCCATAGGTGCTGAGCATCCATCCATGCTTCGGACCCACATGCTCCCCCGTGCACACAGACATGTAATAATGGTGAGACAAAAAGACAATACAGAGCTTTTAATTTCACTCTACATACTTTGCTCCCACTAAAAAATCCTTATCAAAGAAAGGCAGATGCCACTGCTGCCAGGGGCATTGACTCAGTGGTCTCTGATCTGCATTTATTCCACAAATCTGCCTGAAAAAAACAGAGACCCCCAGTGCCGAAATAGCAGTTCTCTGTGGTGAACCGCCTCCCCCCCCCCCCCCCCCGCTGAAATTTAACAGCAGAGCTAGCTGGGTAAACATTTCTGTCCCTGATTCAGTGCTGTAGAACTGTAAATACAAATAAATCCCTGTACAAATGCCACTGAGTCTCTGTGTACCCTTGAGATGAACTATTACCAAGTAACATAAATGTTTATTTCTCTGTTGGAGCACAAGCCCTTCCTTCCAGGCTATGTGTTGGGCAGGGGCGACTTTGCAGGGTCTGTAACTGAGGTCCTCCACTGCTCTCCTCTTGGACCTCTGGAGAAAGCTGCAGGATGGAATTAGTATTGGTGATTATCATCACCTGTGCAATCTGCCCTTTGCAAGACTTCGGTCTGGAGGGATCTGACTTTGGGGGTCCTACCATTAAACCAGGGAGAGCTACCAACACCGGAGATCCAAGTGTCCACCATCAGAATAGGCTGGCTGCAGACCTGCCCAAATGGAGAATTTGCTGTCCACAAACCATCATCATTACACTGCCCTACAAGATAAATTCACTTGCTTAAGCACTTTCCTTAGGGTTTGAGGTGGCATCCACAGAGTAGTGTGGTCAGCAGGAACAAGGACCAAGCCAAGCAACTGTACTGAGGAAATAAGATTTAATTCATCTGGCTTAATTCCTTGAGCCCCAGGCTCTATACTTCCAAAATAAGGCAGTTGCAGATAAAGTTTTTGATGGGCAATGAGCAGCACATGAAGACTACATTAGGTTGAAATCTTTCTGTTTAATAGTAGCTCGGACTTTACATCTGTCCCCACAGCACTCTGCCTATTTGAACTGATTGATGTGCAGCAGTTTTGCAGCCCTTTCCTCTTGGGTTTCTTTGCTGCTCTGTGAAAGCACAGTGAGAGGCTGGTGGTAGGGGCGATGGCAGAGCCTGTGGCACTGGTAATGGCTGAGCCTCCAAGGACTCAGACTCTCAGGTCTTGTGCCTATCTTATTTAAAATAAAGTAAAATAAAGTAAAATAAAATAAAATAAAATAAAATAAAATAAAATAAAATAAAATA
>CM021697.1:70257836-70536184 GCA_011074415.1 Stictonetta naevosa
TAAAATAAAATAAAATAAAATAAAATAAAATAAAATAAAATAAAATAAAATAAAAATATTCCTTTCAACTGAGTATGCCTGGAGAAAGAAAAGACTAAGAAATAGGCATGCTCCAAGACTGCTTTTCCTCCGTCCCTCCCCTAAACCTCCCTCTAGAGACAACATCTCAGGCCTTTCCAGCGGCCTGGTGGGGCCTGGCTGGCTGCAGTGCTCACAGACATTGTGCTGTGGAGAGGCCCAGCCATCAGGCACCGATCAGCATTGGAGCGGCCTTCTGAAGTCACTCTGAATTAAACTAATGATAGTCAGCTTTGATAGCTTGCTCCTAATAGTACAGCCAGAGAAAAAAACAGCCACAAAGGGAATTCCATTTTTTTTTTAATAACTAATTTTTTAATAATCAATTTGACTCTCTTTACTATATGATTTCTGGGTATTTCAGTCATCTTTTTAACTTCTCTCTGTACAGCATAAAGGAGAAAATCTTTAGCAAATAAAAATGCTTATCAAAGTCTTGGTCGAGGGAGGACATGGGAATGAAATGTACCAATGTGCTGATACCAGCTTATCAGCCAGAATTGCTCGCAACATACAAGGAAAGGATTAAATGGGATTAGGCACAGACAAAAAGCCTGGTTTAAAGACTAAGGCTTGCCTCATGAGGATGCTGGTGATGACTTTGGTGAAAGCCATCAGTAGGGTGTTCAGGGGAGCACATCTGGCACAGCTCAGGCGGAGACTGCCAGCCAGCTGCAGTGGCAAGGCAACATTTCCCTCTCTCAGCATTTGGTGGGTATTCACCAGATGGTGCCTGTCCAGAGCAGCTTCCTGTGCTGTTACCCTGTTCTTTCACTGGGGCCTGCTTCCCCTCCAACAGGCCAATGGATAAGTTCACTGCTGTGAAGGTCCAGCAGAAGTGCCTCTGAAAAATCCTCCCCCCAGCAGCTGACCATTTACTCACAGAATCCAAATCAGCAGTTGATTTGCACTGGGTGACGCTCGAGTGCACAGAAGCAAGAGGAAAGCACCCAGCATGCAAGTGCTGGTGTCTGACAGTGTGTGGGACACATTCTGGGACATACTCTTGGTGGCTCCTCTCCTGTTCTTCAGCTTTGGGACCCCCTGCTGGCCAGATCAAAGGAGGAGTGATACAAGATAGGCTTACGAAGCTCTTGACACACTGAGTATGTAAGCCCACTCATACTTGACATGCAGTAAGTCCTTATATTTGCCAACAGCAGACTGTAGCAGAGCAGCTTTGGCTGTCTGCTGTGACGGACATACACATACACTGGTATGCACACTCAGTCTAAGGATTGCATTTAAACATGAAACGAACAAAGGATTTAATGCATTATGGTTGAACTAACTCTGTATAGAGCACGTTCAGTCCAAAACCTCCCCAATCCAAAATGTGACGAGCATGAAGCACAGAGTGTGTGGTAACCATTGGCTCCAGATGCTTCCCTCTCCATTGCTGCACCAGCTTCTGCAGCACATCTGGGTTTCCTAAGGGAAAACTGCTTCGTTTCTGCAGCAGCCCTGAACCATTTGTCCTCCCTGCTGCTGCTTCCACAGCCAGGCCCCCAGTGATGGCCATGGATTCCAGACATGCCGTGACTATACAAAACACTGCTGTCATGCTGGGAGCAGAGGCCTATTAACTTTCAAGCGGTAATTATACCGAGACGTTGTGATACTGGCACATGCACAGAATGGGGTGTTTATTTCCTTCCTGGCAGGAGCATGCCGGATGTCAGGGCTGGTGAGCGAGCGCTATAAAGCCTCTCATTATTTTTGTCCTCTCATTTATAATACTTGGTAAAATCTCTTTTGGTGCAGAAGACAGTGATACTATCTTTCTGAATTGTAATGTTATTTTGTAATGGAATGGGTTGGAATGGAATGGAATGGGTTTGTTTTGGCCTTGTGCTATGGCTACTTACCCCTCAGAGCAGCCTTCTGCTGCAGCACCGCTTGAGAGTTCAGCCACAAGCCAGAGTAGGAAAAAAAAAAAAAAAAAAAAAAAGATTTATTCAGACTTTAAATTGGAAAAGACCTTCAAATCACCAAATCCAACCATTATCCTGTCTTACCGAGTCCCGTCATTAAACCATGTCCCTCAGTACCACATCCATACATCTCTGGAATACCTCCAGCGATGGAGAGTCCAACACTTCCCTCGGCAGCCCATTCCAGTGCTGGACCACCTTCTCCATGGAGAAATTCTTCCTAATGTCCAATCTAAAACTTCCCTGGCACAACTTCAGAACATTTCGTCATGTCCTATCACTTGGCATCTGAAAAGAAACCAACACCCTCTTTGCTGCAGCCTCCTTTCAGGTGGCTCTACAGTGAGGGGTCTCCCTTTAACCTCGTTTTCTCCAGACTAAAAACCCTGTTCCCTCAGCTGTCCCTCATACGACTTGTTTTCTAGCCCCTTTACCAGCTTAATTGCTCTTCTCTGTACAGACGAGCAACTCAATATCCTTCTTGTAGTGAGGACCCCAAAACTGAACACAGTGTTTGAGGTGCTTCAGAATAGCAGAGGCCCACGAATCCTTCTGCAGAGGTGGTTTGTAATATTCCAATATCTGGCTTGTGTATTTGTTTTGCAGCAGCATCAACTATTCCATACAGAAGAAACCACGTGAAAGCATCTGGGGCTACTGGCTGCTGCTGTTTGGTAGCCCAGCTAGCTGCGGAAGCTCTAGAGGCATACTGGGACAGATGGGGAGGAGAAAGATAAATCTTCGCTCTTTTCACCCTTCATCACAAGATGTGTTGAGTTATTAAATATAAAAGCTCAATCTAGTTATCAAAATATAACCATCTATCTGCTTCAGAGATGAAAGAAATTTAATTTGGGCAATTTCACTCACTCAGTTTGAAACTTCCCTGCAGAACCAAACCTCTCATCAGTTTATCCTGCTGCAGAACAGCCACAAGAGCTGCCAACCATTCCTATCCCCAGAAAAACACAGCAGGGGCTATGCATGGCAGGCTGAAAACTGCTTTCCCCAACTTACGCAGACTGCTGCCAAACTGAAAATGGACACAAAAGGGAATAGGCAGAAGGATGCAGCTTTGATGGGATAGGAAATATGTTACGAAAAACAAGACAATGCTGGCAGGTGAAACAGAGAAAAATGTGTTTCTTTGGAAGTTTTCAAACAGAAAAGCTATTCACCTTATTTCTACAGCTTTGGCTGAAGAAATGGTTGGGCAAAGTGACAGAAATCCACCCACTGGAAGACTCTTACATGACTGCTGCAGAAATTCAGCTCAGACACTAAAGATGATGCAGTTTGGCCTTTTACAGTCGCTTGTTATTGTCCCATTAATTAAGGGGATAACTTTCATGGCAGAAAAGTAAGAGGCTGTAAACTGCATTTGTGGTGATTAAATGGTGAAGTGTAAAAATCATCTGAGAGCACATTTCAGTATTAGGGAGCACGGTCCATGTAATAGAGAGAGAAAAAAAAAAAAAAAAAAAAAGGATAGACATCCTGATTCACTATTAAGCTTGAGAAGGCTGGCATTCATGTCTGGGCTAACAGTAGCTTAGAGGCTTGAAGCAGACAAAAACAGACCAGTTGGCACATGGGGATGTGTTCCTGAGAAAAATGTTTTGCCACCTGAGTGTCTGGATCAGGCAGCAGACCCAGGTGCTACAAACCACCAGCACAAACCCGCACCCTGTGACCAACAAGCTCATGCTCTGGGGACTGCAGGCAGATCACCAGCCATTAAAGCTGTTTCCATAAGATTATTACACAACGGAGAAATCAGGGCCACAGAAAAAGCTGGCAATAATGCTCACTCAGCTATGTGTGCTGTCTCCCCCAGCTCCAGCAGGATTCCCTCCTTGCCTCTGAACAATAATTGCAATGCTACATTGTAGTGGGTTTACGTGGCAAGGTTTTGGTAGCAGGGGGCCATAGGGGTGGCTTCTGTGAGAAGAATCCAGAAGCTGCCCATGTTAGGTAAGGGCCCCATTGCTGACCTGAGCTGAGTCAATAAGTGATGTTGTTTGTGCCTCTGTGAGAGTATAGTTAAGAGAAAACAAAACAAAAAAACGCTGCACCACACAGCCGCTGGGAGAGTGAGAGGAGTGAGGAACAGCCTTGCAGGCACCAAGGTCAGTGAAGAAGGAGGGGGAGAGGTGCTCCAGGTGCCGGAGCAGAAGTCCCCTGCGGCCTGTGGTAAGGACCATGGTGAAGCAGCCTGTCTCCCTGCAGCCCATGAAATACCACAGTGGAACAGGGTTCCACACTGCAGCCCATCAAGGAGACCACGGTGGAGCAGGTGGACCTGCACCGATGGAGGCTGCGGCCTGTGGAAGACCCCTGCTGGAGCAGATTCCGGGCCGGAGCTGCAGCCCGTGGAGAGGAGACCACGCAGCAGCAGGTGACCTGGCAGGAGCTGCTGCCCATGGGGGATCCAGGTTGGAGCAGTTTGCTCCTGAGGGATGGACCCCGTGGTATGGACCCATATCTGGAACAGTTCTTGAAGAGCTGCTGCCTGTGGGATGCCCAGGCTGGATCAATTCAGCAAGGACTGCATCCTGTGGGAGGGACCCCACAGCACAGGGGATGAGAGTGACCGAGAAGGAGTGGCGGAGAAGCGCTATAGACTGACCATAACCCCCATTCCCCCGTTCCCCTGCGCTGCTCGGGGGGAGGAGGTGGAAAAGGGTGGTTGAGGGGGGGGTGCTTTTGGTTTCTTTCCTTTGTTTCTCACTTCTCTAGCTTGTTAGTAATAGGTAATACATCTTACTATCTCCCTATGCTGAGTCTGTTTTGCCCATCACAATAATTACTGTGTGATCTCCCTGTCCTTATCTCAACCCTTGAGCCCTTTTCATCGTATTTTCTCCCCGCTCCTCTTTGAGGAGGGGGAGTGAGAGAGCGGTTGTTGTGGAGCTTGGCCGCCCACCTGAGTAAAACCACCACATGTGTGCAGAGAGGTGATGCCATCCCCAAAGAGATGGTGATGGAAAGCAGCAATGCACCAAAACCAAGCCTCTGAAGAAAATTTTCTTTTTTGTTGAGTTGCTTTTATTTTTGTGGAGTTGGCAATTTACAGCTGAAATATTTTTCCCAAACAGTTAATTATTTTTATAGCAGAACTTCTGCCAACTGTTCTGGAGAGGAATAGCCAGGGTAGCAGGGCCATGGTCTTTCTGCAAACAAGTACCATTGCTTTCAAACACTGAAGACAATAGACCCTAGTTAGAAAGAGGCAAGAGAACTTGCGTGCTACTTCCATTTTGTGTTTGTGTATCTCTGTCTTCAAGAGGCAAACTAAGACTCTTTACTCTTTTGCTGAATGACAACTGGGGGTAATGCTTCTATGCCTCTTAGGTGCCAAAAGGACCAAAACATTTTTTTTTTTTTCTCTGGTTGTATCTGGAAGTTTTGTTCTTAGTCTCTAGGCCAGCTCACTGTCCAAACCAGTAGCTGAAGCCCAAAGAAATCTCACTTGATAGTGAAGCACTTTCTTGAGCTTTCCAGTTTGCAAGCAGGAAGAAAGCATTCGTAGCACCCCACCCCTTTTGGTTCCTCCACTGCTCTTAGGTAATGCTGAAGGACATTGGAATTGTTTGGTAGCAATACACTGAAATGTCTTTCCAGCCTGTGCATGGATAAAGACAGAGATCAAATGCTCAGATGGCGACAACAAGCATTACTCCATCGGGAAAGGCAGAATGCCAACTTACACATGCCAGCCACACATATTGAGCACACACGTTACACCTCTCCCTGTCACACCTTTGGCTTCAGCAGAGATGTGCCTACTTAAACCACTGTGTGTTGGCTTCTGACTTCTCTGTAGGTAAAAATAGTCTAGAAACGAGAAAAGTAGGGACAGGAATGTGAGAGGCCAGTAGAGCTTCAACTGAACATGACCTTCTGATTTAAGAAATTACAGGTGCTGGTGGTAACTATGACTTCATCCCCCAGCACCCTTGTTGCCACTTAAAATGTGGAAGTGTTGGCAAACCCCCATTTTCCAGGGTGCATGGACACCTACTAGACAAACTACTCAGTCAATGAAGGGGTATGACTACACCTTCAATATCCTGGTAAGTTCATTTTACTCCCTTGCTTAAGCACACATTTAACATGTGAATAAAACAGCTGGGGCTTTTCTATTATTAGTATAGTGATGACTGAATGAGCATATTAAAGTTTGCAAGGCTCTGAGAGATTCTGTGATGCTCAAGGAATGCAGCATGCACATGCAGATCGTCTGCTCACATGTAAGTGATATTCGTGCATGGAAGTTTTTTGTAAGAACTGTAAAGACTCCCCTCTGGTTAATGACATATTGTTCAATCCTCCTACAATTCTTCATAGATTCAGGGTAGAAAAGTACTCCCTTCCCCCTTCAGTGCTTGTTGCTAGAAGCATCCTGATAATCAGACTAATCTTGGGACCAATTTTCAACTCCTAACAGCTCAATAAACTAAAATGCTTAGGCATTTTATTCTCTGTATATTGTCAGCTAGGTAACACTTGATTTCTCATTCCATTACTGCATTATATTGTTTTAAACTGAAATCCAGCATGTGTGTTTCCAACAGATTATCTCCATAAGCAATTTCTTTTTGCTATTGAAATGATCTGAAAATTGTTCTTTGATATGAGAGTAGAGTTCACAAGGCCACACTGTACAAAAGCTCGAATCATGCAATTATCATTTGTAAAGAGAAACTGTTATCAAAGTAACTGCAGGGGACACCTCCAGGACTCTTCTTAAAGTCAGGAAATTTGAAACATATATTTCTCTAACATGAATTTCACTCCAAACCCTTCTGAATAATTCATGAGAGCTGTTTAATGTCATAGTTAAATCTGGCACTCAGGACAGAGATCGGGGGCTTCTGCAGCAGATGTAGGATTTTGCCAGTTCCTTTGGGGTCGGGGGGGGGGGTGGGGGGCAGGGGGCGGTTACAGCTGGGATCTCATCAGGAGGGTTTGGCTACTGAGGTGCCTTTGGTTTGGGGAAGTTGCTTACCTGTGATGAACAAGTTGGCAGGGAAAGACTGGGGTGGAAATCACTGCCACACTTGGTGCTTCTTGCTGCTGCCGACTGGGGAGGCAGGATGGTGATGGGGAGCAGGAGCGCACCATCCTCCTGCCCCCTTCTGCCCCCACCAGCACTACCGGCAACCAGAACCAGAGCCTCTATTTTTCTTAAATGGCAACAAATTATCCACACCAAGGGATAACAGATGTTATCTGCTCTTTAAAGAAAGAAGCCACCTTGAAAAAAGAAAACACCACTTTGCTCTTCATTCAGTAAATGAAAGTTATAAATTGCTGGGAAATGGTAGCTTACAAAGTACTCAAAGAAAGACCTACAGTTTGGCATGTGACCAATACCAAGAAGTGACTGCTTCTAACTAGCACCTGGTGTGTCTACAGCCAGGCAAATTAGCTGAGGAGATGCTCATTTTTTACAGTCCCTGCTCTTTCCCAACCTAGGATGAGTTGGAGAACTATGTGAGGTAGACCCATCTCCTCCCACCAAGCAAAGCTGGCTTCCACGAACTAGGGATTTCACCCCACTACGATCTGGTACATTAAAACCATCCAGTAATCACATTCCCATTATGCAGTGTAGCCTGAAGACTACTACATTTAAAATGCCATTTAATACTGCTAGATTTTTGGAAGAGCACAAAGGAAATGGAAAACAACCATTTTATAGTGCTTATCAGCATTTAATCTCAAAGCACTTTTCTAATGCCAAGTGCAACCTCATTTTACAGACAGCAAAACTAAATGTTATGCATATGTATTTTTACCAAGGTCAGAGTGGAAAAATACTCAGGTTTTGTTGATTCCCAGCCTCAGCCACTGGCTCGAAGCCAAATTCCTCCTCTGTTAAGAACACGCTGCTGATTCACAGAACCATGCTCTGCCAAATTACTGAACAGCATTGAGCAGAACTGTGTGTTTTCCATAACACAAGCTATGATGCTGTCACTGATAACTCAGACAAAACCGAGATTAACTGCAATACAAAACCTAGACAGTTGTGTCCTTTGCAACCTCCTTTTGCTGAAATGCAACAATCATGAATACATATTAATTATTCTCTTTGTACTACGCAGTATTTTATACTTGAATAGGAGTTATATGTGGTTTTTACTCATAAATATTCAAAAGCCAAAAATTTGTCCTTAAGACATTTGACGAACTACCGAAAACACACAACTATGATGTGGAAAGTTGGTCCTAACATATCTTGCTCTAAAGCCTCTGTATTTTTCAAATTTTAATCACTGCCTAGTGCTATAGATGACACCTACTGGGCAAATGAAGGCCTGGCACTTCCAGCATGACACAGCCCTCAAAATGCTTGGTTATTTCCCTAAATTGCTGAACAGAACAAATCATCTTTACCCACTGCAATAAGATTTTGTTCTACCCATTACATAGGGAGACAATTCATAACTGCTGAGAGGAAGGCGAGAAGTACAAACCATCAGCTAGAACCTTCAGGATAAAAAGTGGCTTTTGTTTGCAGAGGAGGAGATGTCTAAATTGTCCTCCAGAGACAAGTAGTTGTATTGAAGTCCCTCTGTTTCTGTAGTTCTGTGGAAGCAGGAAGATGTGAACATTAGGGCAAATACTGCTTACCTTTTTTTTTTTTTAACCATCGGTTAATTTTCTTTTGCTTTGCAAGCAAAATTTCATTACACCAATAATTTCATTACACCAACTCACACTAATCAGTGTCAAACAATGACAGAGTAGTGGTTTCGAGTTGATCAAATACAAGCAATATCAATGGCATAGTTAGAAGGGAAACACTGAAAAATCTCCCTTTATGTTGGCTAATTATTCACATTGAGTCTAATAACAGACTTAAAATGTATAATGATGACATTAGGTATATTATCCAACTTGTTGCTGTTATTGCTTTTTAGAGAAATCAATTTGAAGAAAAAATTTCCATCAACCTAAACTCCAAAGGCATGCAGCCCAAACATAAGGAGTACTTTTCTCAAACATATTCTATATTATCTATTATGCACTTACTCATGTTCCACTGGTAAAGGTTACAAGTACCAGGAGTAAAAATGTAAGATTTTTGTTCTTCATTTAAACTTATAATAAAAAGGACCTTCCACACATTTTGCATGTGTAGGTACAGTGATTAACTGCATGTTAGAAATCTGCAAGCATAACTAGCTAGCTGTCTGCACAGCTCATATTATCCAGGAAATAATTCATTCTCCATGTTAGCAGCAAGCCTGATGTGCCACAACTGCACATACCTTTCTGTGTAAAACAAGACACTTAAAAATAGGGAAAAATAGGTCTAGACATTTGAATATCTTAAAAATTGATTCCGTCTTTATTAACTTAGAGAAATTTCTAACAAACTCGTATTCACATAATAGTAATAACAACAAAAAAGCTATACAGTTAGCTGTGGTCCAGAACTTAGCTCTGCATGGCCCCAGAAAATAATGTCATATAGTAAGGTCTTCAGATCCCTAAACAAATGGCAGAGTGTCACCTACTGTCCTACTGTCATGATTTTTTTTTTAACATATCAGTTTTTTGTCAACTGCTCAAGTTTAATAAGGGGATTCACTTTGGCCTGTAGGTCCTTGAATGTTCATGTTCTCCCATTTGAGAGAAACACATGGGGCAGTGCGCTTCTCTCAATGTCTTTGGTACTTGGAAAGTTATAGAAACTTTATTCTATATTGAAAGTATTTTTTTTTACAGGAGAGGGAACTGAATATAAAGGTCCTGCCAGTTGAGGCATGGAGACATTTTCCTTAGGCAGCCTAACCTCATTTCCCTTTCTGGGAGCATTAGGGTAAGATCTCACCAGGCACTGTTCGGGAGTTGAATATATTAATGTAGAAATCTATCAGTAGTTCAGTGAAGAGATTCAGAGGTACCAGAGCACTCAGCGAGGCTGTTCCTTTAGACGGCCAGATCAAATTCAAGCCAAAGACACAGGCCAGGCTGGATGCTGTCATTCTGTTATATATGCTCTCCCGTGAAACCTGAAAAAGATATAAACATAAATAGGTTTATGCAGATGCATGCCCTGTAACTGGGAGATGAAACTGCCCCATACTGAGGATAAGCCAATGACGGACATAGACCTTGACCACAGGTATATCAGCAGCTTCTTAATAGCCTCAGGACTGACCATGTAGGTGAGAGTCAGGGGACTACTGGGGTCTGTGTCCCACAAGAACAGATTTAAGTGACTCAAGCAAAAAGACTGAACTGTTTCCTTATGCTAGGAAAAATAATTGTGTTGAGTCTTCTATATGGAATCTGTTGTTATCTCTGCTGGAAGGCAGAGAAGGACAGCAGAAACAGCTATTCGATCTGCTTGTGCTACATCCTTTACAGAATAAACCTCAAAAGTTCTGAAGTTGTTTGCAAGGGTTCAAAAAATTTTTTTTCTTCCACTGAAGCATGACTTCACTTCCAAGTACCTCCACATTCATCCGATTCCTCTAAAGCTATTGAGGGGAAAATGGGCTGTAGGTGAGACATACAGCACTGAAATCTGTTCTGTACCTGGATGATGTGTCCTACATGTGTACCCCAAACTGGGTAGCAGAAATAATTTTTCTTCCCTATATGATGTTGGCAAGGAATTTGTGTATATTCTGCCCTCCTGTATTGCATGTCTGGTATCCAAAGCCCAATAAGGTCTGGGTGTCCTATCTGACAGTTTCCCTGCTATTGTAAAGAGCCAGCAAGTTGAAAGTTCATTCTTTCTGACATAGGTAATTCAGCCAGTTCTTCCCAGGCTAATGGCTGCAGTTGTTGATGAGCAGTAATCTGTTGTTGGAAGACCATACAGTCACATACTGTGATGTGCAGGCTGCTTTGAAGTTGTCACCTTGGAGTAGAATGGGGAAGAATTGGCTAAATAATCCTGTGTGCTAGAGTTTCAAGTAAAAGAGAAAAACAAAAATTCTGCTTCTCAGTGCCTCTCAATTTCTGCCTTTGCCATAGGGCCTCCTGAAAAGGCAGCTCAGTAGTATTGTGGAAAGTCTGATGGCAGTAAAGGAAAAATCTAAGAAACACTATAATCATTTGAGCACTTCTTAGTATATGCATAAAGTCCAGTTGCCCTCTAACCAATAATGAAGGTTTTGTTCCTGTCTGCCTCCATGCATGGTCCCACTCTCCTCTACCTAGAGAGAAGCCTTCTTGCTCAGTCATCAGGGGATAAAGTCCTTCAGATACACGTGCAGGATGAGTGTTTTCCTTGGGAGACATGAAGAAGCACACGTGCCAAAAGCTTAGCATTTTCTTCCTAGCCATATTAACTTTTTCCAAAAAGAGGTACAATTTTTCCTTCCAATCTTTCCTTTACCCACCTAGGCCATTAGAGATACTATGATGTTGCCAATATTAAAGGGTCCATTTTTTTTTAAGGTCATGAAGCAGGGCTGGATAAAGGAAGGGCTGTTAAGAATATACTGGTGCCATAACTACCTTTTCAAAGGATCGAGTTCACAATGCAAGACGAAACAATCATCAGATTAAACAACCATGCCTGCCTCATGACCTTATGCAAAACCCACATCATCCTGTCTAGAGTGTGAACCACGTATAGCAATGTAGCAAGCTACCACCAAAGTAACTGATGAGGGAAAACTATTAGGACAATGACAATTAGCCTGCTAACAATGTAGCACAGACCTAGGTATAAACCTGATGGTAGATGGACAGTGAAGCTTGCCTTTGGATTCAGGTAAATGCAGCAAGGCTAGGGACTGGTGTTCTGGTTCTCAGGTTAAGAGACCCACACTAGCTACTTCCAGGCTGAGTAATGTGCTGAGTGAGAACAAATCATTTTTTGGTGTTTCTTTCACTTGGAAGTCTCTAAAATAATGTGAGAGCTCTGCTGCAGCCTATCACATCGGTGTTTTTTTACAGCATGAAATGAAAATCATATGCTGCATACCCTAAGGAGGGTACTTTAAGCATATATGTGGCAGATACATTGCGATGGCACAAAAGCACATGGTATACTACTCGAGGGCAGTGGAGGGTGGAAGGAGCCTAACCTGTTGCAGGTGCCTCTCCCATGGTTTTTGAGGGTACTCCTGACATACTCTCACCTGCAAGGTGTACAGGTGCTGTCTCTGAACGCTTGTTGAAACACATCCACATCAAACTAGCCATCTCCTCATATGCCAATGCTTCAGCCCAAAGCAACAACACTGCAACTTGCTGGTAGAGCTGTATTGTAATTATTTTTTTTTTTTTACTTTCAGGTCTACTGTCTCAAAGCACATTTCTAACTCTGAGATGAATTCCACCTCTTCTTTCCTGTTACCACTTCATGAACATTTCAAGGAGGCAGTCAATGTTGAAACAATGAACAAAAATACCCACGACACAGCCTCTCTCCTGAGAGAGAAAATTCTTAACATAAAATGAACCAGTGATTATGTCTGAGGCAGAGCTACACTAAGCCTTGCCTGTGAGTCATCAATTAGGCAGACGCTCAGGAATTCAAGAGAGCACTCATTCCACCTTGTTCTCATTCCACAATGTGCAGCAATGCCTTCCTCAGCAGATCCCAGAAAAAAGTGTGCAGCTGAATCCTACTCTTTCTCCACAATAATCTTTGCTGGCTCATCAAAAGCTTCAAGCAAGGAAGTCCTTTCATACCAGTGGTAACAGCTTTATCCCTCCCTGAGATTTGGCTTCTTACAAGAAGAATACAAGAATTTGGTCATACAAATGGCACCTTTAGCATTTGGACTAACCCCCCTAGACTCTTTCTTTGATTCCGTCATGAAGTTTCTAACCATTACCTGTTTCAAGTGAGAATACACTTGCTCTGCCAATTTGACAAGCTAATAAAAGACAATTCTCCAAAGACCTAGATTTTATCTTTGAAGGAATCATCTGAACTCACAAAAAAGTTTAACAAGAAAGAACTAGACAACTCCATCTTGTTGGGTTTTTCCTTCTCTGACTGGAACACGTATAAAAAATCATTATGTAATGACAACTTATATTGAAAGAAAGGCCTCTAGAAATCTTTTTCTTTACCTTTAAATAAAACTTGCAAATTACTAAACTCATCATTGGAAGTAAACACTGAAGATTTAGCACCACATCAACAAATACAAAATATACATCTTTACCACTCCAGATTACATATCTGGTTTTCCCCAGCAAAGCTGTAACAATTTTTGGACTCCACAAACGTGCATCCCAGCACCCTGATGGATACTGCAGGAGTGACACAAGTCTGCCACTATTCTGCATAATGAACTTCAATAGTGTAACGATAGAAGGTAGAAAAAAATGATTACCATCACATTTTACAAATATAAGGACATCACCATCTCTTTGACTTCGTACTCACAATGCTTAAGGGTAGTTGACAAGACACTTCCAGATGAAAATTACTAAATATTAAAACACTCCCACAAACTGACTGGAAATGCAAGTTTCTATACCCTACTCTCTGCTAACCGTGCAGAGATGCCAACTGCTTGTATCTGCTCCACAAGGCTTAGTCATCTAATCCTTCCCAACGCGCCCCATAGCCCCAGCCACCTCCAAGCTTTCCTGGTGCTAATTACACTTTTAAATTGGACAAGTGATTGAAATAAAACATCAATTCAGAGCAATTCAGAGTTCTGAATTATTTTTTTTGCCAGCTCTTACTTTGCTTTAGGTTTGTTTCTTCGGTTTCAGATCTGAAGCATAGCTCATGTGACACAAAATCTTATCTATTTTTTCCAGTTGGTCCAGGTAGACATTTTGAATTTGGCAGGTTTTTGCAGTAGCTCCTTCAGGCAAGTCAGCCACCCTTTCCCTGCATCAGCAATGATAAAGGGACTGAAAGATGCAGCAGAGTGGGAAAGCGTGTAGGTATAGAGACAGGGGCTGTATGTGCTGTTTTGCCACTTGTTCCTGGTTGTCTGATTTTGCCTACAGACCTCAGTTCTCTGCGAATCCAAGGGGGACCTCCAGATTCCTCGCTAGCGGCCACCTGCACTGCAAAGTAGAGACGGACAGTGTGGAACTTTAGCTGGGCTCCTTAGTGACAAAATCCCTGCTAGACTAAGGTTAAGGAATTTGGACCTATTTTTGAAATACAAGTCTTTTACTTCTGTAGGAGTTGTAATGTCTTGCTGTAACACTCTTGGACTAGAAGGAGCTGTTTCATTAAGTAAGGGGGTTGAGACTGCAGAGAAAATTGAGATTTTTTTCTTCTTCCACAAGCCTGTATCAGCCTGTACTTAAGAGTATTCAAAACCTGTATCTAGTGATTACAATGCATCCCACTTCATGAAATTAGCACAAGTGCCTCTTGCACTACTCAAGGCTGAGCTCAGGGAAGAATTAAATTGCCTCTTATATGTAAGAAGGTTGATGCTTGCAGGTAAGAACTAGGATTATTGGTAGAGAGGTCTAAATCTGCATTGTGTCAGTTTGCGCAGCACACCAATCTGCAATGAATAGAAATCTCTAGCTCCCAGATCGTTTCACATTCCCTTGACCTTTCCACATGCAAATATTCCCCAGGACATTAAGGACAAAAAGCTATAGATCAGCAAAAATTGCAGAGCTGAGCACTAGTATCAACTTGACACTGTGCTTTACATAACAAGGCACACTCAAAAATAATGCTATGTTCTGTTGCCCAATTACAGAAAACACTACATAGAACTTTTGCACACCTCATTAACACCTCAAGTGCTCAGCTCTTAAGTGCTTTGAGATGGTGCATCTGTTACTGGAACAAAGTCACTTACATGATTTGTAATGCTGAGGAGAGACATCAGTTGCTAAAAGAATAGCTAATAACATGAGGAGTTCCTTAATAGCATTGGAGTTCAGCTAAGCAACAGTAAACGAGCATGTGGGTATTACATGAACCTTGAAAGCACTGTCTGAGCAAGGGTCATATCAATATCTTTCCTTTAATCTTGCTTTTCTGTAGTGTTTTGAGGTAATATGGGATTAAATTTACCTGCTTATGAGATACGCTACAAACTAGAATATGGTAAGCATGATCATAGCTCAAGAATAGTTACTGAGGGCTAATTCCTCCAGTGGTAAAAATCAGCATCATTCCATATCTGTCATTAGTTCAGTGGGCTCTTCAGACTTCTGAAGGTTGGGTCACTTCATTTAGTTGTCAGCTAAACTATGATCCTCAATTTTAGGCACTTGGGTTTGAAAAATGCAGTCTAGAAAAGGTAACACACTGGATAAGGCAGAAGGGAGGGAAACAAACACTCTCCTTACTATCTTTTCCTGCACATAAACCGGCAGCAAAAGGATGTCACTAGGATGACTGTAGAATGACATGTACTGGAAGTTCCCCAAACCCCCACACTTGTGGGGTTTCCAAAAACAGGTTAAAAATAATCAGCAAATTGTAAAGTAAGACAAAAGACAAATGATTTAGTTTATTCAGAAGTATACCAACCATCCTTGCAAAATGGCATGACCAAAGCTTTTGTTCAACATTATAGTAAACTCATTGCAGTAAATTCAAATTACAGAATTATATGCTATTCTACACAGGAAAATGTTATTTTAAAGATTATATACAAAATATTTTGTTGATTGTTGTTCCAAAGCTCATTAATATTTTTATCATTTACTAAAATGACACATATGTAGTGTTTTATTTTCCCCAAGCTTATGCTTTGGAAAAAAAAAAAAAAAAGTGATTTTATGTAATTTTATTCTGGCACCAAAAATTACACTCACCATTGTCCATCTTTTTCATTCCAAATTAAGAGAAAAAAAAAAGAGTAAAACATATATTTGTGAATGGGGAGTGGAGGACAGAGGACTCTAAAATATTTCAGTGCAGGCAGAGTTTTATTTACACAGTAGATTTTCTTAGATCTAAAGAATTTCATGGTCAAGGTACATCTGAGATTGTTGTTTAGCACTGGCTTTTGTTAGAAGTGGCACTAAAGATTGGCACTACTTTTGGAAATTTTGCTTATACTCACCATATGGAGAAAGCATATCAGATACTTCAGAACAATGTAATTATGTTCAGGAAGTCCATGAATAATCTGTTTACATCTGGTTACTCGTAAACTGCTCTCCACACCTGCAATATCAGTCAGTCTTAATATAACTCAAAAACATCAAAATATTACCAAGAACTAACAACTTATTTATATCATCTGAAATTACTTTGGCTACTCATCTGTAAAACTGACCACAAAAATTAGCCCTATTAACCTCCACCACCATTGTAACAGTTTGGGCTATCTCTTTGTATAAGCCTATCATATTCAGTATTTATCTGGCTAAGACTAAGTTCCAGAGTATTTTCTCCATTCAGTGAAATAGCCAAAATAATTTCTTTGCTAGAAAATACTTTCCAAGGTCTTGTTTTGAATCCCATGATCTCCCTATGCATTGAATCTAGATGTCTACCTTTCATGCCTTGATTTTATTCTTGCTGCTCAAAGTGCTTTTTTGGCACACTACTAACTTCAAACACACTTTTGTGATTCTGTAGGAAACTTTTCTGTCTTGGACAAGGATTTATGAGGCAGCCACTTGGATGGGTAAGAATTTCATAGAGATAAGCTTAAGCAGGTTCATTAACTCATTTCTACAGACAGGCAAATCTGCAACTAGACCCCAAACTCACTTAGTCTGGGTAAGAATTATGCTAACATTAGAATGCATTTTGAATGCTATTCCAAGTGAGTTTTTTTTGTTTTTTTTTGTTTGTTTGTTTGTTTGTTTGTTTGTTTGTTTTTCCTGTAATATTGTAATTATCTTAGTACTGGAAGTTTAACATCAATTTGGAGAAAGGTCTGACTGTTACAATCATGCCTGACCTAAACAGCTGATTTGTCCTGATGTTTTTTCTCCATTTGTTCCATTTTTCTTTTTCTCCCTGACGTTGCTAGAGATGCACAGAAGAACCTACACATGCACAAAATTCCAGCATGTTAAATGTTCCCTTAAGCTCTGATTTAAATACATGAAGCTATACCCTGGTGAGCTGTGTTGATTTTTTACTACTGCAAAGCTACCAGTTCCTGTAAGACACAAAAATCTGAGTCACAAGAATTTTCTTGTCAGCTTTCTGCAGAGTAAGTAATTCAGGGAATAAAGCAACACCAGGCAAAGGAACTTTAGCAGTTTTCATGACCAATCAAGAAGTTCTTTGAAATTTTCAAAATTTCAAGCTTCAAGTTTCTACTTTTTTTTTTTTTTTTTTTTTTTTTTTGCCAGTCACTTGGCTAATTTCTTTCTCAGCTCCTGTCAATAAATCTTGTAAAAATGTTTCAGATGAGGCACTAAAGAGAAAAGCTTCACTATTATTTTGAAGTATTGTAAAGTAGGCATAGTGTTTTTCTGGGTTTGCAGGTAACGAGATGCAATAGATACATCACACACTGCTCTGGTGTTTTCCAGAAGCCAGAATGAGAATTTTCAAATCATCCCAAGACAGCTGTCTGTGATCACACCTCTTCAAAGCTCCCTTCTGCACTGTATTCACAGAGAATATGCTTTTGCTGCAGTCCAGCTTGGCTCTCAGGCTTCACATCTTTAAAAAGTAGGATATCACCATAGCATCAAGAAAAGGTAGTGGACATCACACTGCATAACAAAAAAGCTCAAGGAGAAATTTTCTTAAACTCCATCTTTCAACATATGCTGTCAACATTTAAAACACCAATAAACAAAAATAACATTGACTGAGACCTTCACAGATGCTTTGCCATGAAAAAAACCTCAGTATTCCTAGGACAATGCATTGCTCTCAGACTCTTCAGATTTGTTCTTTTTTTTTTTTTCACTTATCTCTAGCACAGAGTAACATCATGACCAGAAAGTCAGCAGACTAATTCAGTAAAACACAGCATTTACCAATTTGAAATTCCCCTATTCTTTACTCTGTTCTGAATGACTATCCTTACTTCATTCATTTTTACAACTGCCTTGTGAATAGACTTATTTCTCTTAACACCCTGAGATATTTATTGTGTAGATGGATGAATCCTTGATTTTAGTCTTGCAAATAAAAAACAGTACGGAACTGTTTTCTGAACAGTACGGAAAACAAATAAAAAACAGTACAGAACTGGATTCTGAACATGACTAACTTGATTATTTTTAATGGAAATACATCAATAATGTTAGTGATACTAAATAATACATGCAGATGCTAGTGATGGGCACAGTATAATAATTTTACATAGAATAAAGTGTATCTATGTACAATAAACTTTCTGTACTGTTATTTGAATAGTAACAAAACATAGAAACCTCAGGATTCTTCACTACACTTTACCAACATGCTGCAATTGAGATTTATGCCCAGCTCTAATTATTTTATTGAGCTACCCTAACAGCAATGGACATGATAACGAAGATAACCTTCACTTTGCAACAGCATCATCCAGTGATTACCAGAGGTATATTACCAGACTTTGTTGGTAATTAAGATCTAATTTCCTCAAAATCAGGTGTTGTAAAAATGTGTGCTTTTGAGTTGTCACTGGAAGTCCCACTATTTCTCTGCTAAATTAACAAGAGCTGCAATGACAAAATACCAGCCTGAACAAGTACAGGGTAATGAATCTCAGGTTTCAACCTCTGTTATTAGGGGGTGCCTTGCTAACATTATAAACTTTCAGTCCCTAACAAAGGCCACACAATTAAAGTTCTATAATTCATATATTTATGTGGTATCAGATCTTTAGATAATCAATGACTTCTCATGGTTTTAGATCCTTGGTTCCCTAATATGTTACTGTCCTGGTTTTAGCTACAATAGAGTTAATTTTCCCCCTAGTAGCAGGTATGGTGCTGTGCTTGGGATTTAGGATGAGAATAATGTTGATAACAGGCTGATGTTTTAATTGTTGCAGAGCAATGCTTACACTAAGCCAAGGACTTTTCAGCTTCTCGCTCTGTCCTGCCAGCGGGCAGGCTAGGGTTGCAGCAGGAGCTGGGAGGGGACAGACCCAGGACAGCTGACCCAAACTGGCCAAAGGGGTATTCCATACCATCTGACATCATGCTAAACAATATATAGGGGTGGCTAGCCGGGGTGGGGAGACCAGCCTGCTCAGGGATAGGCTGGGCATCGTTCAGTGGGTGGTGAGCAATTGCATTGTGCATCACTTGTTTGTACACATTATTAGTAGTACTATTATCATTATTGTTATTATTTTCCTTTATTTTCTGTCCTAATAAACTGTTTCTATCTCAACCCCACAGGACTTCATCTCTTTCTAATTCTCTCCCCCATCCTAGAGAGGGAGGGGGAAGGGTGAGTGAACAGCTGTGTGGTGCTTAGCTGCCAGCTGGGTTAAACCACAACAGTTCCAATAAAAAAAATGTTCCTGCCCCTCTCCTCACCCAAGAACAACTGTAACAAAAAATAAAATAAGCATACAAATGACCACCTATTTTTTTTCTATGATCATTTTCTATGATGCTACAGTTTGGAAAAAAGACTTTCCAATTTACTACATGGTTCACAGTTCTATCCCACAAAGGCTGTAAGAAAAGGAATTTCAAAATGGAAACATTTTTGCGTGTGTAAAAGCAGATTTTTATTCTCCCAGACTGCCAGTAGGGAAGATTCATTGAAAAAGAAAAGGGGGAGAACAGTGTCTTAAGTACTGATTTTTTCAGGCTGCTTTTCTGCAGAGACTGGACTTCTGGTGTTGTGCTATCTACCATCCATCTTCTGGTCCCCACCAACATTTGAACTGTTGGCACAATTAGATTAGATTTGATAGAGGTGTAGATCAATGTCAATGTATTATATGCCTACACATTTTGTGGAATTAGGCAACCGGGTAAAGAAGATGGACCCTAAAGGTGTCCCTGCTTTGAAAACATGCTACAGTGTGATATCAATTCTCACTAGGCATTAGAGGAGACAAAAGAAAGCTCATGTTTGTGATGCAAATCCACAGGAAAACATGCTTACTTAGCTCTGCTAGTCACAGGACTAGTTGTTCTTAAGAGTCCTCTGTATGCACAAACAGTGAAAAAGATTGAGAGTGGACATTGGCATCAGGAAATGCAAATACAGAGAATACAAGAAGAATTATAAAGATGATTAACAGCCTCTTTACCATACTTATAGCAGAGTCTCTACAAAACATTATCTAACAATATAATGTGTTTGTACTTTTGTATTGAAGGTTAAGCCAAACTCCAGAAAGAACAGCAGTGGTGGTAGAGAAATTTGTCCTCATATGTCCCAGTAAGGAGCTGTCAGCCTTCTGAGCAGCCCATGATACTCAACAAAGCAGCAGAGCTTCTGATTCCCATGTTTGAAACTTCTGACAAGGAAATTACACCACTGTCCTCTTCTGGGTAGAATCCCGCCTTGTGCTGGTACAGATTATGAGGTTGCCCATTAATGGCTGCAGTGAAAGCACTAATAGTATTACGTACCCACAATAAAGTCATGGTTAGCAAACAACACTGATTAAGAATTAGCCTGGTCTGGTTCAAATTGCTGTATGAATTTTTCTAAAACTGAGTTAATACTCACTGGTGATTCCAAGGATAGGATCATAACATTCAAAGGTTAGTAATGGCTGAGGGAGTTCCCTAAGGAAAGTCTTTAGGATAACAGCAGGAATATGGATATCATGATAGTCATCGAAATTCACAGACTTGCCTAAAAGAAAGAAAGAAAAAAAAGAAAAAGGTGTTCAATCATATGTTTTACTTATTCTTTAAACTACCATTTAAAACCTGTTTTACACCACAGTTAGAAGGGAAAACCTACTGGCTTTCCAGCTTCTGGCAACTCCTAGCATTTTCTTTTAATATTTTTCATGGAGTTTTATTCATCTTGCTGTAAGAGATTCTCCCCATTAAGGCATTTCATAAAATTACTTCACAGGGAAGTCAATGACTTTCAAAATGACTTCAATGTATTTCATAAATTATTAGGTAAAATTACATTTCGGTGCCATAGCCAGGGAAAAACACCAGAGGCAAAATGACACAAAGACACTGTACTTGGCATTTTTAACTAACTCTGCTAACTCAAACTGCACAGAGGTAATATGGGTGTTTATGATAAAACAGACCATTTTTGACTCAAACCTCATCACTCATTAGCTGCTACGGTTTTCGGAAGCTTTGGTCTGACATCAGTTGATGACTGTGTTCAGCAAGCTTTAAGTGCCTATTGCTATTTTTCAAGCTTCTGTACTAGTGTTCTTATGATATTTTAGTTTACAAATGACTTCATGATTAACTGATTATAAAAAAGCTAGCATCTCTGCTTCACCAACAGAAACAAGATCAATAAGCCCTCACACTATTATTAATCTCTGGCAGTGGTTATGGCAGCTTACCCTGATTGTAGAGTTTCTGAACATCTTTGATAGTCTGGATGCTGGCTGACCTTCTGAAGAGGCCCTCTACTTGTAGTCCTGAAAAACAGTTAATGTCCCATCTGTAAAAGCCATCACTCTCTTGTTTTTCCACATAGGTTCAGTTGAAGATAGAACAGAGGGAGAAGGTTTGGGAACAAATCCACTTGATACACTCAAGGTGGTAATAAAGTCCTTCTGAAGAGAATATAGAATCAAATAATGTTGTAGCAGTGCCTAGATCACTTTCTTTTATGTGTCTCACAGAAATACTACCACCTTTCTTAAGTGTTTTAGCGTGTCATACCAACTATATTTTTTTCCTTAAAAGTAGCTTTCAATTGTGCCTAGTGACAAGAAGCTGCATATTTACATTCACCAGGCTGCTTATGACCTCACCCTCACTGAGTGTATCTGCAAACTGAGTTCCAAACCATGCCTGTAATCTGCTATTCTACTTTTAAATGCCTTAAAGCCTTTAGCAAGCTAAAGAGAGTATTTGCAAAGATTCCCTAAGCTCCCTCTTCTGTCAGAAGGAGAGACAAGATCCTTTAGGCTGGGGAATTTTTTATAGCATCTTTGGATGGAGGAGCCTATATTTTATCATTGGAGGGACATTAGCCTCCCCAGCTTCAAGGCAATTTTGTGCAGACCACTGCTCTTTCCACCTCTCTCTGGAAGTCAGTTGGATTTAAGACTCTGCCTGCCCATAGTATTTTGAATACCTGATTCTAGTCTTGAGGCACTGCTGAAATATGTATCATAAATTTCAGGAAGGGTAGCTATCTAATTTGGTTTCATGACTTTGACTAACTGAAATATGTTTTCAGCTACAGAGGAAAAACTTCATACAATCAAGGATCTAAGTAGGACAACAGCTTTCAAGGTAAGTTATTTATCTTAATTATTACTCAAAACGGGATTTGGACGAGAAGTGTTACTTTTTTTTGAGACTTGCAGTACTTCCTGCTTTTGAGTTTGGTAAAATAATTGTTCCCCTCTCTTTTTCCCTCTCTGGTTTGTGCTGTTCCTTCCACCCAGCAGGTAATGCAATTTGGTTCACACATAGTCTAAATTTGAGATACCTACTGGCATCACAGCTGTGCAAAATATTAGTCTATCCTAGTCTGACAAAACATAAAATTGCAGGCATTTTGAGAAGGGTGGCAGACTACCCACTGACTTGAAGGGGTTGCTGAATGTTTTCTTTATATGAATGTGTGACAACAGATGACTGAACTTTTATTTTCTTTATAATCTTGCAGAAGCTAAGTAGCCAGGCTGAAAGCAATGCTTGTTTATCTCGATTGAAGTATGTGCATATCTGTTTGAATGATCAAGAACTGTTATGGTGTTCTAAAAATTTTGAGTTATACACTAATGAAAGATACTGCCATGCTTGTAAATTCATCCAAGTCACATGCAAGAGAACATTCTATACTTGAAAAATTAATAAATACAATATTCCTTAATCAACCCATTCCTTACAGAATACCATGAATTTAAAACAGTATACTAAAAGAATCGATAATGTACTATTGAAGTAAGTTTTCAGAGACAAGTCTCAGAGACTTTTGCAAAGAAACCGAAGCTCTACTTAAAAGTTTCCCACTCACAAGATTGAGAGGCTTAGATGGAGTTTAGATGAATACGGCCCCTTGTTTTTCATTTTTGTTTTGTTTTTCTGAATACTTATGCTCTCTTTTTAAGTCCTAGGTTAAATATTAAAACTTTAGCTCATGCCTTCAAATCTGGAAGGATTATGAAATCTAAGATTATACTATCTGAGAAGAACATGTGTGTGTTTACTAAAGGAACCCAATGGACAGTGCTTGTTTACTAAAGGAACTCAATGGACAGTAATTACGATCTATTTGAAGGCTTGTTTATTCCCAACCAGATCATGTTTCAATTGGATACAGTTACTGCAAATGACATCACTGTAGTAAAACTGTTGCTTTAGATTTATAGTGCAACCTGTCTAAAGGCATGGCTTTGGAAATGCAGCTCCAAACAGCTAGCTTGTCAAGGCATTGCCCTCAGCAAACAATAAAGTAATTTTCTTAAAATTTGTAGAATTTTATGCTGGCTGTCAGTGGGCTAGAGGTTTTCCATAGAAACACATTTCAGAAGACGGACATCATAAATGCTTACAATTTGGTTTGCAGGAATTGCCTGAATAGTTGTGCTTTAATCTGATGTGAATCTCACTGTATAAACTACAGTGTAATAAATATAAATTTTTAACATGTTAATTCTTTTATTGGCTGTGCTTTCAAGAGTCTAATTAAAGACATTAATCTGTAGTGCAGACAGCAGCTGTACTTGTCTGGCCCTGCATCCCATCAGTGTTACTGTAACGGCACATAACACTAAGCTCTTTCTGGATATGTTGTTTGGACGTCTTAAGGGGGAAAAAGCATCTTTCCTCTTCATCTGCAGAAATGGGAAATATGAGTGAAAACTGTGTTACTTCTAGAATTAATTTTCCTGGACAGCTGAAACTGAATAAATATACAGTAATTTCTTTGATCACTAGTGGCAAAAAGCCAAATACCAATGCAAGTATCTCCATTCCTTACATTTATGGACAGCCCCATGTACAACTTAGTCAAATCACATGACTAATTAAATGCAGATTAATGCAACAATTCTTAGGAATAAAGAAAAAGATAAACTCTTTCTAAAGTAAAAGAACAGCAACTGCATAACAGCTGTGCCTTTTTTTTTTTTTGCATTATAAATGCTCAGAACAAATAATAATATACTACAGGGATTTTTAAACGAAGCATGGGTCATAACTTCAGCCCACTGGTAAACAGATATGAGTCAACAGCAGTTATGCTATTGAATGTGGAAAATGATGAGCCTGGGCACAAAGACACATTTGTTACACAAATGTTACACATTTTTCTGACATCTGTGATACATATGAACTGAGTGGGATCCTTTATTAAGAAGTCTGCAGGCTTAGTATTTGCTCTCAGTGCTTTCTGTATTTCAGATGGGCCTGGCATAATGAAAGCAAGGGAAAAGCTACCTAAAACGTTCGAATGATGGTGCTACATGGAATTTGTCATGTCACATAGCCTGAACAGCATTAGCATATGCCCCCAGCTGGAGTCTCATAATAAGAGACAGGAAAGGGAAAAGGGACCCGATGCCTCTTGTTGGTTATTCCACTGGAAAGGATAAATACACAGCTTTACACACAACCAGAAAATACATTTGCCAAGCCTGGCTCTTCCCTTTCAGTCACTAGATGGAAAAAAGAAAAGAAAAAAAAAAAAGAGACAGTTCTTGGAACTACCATAATTAAGCAACATTTAGCACTAGGTGTCCCCACTAAAGTGAAATTAATCACTTTGGTTTTGGAGACAAAACACATGCCAGAGCTACCAGAGTTACAAGATGAGGAAACAAAATTGGCTGAAGACAATCCTGGTCATTGCACCTCAAAATATTCGTTTTTGTCCTTTCAAGAATATATTTTGATGTAGCCTATTCAATTTTTTGTTAGCAGTGTTCTCCAATCAAGTTCTGTTTACAGCATGATTTATGTCAGCTATCTCTTTAAACAGAAATATATATATATATATACACATATATATAGGTGTACAAGTTGAACTATTTTGCCATTATAGGCATGGGTAACCCAGTCCATAGAGAATACAAAAATTAGACTAATGGTGCTCACCAGACCACTAGTAGGCACTGACTGGCATTAGCAGCTAGTCTGTGCTTTCCAGTACTGATTAACACGCAGCTGCATGTCACTCAGCTATCCTATCAACACTGCACATCCTCTGTTGAGGTAAGTGAGCACAAACTGCTCCCTGCTCCTTACACACAAACAAAAAAACAGAAAAATAGATGGGTAGATACACGGATAGATACAGAGATCAGTGGAATTTTGCTACCATGCCCTAAGCTCTCTGGACCAAAGAGAGCTAAATTTTAATTTAAATACTAAATGCTATACAGAAAACCATAGTGATACGACCAGAGAAAAAGCCATCTGTATCCAATGAAGAGTGATTCTGAGATTGAGAATTTAACTGAGTCAGTAAATGTCAGTAATCATAAATGAGAACAGACAGGCACTTAATTCCACACTGAAATAAGGTGTGTTTTACCATAGTAGACAAAATTTTACACTGCAATGACACAATTGTGTCACACTGTGAATTAATAAATTGTTGCTAAAAATACTTAACCCCCTTCTGCCTCCCTGATCAGTTGTCCCAAAGGAAAGACACGGAAAATCAAAACACATACAGATAAATTAAAGCAACAGATGATGTCACATTGCTGAAAACTTGTCAAAGAAAGAGAGATGAGAAAATTACATTATTTTTCTTTCAATCATCCTTGATTTGAGGGTTGGTGGCATCAAAAACCTTTGTTAATTTGTCTGCTTTCATAAGAGAAACAGCAAAGAGTGAGCATCTGAATTCCTTCTGTCCCAAATTGAGTTTGGAAATGCTTCTTTTTACTGCTGGTCCTGCCAAGTCTCAGGAAGTGTTCATTCTGATTTGGAATCAGTTTTCATCCTCACTAATACAACTGATTCAGGCATCTTATTGCAGATTACCTAATTCTAACAAGATTCCCTTTTAAAAAAATGAACTGATTTACTTCTACCATGAAGACTGATGAGTTCATATCATATTTCAAGTAATATCTTACTTGTCCAAAGTGGTACCAATTCAAAATGTTTATATTTAGGATAAATTTGAGATTTTTTAAGGCGAGAATACAGTACGAATTTTGCACAACCTTCCTTTCCCTTGTACTCTGTGCAATGAATACAGAATAAGTGAGCATGGTGTCTGCAGTTTGCAAAGATGATTTGCACAGCAAGAAGGTCCATAGAAAATCAAGGACAGAGGGAAATAGAAGGCACAGTTTCAGCCCTACAGAAAAGCTGAGCAGTGGCAACAAAAATTTAGAACAGTGTATCTTCCCCAGAATCCAAAGTGTATTTGTGTCCTTGCAGTTTTGAAATGCACAGTCTAGCCTTTGGATTTAAGAATGAATATTCTCAGTTTACACTTGGCACCCCTGAACATAAATTATTTACATTGCCTGAGCATCTAAAACACAAACTGCTTATTACAAGGTTCATTTTTATTTGATGACACATGAACCAGTCTTGAGGTTTATCTTGTCCCCATGAACCCTAGGTAAAAACGTTCTCACGAAAACAGAAAGAGCCAAGAACTCAGAAATGTTTATATGGCCAATGTCAAGCTTTCCCAGTGTTGCATTTGTAAAAGATATTTGAGTGATCACAAGAAGTGGAGGCCAGGAGGCAAAGTCACTAAGCTGCGGCACTCCATATGTACTCAGAATGCATAACCATCCATCTCTACCCATTCTGACAATCACCATTAGGATGCATTCATTCACATTAAAAAATGGAACCCAAACTTCCTCCATCAGCAAGATTTGTTGTGCTTCATGAAAGGGATGGAAAGGAAAGATTAATCGCTGTTTACCACTACTTTGGCTATTGAACAGATAAAGGACAGCTTTAGTTGTCACCATAGAACATTTATTACTTTATAATTAAACTTCTATAGTATAGTTATTACCATTGCATTTAGAAGTCTTAGTCATTACCCAGGACTCTCCTTTGTCACAAGTCAACATGGAACAGAAAGTTTGTGCTGCAAAGCACTTGCAGTCAAAAAAAGAGATGAGGTAAGAGAGAAAGTCTTAGCAATGGGGACTACTGGGAGATAATTTTTCTTTAGGGGACTGTTATTTTTCATTTTTATAATTCTGTAGAGTGATTCCTTCGTTGTGATATTGATCTGTTCCATCACTTCTAAGCTGCTGCTGATCTTAATTGGTCTCTTTAGTAAGCAGCTCTCCCAAGTTTTCTACATAATTTTTGTAGCTGTTTCCTTTACAATGAATCAAATAAAAAATCCCTTAAAAGCTGGTTTCTGACCTCCAGAAGTTGGTCTGCTTACAAACAGAGTATTGATTTTGCCATGCAGCTTTATTTTTAGTGTTTATCAGTTAGTACACTGAAACCGTGGGTTAGACTTTAAAAACTAAGAGAGCATAGTGAATTGTATTAATACTGCTCTAAACAAACACCAAAACCACAAGCCACACTCCGCCCAGCTTTTAATTTCTCTTGATACCTTATATCCAGTATGTAAACTGATTCCTATGAAAACAATTCAAACAAAAACAAACAACAAAAAAAGCAGACACATAAGCAAAAGACATGAAAGGGAACTGCTGTGACATCTGAAGTTTAAAGGCAGAAGTGCATGTCTGAATCCTAAATCCTTCAGTGGATAAAACCACTAGCAAGGCTGAACAGTTCTGAAGCCATCAGGTCCGTCTCTGTCCTGGCAGATCGCAGTGAGCAGCACTTGCAGCTGCAGCTACTTGCACATCCCTGAGCATTATGGACACACAAAGGTGCATCCTCTGTTCCGTGGCATTACTTACATCCCTCATTATCAAAACAGTCTGTTAGAAGTGACAGCTCCCATTTGCAATCTCTCTTCAGCACAAAATAGGTTGCTGAGGACATATAGGGACATATTAACCAGAGAAAAAATTACTACCCTGTGGTATAAGCTAGGATTTTTTGAGCAAAGGGCCTGTGAACAAACCATCAAGATCATTACAACCAAAGGAATGACACCAAGTTAGAAACACTTATGAATTGTTCTGACAAGAGAGTGAACATTTAATTAAGCAAGGTAATTTCTCATGCCATGGCAGAGATAAGGTAGTATACAATAATCTTATTTAGTGCAAGTCAAGCCTTACACATTCTCTAGCTTGCTGGTGTCTATGAAGATCTATTCACAAATATGCTGTGTTAAACCTATCCTTTCTCTTTGGCTTGACTAAATCATCAGCTGATTTCAGTATACTTTTGAAATTAAGAGAACTTCTCTATTTTGGTCCAGAAGATGAACTCTAAGACTTAGTCTTAATGAGATGATGATCTTCTCAGATACTCAGAAATTGTTTTGAGAAACCAATTCTTCGCTATGAAGGTTAGCAAGAACCGAAATGGTGCATTTTTAAAATTCAGTAAAAAAAACATCAAAATCATTTTCACCCTAAAGTCAAGCTAGAATGAAAGAAAGTAGTGAAATGCCTATTTTCTCTTCCTTTGTTAAAAAAATAACCTGAACTTTATTATAGAAATTAAGAAACGTAGGTCATTGTGTTTATTGTAACAGCGACTGAGGCATCAGGCAGTAACAGATCTCATTTCCATGATACAAACAGATGTACATCTGTTTGCGGTAGATTCTTGAGTCTCTGTTAAGCTGTTACAGTACTGGGTGACTTATTACGGATCCGTTCAGAGTTATCTTGCTCAGAGAGAGCTATCTAAATATCCTCTTGGATAAATATATGAGGAAGAAACATGCACTCACTGTTAATTTGGCTGCTGGGGACAAGGATGTAGTTGCTGCCTTCAGAGTCCACTCTGTAATGTGGTAAAAGAAGGGAAGTTGTGGCTCACTTGCAAACAATGGTGTCTGAGAAGCTTCTGTGATCTAAATTTCAGAAACTGATTTCAGGTACACAGATGGGAAGATGCAGAAATGGGAAGAAAGAGAGGAAATACTGCATCTAGTGTAAAAAACAACAACAACAATGAAACTTCCCCCTGCTAATTCTGTGAGGATAGAAACTATGCCAAAAATCAAGTGGTAAAGGTAGCAACAGTGAATTTTTCTCACTTCTGGAATATGAACTGAAGTTTTCGCCACGCTCAGAACTGCGTCTGGAGTGCAAAGAATGCTGCCAGTCAGCCTCCAGGGCTGTCAGCACTGGGACTGACACTCACTGAAGCTGATGGCAGAATTGAGACATTCCAGATTTAGATAAAGAGTTAAAATCAGGGCAGACAGCAGGTACAACACAAACCTGCACACTTATAATCAAGTGCAAAAAAATGCATGTCTATCACCTACTGCTTAACAGCCTTGGCATGGCAGGTACTTGGCTTTCAAGCATCAGCTGGCTGAGAATGTCAGAAAATGCTCTACCTGACATGCCATCTCTCTAACTTAGAAATCTGGTTTGAGGAGATCTCTTTATGATAGGGAATATGTCAGCTCTGAACAAACCTGTGCTCAGCTGGAAGATAACAATGTTGGCAGAGTCTGTGCCCTGCCTTCTTGGGGATCCAGAAGGACAGAGAGCTGAGGAAAAATGTGTTAGTCTGGCCAGCAAGTGCATTGGCTGGACTACAGATATGTGGTCAGCATTACCATGCCACTGACTTGCACAGATGCACAAAGCAGGAGAAGGGCTTTTGTTCGGAAGCGTCATCACAATTCCTCAGAGACTATCCTTAACAAATTGTGCTGATACTACACTGAACAGATGATTATTTAGCAAAAAAAAATGATTACGTTTGCAGAAAATGGATGATTACTGCTTTCAAAATAACAAACATTAATCTAGGAGAAATTCTGCAATGACAAGGTTGAGACAACCTTTTTTTTTTTTTTTTTTTTTCAATCCTGAAAGCTGAAACTTGTGGAATTTTTCTTTGTTATGTTGTTGCTATTTTTGAGGGAGGGGGGCAAGGTTTTATACGCTGTGTTTTCAGAAAATTGAGGGCACCTGATCTGGATCCAACCACTGGTGAGAGGGAAGGTTCAAAGATTGGTGCAACGGTGATGAGACAAAATAACAATAAAAACAAACAGGTCATGGGGGAGCTTTTGAGTCTGATCAGTACAACAAATTGCTAGTGAAACACTGGTCACCAAAATACAATGACAGCAATAAACCCTCTAAATTTCTGAAAGATTTCTTTAAAATCTTTAAATAGGTACAAGGAAGTGCCAGACAAGCAAACAATACCTCCTCTATGCAGCCAGAAGTTTAAATTAATTGACAATTTTAGTGACTGATTTTTCACTCAATTTCTTAATAATAACAGCTATAAGAAGTAATCATATTAGTGCACATTCATCCTTGTTTTAGCTCTCCTGACTCCTGCGGATTAGTGAGGAAGAGGTATTTGCCTATTAAGATAAGCTAAGTATATGTAAGGATGATTGTAACAATTTAAAACATGAAAAAGTCTGGCTTTCATCTGCAGATGGGGCATGCACTGATACACTACGCAAGCTCTAATTATCCACTTAAAATTATAATTACAGAGGTTGTCTCAAGCTGCCAGTCACTTGCCTTCAACATCCTTAGTAGTGAACTATTTACATTTTCTGTATCCAACCATAATACATTTGAAACAAGCTACACCTGCAAAGTTTTCATCTTTAACATGTCTTGGAGCAGCACATCCAAACAGTTTGATGAGCTTGAGTGGAAATTCTGAATTAGGACCAAGAGACCTTCAGTAAAGTCTATTAGGGGCCCTTCATGTGCTGCAGATCAGTAGATACCTTTAATAGCATAACTGGCCCCACTCCAATACTTGGCCTTTGGCTGCTGCAGGTATTTTGAAGATAAATCAGCAATTTCAAGAGGCAAGAAGCCAGCTATTCTATACACAAGCAGGCCTACAGATGCTATGCTCCACTTGTGAACTGAAAGCACAGGATAAACTAAAGTATGCAGGAGCTTAGCTAGCACTAAGGGCATGATCTTGCACTGATTTAAATGAAGCCAGGATTTCTCATGCGAATCAGCAATAGAGCTGAGAAGCATTTTTCTTTACACCCCCTCGTTGTTTTCACAAATGTAAAGCCTATTCAGTGCAGGTTTTTAAAATGTTTGAAATTTCTCACTCAGGATTCAAATAAACTCGTAACTCAAAACAAACCCTAGTGGCAACAGTTAAAATGAACAGAAATCAATGATGCACATACTTGAATACTGAAAGAAAAATTTACAGAACAGCAGCTCAGTAATGCAGTTAAGAATTGGGAATATTGGGGGATGTAGGTTTGGGGTAAGCCTCTCTACAGAGGAAATAACTTTAAATAAATTTAAATTTAAATAAAATAATGTATATTTTATTCTCTTTGTGTGCTGTCAATACAAATAGTTCTTAATAAGAAAAACCTCAGATAAAACTGTCATATTTAATAGCAATATAGAGATATGACCCTGTTTTTAGCCTTAAAAAATCATGCTAATCCTTAAAATTTGTTCAAACATTAACCAAAATTAATAGCATATTAAAGGCTGGTGACGTTTCCATTCAAAAAATAAAATAAAATAATGGAGCCAAACACATTCTGATTTTCTTAACTTGCTTCTATCAACACACCTGTTAAAAAATCACATCCTTCCTTCAGGGATTGTGGGGATCATTCCCAGTTTTTCCAATTTGCAATGCTGTGCAAGTCACATAACTGTGTTATGCTTTGTTTCTGTTCTGCCAACTGTAAGATAAATGTACTTAGCCTACAGATTTGGTACTGTAAAATTTAGTGAACACTTGTGAAACTCTGAGGCCTTGGAATACGAAGGGCTACGGAAATGTTACTGTTATGGCTTTGAAAATCAGGGATCAAAATGTGCAACTGTATTATACAGAGAAAAGAAAAGGAATTTCACAACTTCAGCCTTATATCTTTCTCCCTGCATGCTACTCCATCCCTATGCGAGGAGGAGAGTCCTCTTGCCCTACTGATAGTACTTTACATTGCTCAGATATGCACTGAGGAGCCCAGCTGGTACAGCCAACATTTCTAAGTGGCCCCTCTTCACTCTGTTACATGAAGGTGATTTGGGAGCTCAGATTTGGACGTTCCCATTTTAAATAAGGGCCGCTGTAATGTGTATCCCCACCTGCTGCAGGTATAGATATGAACTCCCATCAAAGGGTATGTAACTGCCATTAAAAATATTTTGTGAAGGGAAGACTTCAGGTTTACTCCTGCAGAATGCATTTTCTTCAATGAGTTTTTATGCCCACTGGTTCTATAAATACAGAACTACTCATTGATTAAAAGTAAGTTCTAATTAAAATCCACAGTATGATACGGGTTCATGATGTGGATTTCAAGATGTCTTTTCTCACTTGCTATTCCCTAATCTAATACTGAGACCAATAAGGTTTTGTTTTGTTTTGTTTGTTTGTTTTCCATAGTGGGACAATAATCTACTTCCTATCAATCAAAGATCTCAAGGCAGCACCCAATTGCCACTCAAGTTTTCAGGATTTAAACACAACCTTCAATTTTAGGCTGCAGATATTAACTTTGGTGAATTGGGCACTGAGTGCTATACAGTTTCATGCTACTCACCTTGTTCTGAAAAACATATCCCCCTTTAACACAAAACTCACCTTTTCTTTTTAGGTAGGATACAGTTTCCTTCATTACTGGGGGGATTAGTTCACCCTTATTTTTGTCCTTGATACTGTTAGGAAAAAAAAAAAAAAAAGTAGTGGTCTTTAAACAGTATTAAAAGAAAAGTTAAACACAAGACAGAGCAGTCTCAGGAAAAACTTGGACTGAAAGCATACATTTGCTCCACAAATTAAGGAGCCCACACCTCGGTGCCTGCACCAAATACAGGAGTCCTCCACAATTGCAAGAAGTGCTGAATGAGCCACTGAAAGAGACAACTTGGAGTTTCAGTCAAAAAGCCATTCCTATTTTTTTTTTCCTGCTAGAAAGGATGTATGACCACAATGGCAATTTGTAGATAGAAGTGCTCTTTGCTGTGCTGAAACAGAGTCAAGAAGAGAGTGGCAGAATGGTGTTCCAGGCTAACTATGCCCCCACTTGAGGCTGGTTTTGCTCTAGCCTTTGCTCCCCTCGCTTGGCATGCCCCAGCTGGGCTGTGCTCAAAATGTCATGGTGACAACACAGGTGATTGCATTGACTGGATTTGGTTGCATGTCCCTGGTGGAATGTGGCTTTAAGGCAGCTTAGAGGCAGATGAGGAAGGAGTTTGCAATGAATGCTTTCTAATAGTCTTGATCAAGGGATGCTGCAAGTTTAGGAGCCCTTTATCATGCAGATTTTCCTTTGTCATTTCTTTTTAAGCCACAGTGTATATATAACTAAAAGGATATTGTACTATTTATTTTGAAGGCAAGTGATGCAGTGAGATTGAGGTTATTAATGCTTTGAATGATTCCCATGAAATGAGATTTCTTTCTCTTTCATGAGTGAGCAACTGAGGCAAAAAATGAACATAGCACTGTCTTGATCTAGACAGCACGGAAAATTCTGCAATTATTTAAAAAAATGAATTTGGCAATTTTAGAAGTATAACAAAAAAGACAGTATCTGCTGAGCATTCTGCTACATTCATATAGTAATCAACAAAAAATAAAGGACCTATCTCAGATTTAAAAGTAACAATTTTATGTCATATTTAAAGGGTGACCAGCTTTACTGACAAGTTCTAAAGCACCAGCACAAAACAGCATGGAGACTGTGACTGTATAGAGAGAGGCTGCCACTGCTGCAGCTCATCTACAGAGTATGCGAGATGCTTACAAAAGGTGATACACACAATGTGTTAAACATAGTTTCAACCTAGCTGAGGTTTGCATGTGTAGACAGGAATGATTCTTACAGAGTTTTTCTTTTCAAAGCACTGTGATTTCTTCTCCTTTTGTCTAGTCTGGCTTAGTTTCTCAGCATAAAGTAACTGATACTAACTATATTTGATAAAACTTCTGTAACACTGTTGCATGGAATGAGCAATCCAAAATTCTATTTTGTGTTTACACTACACATAAAAACGTATTTTAAAATAAATATTACAGCTACATCAGTCAGCATGGAGGGGTAGGGGAAGTGGTGAATTAAATATCCCCCTCCACCTCACATTTGTTTTCCCTGTGCCTATGAAGGAAGTTAGAATAGGTCATGTAGATTGTTTGATCTGGGTTCTCCAGGCTTAGAAGGCTGCCCACCCAGCCTCACACATGGGGCTGGTGAGGGAGCTCCCCAAAAGGGAAGAGTCAGAGCAGGATCCTGCCTTAGATACAGATTCACCATGTGGTTTTGCCTCTCTCATAAACTGTCAGGAATATATTTCACGCCATTGATTCACCCTTCAAACATTTTCATCTAGTTCATCACCCCAGTGACACAATGCTGAGCCATCAGTGCCATTTCTTCCAGTTAGTTTTACTGTCCATTCAGTCCTGCTCTTCCTCTTCCCTGTCTTCACCATCCAACCTCTTACCAGGCACTCATGTCTGTGAATGTTATCCAGATCTTCTTAGACCATATTCTTTTTCCTCTACTGTGCATATTTAGTGTGTCTCTTCCCCTAGTGCTACGTAAAACAATACAACTTGATAGGTGATTGGGATAAACTTGCTTATCTGGCTCCTAGATCTTGCTTTACTACTTCAAATACCCTAGACCACCCTGCTGTTTGAAAGGAATAAGCTGTCCCTTCAGCCACAGAACTAATGAAGTTGATCTGCTATGGATTTGTATCCTATGTCCTATCAGTTTCCTCATCATAGTGACTGTGGATAGTTTCCTTATGTTATAAACTCACTTCCACAGTACTTTCATTTCCTCCCCTCACCTCTTTCCCTCAGGTTTCCTCTTGTTAGGAGCAACTCATAATTAATCACCATCTAAACACTAACTGGCGCATCAGCAGACCAAAGACAAAAAAGAATCTAAATTTGTGCTATAGTTCCCCCCCCCCCCCCCTCCAGCCAGTGATTTTTAAAAGCTTGTTGAAATGTAGCATTTGTGAGAGCCCTTTCTTCTGCCAAATGTGGTTGGCATATGTCTGTATATTTCCTACGAAACCTGACTAAAAATCAATCCACTGAACTTTTTTTCCTGCTCTTCTTCAACAAAGTATACATACCAGAACCTGAAGTGTATAAAATTCAATTCTGATGCATGTATGTATTAACACTACTTTGTGGAGACAGTGCTGTATCTATATGTAACAGGAACTGTAGGAGAGAGGAATTTTCTGTGATGTAAGCAGACAGGAATTTTGCTAGAAAATATACTCCAGTTTCACCTACCACGTTCACAACATGATAGTTTTAGTCATTTGACCAAATAAATTCTGTGTACGTATGCAATGCACTTGCAGGAAGAAAAAGACCAACAGTAAGGACTGAGTTTAATTCAGATAATCCTAAAGTATGACCTTTTATAGATCAGTAATTCTCATCATTTGCTGCTGCTTGCAAGTATAATCTTAAGATCAAATGATACAAATTCCTGTCCTTACACACTGGCAAGGCACCATTAATTTCAATATGAAACAGTACTGGACCTGCTGGAGTAATCACTCTCTGCAATATCATAATAACATGGCAAAGGCCAGAAGATTTATGACCTGACTTGTAAGTCCAACTTCACCTTTCTCATTACCACAGACATCTTGTGAGAGCTACATTAGAGGCCGTAAGTGCTTCACGAAAAATCTCACTGACTAGAAACAGACATGGCCTAAAATGCTACCAGGGCCAAGTTTATGACCTTGCCTTCAGAGGAGCATCCTCTTCCTACCCACAGTGACAATCAGGTACCTGAGCACACTTCTTTTTTTTTTTTTTTTTTTTTTTTTAACCTGAGCAAAATCTCTCTCTCAGCAGCATAATCCTCCTAGCCGCTTCCAGGATATGAATTCTGTTACTCCTAAAGTACTAAGTCTCTCCCTCTCCTTCTGGATTCAGCATTACCTTCAACAAACTTCAGCAGTTTCACAGATGCTGGTGACAACACAGCACAGAAAGTCAGTGTTACAACCATGCAGGAGATGTGCAGCGCTCTCAGAACAGCTCTGAGAGCCAGGTTGTCCTCCCCTTCACCCAACATCCCTCTAGACCCTTGGGAGGAAAAATTTAAAAGCAGCTTTGCTGCAGTGCTGTGAGTTCTTATACCAGCCCCTGCAAAAGGAACACAGCCACATAAACACAGAACATGTGAACCACATACTATGCTCTGAAAGGTTGCTTCTGTATGGGAATTGTCTTCTCTTGCAGCAGATCACTGTTGTCTAACAACCCTGATGCAACAAAATAGAAGAGAACAGGCAGTAACTGTGCAGCCCCACTGACAAATTAGCCTTGCTAATAAACCACAAACGCAAGGAGGTTCTATGGGTTCTCTGCACTACACACAAAGTTGAAATCCCCAGTGAAATGATATACCCCAGAAACGTATTAAACAAGAAAAAGTGTTGGGAGATGAGGTCAATTCCAAGGTCACCATCTGGGATACCAGTGAAAGAAAGGTTGCAGCAGATCAAGACAAAGACAAAAAAATATTATAGCCTTTCTCATAGGGCACTTATGACACATTCCTTGTGTGCCAAATAATTTTATTTCATGTATTCAAGTCAGTACCTTAAACTTTTAGGGCAACTTTTATTAAAATTAATTGAAAGTCTAATTCACTTAAATGGGAACATCATCAAGACTTTAATTTGCTTGGAAGCTGTTACATCTTTATTGACAATTAGAGCTCATGGAATCCATTCTCAGTCTCTCTGAAGTTGCACTGATTGTTTTTGCTTTCTTACAGCTGCTCACTCCAGAGGCACCAAATAGCAACCTGGCAGCTTTTTATAAACATTTTCTAATTATTACTGTTTCCCATAAATGTGTTTCCCCATTTCAGGGTATAAATAGCAAACTGACTATTTACAGCACTTGCACCTGCTGAATGCTAGCTTATCTGTCAGAGAGGTGAAACAAATAACTGGGCTATAATTTGTAATAATAAAACCTATACATCATTTTTCTTTTTCTAGGAAAAGAAAACCCTAGTTTCTGCACATTTGCCACTTTCTACAGGATTCCTTTTCCTCTTGAAGGAAAGGTTCTGTTCCAAGCACATGAAAGAGGACCTCAGGATAAATTGTATTTTAAAATAGAGTAGAAAGTCACATGCCAGGTTTGTTCTGTTTTTCCAACACCAGGGAAAGTCTGGATGCATACTTTCACAACATTTCACAATGTGGGACATAGTGTTCAGTTTACTGGACCTAAGGTGACAGAAAATAATAGGGATATTACCTCAGCTAATGTAAATCAGACCAGCTCAGAGGTCAATGAAATTACACCTCTATTTTCTCTTTGTGGATCCTGTCAAGTAATATGCATTTTTCTTCTGTTCAGGATGGTCAGGATGGTATGATGAGCAGCTGTGCTCTGTGACGGACTATGGAAGCTGCCACTGGAGATCAGGCTGTATGACAGGCAATTTGAAATGCAAGGTCTCTTACACTTTCTGTTTAAGAGACATGGGCAAAACAGAGCATTTCACTGCACAGTATAGTTTTCTGTAACTGATTCAGGTGTCTGAATCATAATGCAACAATATGTCAGATTTGAGAGGGATCTATTTCAGTAAACACAGTAGCCAGGGAGACTGAGTGTTCCTCACTATAGAAATATATGATTTGTTACTGTGACATGTTATACATCCAAAGACTCATTTCCAGTCTGTGGACAGTTATCATGAAGGGCCTCCACACATTGTTCTGAAGTGTCATTAAGTATTCTTGGTTGATATTTTCTCTCTCTTCTCCTCCTCTCCTTTTCATTTTTTCCCTGCTGAGACATGCTGAGATTCTGTTTCAAATGCATTCTTCCTCCATGGTCATGCATGCACAGCATGCACAAGCAAATTATGACCAAAAGGAAAGTACCCTGAAATATTTATGATAATTCAACAAGCAAAAGCTGTACAGTTGTTGCAATTTTGTGATTTTTTTCTCTATCTCAACTAGATAGGAAATGAAAGCATTTGCTATATTCCCACAAAAGTTATTTAATTTTAGATTTTAAAACCAATCAGAAAAAACAGAACAATGTCAACAGCTAGTCAAGGTCAACTCTGTTCTGTGGTGGAGCTCAGCTATAGCCATCCTTGATTACATGGGCAATAGGGTGCAGCAACAGGGGTTTGTAGGAACTTGCTGAATGTACAGCAGAGGACAATGATACAACTTGGCCCTCATAGTCAATTATTAATTCCTTTTAATTGGTGCAAATTTAGGAAGCTTCATTTGTGCTTTTGGGCTGTATTTAGCTGATCACCATACACAGCGGGTCCACTCCTGTACCTCTCCCTCCCCATTTTTTTCTTGCCTTTTTAAACAAAAAGTCTTTACTAATGTTTTTTACCAAAAAAAAAAAAAAAATCACCCTGACACGAGGTGCAAAGTAGTGAGGATGTATTTTGAACAGCTAGTTCCTGCTGGTCTGTATTTTGTGTGTGAAGGAAGCATGGCTGGATAAACAGGGAACAAGCCCTGCTACATGAACATAATACATGAAATTGAAATCTCTGGATTTATAAAAGTGATAGCTACTGGTGAGTAACAGAAACTAATTTTCATAGCACTGTAGTACTCTCCTCCATAAGTCATCACTGACTGGAAGCTGCGACATTATACCAGAGGAAGCATCACCATATGCTTGCCCTTTCATAACACTGCTCCCTACTAGCATCTGCTGTTGTCCTCTATTGGAGACATGGCATGAGGCTTGAGAAACCTTTAAACTGGTTCATTATGGTTGTTATTCTGCTCACTCTCTCTACACATGAGAAGTTTGAGTTAGCAAGACTGAGGAAGACATAACTAACACTAAACATGTAAAATACCCCACCAACTCTGAGATAACATTCTAAAACACTTGTCAAACTGAAGCATGCTTTCCCATTAAATTATGACTGAAAAATAAAGTATGGGCTAAACCTCCTCAGAAAGACTGTTTTGTCTGATATACCCATGAAGATGATTTTTGTTTCAGTTGTGTTATTTTACATTTCAAGAAAATCACATTGTTTTTAACATGAGCTCAAAACTTTAAAAGTGTTTTGAGTGACTGAAACAAGGAGAATTTGGCACCCAGGCAATCCAGGCTGGATATAAAAAAATCCATTGAAAGACATTCAGACAACTGGGCAAGTCTGCTCTCTACATGTAGGCACAAAGAATTCAATAGGGAGAGCACCAATCTTCTTGGATTTTTTTCCCCTGCCCACTGGATGAAAATGAGAGATCTTGAACCACTGCTTAACAAATACAAACTGAGGAAAAAGTTAAATGAGGAAGTGTTACCTAAGACAGCATTGCCTGCTGCTTTTAGGGAGAAACATTCAAAAGGATATGGGTTTACCACTCTGCATAGCTAGAAGTCACTGGGATACCATTGTGAAATATCTGATCAAAATTAGGCCACCTATGAAGGCTTTGGATAATCTCATTCACCATTCTTTAACTGCCTGAATAAAGATCATCATCCCAGAAGTACAGAAACTGACAAAACCTCAGGCCTATGGGTCTTTATTGTTCCTTTTCTTAAGCTACAGAAAAAAAAAAAAAGAAAAAAGAAAAAAAAAAAACTCCACAGAGAAATAGTCCTTTAATGACAGTAGCTTTCTCTCAGCAGCATCCCTGATAATACAGTTTCTACTGGACTATAATGAAATAGGCAGCACGTAGCAGATATATTCGCATAAACCTATACAAAATAAAATCAGGCTATCCCTGCAGCCCTCTTCAAAAAACAGAAACAACCTCACCTGTCCTTTGGTGGGAGGTCACTGACATTTTGACATTACAGACTATAGAGATCATAAAAGTAGAAGGAATCAGCAAAAGCAGTTAATTTGTCAAGATAAAAGCTAATACTTTTTTTTGGTTTGGATTTTAGAAGCTCTCAACACATACCATTCTCTCTCCTCCATCAGCTTTACTTTTCAAAAAAAGGTAAGACCTTTTAAATCCAGTAAAAATCAGTTCTACTCATAAGTTGTAGGGGATTTGTTTATTTTAATTTCTACATGGTAATGCAGCACTACCTCTTCTGCAAGAAGTGATCTAGACAAATGTGGGCAAATGATGAATATCCACAATGCTTCAGTTTTAGACATCAGAGTGCTCTGAACTGAACTCACACAAGGAGCCTCCTTAGTGAGTGTTAGAACTCTCCAGACCAAAAATGATAGTAATGCCTCTCTCAGTGATTCTTCACTGACAGATCTTCCACAGAAAAGTTCTTCTTAAAGCAGCCACCCTCTATATACTTGCAAAGGTTGAGGAGTGTGAGAAGGATGTAGTTTGCTGATGGTAACACAACTGGAAAGCAGCAGAGCCAGGAAGGATAGCCCCTGCACACTCATCATGTGCAACTCAGTCAAACACACTGTTCAGAGACACTGTTCAGGCACGGAGAAATAAAATACCAGTAGCAGATGGTAAGTGAGGCACACAACATGCTGTCTGATTGCGTAAGCCTGTGAGAGGTTAGATTGAGCTGCTTGAGCAGCCAGGCTGGGCTGGAGGCAAGTGACAGCATGCCGTGATGCCAGCCAACAGTCCCACCTTTACTACTGAAGCAGTGGCTTAAAACATTGTCCTTCTTAATGACCCAGTGAAACCCACCTAAAAGATATTTTCTGAATTAGGAAAGTAAGTTAGTCACGTTTCAAGTGTTAGGTTAGACTCTAAAGAGGTATCATAAAAGTTAATGTCATAGTAGCTCTTACACAATAGATCTTGATTGTTCTAATATCAGGCCTTCCAGAGAGGACTGATGCTTAATATTTAACCAGGGGAAAATTATATATATCTTATATCTCATTTAAAGCTGAATCATTAGAACCAGAAGAGCAGACTTGGGGTTGGGAAAAAATCCGACAAATGTCCATGGATCAGACAAACTGAATTGTTTTTGTTGAATGCAAACAGTATTTGTCAGCCGCTCTTGAGAAGGATGCCATAGGAAGATAGCTTTCCATATCTCTGACAGAAATAACTAGGGTTGAAAGTTAGAAGATTTTTTTTTCTTGTTGTTATTGTTTGTCACTGGGAGTAAGACCTGTCCTGGATTCATAAAAGCTACTGCCTAGCTCTGGAGTTTTACGGCTTTCAAAGAGAACAAGAAACTAAACATATACTAAACGAAACATCTGTTGCCTTTGTGTCCAGTGAATTTGCACATTATAGAAGGCTGTAGGATATAGAAATCTTGTATTACAGAAATCTCATGGCTTACTATTGTAAGCTGACTCCAAATTGCTGGGTAGGTAGAGGTGGTCTTGGTGGAGGGATTTTAACAACAGGTGGCAGTTTTCCCTTCTGTTTCCCCCGAAGATTTTCATCATGTCTGCAAAAGTCAAGAAATCATTGATTTTCTCTGCATCACAGCTGACGAACTGCATGTATGAAGAGGTACCATTTTTGTTCATAATACTAATCTCCTGACAATAGTGTATATGCTGCAGGTCTTACAGAAATTACATTTAATTTAATGTAAGAATTAGGAATTTTTTAAAGTAGTATTTGCCGAAGAATCCTTAAGCAAGACACAGAAGAGTTTTTCACTTCAGCCAACAGAGTGCACTAACAGATGTGTCCATATGTCCAAAAAACTAGGAACACACTATAATTTAAAGCCTACTTCCTACACAAAATATAACTTCCCTCTCTTTTGCAGCCATGCAGTCCAATTTATAACTTTAGAGCTGTAAGGTATTTTCTGTTATTCCCTATTTACAAAAAAGGTGTGTAAAAACACAACAGGCATCAATAACAGTCACAATCAAAGCTTCCAGTTACCTTCATTCAGCAGTGACATAAAATCACTTCCAGTCAGTACATCAAAGCATTTCCATGTAAAGCGTTGAGTCGTAAATACTGTTATTGATACTAATACCAGCACTTGACAATTCCAACCCTGTGCATGTCTTTTTCTTTCCCTCTTCATTACTCCTCCCTAACACACATACATATACAACATAAAAGTAATGGATCTGCTAACAATAGATGTATCCATAAAGTTTAAAATCAATCAACTCTTTGCTGATTGTGAATGCTCTTATCAAAAGGAAGTCACTTGATCTGTTACAATATGCAAGCAAAGACATCAGGATTGTTATTTTTGCCCATGAACATTACGTGGTACTCACAAGCATTCACATATGGATTGGTTTTGTTAACGCTCACAGAGGCTGCAATTATATGAAGAAAATGCTCCACAACTGAGATGTAGATGTTTCAGATCTGTAGAAAACTATATAGGGTTCTCCTCTGTAAACACATGAAAAACTTTAGCATGTCTTTCATGCTAAATGCTAAATGCAGCTTTCAGAAATAAATCCAACCAAGCACAGATAGGTGAATAACACTTTGAATCATTGAAGAAATAGGATTAGATTCTGCTTGGAATACAATGAACATGACACAACTCTACCTGTTAAAACATGAGACCAAGTATTTGAAACTTGCCACTTACTGGATGACTTCTTGAGGAATATTAAGCTGGTCATATTTGAGATGTTCTCTCAGGTCACTTAAATAGTTCAAGTAGGTGATTTTTTTCCCAAACTTATGGCTAAAAAAAATTGCAAAGAAGTATAAAAATCAGCATGAGAGGAACATTTATGAAGGGTTTAGTTTCCATTACAAAAATGTAAGTGCTGATGCAACTCAAAATTAAACTGTAATTGAAGCAGCATGAGACATAAGATCTATTTCATTTCATATGATCAAATATATACAGTGCATGCCTGAGAGTCTGATTTGAATAAAAATAACTGACTTCCATCTGAATGTTTTGTGATTTGCATAGATATGAAAAACACTGCTTTAAACGACACTGAAAAACAGCTTTCACATAGCATTACAAGGCTTGCTAACAAAACTTAACTTCTTTTACATGGCCAACAGACCATGTTTGTGTTATTTAGGTATTCCTCCATACCAAAGGACAAAATAATGGGACTGTAGACAAAACCTATAAAGTAGTAAGTGATGGGCAAGACTTTCAAAGAGTGGACAGTGTATACCCTTGAAGTGCTGGGCCATCATTATGTATCTGTCTTGGAAAGGGCTGAATAGCTTCTAGGAAACAACTTGAATAAGTTGTTTCTTCGCTCTTTTGACGAATTGCACAAAACAGACTTTCAAATTCGAAGTACCAACTATCAGTAGTTAGGTCTTGAGTTTCATTTACAGGTGGTCCTAAATAATTTCATATTTTTCTGCAATACAAAATATCTGTCCTGTAATGAATTGTCAAGAAAAGTAGTAGGTGTTTACAATAAAAACTGTACTTTGCTGCAAGTTACTTTGATAGCAAAACTGGAGAAAATTTCTCTCACAATAATGAATTTATCACTGAACTGTCAAACATATATACACACTCTCCCTCTAGTGGGAGATGGTACAAATGCAAGTTGCTTCAGAATTTTAGGAGCTTTTAATTGCAAAGTGCAAAATTTTGCTAGCAGACAAGTGATTTTGTAACTCTGATAGCTATCTGACCCTGTGTGTACAACTTCAGAGCTTTTCAGCTTGTCTTTTTTCCAAGCATTTTTTTTTTTGGCCTGTGATTTCAAAAGTATAAGTAAGAGCTAACAAAGAATTCTCTGTAAGTGACTTAGGGACTTTCCAGAGTTTACTCATACTTTCAATTATTTTCTCATAATACTTAGTATTATTATGACATAGCAATTATTCCATATGACATGTCATAATAATCATTATTATTATTCCCAGTGTACAAATTTCTGTTGGTCATGTGGTGTTGTTTTGTTTGGTTGGTTGCTTTGTTTTTAACGAGCAGAGTATTACCAGCTCAGAGTCAAAACAAGTATCCAGGTATACAGTGGTAAAAGTTGAGTACAACCAAGAATACTCAATCCCAATGAAAGCAGGGTGTTCAGAAGGACAAGATGATCATGCATCTAAGGTTACAAACCCTGGTTTGAATTTTCTATGCCAGACACAAATGCTTAAGTTTATCAGTATCACTCATTTTCACATCCAAAGTAAACAAGGATTTAAATGCTAGTGTATCAGTGTAACATACTGTTGTAAGAAAAAAAAAGTATTAATATTATTTATCATCTTAATATCCAGAGAAAATGAATACTTGAAAAGTTAACTAAATTTTTCTTATCTAAGTATTAACAGCCAATTATTATTCTAGACAAATAACATGGTGGTTATCCACCTGTGGGTCCACCGAGCGCCTTAACACCCAAGGCATGTTATTCCTGTCAAAAATTCGAAGTGCAAGGAGGGTTATAAAAGTATGCAGCCAAATCCTGGAGCCAGTACTGGTTCCATGCTGTGGTATGATCACTGAGTACACCCAGACAACAGCTTTCCTTCCCCACTAAGCTTTGTTCCTTAACCACACAATGCCTGGCTTGACATCTTAGGCCTGAAGCTGACTTCTCGATACCCCACAAATCATTCTCAGCTGCCTCCGGAAAAGGCCATGCCTGAGTCATTTAATACAGATTAAGAATGTTTCTATTTCCTTAAAACTTCTGACATTTCCTACTTCTGTCACACTTTGCTCACCAGTGGTCTCTATCCTGAATCTCTGGCATTTATTTCACTGCCAGTCAAAATAAATATCTACAGTAATTCTTCTTGTTTCAAGAACAACAGATTCCAGAATGATTTCAAGCTGTAATTATTTTTTATTTTCACATGCTTCTTGCATGTTCTGTTCTGTCTAGAATTTAGATTTCCACTTTATAATTAAATAACTTGCTGCCATAACAGACATTATTAGTTCGTTCGTTATGGTTTCTCGAGATAAGTTGCTTTATTCCTTTAACCCTGAGGACATTCATAATATATTTTGCAAAATGTTAGAATTTGAAAGTGGCAGAAGTTCAGGAGCAAAATCTTAAGAAATCCCAACCAACTTAGCACTTATCAGTATCCGTCCATTGTTGCTGGTTCCACGTAGCTACCACTATCGGTTTCTACTACACAAAGGAAAAGAATCCACCAGTAAAATGCATTCATCATTATACCATCCATCTCAAATTCTTATGGGTACTTCAGGGCTTATCTATTAACTTTGAACACGCGAGTAGCATCATTCCTATTCATCCCAGCATTTGAGATCAGATCAAAGGTAAAGCATTCACTATCTGCTTTACCATCCAACCCAGTAACTCCAGTCAGGGACCCAGTTCTCTTGTGCTAAGTACTGTTAAACAGGACAAAAAAGTCATTCATGGGCCACAGAATAATTGTGTTTTAAAGTGGTGTTTACTATAACATACCACTGAACCTACTATTAATCAAGACTGCTTTTTCTTAGAAAGAAAAAATCCTCTACCCTATTATTCATAACCAAGCTTAAACTCACCTTACACAGTAGTTCAAGGCAATTTAAATGGGTGCTGTGCTGTTACCTGACATATTTTACTTCAGGCGTTTTAAGAGCAAATTATTAGAGAACAAATCATCCTTAAATAAACAGGAAAATGTGTTGAATAAACTGCCAAGTACCTTATAAGAGGTTTAAAAATATTCCACAGAATTTTTATGAAGTTGGTTGGATGTACAACATACAGTCCTTTAAGGTTTTTCTTATACCTAGTAGAAGGAAATGAAATTGTTAGAATATTTTTCAATATCACAGACTGTAGAACTGAATAGATACAACTGAATGAAAGCTATTATTACAGCAATATCATACAGCATTCTTAAAAAGACCTAATTCAGAAGAAACTCAATATAAAATTAATGAATAAATAAATAAGTAAAAGGTCAGTTTTGATGGTAAAATAGTATAACATTCCTAAACAATGTCTGGTGTCTTGAGAGCTTAATAACTGGAGACTGGAAGGGAAATTATGAGGGAAGTGGCAACTTGAAAAAAAAACTGAGAAGAGAAGGAAGAGTCATAGAAACTGACTTTCCTTCATTTCCCATTATTTTCTGCTTAAAAGAGTTTCACACTGGAGAAATTTTCTAAAATTTCTGATGTAAAATCTACACCTAATCTTTTTCTTTCTTACTACTTTTGTCTTGCTTTGGTAGTTATTACCAAAGTTGACATCAATTACACATTGTTTTATATCAGATGGTCCCCTTCATTTAAAACAAAAGACTTTATTACAGCATTACTTGATTTTACAGTGTTATATCATGGTACTCAACAGATTCTAGTAGGCTGAAACTGAAATGGAAACCAGGCTGCACAAAAAGACTCTGATTTTATTCAATCTTACTGCAAAATGAAATTGAGAAAACACATAATCAAATACCCTGCTTTTCTATATAAACTGTTTCTTATAAATTGCCAAGTTTTCTTTCCAGTAGGGAAGCCTCCCCAGTGTTCACCATTCATTGCTCGAAAAAACAAACAATCATTAACCATTAAGAAAAAATCTTCATGTAACAGGTTATGGTAAGAGGAAAAAAGGGTCCAACTCAGCAGTTACAACAGTCTTTCCTTTTGGGTTTTAACTGGGCCCATATATCTTTGAATAAAAATAGCATTGTTTTTACAAAGCCAGTATCTTATGCAAGCAAGAATTATCCTCCTGTGCAACAGGTACCACTGTGGATAAGAACTCAAATTCAATGATAAAAACTAACAAGCAGAGCAACTGAGGTGTTTTACTGATGTTTATATTTTAAGACTTTTTTGCATCTTGAAGCAGCAGTCATAAGACATTACTTCTATGGAAGTTTACATACTTCACATTTTCCTGAGCTATAATTAAATGCTCAAAAGACTTCAGTGAGCCTCTGCTTAAAAAGAAGATCTATATATTCTTTTGAAACTATTCCAGTTAAACATTTACTTTCATGATGCTAGCTAATTACTATCTTCCTTTGTACTCTCTTCTTTTCTTTCTTTCATTTGACCCCCAAAACACATGCATGGAAGAGGTCTGAAAGGTGCTCCCCCTTCTCCCCCCCAGTCTGGCTAGTACAGCTGAGTATTTATGTTGTGCTGTAAATACCGTTGTGAGATTCTCAATGACAGTATGCTAAGAACTTCATTGTGTATAAAATGATGAGTGTAAAGTTGCTTGCTTTTTCCCAGCTACTTGGCTTTATCTGTTCCTCTTTGGTTCTCCTTCTTTCTGGGTTAGGATGGGAGAACAGAGAAAGCAGATTTCTGGCCTAACCCAGTCACGCTATACACCAGAGGTCACTTTGCAGGTCAGAAGGCAACAAAACTGAAGAAGGTATTGCCCCTCGTAATGCCTCTCCCCATATCACTGCTGTAAATTAGTTTGGGATTGTCTCATAAGAAAAAGAATACAATAGGGTAGGCTTCCAATTCCTTACTGTGATTTATTTTCAGGAAATGTCAGAGAACAGCAAAAACCAGTATTATAGTCCAAACCTTTCACCACATACAAAATCTAGGAGATCCTTTGCCTTTATTCTCCCTTACCCTATTTATAGAAGCAATAGATGCATTCTAGCAAACATATTCAGAAACCTACTAGAAAAAAATAAGCTTTCTTGGCTGTTGCTGAGCCAAGAGCAGTCTCTCACGAAAGCAGTTAGATGCTTCAGATGACACCTTCCCACTGCAGCTCTGTGCACAACTTCATTTTCTTGCATAGTGGATTTTAGAGTTTCAGAATGCTATTGGGTAAGATTCAAAAGACTGAGCTCTGGCAGTAGACAACCAAATGTTTTTGTACACATCTCAACTTCCATTTTCAAAGCAGGGTGGTGTGCAGTGTGAAATGCTCATGTATTTACATTCCAGCTTAGTCTAGAAACACCCAATAATCTTTTTCACAGTGTCTTTGTGGAGATTTACTTCTTGCTCCAGCTCCCAAATCGAAAAAATCAGACATGTACGAACCATCCCCCCAGTACCCACACAGTTGTACACTTCCACTATCAGCAAAGAGCCATTTATGTATGTTCTTGCTTCCAGTCATGTTGCTCTCTTGAAGTCAACTTAAAAAAAACAAGTAAAACAAGTAGCAACTTGCAAACAAGTAAAAGCCTAACTCATTTCAATAGGAACTTACAGTTCCATTGATAAATACTCATTTTCAGAGAATAAACATCAGATATTTAGTTTTCACTTTTGAAATGCTATATATAGAGAAGCTTTGGCCTAGACCACACCACATCCAACCCCCTCAAAAAGAAGTCATCAGCAGTAGCCAGTGTTGCTCCAAAGGACGGGCATATACAAAGCACAGGGGTCCCTTCAGGCTTTACATGTAACAAACAAAATGAATGCCACAAGTGCTGTGTGAAATGATCTGTTAGAAACTAATCTCTCCCTTTTTCATAGCGAATGATGGCTAATGGGGTGCCACAGGCTTCTTTTTAAACACCTAGGACATTTGTTAGTACCTTACAGAAGACATTTATAAGAGAACCAACAGACTGAGATAATTACAAAAACTTGCAATGGCAAAATTAAACTCAACAGCTAGCTGCGGGTGGATCGGGATAAATATGCTTCCTTCACAGAACTTAGCTACAGACATTACACAACAGAATGAGTAAACCAAATATTTTGGAGACATACTTCCTGTCAAATTCTTTGTAGGCAGTTTGTAACCATTTTAGAGATGGTTTATTCAGACTCTTCAAGCCATAGTGAAAGTAGACAACCGTATAATCATTCTCTACATACTGGTCCAGAGTATACTTCAAGTACCTGACAAGAAAGAGAACATTTTAGCTTTAAGACAGTTTACTGGATGGGATTCTTCACTGAGAAATAAATGTGCTATTTTTGCTCTGAACACTCATGACTGCAGATTCATGCTTGCTTCAATGCATTTATCAAACAAGTTCATCTTGCTTTAGTGACAATGTTGTCAATAATTCCACCTCAGTACAAAGCATGAAATTTAAAAGAACATATTTAATTACAAAAATGATGGTGTTCACAAATCACTAAAAGATAAAGACAATATGGGACTGTGCTTTCCAAGAAATAATTTAAAGGATGCATTTTAACTGACAGTGACTTCTATTTTTGCTGCTTTTCTGGTCTTTGTAAATTCCTTTCTATTAGCCAAGTTTAACTTTTCAAAATAATAAGTCTTTTTTTTTTCCTCTCAATTTAAACCATTTTAAATTCTCAAAAAAATCCATTAACCCTAATTACTGCTAATTACAACTGAATAAAGGGTTAAAACAACTAGGAATTGCAGATGGTCCTAAATGAGTGGGATGCTTAGGCAGGATTTGCAGAACAACAGAACCAGATAAGAAGAAGAAGCATTGTCCTTGGGATGCCAGAATAGGCCATAAAACTAGGGATAGCAGGAATACCAGCCATGAAACCAGCACAAACAGGATCTGTGGGCGAGCAGGGGTCCAAAAGTGTCCACTCAGCAGAAAATTGGACTAAAGGTGAAAAGTACATTGGGAGGAAGACTCGCAGCCTTCCTCCTTGGGACCACCGCCCACCCTTTAACGACCACTACTCAAGGACTAAAAACAGATCTGCGCAAGCATAAAGCATTAAGAGACTAATTAGCGTGAAAAGCGAGGGTAGGCGGGACAGGTAATAAATATGTATAGGCGCTCATGAAATATTAATCACTTCACTGTATAAGTTTGGCACTGCTTTCTACTCTGGTATGCACGATAGGTAGAATGATCCCCCGTGCATCCAGAGCTGCTAATAAAGAATATACCACTTGAAGAAAATTGGAACTTTGTTCTTTGAATCACAACTGGTTACTGTAAACTGTTTTCTTGAATATGTTTGACTTTCCCGTTTGTGATATAGGGACTACATTCATAGATCATTTCCTTTAAAACTAATTTAAAGCACTGCACTACTTAACCCATCTTGAAATAATACTGCACATTTTATAAGAAGATTTCTGTACATTGATTCTTTTATGGTATGGTGTAAGATGCTTTTGTCTTCCCTTTCTCCAACAATTGAAAATACTGTATGGTCTATTACACAGCTCACTGATTCAAATAAAGCAATGATGGAGGAGTACAATCTGGCCTCATTTCTTGCTGTGTCAGATTTGAACTTTCTCAAGTCATTCTCAATGCTATCTTATTATTCTGCAACAGAGCCCCAGCTATCTTTCTTAATTACCTGTAAGCCTTTTTCATTCAACAAAATAGATAGTTTCCTGTGACATTTATTAGGCTGTGGCTATTTGCAGGTATGAAGGACACTGAGTATTCACCTGTGCGAAAGGAGATTACTTCACTGCTACACTGCACTCCCACAGTCATACTTATCTACTTATTCACCCATCATACTGTAAATCTTAAGACTGAGAATAGTCTGGGACAAGGAATGCCACTTCAATTAATATAGTGCTGTTTTGATCCCTGACTTGAGTATTAAATGGTATTTTAATGGAAGTAGTGGTAACAGTTATTCAAGACTTGGAGAAAAAAAAAAAAAAAGAGTCTGAAAAAAGAGTCTGAAATCAAAATATACCTAAACAGATACTCTTACATAAAGAGAGCCTCATGTTTTATTATATAGCATGCAAATTCCTTGTCACATTGCATACAGAAAGCCTGTACTTCTAAAAATAACCGAGAGCTTTGTGGGCATAAAATAAACAATGTTTCTGTACAATTACCTGCTCCATGGCTGTAACAGAATTGGAGGGACATTATAAAAGCTTTACCAAATCAATACTCTTAAGTGATTTAATCACAAAACACCTGCCAATCTGGATCTACTCCACAGTTTTTTCCTCAAAATTCAACATCTTAGTCTAACTACTATCAAGTGATCTACTCTAACACAGATCACTTGATAGTTATATTGGCAGTTTCACATTCAGACATTTGCCTTCAGTTCTCTCTCTTAGCACAGACTTTCGAAGAGAATTTGATGTAGGCTCAGATACAGAAAAACATTTAAGTGTTCAAGTCCAGGAGAGTCCTAGGGCTGGAAATCCTAGTTTCATTTAGGTGCCTCCCTGCAGAACTGAGGAAGGTTCTTAGATCTGATAATGTGGTTTGTCACACTCCTTTCTTTGGCATTTCCTATTAATCTGTTCAGGTAACTCCTCTAGGTTAGGTGCTGACTGGTGTGGCTCTTATTCCTAGGTGCTAACGCTCCCCATGCAAGCTTTGGCTTAATGCTGTAGAGATATGCTAGGTGTGATGAGCACACAAATGAAAAAATATGGTCTCAAACACTCCTCTCTGCTTCTCAAAAGTTGCGATAAGAACACTTCTGTCCTTCACAAGGGTGACGGGTACTGTTGGTTGAAAGGTGCTCAAACATTTTGGTAATGGTGGCTGTACAAGAACTCCAAAAATATTTAAAATACTTAATAAGAACAAGCATTTCATGGCAGAACAGATCTCATTGTAATGATGAACTGTGAGTCCCAGCAGAAACATGTCCTTGCTGTTGCAAGTTTAAAAGGAAGAACGTTGTGATTTTATAGTTATATCGTCTTTTAAACAAAAAGAAATATTACAAAGTGAGATATAAGAGAGCTAAACATAATAATATTGTACTTAATGCAGGCCATTTTATACAAAGAGGAAAAACATTAACATGTAAATAACAAAAACTTCTTGTTAAGTGATTTAGGGGCTGAAGTACAGCCAATTAAAGAAAACCTTGCTATTCATGAGAACATATATACTGAGCACTAAAATACTAGAATTCCTCATCTCTTACTGATCCTCATCATAAATTCCATTTTAAAATACTACAGAATTCATTAATAAAATCATGACACCAAGTTAATTTCAGTACACAGTGCATTGCTTCTGCTAGTCAATATTCCAGGTGAAGTAACTGACGGTTTCATCCATATTTCATTGACTTAGTATTAACACTAGTAGGCTGTGCATTCTTTTTTCTTTTCACTCTCTGACTCCTGCTTCTCTGCCCTGAAAGCTCATTCATCTGGAAACAAGCTAATATTAGTTCATATATAAAACGTAAAGTAGTCCACACAGAAGATTGAGAGAAACTTACTCCAGCAATCTGGTGTGATTGAGCTGGTGGGAAGGGGGCATACGGCAGCAACTGAAGGTAATCACCTTCCTTCCAGAATTGTCATCACCTAGTGAACAAAACAGTTAGTAAAGACAACACTCACTCACTTATTCAGTGAGACCTCAGTGATCTGAGGGAAAGGCTTGTATCTTCTTATATTGGGAGCTACCTTTGTATTTCTCAGCTCTACTCAACACCCTGTGAAACTCCATAATCAAATAACATTGCCTACAGAAATCAGTTTGGCCACCACTGTAGTGAAATGAAGCAGCTGCTGGGCAACTGAGGAAACTAAGCTGAGAAAGTCACATTCAAAGGATGGCTGGTAGTATGCAGCTCCTGAAAGAACAGTTAAGTCCTCTCACAGAATTCAGGAATGGAAGAAAACAGGCTGGCTTTCTCTAGTAGTCTTAGAAGTGACATTTTTAAACTCTTCATGCCTTATTTCTGGAATTTATAAAAATACTGTTCTGCTACACACACTTTTGGCATCTGCTTTGTCAAACATTGAAATCAATATTTTAACCAAATTAAGCTTTCTTAGATACTTTTCCAAAAGCACTGCTACATTCAGATCCAATCTAAAACAATAAACAGGGCAAACACCTTTGCTTTTTATAATCTGAAGATCAATAAGACTCCATCCTTTAGCCCCTCTGGCAAAGTACGTATTGTTGCACTCAAGTTCTTTGTACTCTTCAGATCGTGACAACTTCACCCACGCTGTCTCTATAGACAAGGCTGGTGATCATGCCAATGCCCACTCAACACTCAAGTTCTGCTGTCTGGAAATCCAGACTCAGAACTAAAGCAATGATCATACTGAAGGTAACTGCACTGAAGACAGTGAGGTGTTAAGATTTTAACATATATCTATATGAAAGATATCAATTCTATTAAAATAATTCGGAAATATATCAGAAAATCATAGAATGGCTTGGGCTGGAAGGGACTTTAAATATCATCTAGTTTAAAACTATTTCCCCTTGTCCTATCATTATCTGATCAAGCAAAATGTTGCTCTCCATCTTTTTATAAGACTCTTTTAAGTATCGGAAAGCTGCAGTAAGGTCATCCTGGAGACCGTTCTTTTTCAAGCTGAATAGCCCCAGCTCTCTCAGCCTTTCTTTGTAAGAGAGGTGCTCCAGCCCTCTGATCAACCTCATGGCCCTGCTCTGGACCTGCTCCAACAGCCCCACACCCTTCTGGTGCTGAGGGCCCCAAAGCTGGCTGTGGCACTCCAAGTGGAGCCTCACAAGGCAGAGCAGAGGGGGACAATCCCCTCCCTTGACCTGCTGCTGGCCATGCCTCTGTTGATGCAGCCCAGAGTGCAGTTGGTCTTCTGGGCCGCAAGCACTCACTGCTAGCTCATGCTGAGCGTTTGGTCCACCACTTGAGCACTTGAGCTTCTTGAGCACGTCCAGGTCCCTTTGGATGTCATCCCTTCCTTCTCTTGCATCAACTGCACAACTCAGCTTGGTGTCACCTGCAAAGTTGCTGAGAGTGCACCTGATCCCACTGTCTATGTCGTGGATAAAGGTATTTGTTACTGGTTCCAAGACAGACCCCTGAGGGACACCACTCATCACCGGCCTCCACATGGATGTAGAGCCACTGTCCACCACTCTCTGGGTGCAGCCTTCAAGCCAATTCCTTATCCACTGAATGATTCTCCCTTCAGTGGTCTAGGATGTTTCAACTGAATTGATATTTGAGACAGTATTGGTCTAATTTCAATATCCAAACTAAGCTATATTTAATCCTTGCTTCTATTTCCATGAAAACATTGAAGTTTGGCTTTGATAATCAGTAGGAGTACAATAACGTTAATAATTTGCCTTTTTTTTAGATATTCTTTATAATTGTTGTTCTACTTCCTCCTCTAATTATGTATGTAGCTGGAATGAATAAGCAAGAAGTAAAATGGGGCAAGTTAACTCTATAGCATAGTAACTTAATATTTAAAAAAATCTTACATTTCTATGACAACTGGGTAGAAAAGCTTCACCTGTCCTAGTTTGTATTACTGATGTTGATTCAAATTACATTATCTGAATGAACAGAGTATTTCCCAGCTTTGAAAACACACAGTTTCCATGAAAACCCACCACTGACAGTAATATGCATCCCTTCGTTTTACTTAGGAAGAGATTGCTGTCCTCAGCTGATAGGTTCTGCATGAAGAAAAAAAATCCTGTATTTCCTTTGTCCAGTTCTTGTTTAGTTGTTCTCAACAGTATATACAGAGCTCAGGTCACAATGAGACAGTATTGTTTTAGTTTTTATTATTATTATTATTTCTTAAAGTAATTCTGTTTTAGATGTGGGAGGAGAAAAGGGATGGAAGAGACGAGATTAACTCTTAATGACTTTTCACTTATGAATGCCGACTGGGAAACATCTTCTGCATTATAATTTCCAAGCCTGTGTTATCACCACGAACCATACCCATAACCCTTCCACTGACTTGTCAAGCTCCATCTTGAATACTAGTTAGGTTTTTCTGGTTCTTGCTCATACTGCTCAATGCTTTGACAACATGCAGCCTTTCTTTCTCAATTCCAATCTAAAAGTCATAGCAAGTTTGAACAAATTTGTTTGTGGAAAAATGACATGGATGAAACAGCCCTTCTCCTCCAGTATTGTTTAGCATCCTGAAGGAATATCTAGGCAAGAATCATATCCCATCTCAGCCTGCATTTTACTGTTTAAAAACAAGTTAGATCTCTATCTTTTAAGAGTCTCCCTTCTCCGATCAAGCTATTTTCTACACTGGTGCAGTCTGGAATGCATCTTTCTGAAACATGGGTGAGTTAGCTTGTCAAGGTGAAGAGTTAGGTAATAAATTGCAGATGAACATCACACACATAATTTAAAAGATTTTCTAATAATATCAACATGACTTGTTTGTGGAAAAACTGCTGCGTTATAGTATACTGTGGAATATTTTATTTGTTAGGGACAACCAGTTTTATGAGCAAAATAAATCTAAAAAATGATTTCAGTTAAATTACTAAATGAGTCACTAATTGTTACTGTTGGTTGCATTCAACTGTCTGATTTAAAAGGGAAGAAAAAACACCTACCTTTATAAAAGAGTGCAAGCAGATACACTTAGAACATATATAAACACCATTTCCTAGTTTCAGTGATCGGAAAATTAAGCCAGAGTAGCTTTGTCAAAACTACCAGCAGAGCAGAGAACAGAATCTTGTTTTCCCATCACATAGAGCCATCAGGGTAACAAACACAAATCTGAAACACTGACTGAGAACCTCAACTTGACTAAAAACTAAATTAAGCAGTGCCAGGTTCCCACTATTGATGACCGATAATGAAGGGAAAGAGATGGCTATTTTTGCATAGGCATCAATAATGCTTTGAAAAACGTAATTTTTTTAAAAGACACATGAAGTGTTGATGCAAAGACAAGCAGATTTCCCTTGCCCTCCACCAGAAGGGCTGTGACAGAGCACTCTGCAAAATTCCTGTCACTCTAGAGTGTTTGCTTCTCAGTCAAAAACAGTTTGAAGCCCAGGACTTTGGGGATACAACTTTTACCCAACCATGTGAAAGTGCAGTTTGAAGGGTAAAGTGGGGAACAGCAGTCATAATTAACAGAGTGCAATTTGAAGTATGTTGACTTTAAACCAGCACAGAGTATACATTTGTTCCACAAAACCTGTATTTTCCTAGTACTTGGAATTAAACAAGTTAGAACTGGAAGATGCCTCAACTCTCTACAGGGGACAATGAAAAAAAAAAAAAAGTGCAATTTCAGCTTTGTTCCTTGATGTTTTACTTTCAGGTCAAAAATATAGTTTTATATTAATCTACTTTATTCCACATTACCAAACACTTTCAGATGATAACCTGTTCTACAATCCCTGGAGATGTGCTCTTCCCCTTATCCTTCTACACTGTTTTTGAGCTCCAAGCATTCCAGAAGCATTCCCAAAGACGGAGTGTCTTAACTGCTTGGGCACCCAAACTCCTCTAACCAACTATCTCTATCTTCCTGCCCATATCTTTTTCATGTTGGCAAATCCCCTGGATCAAATTCTGCCCTCATGCACAAAAAATGTCTGATAGATTTCTCTTTCCCATGGACACGAGGATACTGCCTCGATGTCAGTCCCTTGGTATCATGCAGACATATTCACAGGTAAAGTATGTAAATACAGAAATCTCAGGCAGTCTCAGGACTGTGCACACTGCTCAGTCATTTCTGTGAGCTCAGCCCTGCAAAACCAACCTCCTCCTCTATGCTTGGTGAGTAAAGAGGAGTGTGAGAAGTGCAGTGTCCAGAATAAGATTTATGTCCATTAAAATACAAGATATCCACTGGCATTTTATTTGCATGTATTTCTCTGTATCAGATATGATTCATACATCATTTTTTATATCAAAATTTGCAGTACCAAAAAAAAAAAGTTACAGTAAGAGAGAAGGAAGGGCACATGAGAAAAGGTATTGTTCTACTTTTTAATTAAGAATTTGGATGGCACAGCACTTACTGCTTCTTGCAAATTAAGTGTTTTTTTTTTTTTCTAATGATACAGATCATTCCAATTTGCAAATGAGAACTTTTGAATGCTGCAATTTTAGCATGACTTTTTAAAAGCCTTTATTCTGATGATCCTAAACATTACCGTTTTATAAGTGAAAAGTGAAATATCATTTTTTTTTCACTGAAGCTTGTCATTATCAATCGCAGTTATAATTACACCACAAATTATCAATTACAATAAAACAAAACAAGATTCTAAAGTCCACAGAAGTTTTGCCATTGGTTTCAGTAGGAGTAGAAGCTGGGTCAAAATGCTACGACAGTGAAAAGACTTGCTCCTGTATCTGTTTCTTTCACAGAATTTAAGCTCATGAAAACGAGTTTAAATCTCAATTACACTGTGATAAATGGAATTACAAACTGTGCTTTCTAGCCTCCTCCTGCTCGCTATGATTCAGAGAAATACAGTTGCGAAAAGGCCATTATTAAACTTCTATGTTTTGCCTAGGCTGAGTAATGGACGGACAATAAATATGCCCACAATTAATACCATATGGGTCTTTGCCCATCAATAATGACAAACTTCTCACTTGGCTAAGAAATACACAGCCAAGATAACTATGAGTCTCAACATTAGAGATAACAGCTGAGTCTCAACATTAGCAGTAGAAGCTTATACCTTTACATACAGAGACTTGTGTCCTCTTTCATCTGGCACTGATCACTCCGGTTGATCATACGAAAGTACATTACAATGGATATTTTAATACTTCAGCTTTAAGATGGCCAAAATTTGTGATAATGAGCCAGCTGTTTATCCTTCAGGACAGAGACTGAATTCCCCAAATAGATTCTGGGAGTGAAATCAACTCTAAATGCCAAGTCAACCCATTTTGATTTCACAAAGTTCTCTTTTTGTATTGAACCCTCTGAATGCTCCTCATGTTCATCCATTTATTTAAAAACCAATTTTCTGTGAGAGGATGGCACCTGCACTGTACCTGTCTAACTCTGGAAAGTGTTAAAATTGTAATTAAAATCAAGTATATGCTCAGGAGGGTTCTACTGTAAGTGAAAAAGGAACTACTTACTATAAGTGAATATTTCAGAGATTTCCTACATCAAGACCATTATACATTCCCTTTGGAAAATAAATATTCCCCATCAGAGATTCCTCCATGGACAATTTTTCTTCTAAATTTTGACTAAGAGAAATACTTTGCCACAGCACATTTTCTTCAGGCAAAGGGACAGATTGCTTTTTGGTGTAATTAATTATTTACATTTTATCTGTGCTATTCTTAAAGTATGCAAAATTAGCTGAAATACCAGTGAGTTAAAGTCATTCCTGAACCTAACCTCTAAATACTGGTACATCTGGCTGATTCTCTGTATTTTCTCAGATTTAACAAGAAAACATGTCCATATATTTTGATGAAATTAACTCTGCTCTGTCTTTAGAAGTGATTATATTGCAGGCTGATATTCAAAAGTGAGAAAAGGATTTGTTTTATTTGACATTCTGAGAAGGAAATAGTTGGAGAAAGAAGCAACAGAAAAACTGTCTCAATGTGGAAAATCCTAATTCAATTCCTGCCTGAAGGATTTGAACCCAGCAGATAAGTTACAAAGCCCTCAGTTTCCTTTTTGAAAAGTGTCCAAGCCTTAGGTCTCTCCAGTTGATTTTTTGTTTTCACCAAAAGGGTATTATTATTTGTGATATAATGCCAAAGATAACAATTTCAGGAATACCCTTTGGAAATATTATTTACTTTGTCCATTTTTTTTCTTTTAAAAATAAAAGTTTTAAATACAGTTCTTTCTCACTGCACTGCAGTTCATATACTACAAATCTGCTCCTGAAAGCATTGCAGGAAGTGGCAAAGCTGTCAATGATGTGGCCTGAATGTTATAAAGACTCATGTCTTAGTCTTCTTAAGTAATTCACTTCTGTTTCTCCTTACATGTCACAAAAACTACATTACCACTATCTTTCACAGTCTGATCTACATCGCACAATTTTAATCAGTTTCTAATGCACAAATCTAAAATCATAAATGCGCATGAAATGAAACTCAAAGAAAAATATAGCCAGGCTCTCCCAAAGAACCAACATTTCAAATCTTTAAATATAACCAGAAAGCAGAAAAAATGATAAGCAAAATACAGAGTTAAAACAATAACACACTTCCATTAGAAAGTTTAATCAAATATATAAGACGATGTAACTGGTAGTTAATGAAAGCATAAGCATCGGGGACAGACTCATTCAAAATCATCACACATTTTTTTTTTAAAAAAAAAAAGGTACTATAAAAAGTTAACAGCAATGATATTATAGAAGCAAACCATAGAAAACTAGGAAGCTTGATACATCTTATATGCTTGTGTGTCCTTTCCTTTTTGCCACACACACACACAAAAAAGTCTGCTTTCTTTTTAGGCAACAGATTGAAATTTCTCCTTCAAGATGGAAGTAAAAAGAACCAGCATTGCAGAGCTGTTCCATTTACATGTGCTTAGAGTAGTCAGCTGTACTTTGGTGTTAATGAGATAAACCAACGTAGTTAATAAAAAATAATTAAAGCTTATACCTTTTTAAAATGTTCCCTGATTTTATTTAATTAATTGTGTCATACTGTATAAATACAACTCAGAAATCTCCTTTTCACGTAGTCAAACCTATTGTTATAGAAAGCACGTACAAGTCAATTTAAAAGAAGCGAAGGGGAATCTTTATTTTTTTTTTTTTAATAACTTGGAAATTAGATCATTGTAAGATATGGGTAAATCACTGCAAATATTTTCACCTGAATTCTTTCTTTTTTTATTCAGTCACTTCAAACATTACATCTCATTGTCTTTCAATGACAGAATTTAAACGGAAGGAACAGCTTTTAAAATTGCTTTAAAACAGCCATTCCCAACACTGAAATCACACTTCCTCTTTTTCAAAGAGATTATTAAAATCATAATAACCAAGTATAAATCATTTTTAAATGATTTGTTTCAAAAGGGACAGGCCTCTTGCAGGATGGGAAGGAGATCTGAAGAGCTCATCCTTTCCTCACTTGAATGTAGATCCAGAAAGCATTTAAACCTGACTAACCTGACTCCACTCCAGTTAACAGCGGGGATAGGAAGGTCTCCTTTTGTGGAGGTGAAGCATGTCTTTGGATGGTATTTTACCTCCTACATGTTTCTGCATGCATATGCACACCTCTTTGTTCCCATCTTTTACTCTACTATCAGAATTATTTTACACGCATGTATACTGCATTCTGAAGCACAGTTCCTGGCTTGTGCTTTGCATTTAAATTGTCCAGCAGACTTGCAAAATCCTATCATATATTTCTGACTGAAATGGCAGCTAAAGTCACTCTTTTCCAAGCTTAGACAAAGGCTAGGGGACATGATTTCCCTACAAAAGATTGCTATATTAAGGCGAAAAACATCATAGAAAATCCAGTCTTTCTGCCAAGATTCATCTTGTGAATACCTCCACTTACTTCAGCAAATTTATACCAGGAGCATACCTAATACTTGGATTGTACTCCAAGCAAACACTGATATGAAGGAAGTTCCAAGAAGAATCAATGAATGCTGCAACTACCAGGAGGTCTCTTTAAAAACCACTATTGTTTTCACTCCAGACTACACTTAAGCACATTCCCATTTTCCAATACAGGAATAAGGCAAAGGCATGCACATAGAATGAAGACAGTTAAGACTGATCTGGAATGAACAGTTTGGTTATCACTCTGTCCCCACCACATGTACTCCATTTCACCAACAGTAAAAGTGATGATTTTTAAAAGGAGCTGTTCCAGTATATTTCATCATCTCATCTAAAACTTAACCCTTTTTTGAGTTCCCCCACCATTTTAACTTTTCCGAGTCAAATAGTAGTGTCAGTCTGCGACTATGGAAGTTGTGGTTTTTGTTTCTCTAGGCAATAAGTGAACTTCTACTTACTCACTTTTTAAAATGAGCAGGGAATGTCTTATTGGTCAGTCAAGCAGAGATTACTAGGACTGCCCACTTGCTCCCTTCCCCTCCAGTACAAAGGGACAGAGAAAACAAAATTTTTCAAAATGCAGACCCAGGGGTTTCAGTTCATCATCAGGCAGGTCTGCCTATAGCTGTAAAAATCATAATGATTCCTCCCAGCAAGATAAACACAAAAGGACCCTTTAGAATTACCACCACTAAACCAGGCAAATACCAAGTGCTTCCAACTTCCAGAGCAGCTTTGACTGAATGAAAAATGAGGACCAACAACAAATGTTTACTGAATAATTGTGCATGATTAAAGCTGAAGCAGTAAATATGTGGGCCATCACAACAGGATCTTGAGTATACCAGCAGGAGAAAAAAACCTCTTAATAATGTTTTAAAAGAGAGCTCCTTCAGTAGCACTGTGTAATAAAGCAGATGGGAGAAGTTCTTAGAGTGACTCTGGTGTATCCAATGTGTCTGTTAACACATTATTTCACACTTCGTCAGTTTGATTTCAATGATTTCATTAATACCTCTTGGTATTTCCTCCATCCCAAACTGGTGCTTGAGCGAGAAACATCCTACTGGGTTAGTAGGCAGCAGCTTTTTACTCACAAGAGTGTGGATGTTATTCCCTTGTTTATGGATAGGAATTTTATGTTGGGGTGTTAGTTTTGATGAAGGTAAAAGGTAATTATTATCCTCTGTATAACTAGCTTCAAGACGAGACATTAGTATGGGTAAAATTCTCATTCCACTGCAGTCAGAAGTCAAACTACAACAGTTTTTCCTACCCTATTCAATCAAACTTCTTCAGAAGACTGGTTTGGCTGAAGCTCATACTCATCTGGATGACATCCTGTTTATGGCTCAAGTTCAGGAAGGTGAATACCTGTAACTTGAGTTCATCATTTTCCTGAAGAACCACAGGCCCATCATGCCCACTAAAGTATGAGGTGCAAAAAGTGTGTACTATTGTGCAATCTTAAGCTTCATTAGAACAAGCAGTGTTAAAAATTTTCATTTCTTATTGTATTTTTTTTTAGTTCAGTATTCTGTTTATTAATATTAGCTTAACAAGTGTCTTAATTCCCAAAGTAAACCAAATGGATAAAAAAAAAGTAATGTATACTTTAAAGAGGTGCTTTTATTCCATAAATGTGCCTGCATGTCCTGTATATTGCCATAAAGTTTTAAAACTAAATAACTGTAAACATCAAATGATCCAACATTCAAATATGTTATGTACCCATAACTTCTCTCCATATCACAACATAAAGTCAGGTGATAAATGTAGTTATCATTTATGTTAACAGTTTCCTTTCTGCCTTTTATTAGTTTTTATACAGTAACCCATATCTCTTTAGCTGCATGCCCTTTCCTGAGCAGACTAGAAAAATGATTACATGTGTGGCTTCACAACACTTCAGGTTATTCAGAAATCAAAACGATTTATCACTGAAATAAAGTACAGCTCTGTTACAGCCACAGTTACGACTTACATTATAATATATTGTTATGGTTATATTTTAAAGCAAGATTAAGCTCAAATATTTGGCTTATATGTCACCTTTAGAAAAGCAAGGGATCACGTTACTATTCAACTACTTTTCAGGATTAAGGCTGTAAATATTAGCATGATTACAATGCATCACCTCGAGGAGTACAGTGAGAAAAATACGGTAAGGGGTTTAATAACGTGAAGTAATGCTCTTTCTCCAAACATACCTGCTAATTGGATGATGCCATGTCTTGCAATATCATAGTAGGGGTGATTGATATTTAGCTCAGTATCCTCAAATGGTGGAGACATAAATGTTTTTTCTTGTCCTGACTGTGCATCTTCTGCTTCATCTTTCTGCAGTTCTAAAGAAGCAAGCAAGAATGTTTAATTGCTAGTGAACAAAGAAAAACTTTTGCCTCTGATGAATTATAAGGAGGGTGAATTTTTCCTCAATCAAAAACACAGGCCTTAATCACCATTTGTTTCATTTTCAGTTCAGTTTCTTGCTCTTTCTCCACTCTCCAGTGTGGAAAAAACAATCTTCTAATAACTCAAAGCTACCTTCACATCCTACTTAAAATTAGTATTGCTCATAAAAATCTTGACAATGACTGGACAGCTGTCATGCTGTGACCCTGCTATTCACAACTGCTGTTGTTGTCTCATTATTTCCTAGACTCTAACAATCTGCCTGTTGTATCCATCTACATCTTCTTGTCTTTTACTTCAAGGTTTTCCAAATGGGGAAGTCAAAGTTTCGGTATGCTAATGTGCATTGACAACTACTCCATGTGTGCACTGTCTGAAAGCAGACTTGCAAAAAGATACCTTGCATAAAGGTATCAAAGTGCAAAAAAGCCTCCATCTTAACTGCAAGAAAATCCACCATTTTCTTTAAATCCTTCAACCTTCAGAACCTGCAATAAGCAAAGCAGACAAATGTCGATCCATCATATAGTCCAGCTAGAGGCCAAGCTAAGGTGCTCAAAAGATCACCTCAAAAACCCAATGAAATCAATAGGCATCTTTCTTCCCTCGCCCTCCCCCTTTAGTAGATTCTGGACTAGATCCTCAAGTTAAAATCTACTTTGCACTAAAATGAGCAAGACAAAGTCAATCAATCTTGTTTGAAGGTTTGGTTTGGTTTGTTATTTTTTTCCCAAACTTTTTCCAAACTGTTGTACAGTTCAAGAAGGGATGATCCTAACTAACTCCCCAGATAAACGCAGATTCTGGGATAATTGCTGGCCCTAAGGTTGCCACACTATCCAAGTGAATGCTTCCTAGAAACTGACTAGGGGCCAACAATAGGGTCAACCATACCCTGGGGTGCATCGAGCATAGCATTGCTAGCGGGTTTCAGGGAAGTGACTGTCCTGCTCTATGCTGCGCTGGTGCAGCCTCACCTCGAATGCTGTGTGTAGTTTTGGGGCACCACAATATAAGGACATAAAACTATTAGAGTGTCCAAAGTAGGGCTACAAAGATGGTGTAGAGTCTAAAGGGGAAGACGTATGAGAAGCTGCTGAAGTCACTCATTTTGTTCTGTCCAGAGCAGAGTAGGCTGAGGGGAGTCCTCATGACAGCCTGCAGCTTCCTCACAAGGGGAGCAGAGGGGCAGGCGCTGAGCTCTGCTCTCTGAGAACAGCAACAGGACCTGAGTGAACAGCATGGAGCTGGGACAGGGGACAGTCAGGCTGGGTGTTAGGAAAAGGTTCTTCACCGAGCGGGTGGTCAGGCACTGGGACAGGCTCCCCAGGGCAGTGGTCACAGCACTGAGCCTGATGGAGTTCAAGAAGTATTTGGACAATGCTTGCAGACATAGGGTCTGGTTTTTGGATGATCCTGAGCAGAGCCAGGAGATGGACTCCATGATCCTTGTGAGTGCCTCCCAACTCAGGATATTCTATGATTCTATGACTGGAATAAACATTATATTAACCCATCAACACACAAGTGTCTTGGTGGCTTAAGGGAAGAAAACATAGGATCATAGAATGGCTTGGGCTGGAAGGGGCCTTAAAGACCATCTAATTCCATCCACCCCTACCATGGACAGGGACACATTGCACTAGACCAGGTTGCCCAAAGCATGGCTTTAAACATCTCGAGCATGGGATGGGGCATTCACAGCTTCTCCGGGCAACATATTCCAGTGCCTCACCACCCTCTGAGTAAAGGATTTCCTCCTTATATCTAATCTAAATATTCCCTCTTTTAGTTTTAAACCATTCCCCCTTGTCCTATAACTACACTCCCTAACAGAGTCCCTCCCCAGCTTTCCTGTAGGCCCCCTTTAGGTACTGGAAGGCTGCTATTAGGTCTCCCTGGAGCCTTCTCTTCTCCAGGCTGAACAACCCCAACTCTCTCATCCCCTCTTCATAGAAGAGGTGCTCCAGCCCTCTGATTATCCTCATGGCCCTCCTCTGGACTTGGTCTAATATGTCCATGTCCTTCTTGTGCTGGGGCTCCAGGTGGGGTCTCATGAGAGCAGAGCAGAGGGGGAGATTCACCTCCCTCAACCTGCTGGCCATGTTTCTTTTGATGCAGCCCAGGATACAGCTGGTTTTCTGGGCTGCAAGCACAAACATGTAAACAGAAGGAAAAAAAAAAAAGTACATACACGTAAAAAGAAAAATTACTGCTCTGCTAGAGGACACCACACCCTGTACATCATCTACCTCTTTTATCATACAAGTTTTAATATGGTGGAATCAGCAGGTTTATCTATAACACTATTAGTGCCACTTAATTTTAAGTCCTTCAAGAATGTTTCGCCTTCTGACCATTTTTTATGCCTTAACCACAACCAAAGATACACTAGGGCAGACAGAATATATTAGGTATTGATTTCAGCCAGATTTATGTACCAGTAGCTAATACATGTCAGAGAAAAAACTATCACTAAATATTTTTGAATGCTTTACACTCAGTTTCCAAGTATCTTTCTACTCTATAAATGAAATCTTCTTGTCTCATTTTTGTTTTTAACATGGTAAGTACCAAAAATGTATTTCAAAAGGATGAAAAATTGTAACCAATGGCTGGGCTTCTCAAAGACAAAGAGCAGTCACAATGTATTTTTTTCTTAAATTTATTTATGTTTGAATTCAAATTAAAGCTTCCTCAGAAAATAAAGCAACAGTCCTATTAGTTTCAGGGAAAAAAAAAAAAAAAAAAGAAAAAAAGAAACCTGTGTTTAGAAATATACCATTAGAGTTCTCCACATACACAAAAACTTATTTTTTCATTGTCTCCAAAATCTGTATCATTCTACCATTTAAAAGTGTATTATATATAAATAGCTGCACTAACCTCAACTGGAAAAGTATTCTTTTCCTTTAAAGAATGATTTTTTCCCCAAAGCCAAAAAGAACAATACAAATATAACCTAATACCTGAATTTCACCATTTTCCCCCTCTATTTATATTTTTAAAGTCACATTAAAACGCCGAAAAACAAAAGTGCTGATTTGTTTAGTAGGTTTTCATGTCTGAGCACTGTAACCACCCTAAGTAACAAAAAAGTTGCAAAGAAAATAGAGAATGCGACTGGTTGGGAATGTGAAGCAGGGAAATAGAAACTATGTACCAGAATCCATTGAAACTTAACAAGCCTTATTAAAAGTGAAATGTATATTCAAGTTAAAAACAGAAACAACTAATATTCCAACTGCAGCCTTTAGTACAGAGAGGTGGATGCCAATTCCTCCTGTAAACATTTTTTTTATTATATATAGTAATAGACAGGCTTCCAAAAAGCAGGATTTGTAACCCAGTACAGATAGCTATCTGGCTTTGAAAAATGGCAAAGAACTAGAGAAGCAAAATATGCATGACCATTTGTACTACAGTTATTCACAGGGACTGAAGCAGTCCCAGCAGTAATCAAAAACTACTTGAAAAGCTAGTTAACCCTAACCTAGTAAATTTTTTTTTTTTCTTTTCCTTATTTTTCTCCCCATACATGAACAAGAGGACTGGATCTCCAGAGACATTTCCAAATAAACACAAATAAAAAAGAAGATTAATTGTTCCAAACTGAGAAAGACCTAAGCTCCATTTTTCTCCTGCAAATGATAGCAGTTTATTGTCCTGCTTCATGAGCCATAGCAGAGAATCATCTGTTACCACTCACACCGCTACTGCTGTTCAGCCCTTGCTGGGAGACACCACAAATAGCCTGATCCAGAGCATGCCAAGGCTGAGAGGAAAATTGCTTTCCCTGGGTTTTGAATCAGGCCTTAAGAATAGAACACTGGCCAGCTGTAGTTGAAAGTCATGACATGGAGAAATCGGAGCTAAATGGACGGTCAGGGAGACTGAGGCAGAGGGGCAAAAACACAAAAAACTTGGAAGACACTTGCTCTGGAGTTCAGCCCGACATTCTCTAAACCTCAGGGGAAAAAAAACATAATGCTGATCTTTCAAAATGATGAGCCCCCTAATGCCATGGTCATATCGCTCAGGTCGACTAACATCTTTGGAGATAATATGCAATACAGCGATCTCTATGCTCATTCAATACGTGTCTCTTTGGAGTAATGACTCCCATTTGTGCCACAATATGTGATGATGGTGATATTCCAACAGCCTAGAATTGCAATGGGAACATCTACCAATAATTCATAAGAGAAGCATGTATTAAACTAACCTTCAACCCTAATGGCTTTAATAGGGTACCTATTAGTACAGTGGCTGTAACTCATATGGGATCTCTCCAAGAAGTGTTAAAAATGCCAGTGAAGCCTCTCACGGAAGATGCTCTATTAAATCACCTGTAACTCTACACAGATGCCATTTGAAGTATAATAAAACATATTTACCTATTTCAGCTAACTTCTCATAGTCAATCTCAGACATGTTGCCGCTTAGGAGGAAGTCTGCGCAGATCTGTCTAACTGATTCTTGCAGGATGAAATGGTTGTCAGGTCAACCCTACAAAAATAAACAAGCTGTGAGCATGGTGTGCCATATTTTACACACTATACAGGTATAAAAAGAAAATTAAAAAATAGCAGTAACAAATCCTCCTACCCAGTTATTGCTCAGGAACAAATTCATTTGCATTTAGGCACCATTTTCCTAGAACACGGACTACTACGAAAGAATTTTTAAAAAGCAGTCCAAAAAGAAAGCCGCATTTAACAACAAAACTACCAACCAATTGATCTGTTTTTATTTGGGGGGTTATTCTACAAAATACATTATACACATTTGGATGATAAACAACAGAATTTAGGATTAATTCACTTCTATAAACAACATTAATCTTTATATCTTCCTAATTGTATTTCTCTGATGAAGATATATATACTCCATACCCTCACACCAAAGTAACTTCTTCTACCGCAGTCATAAGGCTTATTACAGGAAAACATTGTATACCTCACGTTGCACATACAACAGCTTCACGAAAATTTCAAGTGAGCATTAACATACATAAAATTGAAAAAACAGCACTTCCTGTACCTAATCATTGCTTTTTGTCAAATTCTCTGCAGAGCACTTCATAAACAGAATACTAAGTAACACACCCAAAGAGAACATCAGGAACTAAAAATACAATTTAGAAGCTCTGTTTTCCCAAGCAGCTGCTCCAAGTAGCAATAAGGGTACTTCCTTTAAATTAAAAATCCAGACTCAGAAGGGGAGGCGAGAAAGAAATGGAGCTTTTCAAACTCTAATTTTAATTTAATTTCAATACTGTTTCATACCATTTTGTTTCCATCTAAGCACGTTAAAAATAAGATAGGTAAATTTATGGTCTAGTCGTTGAGAAAATGCATATACAAGCACATTCTTCTCCTCTCCCAGAAGGTTACATATTGTACTGTTACTTCAAAGCACTGAAACTGGGAAATTACCCTATGCCAAACAAACAATCTAACTAAAAGACCAGTCTGCCTGCTCACTGCTGCCCACCCTGCAAAACCTACAGCTTAAGGATGCTTGTTCTACACCCACGTGTCCTCAGACTAGATACCATCCATTTTCTTCTAACCAGAGAAATGGGTATCTAAGTAGTTTTCCAGAAATAAAGTAGATGTTCACATCAACAAAGCAAGCAAACACCTGCTTAATTATAGGCATATGTTTACCTATTTCACTGAGGAGGGATTAGTCATTAGAGTGATCACAGTTATTGGGTGTGTGAACTAGAGTCAAGCTCTCACTGGCTGATGCAAAGTTTAACTTTCGGTTTCAAGTTTATGCAGAAGAAATGAATTTGCATCCTAGTATATGACTAGAACTCCCAAGTACTACAGTAAAACAAGCACCTGTTAACAGTCACAATAATTAAGAGCTCCTAATGGTTAGTGAAGCTTTTTTTTTTAATTTCATAACATTTTACAGATCTGATACTAATGTAATAGTAATTATCACCAAAGGCAACCATGCATTTCCATAACTTGCTGTACTAGATATGGTTCTACCACTTTGAAGATTTTTAAACATAAACCAACTATTTCATAATAATTATATTCATTTATTCTTGAAAATTATAATCTTCATTTTGAACAAATTTAAAAGCACAATTCACAATTTACAATTATTTGCATCCAATTTAAAACCACATATACTGGGAAAAGACCTAAAAAAATATTTTCTAGAGAAAATTTTGCAATTCCCCACTGAATAACAATTTTCTTAAAAAATTAAATTAATTCTGGGCCAGATATATTTCATTTTGTGTTAACTTTTTTCACATGACATTCAAAATGAAAATACCATCGTTGTTTTAAAGTTATGATGCAAAGAAAACACTTAGTGATTGATATTCCAACCAGTGATTAATTTGTTCATTACTATTTGGAATGGTATTTCGACATTTCTAAAATTAACAATTAGCAACTAGTGTGATAATGTGTGTTTTATTTAGCAACTAATTTGTGACAGGTATTCTAGATGAATTGCTAATTGATGCAGTTTGCTCATAAGTAATTGGTATATTATCTGATCATGTGTGCCTGTGATGGTGTGGAGCAATGGGTACATGAGTATGTAATTTAGCTAAACCAAAAAGGTGTTGAAGCAAAAAGCAGTTTCAAAATAAGGTCAGGAAATATGATTTTTTTCTACCTTACTTGAACTCTCCCTTCCCAGCTTTTCCTCCTAAATGAAGTATTTACATTTTGTAGGCGTATTTTACTTCAATACAGAGTAGTTTTCAAGGAGCTCCATATTAAAACAGAGCTCACACCTGTATTCCACTAATTTTAAAGTCTCCAACTCCACCAAGCATTTAAAGCTATCCTTTCAACCCTCTGCTGAAGCTGGAACTTGACCACAATAAGCTCTTTGTAACAACACAGAGATTGTTTTTGTTATGTTTTTACATTCTGTGTCCACAGACCACCACCTATGCCCAGTCAAACTTTCAGAACAAAGAAAGAAAATGGGCAGGATGGATGTTTTTACCTTTGCAGACTTTTCATCCCAACCAAATACACCCAAAAGCCCTTATAATGCAACAGACCACTATCTTGCTTCTGCAGTGTCTCTTTGTGCCAGGCTTTTCCATCCTATCGAGCATTAATCATAAATTAGTGAAAAAAAAAATAGCCTATATCTTTGGTGCTGCAATACTTTTCAAATCTCATGAGTAATGAAAGTCTTGGTGTAATGATGGGGGAAAAATAACAACCTCCTCCTGCCTCTTCTTGGCAAAACAAAACAAAACGCAACACACACCACCATCTTTCTGTTGCATAGAATGAAATAAAACACAATTTCTCCTTCACATCAATTGCTAACACTCCAGGCCAGGAGTAGTGGCTCTATCTAAAGAGGACAGATTTAAATATCTCCCAGAACCTGCTGAAGAACACCAGACTTTTGAAGAGCCAAGTTACTGTACAAGTGAAAGCAACTATGATAGTGTAAACATTTAATGCACAAAGTTACTGGGAAGCTATAAATTATTCAGATGGAATCAAAGAAGGAGGGAAATAGGGAAGGAACCATCTGCCTGGTTTTTAGCTCACTGTTCCCTTGGGGCAGCAATTAGAAAGTTTCCAGTTACAAGACAAATTTACTGTAGCACCCTTGGAAATTGATTTCCTGTTGACCACAGCATTCTCTGTTCCTGGGAAATAACAGTCTCCTTAACAGTGCTCCTTGCCACATATCGCTGTTTATAGTAAACCATTAGATTTAGTACCTTCCCCCACCTCACCCCACCGGAAAGGTAATAAAAAAGAGCACCCAACAGAACCAAACTACAAGCCTTTTATTAATAACAGACATTTGGAAGGGTTTTTGTTTGTTTGTTTTTGTTTGTTTTTTACAAAATACCACATCCTACATCCCTCCACAGGCAAGGTTATTACTTACTGACATCCCTAAAAGAGCATTACTTTATCAGAAATGAAGGCAGTCACACAGAGAACTGCTCAATAATGAACTCGCATCTACAGGTAGTCCAAACAAAGGTGAGGGATCCTTCACAACATTTGTCAGGGCACAGATGCATTTGATGCCTATTCTTTTTGTTCATTCAGCTGTCAGAAATGTTCTTCTTCAAATTTAAACAGTGGGAATTCTCTTCATTTTTTCCCCGATGTTTTTGCCTTCCACTGATATTCTTTGTTACTTTTCAGAGGTGTGACACAGCATCAGTATGCAATTTACATTTCTATTAGATGATGCTTCTGCATACACCAGCGTTTGCTAAGGGGTATAGTTGACAAAATCAGGTAAAGAGGATTCAGAAGGTTATTTTATTATTTATAACGCTGTGGTAACTTTACTATGAAACTTATAAACACAGAACCACACAAACTGATAGCATAATGTGTTTGTGGAAAGTGTATTCAACACATTCTGCTTTTCCTCCCATATGTTGTCTGTACTACGTAATATTTTTCTTCGGTCTACTCCTCCCACAATGTCTACCAAACCCAAAGTCCATATTATTCATCAGCAGTATATTTCAGGCGTTTGACACTTATATTCTGTATCAACATACCACTCTTTATTGGCAATACATAAGAGAACGTTAGCAAGACCACACATAAGAAGCAAACACCAAGAGGACTGACTGTCAGCTACAGCACACAGGGCTGTAGTTCTTTGGGCCTCCTTTAGTTTAACCACAGAAGGGTTGAGGTGGAAAGAGCCCTTTGGAGGCCGTTTGGCCCAGCCCCTGATCCAGGAAGGCCACCCAGAGCAGGCCGTCCAGCACCACATCCTGGTGGCTTCTGAAGATCTCCAAGGAGGAGACTCCATGACCTCTCTGGGCAGCCTGTGTCAGTGCTCCGTCACCCACACAGCACAAAAGGGTTCCTGATGTTCAGAGGGAACCTCATGTCTGCCAGTTTGTGCCCACTGCCGCTTGTCCCGGCACTGGGCAACCCTGACAAGTGTCTGGCTCTGTCCAGCACCACGGGATGAAGGAAGATGGGAGTCTGTAACCAACAGGCATGCTCTTAGTTGTATCTGGCAGCAGCTCGTGCGTTTTGGACAACATACAAGGTCCCAAAGTCGGGCCTACACCCTGCAGTAGAGTTGTGAAGACTTGCAGCACAAGATCCAACAGCACCACACTGACCAGAACAGAAATGGGAACAGATGGATCAAACTGCTCTTAAAATGCAGTGAGTCTCCTGTCTATAGACTCGGTGGAGATTTGCCTTCCAGATGGGACTCCTGAGCTCTGCCAGGATGCCAGCCACACAGCCAGGCTTCGCAAGACAAGAGCGGAGCTGCCTGCCAGCATCTCAGGCTTTGCACGACACCGAAATACCCAAACCAAAAATACTGAGAAGCCTGTGAAGGCAAATATTCCATTATTACTTCCACACATCAATACTGATGAAAAATAGTACTGAACTGAAACTCAGAAAAAATTAGCTTTAATTTTATTACTTTTTCCATTTAGGCTCTATTCCCAAATTAATTTTACTACTATAATAACTTCCATTGATTTCAGTGCAGTAAAGATAAATACACAAATTCATAGAGGTGGCCACATTCCTCTGAAGTGTCAAAACATTTTGAACCAAACTTTCCATGAGAAGTTCATTTTAAAAGGAAAAAGTAGTTCAGCAAACTGAAAAAAAAGAAAATAATTTGAAGTATGATGATCACAGACAGGTTGATATATTTATACTGACAGAAAGTTACTAACTTGTAAATATTATGATAAAAATATTATGCTAAAATGGAATAATAAAAATAAAAATTAAATACATATAGCCTTAAAAAGATGCCAAACACTTTATCCTTTGTTATCATTAATTTGGTGGATTTTTAGCTTCTTTTTATGTAGTGATCAGAGAAGAAGCACACACAGAGGTTAATTCCTGCCATGGATTGAGATACAGCCTTGAAAATCAGAATGCAAGGAAGACAGTCACCCTGTCACAAGTCTCTGTGCTCTATCACACCAAGTTACACACTGATCAAACAGCACTGATTTATCTAAAAGCAATTTTCTACTAGTCTCATCCATTCAGTGCTTGGAAAATAGGAGAACAGTGTCTACTTGGTGATGGTAAATATTGTCCTAATCTTGGAAAGAAGCCCAAGTTCATGAGGCTGTATTTTTTCCCCAGTATTTACTCCTGGATAAATACTGAAGCATTATTCTGTCACTATCCAAAGCCCCCAGTCATCTCAATTTCTTTCTTTCTTTGGAGTTTTGATGCCACCCTGAAAACAGGGCTTTGCTCTTCTAACATCTGAGCCACTCAGCACGTCCACACTGCTGTTCTGGGCCACAGAAAGCAACACATTTGCTTTGTGGCGGAGCCCCCAGCACAGTGCCATTCAGTGCCATTCACAGTGCCATTGTGGCTGGTGTCTCAACTTGGCAGAGCAATTACTGTGGAGAGAGTGATACAGTTATTTGGCACTCCCATGGTTCTCACCTCCACAGTGCATGGGTGTGTAGAGTTACCCACCTAGCCTGCCCCTACTCCCAGGCACTACTCCTTTCTGATCTAGGGACTCTGATTTATATATCAGTTTTTGCTGGCAACTCACCCCTGGGTTTTTGTGCTCGTGCTCTATTGAGTTTCCCCATTCTAGACAGGATGAGACAATCCTATATTTTGCTCAGCCAAACACCAGCTCCCTGGTCATCCTGGATCTCGCTGGCAAGGGGAAGGAGGGAGAGCCAGGGATCTGCTACTGGTCTTCCCTCCATGACAGTGTTTTCAGTCATACTTTTCTGTGCCCATTCAAGTTGATCATTTCCTTCTATAGCTCTCACCTCATTTTCTGTCTTCCCATCCACCAAGCTCTCTCCTTTTCCCCGACTGGTTTTCCCCTTTGCTCATCTCTCTGTTTTCTCTTCCACCGCGACCCTCCTCTTTTCCACATTCTCTCTAGTTCCCTCATTCTGGCTTAGTTCCTCTGTATATCCTTTTGCTCTCACCAGAGCAAACTGCAACTACCACCAAATCCACTGGTTAACACACCCCTCTGCGTTGCCGATGTCCAACTTCTCCTGCCTAAACTCCTCTCTCTTCTCAACTCCCTCAGCATGATCACATTTTGAGCTCTCAAGCTGAACAAGAATTATCAAACCTCCGAAGCTATAGGAGCAAAAGGGATGCAAAGACTGTAACTGCAAAAAAGGGACTTATTTAGTCCCCTGCATTTTTTACTGCTCCCGTTATCTATTAAAGCAGAGTTCTCTCTGAAACTTGCAGAAACATCTCTTATTTTACAATTCCTTAAATGATTACAGCTTAAGAATTCATCCCTCTATGCTTTTACTGCTTAAACTGTTAATGATGAAACTTGACTGAATAAGTGCATTTGTATTTCCTTACCACTTAAAGTTATACTGGCAGCCAGAACTGCAATCTTCTAAGCAACAAACTCTTTTCATTTGTGATAGTTTTTGAGGAAGCTTGATGGCTCAATAACCTGGTATGCAGACAGTTTTCATCTCTAAATTAGTAGCATGAATTACTTATGTTTACTTAAGTAATAGCTTACTCTGTGTTCATCTTACAGGTGTAGGGCAGCAAAGACAGAAAAGACCAGTAAATTGACAAACAGAAATATTTTTATCAAAGGTGCTAAATGCAGTTTTGAAACATCCTCTTAACCCCTCCAAGGTTTGGACCTTATTTAGAACACAAATTTATTCATGCTGAAGGGAGAAAGGAGGTGGTTACATGCTGTGTTGTACTTGCTCCAACAATAAATCAGACTTCATTTTTTGATTACTTTAGTGAGTAATTTTTAACCAGTGCTGCATTCATTTAAAGTAAACATCCAGTGTATATAAAATAAAGCAAAACATTACACTTTGTAAGAGAGCAAATTTTCATCAGAAAGAATGGTGAACACTGTGTAGCACAGTCCTGAAATGAGAATTGTTCACAGAACTGTTTTTTTCCCCAGAAAGAAACTCGGGGAAGAGAAACAGATTGATTATTTTTTTCTACACACACACATACATAAAAAATTAGAACATCATTACCTAACAGTACAGATGCTGGAGTGGGACAGGTATGAAAGAGCAAGATGACTGTCCAGTGCAAGACCACCAAGCCCTTCCTGCAGCAGTGGCTATGGTACAGTTTGGGATGTCCTTCACAGCCTGTTCTGGGCCATGAGCAACCCAGCAGGATGCCTAAACCTGACTCTGTCCCTCCTGTCTTTCCTCTGAAAGAGGGAACTACCTTGTGAGCTGACTCTAGCCTGCAGGCTGCCATGAAGGCCTCACTAACCTAGTAAAATACTTTCCTGAAGTTGCATACTGTTGGCAATATCCAGTTGTATTGCACAGTGCCTGCCTCTATAGTGCTTGTGATCCCCTCTGTTGCAGGACTGGAACAGGCAGGTTAACAGAGGCTATGCTTCCAACCTACAAAGCACCCATCAAGACATTTCCTCAGTTAGGAAACCAGTGACACATGGTAAAGGGGAAAAAAAGACAGGAAACCATGAAATACATAAGCACAGTCTCTTTGCCCTCACCATACCTTCTTCCCTGCTGGACAGCCAAAAATCTATTTTTGGGAAGAATTAAATATGTCAGAGTGAAATAGAAATTGTTTCCTTACTGTGTATAAATAGCTGCATGTATCAGCTAGTCCCATTTCTGAAAGCACTGAAGTAAAGGGATTATTTCCACCCATTACTAGCACAGAGATTTTTGGAAATACTCTTGTCTGAAACAGTGCAGCTATTTTCTTATCACATCCACTCATTCATCTGGCACAGTGAAAGTACATGGAAAAAAGGTGCCTAATGTTTAACCTATTAACAGAAAGCCATGTAAGCCTCCCGTATCATTAGGACAAAATTATCTGAACGTGGATAAGTGGCTGCAATATGACACACTACAAGACCATTTTTTTTAATTCAGTCTAAGTGTTTATTGGCTAAACAAAGATTATGATAATGTAATCATAATAAGCGTTAATGATCAGCCATCTATGGAACTTGCTTTCTAAAAATAATATACTGTAATGCACACTAATGTGGCAGAATTATGTCGGACTGAACTCATGTTTAACTAGTGCTTCCATCTCAAGGGATTAAGCACTTGCAATTGCAGATGAGTACACTTTTAAGACTGTATTCTTTAACTAAATTAATCTGACAAGTTACTGGACAAAGGGTTGGTATATTATAACTTTTTTTTTTTTTAATGTATAATTATTCACTGGGGACTCCTCTGGCTGGAATAAATTAGGACTTGTAAAATAAATTAATATTCTTTTTTTTTTTTTAATAACTCAGGCCATTGTTTCTAGTTCTTGTCAAGACACAGTTATAGCTCACCCAGCTTAGCATCACCCCTCCTGTAGCCTAGCTTCACTAAAATGAAACAGTACATATAGCAAATCACAGAATCACAGAATCACAGAATTTCTAGGTTGGAAGAGACCTCAAGATCATCGAGTCCAACCTCTGACCTAACACTAACAGTCCCCACTAAACCATATCCCTAAGCTCTATATCTAAATGTCTTTTGAAGACCTCCAGGGATGGTGACTCCACCACTTCCCTGGGCAGCCCGTTCCAATGTCTAACAACCCTTTTGGTAAAGAAGTTCTTCCTAAGATCCAACCTAAAACTCCCCTGGCGCAACTTAAGCCCATTCCCCCTCGTCCTGTCACCAGGCACGTGGGAGAACAGACCAACCCCCACCTTGCTACAGCCTCCTTTGAGGCACCTGGAGAGAGCGATAAGGTCACCCCTGAGCCTCCTTTGCTCCAGGCTGAACAATCCCAGCTCCCTCAGCCGCTCCTTATAGGACTTGTTCTAGAGGCCCCTCACCAGCTTTGTCGCCCTTCTCTGGACTCGCTCAAGCACCTCGATGTCCTTCTTGTAGCGAGGGGCCCAAAACTGAACACAGTACTTGAGGTGTGGCCTCACCAGAGCCGAGTACAGGGGGACGATCACCTCCCTAGCCCTGCTGGTCACACAGTTTCTTATACAGGCCAGGATGCTGTTGGCCTTCTTGGCCACCTGAGCACACTACTGGCTCATACTCAGCTGACTATCAACCATCACTCCCAGGTCCTTCTCTGCCTGGCAGCTCTCCAACCACACATCTCCCAGTCTGTAGCACTGCTTGGGGTTATTGCACCCCAGGTGCAGGACGCGGCACTTGGCCTTGTTGAACTTCATGCAGTTGACCTCAGCCCATCGGTGCAGCCTATCCAGATCCTCTTGCAGAGCCTTCCTACCCTCGAGCAGATCGACACACGCACCTAACTTGGTGTCATCTGCAAACTTACTGAGGGTGCACTCAATGCCCTTGTCCAGATCATCGATGAAGATATTGAAGAGGACCGGCCCCAGCACCGAGCCCTGGGGAACACCACTAGTGACTGGCCTCCAACTGGATTTGACTCCATTCACCACGACTCTTTGGGCCCGGCTATCCAGCCAGTTTCTAACCCAACGAAGAGTGCGCCAGTCCAAGCCAAGAGCAGCCAGTTTCTTGAGGAGAATGCTGTGGGAAACGGTGTCAAAAGCCTTGCTGAAGTCAAGGTAGACCACATCCACAGCCTTTCCCTCATCCACCCAGCGCGTCACTTTGTCATAGAAGGAGATCAGGTTCGTCAAGCAGGACCTGCCTTTCATAAACCCATGCTGACTGGGCCTGATCGCCTGCTTGCCCTGCAAAGAAGAGTTCCATTCCAAAAGCCATTTTATATGGGCAATGTATAGCCCATATTTAGTTATAAATCTTAACTCAAAACTAAGCAAAATGATGATAACCATACCTATCATCCCACTGTTTCTCCATTTGCAATGGATTTGTCCTTAATCATTGCACTAAAGACTTGGTTGTCTGTTTGCCTAAAATAATTATTTTTCCCTGAATTCACAAGTACTAAGACTAAACATTTTTGTCCCAGCGAAGTTGTGAGTTATCATAACTTACTGTGCAAAACAAGAAATTTAGTATTGCAAAGCCTGGTAGTGTTTTACTATAAGAGCTCAATGCATAATGTCAATGCAAGCTGCCCAAGCAGTTCAGCACATTTCAAATGAGAACTCAGTCACTGATCTGCATGTGCCAAGGGACTTAGTAGGGCCCAAAACAGTTCACATGTTCAATAATCTCATTATAATCAAGCAGTAACTACAGCCACTTCAAATCTAACCCTGAAACCAACTTCCTTCTATAATCTTCATTTTTAGTCCACCTCAAACTTCCCTTCTACTCACATCAGTACATCCCATCCCCAGAACCTTATTTTTAAATTGCATCCCATGCTAGATAATCCATAAATGTTTTGTAGTTACAACTGAACAGAAATTAAGAAAGGATCTAACATTTCCAGAGTTTTGACTGTTTTTTGATGTTAGAATTGTAAAGACATTTTGGCTTATCTTGTTACAAAAACTAAAACTCACTCCAAAGTCACACTTTATTTTTTTGCTGGTTTTTGTGAGCAAAGCTATTAGTTTGTGATGGGTAATGTTTGCAGAAGAACACAAAGAATTCTTATATGTGGAAAACTGCAAAATAAAATAATGAAATAATATTTTTGTCAGCAAAGACTATGTAGTATAGGAAATTAGAGGAAGACAAAGAAATAGAAAAGGAAAGGAGAGGACGGGGAATCTTTCCACACTAAATTATAAAGGCTGGGGAAAAAAATAGATTTAAAGTTTGAAATGTAGCTAAAATGCTTCCTGTTCTTTTTCCTTCTTATTCGCTATGCCCATGTCTTACATAGAAGTAATTCTCTTGCCTGGTATAGCATACAGACCTTCAAAAGACTAGTTAAAATCTATGTGAGAAGCATCCCATGCCATGGTTCAATGATACAGTACATGTGTGGCTTTTAACTTCCCTGCACAGGATCAGAAAAATTGAGGTCATAAGAAAGAAACAAATGGCCCAGCATAAATGAACTCTGAATTCAAATTTGTTCAAAAAATTTTGCCAGGTTAATTTTTTATCTGAAAGATTTATCTGTTATCAAGTATCTCCTGTCCTTGAAAAGCTAACAAACAAGGATTTATGCCTTTTTGCTGCCCCTATGTACTTTTGACTAACTTGATGGAAATGGGATTGTACATCACTGCATGAGCTGGATCAAATTTTTATCATTGGGTGATCTGCTTGCATGTATATTTGGTAATAATGGCTGTGAAACCATTGTCCAACTATGAAGGCTTCTACCCTGAAGACCTCATCACCTTATCCAAAGGTCTTTGTCTATATCCATGCATGTTACAGAGCAGTTTTCAGGTAAGAGACTGTAGGGAAAAAAAAATGAAGCACTAGCACAATGGCTGAAAATACATCTTACAATTAAGTGGATTCTGCTATCAGGCCTTTTCAACACTTTAACGGAACTCCAAGAAAACTTGTCAATTCCCCAATATCACATTAAACTACTTGACATCATTGCATCTGGTTTGTTACCTTTCTCTCTTTACCTACAAACCCAAAACATTCGCAAATTATCATCCTAGGAAAGAATCAAAAGTTCTAGTTTCTGGAAGATAAATCCTATTTCTCACATAATAAGTCTAACAATGGAAATATACTGAAGGAACGATGTGCTTTAGCTCACTAATCTCCATGAAACACTACTAGAAGGCTCTTCAGAGGTACTTAACAGCAATGGCACCCATATCTTTCTGAACTTGCAAACATACATATGCTAACTGCTAGACAAACCTAAAGATACATCACTTGTATGCACTTCTCTAAACCTATGCTAATTTCTAACAAGACCACACTGCTTATTCTTCTAAGCAGCACATCACAAAAATGGAAACCTTAGAGAAATTTTGTATTTCTTCCATGTTGAAATAGTCATTGGTGCAGCTACACTCTACAGTATGACTACAACAGTAGTGACATGAAGGTCTGAGATTAAGCAAGGAACAGAGGGATAGATGAATTTTTGCTTGTTTGGTTAGTTTGCTTTTATTGATTTTTTTTATTATTATTAGACCAACTAATGCAGCTGTTTAAAAGAATAATTGGTAACTTTTCAGGCATTCAAGCCCTTCTGGTGACCTCCAAGAGAAGTTTGTGCACCCGACAGCTTATCATTTTATGCACCTTCCAACAACATTCCCTTTGATATGTTTAATAAATATTTAATAAGCAGTATATAAACAATGAAGTCCAGAGTTTGGGAAAGGTGCAAGGGGACAAAGCTACCCTAAGTCAGCTGTGGATGATAGCAAGGACGTAGCCTAGGAGAAGAACATACAAACCACTCATAAATGCAATGATAGGAAATGTATAAGGTTGTCAGGTAAGGCTCTTCTCCTCTAACTGCCATAATTTATAATTTAACCATTTAAATAAACCTTGAGTTTTTCTTAAACAACATTTATTTTCTTCTCAAGGATGTAGAGACCTTGCTTACCTCTCCTGAAATGCTGTGTAACACACCTGATTTACCAAAATGGTTGCAAGAAAAATGCATTTGCTTAGAGTGGTTAACGTATATGCTGTTGTTGTCTTTGCTGTAGTTATACCTATTCCAGCTGCTTCTTAAGCCAGCATCTTTTTTTTATTTTTTATTTTTTATTTTTTTATTTTTTTCTTTTTTATTATTTTTTTCCCAGAAGTAGCTCAGATGCCAAACCCTGGAAAGAATTCAGGGTCAGCATGAAAAATCCTTCCATTCTTCTCAGATGGTCAATTAAAACTACGCAGCACCAAAATGAAACCAGACCAAAAAAACCCACCACAACAACAAACAAACAAAAACCATGAAACACCCCCCACGCTGCTTACCAGGTAAGTTTTCAGTTACAGTGACACACTGGCATAAACTTTGAGAATCCCATCAGTACAACAAAGCATTTGACAGTGCAATCCAAACATGGATTTTATTCTTTTCTTCATTTTAATTTAGCTATTAAGAACAAACATCTCTAAGTCATTTGCTGTACCTCAATGCAAAATAGATATACAACCCCATTAGGCCCAGACTGAGGAAGCATTTGGGACAGCCATAAAGCAAAAGTACATATGCACAGAAGCCCAGCTGAAATGAGTGATGTGTTCAAGGTTTTACTGAATCAATGCCTCAAAGAAGTCTTAGTCCTGATTAGTCAGGAGGCAGCTCTGCTACCCTTTGCCTGATCACATCTTGCCACTTTTAGCTCACATTGAGATAGATTTTCTTTCAAAGTACTTTTGCAGGTACCAGGATCACAATGAAATTGGGTTTCACTCCCCCCAGCCACAACTGCTGGAATCAAAACCCCCAACTTGTACCCCACTCTGTGCCCACCTGGCAGACACTCAGTGAAAATAAATGGTATTCCTTGTGGCAAAGCATACCATTTATTGTCAGCCATGGTATCACAGCAGAGCTCTTCGTGAGCTTCTGTTGAAAAGTGTACTTCAGGAGTAAAGTAATATCGCTTTTTCATCCAGTCTTTGGTATATGACTTCTAACAATTCCTCTCTCTTCATAAATTTAGTCAGCCTTCTGTACAGTTTCATGAGGCTTCTTAAACGTTGTATTTTTTTCTCATCACCTGACTTCAAAATCCACAAAAAAAAGAAGTTTCAAATAAGTTACCCCAATAACAAATATAAATTGTTTGACTCCAGAGCTAATTCATTCATGTTTCCTGTATGCTGGCAAAGAAAGAAGAGAGAGAAATAAAAAACCAAAAGGTGAATTTATTATAATCCCGCTTATAATAATTGGACCCTACTAGATTTAAGGCTGGAATGAGAAGCTATCTTAGTCTTTCAAAGGCATTTTATACTTAACATTAATTTCTATCCAAAATCTTTTACCTACTGTTGGTACAACTAAAAGCAAAGAAAACTATAAGAAATTAAGAATAAGACTCTTCCCCAGTTTACAATTTCTTTCTTTTAGTTGATACTTTTAATGGTACCTAGTTGGTAGGTACCATTCTATACTGAGATACCTTCACTGTCTCTTCAGTAGTTTACTGGTTCCTTTGCGCGGGTCTTTCACAAAAGGAAGAGAAGGCTTTTTTAAGAGACAAGAAAATAAGGGATAATAACAGTTACGAGGTTGTCAGAGGGAACAAGAAGAAAATGGAAATGTGAAGCTAATTATAATAAATTGCTTAAAAATGACTAGCCTTCAGTTCCTATTAGTGCAGCTCTTCTTTCTACGTTAACTGCAGTACAACATTAAATATTTACAGATGGGATGTCAGCTAGTAACAGTAAACAATCAATGAGGTCAACATACTCGGAACAAAAATTAAGACAGTCATAAAAAAGACCTATATCACTTGCATTTTTGTAACACCAGCAGTACTACAATACATCCAAAGTCCATTTGCTAAGACAGCTGTTGAATCAAACACAATTTCCTTTTTTTTTTTTTTCCCTTTTTCCTTCAGAATTTTCCTTTGAAGCTCTTAACAACATATATTTTATCCTGACTTATCCGGGCTCTGACTGCAAAGATAAGTTTAGAACTGTGAGTTTGTCAAGTCTGCTTAATCTTTCTATCAAGCAAAACAGTAAGTATCATAGGTCCAGATGCTGAGAAAAATTAAGCAGCAAACACAACGGCAACTCACTCTGCTACCTGAATGCTGTCTTGGAAGAATTTCTTTGCCTTTAGGCAGGGTCATAAAAACATTGCCAAAACAACATCACCCAACACCAGAGCAGGTAAGACAACGCAAAGCCTTTGGGCACTGCCTGTTTCTGAGTTCCAAGTTTAACATAAAAGCTTGCCTATCTGTTTAATGGCATTCTTGCATACACAGCATGAAATTCTGTCTGGGGAAATCAGCACCGTAACTCACACTGAGCTCAGCTGAGGTGGGACAGGATCTCACTCAGGCATTTTCCTCCCAAGCAGAAGATCAGTTCTTATATTAAAACTTTCTTCTGAGGAATGCAAGAACTATCCACCTTCTTTTGTGAGTTGTCGTTCTTCCTCCACAGTGTTCAGCTTCAGCAGAGGACCGTGTAGTATCCCATCATGAATATACTCTCAGCTAAGACTCAACATGCAGGCTGAAGCTTTCAATTCTCATCTTCTAAAATACACGGTAAAATCCAGTAAACCAATGGTATATTTTTCAGAAAATAAATAAATAAATCACCTTTTGTTCATATTTCATCCAATAGTTGTAAAGAAGCACCATATCCATGCAAATGTTCATAGTTATATTGAATTGAGATTTAGAGCTGAAGCAACCATGGTGTCCAGATTACTACATACTAAAGCTAGATATAGATGAGTTACTGTGAGCTTTGGTATTCTCTGAAGCTACAGAAATCAGCCTATGTTGTAAAGGCTTTGTTTAAAGCCAGCTTTATAAGGAACATGCCAAATCTTTGAATTTCAGCCCCAGACTCAAGCAGGTAGCTTCTAGAGATTGGGGCAGCTTCCAAAACTGGAACTTCCAATGACGCTACAGACTTCTGTTAGCAACATTTACCAGAAGAGAAGACTCAGATTCTGAGAAAAAAGCCCATTAAACTTTTTTCATTGTTTTTATTAATTTTAATGCATATTATGAGTGAACATATTAAAGGCCATGTATATAGTAAACAAAATAATCATTTTTGTGCTTTTCTCTGCCTTGCATGGCAAATTAAAATACAGAATGATAAGACAAAAGATGGATGTGGAAACTATGTGATGGGAAACATCTCAATCTTTCCAATTTCTAGTATTTCTAGTATTGGCTATGGATTCTTCCCTAATTATTCAATGCCTTCTTATAAGTAAAAATTGACTCAATAGCCTTACGTTCAGAATGTGTTGTATAAAGCAGCAGAGATTTAAGACAGAAACATCAGACAAAACAGAAATAGTGTAGGTCATTTATTATCAAAAGAACACCAACAAGATTTGGATATTTACTGAGATTATTCACTGGAGAAAAAAAGAGGAAAAAAGAAGACCACTTTTCTGTAAATGATCTTGTACCATCTTCCTGTACGTCTTTTTTTACAGCTAGCCCAAGTTCCACATGCCCATCTGTGAGAGCCTATCAGTGGCCAGCGAACCCCTCCAAGGGCTACCACATGGGCACATAAATACCTGAGAATGACAGAATCATTTAGATTGGAAAAGACCTTCAAGAGCATCATGTTTTTGAAAGCTGTGGTGAAAACAGAAACCCTACAAGGAATTCCTGGTGAATGATCTTCTTGCAGCTCTGATATTCACCTTACAAGCACAGCCCTGGAATATCATGACAAAGGCAGTACATTCCTTGATGGTTGCAGCAGCCATGTAGAGAAGGAAGCCCAAAGTCTCCAGCAAGCTAAATTTCAAAATTTGAAAAGCCTACTGAAATATACGCACTGCACAGCATATATAAAAAGTCAGGCTAAGAATTTACAGTTAAAAGAAATATTCCTAGAATATATTACCATGACGTATAAAAGATATCTTCAGAATGCACTAATCAAAGAAACAGCCCTTGAAGCAGACATCATTGAAGGACAATGAAGTTACATTGCTGTTGATTTTCTAGCCTAGTCGCTATCATTAAGGTTACCTCAAACTTTCAAGTCTGAGACCCTGTTTTCAGTTCTTCACAACTTTATTTGTGGACTGAAATTTTCCAACCTCAAAATAAGAGTGTGAATAAGATTGGTATTCAGGAATGAATACTGAGAAGGCTAAGTGAAAGAAATGGGATTTGAACAAATAAGAGAGAAGAGATGAGATAGGAGAGAAGTTGAATGAGTACCAACTGGGGATAATATGCAGAAAATCTGTGCCCACTAATGTAGCTTGAAATGAAACCCAAGACTGCACTGTCTCACTTTTTTTTTTTTTTTCTCTCCTATCAGCACATTGGCTGTTACATCCTCTTACGTTGCTTGACGCAGAAATAGCAACCTACAATTGCTATCAGTTATTCCATCACATCAACACACAGAAGGCTGTACAGCTGATCTTGAGATTCAGCCTTGGTGATGACAGACACTGGTGTCAATAAGATGTCCTACAGCAGAACTACCACGTTTTTTGTTTATTTAAATTAAAAGGCTATATACAGAAACAAAATCACAGAGTTTGTTACAATATCAATACTCTTCCTAAGCATACTATTCAAGCCTTTAGGAACACCAGAGATGAGTTTGCCTCAAAAATGTCATCTTAGGTCCCTACACATGTGTAAAGACACATTTTTAATTACAGGCTCAGAACAGAACTTTTTCTTTCCATGTAATTCCTGCTCCAGCTTCTGCATAGGAGAACAAGATCCAGGGGCACTGAAGAACCACCATTCATTTCTGACAAAAAGATGATTGTCTTCCCATTAACATGCTCATACAGGCAAAGCTTGCACACATGGAAGAGGAAAATGGATGATCTCAGAGCTAATATCAAAGATCCAGAAGATATTTTTCCCTCTGCCAACAATTTCCAATGGGATACTTTGTAAGTTGTCAAAGAAAATTTTTCTCTTAGATGATTTTAAGACTACCTAAAAGTTTGCCAAGAGACAACATATAAGAAAAATGAACAGAGTGGTTCCCTCAGGAGAGCTGATCCTAGCTTACTTGCCTTGACTGACAGATCTGTAAGGCCTTTCACATGGGCTAACATGACATCCTGATCTCCAGGTTGCAGAAAGATAGATGTGAAAGGTGGGCCATTCAGTGGGCAAGGAATTGACTACAAGGCTGCACCCAGAGAGTGGTGGACAGTGGCTCTACATCCATGTGGAGGCTGGTGATGAGTGGTGTCTCTCGGGACCAGTGATGAGTAGTGTCCCTCTTGGAACCAGTAACAAATACCTTTATACACGACATAGACAGTGGGATCAGGTGCACTCTCAGCAACTTTGCAGGTGACACCAAGCTGAGTTGTGCAGTTGATGCAAGAGAAGGAAGGGATGACATCCAAAGGGACCTGGACGTGCTCAAGAAGTGGGCCCGTGTGAGCCTAAGGAGGTTCAGCAAGGCCAAGTGCAAGGTGCTGCACCTGGGTCAGGGCAATCCCAGACATGCGAACAGACTGGAAGAACTCATTGAGAGCAGCCCTGCAGAAAGGACTTGGGGGTTCTGGTGGACCAAAAGCTCAGCATGAGCCAGCAGTGTGCCTGCAGCCCAGGCCAATTGCCATCTTTCACTGCCTCTTGGTTAGACATTGCTGACTCAGACTTTTCCTTAGAATATGTGAGTGATAGTACTATTTTTTTTTCTTTTAAAAAAATAAATAAAATCAGTGTTTACATTTTCCAAATTATTTTTTGCTGTATTTATTTTTCCATTAAAATTTTGATACTGTCTACACAGCTTGTTTCTTCATGAAAAGTGTCTTTTTTAAAAAAACTATAAATCCTATCTGCAACTTTCACTCCTGGACATGAAAATATCTGCTTCTTTTTTGTGGTTCAGGGGGACCAATGAAGTCAGGCAATGTGCAGAAAAGCTGTCAAATACAAGTCATTTCTTCTTTCCTTTGAATGCAACGGGTGCCCAACCTGTGCAACTTGCCTGACTCACAGGCCAGTCAGATGTGGTTCCCATGATAACACCTGTATCATTTCATAGAATCATAGAATATTCCGAGTTGGAAGGGACCCATAAGGATAATCAAGTCCAACTCCTGGCACCACACAGGTCTACCCAAAATTTTAGACAAAGTGACTAAGTGCACAGTCTAAACGCTTCTTAAACTCCAACAGCCTTGGTGCCGTGACTACTTCCCTGGGGAGCCTGTTCCAGTGTGTGACCACCCTCTCACTGAAGAACCTCTCTCTTCCTGATGTCTAGCCTAAACCTCCCCTGCCTCAGCTTGACGCCATTCCCACAGGTCCTATCACTGGTCACTAAGGAGAATAGACTGGCACCATCCCCTCCACTCCCTCGTGAAGAAGCTGTAGACTGTGATGAGGTCTCCCCTCAGCCTCCTCTTTTCCAGGCTGAACAGGCCAAGTGACCTCAGCCGCTCCTCATACATCTTCCCCTCTAGGCCCTTCACCATATTTGTAGCCCTCCTCTGGACACTCTCCAATAGTTTCACTTCCTTTTCGTACTGTGGTACTCAGAACTGCACACAGTACTCAAGGTGAGGCCACACCAGTGCAGAGGAGAACGAGACAATCCCTTCCCTCGACCGACTAGCGATGCCATGCTTGATGCACCCCAGGATACCGTTGGCCCTCCTAGCTGCCAGGGCACACTGCTGGCTCATATTCAACTTGCTGTCAAATACAACCCCCAGATCCCTCTCTGTGGGGCTGCTCTCCAGCATCTCGTACATATAGCTAGGGTTGCCCCGTCCCAGGTGCAGAACCTGGCACTTGTTCTCGTTAAACTTCATGTGGTTGGTGATTGCCCAGCTCTCCAATCTGTCCAGATCTCTCTGCAAGGCCTTTCCACCCTCAACAGAATCCACAACTCCTCCAAGTTTAGTGTCATCGGCAAATTTGCTCAAAACACCTTCTAGTCCTACATCCAAATCGTTTATAAAAACATTGAAGAGGACTGGCCCTAAAATTGAGCCTTGGGGGACCCCACTAGTGACCATCTGCCATCCTGATGCGGCCTCATTTACCACAACCCTTTGAGCCCTGCCCGTCAGCCAATTGCTCACCCATTGGATGATGTTTTTGTTTAGCTGTATGCTGGACATTTTGTCCAGTAGGATCCTATGGGAAACTGTGTCAAAAGTTTTACTGAAGTCCAAAAAATCACATCAGCTAGTTTCCCTTGGTCAACTCGATGGGTGATCTTATCATAAAAGGAAACCAAATTTGTTAAACAGGACCTACCCCTCATGAACCCATGTTGGCTGGGACCAATGACTGCATTGTCCCCCAGGTATGCTTCAATAACTTCAAGGACAATCTTCTCCATAATTTTACCAGGCACTGACGTGAGACTGACAGGCCTGTAATTGCTAGGGCCTTGTTTCTTGCCCTTCTTGAAAAGTGCAGAGGCTGGCAACAAATCTGAAACCCCAACTTTGAACATAGTGAGCAGCAGGCCACCCAGACTCCCTCATTTCCACCTCTCAGAGCTAATCTGTAGACATAGCAACATTTTGGATGATCACTTGTATGGTCTGGAGGGCAACAATCCTTATCTTAGAGTTATAATGGTCTGCTAAATGCTGCAAAAATATGAAGCATTGATAATTTTAATCAAAAATCAATTTTAAATAAAATTGGATTTCTGATTTCAGTAACAATGGCTATTAAATAATGACTGTTCAATTATAGCTGAATTTCAAACTTAAACCAATCCAGTAGGCACAGCATAAACACATACAGCTATTCTACACACAAACACTTTACACCAAGGTCAATTTTGACTCTGAACAATTTCCCTTAAAAAACAAATAAAAAAAAACATTAATTTAAAACTCATACCCACATAAACATACAGAATACTCATTCAACTGAGTTAAGGAATGATTTCATGGTTCTATCCATATTCTTACAGAAAAGCTTAAAATTTAATAAGTACAAAAATACTGTTTATGCATTTCCCCAGCTGTACTACTATTAAGCATCTATTCAAACCAGAAGACCTTTGAAAATACAGTTTACATCTCACCATGGTTATTTACTTTTTGAATTCCAGCTCTAACAATGAAGAAACCAACACAAGGAAGTCACCTTAATTTCACATAATAAAGTTAGTTCCACTTAGTATGACTGCATATTTTAGTTTGAAGCCACTGAAAAAGCAACTTATTCGTGTAAAAGCAACTTTTAAAATAAAGTTATTTTGTCACAGAATCATTGTAGCCTGTCTTAGATGCATTCAAAAAGCCTCTTCAGCAAACTGCTAAATTTGAGGGTAAAACGGCATGCTGTTTTAGACAACATGTCAAAGGTCAATAACAAGCCTGCAGCAAAATCACACATAGATCCCAAAACACCTCAAAAAAGCAGAGGTCACTCCTTCTCAGAAGTAGTGAGGCCCTTACCTTCAAAGGCCCTAGCTGCTGCTCCAGAAGGAGCCTTCACTCCCGTAGGCAGCCACCTAGGCTGGACTTGCAAAGGGGAAAGACCAGATGAAAAGCAGTTTAGTGATCATTCAGCACAGGGACTGAGTAACAGGCAAAAAGCTCATCTGTGTTAAAAAGAGAAAAAAAAGCCAACATCCCAGCAAGGCCATCATTACAACACAGAGGACAGTGGACTCCTGGCTGTGCACCCAGTCACTTTTGTGGGAAGGGGAAAGGTATCTGCTTAGAAATGGGCTTCTCCCTCAGATTGAGACGAGCTGTTTAGTTGCAGTGCAAGCACGTGAAGAAGGGCTTAAACTCTTTCGCCACTGTTGGGTTTTCAGCATCTCGGTGGACAACTTCTACCAGGGTGCATTTCAAGGGGGGCATGAAGGAAGGAATTGCAGGAATGCTGGTGGCAACTCACCCATGGGACCAGTTCCAGAACAGCCTCCTGGGCTACCATGGCCCACCTCAGGTTAAACTCATCTCAACTAAACCCTGCTCTGCCTCCTACCTGGAAAACTTGCTGCGAAATAACAAGGTCACAGGATCATTACTCAGACATCTGGAAAGGTCAGAATGAAATACTCATGTACAACATGAATTCAGCCCCCTTCACGTTTCACAAAAAAGCCGGATGCAACATATACAAAAAGAGTGCTGAAAAATCAAACTAATAATAAATATATATTATGGTAGCAATGAAGAGGAATTCATTTTTCAAAGGACTGGTAACAAAGAGGAGGAAAGAAAGCCCTAAAAGAACAATATATGAGTATATAGCTAGAGACATTCTTTATGAGATTTTATGGCTTCTAGTTACAGTGTTAAATCTCTACACCTACAGTTTGTCATGTCCAGACAACCACACGATGCTTACTGCAATCTTTACCCCTGCTTACCCTGTGTCTTGTGAGATTTTATATCCAAACATGAGCTCCAATTCTGCAACAGCTCTTCCATGCAGAAACTTTTGGTCCTTCCATTAAGTCAGTGGGCATGACTGCAAGAGCACAAATTCACCCACCTACCATTGAACCAGGAAAATGACATCGCATGAGCATAGAAAATCTTCCTGGCTGAGTCATATCCCTGTGTAAACAGCTGCAAGGCTCAGTTCTGTGACTGAGGAGCAAGCACGTGTGTAAGCCAACAGCCTCATATAAAGCCTGTGACTGTTGACCCCATCCATCATTATGACCTTTGAATCCTGTTGTTGTGGGATATTGTAAAAATGGACGCATCCCACAGAACGGGCATGTTCATGCTCTCGGTCATAACTGGAAGCTAAAAGCTTCTTTAGCTTCTGAACAGACATCTTGCCCTGCACAAAAACCTCTTGCGTGTCCTCGTGGGGCACATGATACACTCCACAGAGGGACAGTAGGGCTGCCTTCCTAGCATACACACACTAGGAAGAAAGGCTGGCAGAGGACCCCAGCCCGACCAGCGGGTCGCTGCACCTTCTGACGGGGCACCTCTCACTCAAAGGCGAGCACCACCGCAGAGGCCGTCTAGAAAGCGAACCCTATCCTCCCTCCCTCCCTCCCTCCCTCCGCCCTGGGCAGCCCCAACCGCTTTCTCCCTCCCTTCTCCGGCAGGCAACCGCTGGGGCGCCAAGGAAACCCCCGCAGGGCAGGAGCCGGACGGGGGCCGCTCCCTCCCGGTGCCCCCAGGTAGTGGCAGGCGGCCGGGCCGGGCCGGTCTTACCTACCTAGCGGGGTGCGGCGGGCGGGCACCACAGGTGCTTCTCCCGGCCAGCAGCAGGCCCCGGGGCCGGCCTCACCTGCGGGCGGCCGGAGGAGGGGCGAAGGCCGAGGGCAGGGCGCCTCCGGTCGCTGGGAGGAAGCGCGGGGGCGCCGCTATCGAGAGAGACAGAGAGAGAGAGGCGGGGGGAAAGCGGGGGGGGAAGGAGGAGAGAGGGGGAGGGGAGAGGGGAAAACGGGGGGGGAAGGAGGAGAGAGGGGGAAGGCAGGGGAGGGGGGGAGAGGGGAGGGGGGAGGGGGGGAGAGGGGAAGACAGGGAGAGAGAGGGAGAGGGGGAGAGAGGGGGAGGGAGAAGGGGAGAGAGGGAATGAGGGAGGGAGAGAGGGAGAGAGAGGGATTGCCCCTGGGGCTCGGCTTGGGGCTCTGAGGGGCATGGCAAAGCCCTGGGGCCTTTTGGTTTCTTTTCTTGCTGAGGGTTGCTGGAGGCAGCAGGAGCTGAGGCTGGGCTTGCTGCGACCCCAGGGTCCTTCAGCATCCCTACTGCGTGCTCATGGGTCTAGGGGTAACCGAGTATCAGAGTAGTCGGAATCCAAGTTAGTCGGATTTCCAGCGGGGAAGAGGAAAATAAAGCCATGTGCAGAAGGAAGATATGGAAAACAATCACATTTTACTGCCTCTTTATTATTGGGGTGGGAGAGAGGGGGATCAATTATCAAGTTTTTGAGCAGCACCATCTGAGTACAGCAGGAAGCAGTGAACATATTGACAGAGAGCTCAGGGGATCGGCCCTGTGTGATTTGCTCCAGTGATCTGCAGAGGAAAAGTCAAAAATGCAGACCCCCGCTGCAAGGCCTGCATGTGCCAAGGGGCTCTGCTCTGCGAGTGTTCAGTGGCACTGCTCCATCTGTCTGGAGAATAAACAGGAGACATCTGCCCAGATGATTTTTCCAGTTTGTATACAAAAGACTGATGTTCATCATTTTCACATAGCTTTTTTCCTGAGTGTATGACACCAGTAACTCCTCTAGGCTACCCAAGTGGATGTAGTCCCAAAGCCGGTAGGATAGGGTACAAAGTACCATCAGCATAATAATTAAATACTCTAGGTTGATCTGTCCCACCGTTTCACCTGGATTATGCCATTTTCTAACTGCTCCCTCAGACTGATGCTGGGAAACAGTCATTGCCAACAAGATGGTGAGGGAGTAGGAAGTAAGCTAAGATAAATCAATGGAAGGAGGAAAAAAAAAAAAAAAGGCATGAAAAAAAGGCACAAAGACATCACTGAGTCATAAATTGCTGGCTGCTTCCACAATTCCAGGAAAATACTGCTGGATTCCCCTTTTCCCTGGCTTCTGCTGCTGGCTGCTGTCAGAGAGGGGATGCCAGCTCTGACCAGAATGACTGCCTGTATGGCTCTAGCTGCATTGCATGTCCCTTGTGCCACCTTTTCCAAACAAAAAGCAGCTCACTGTGGACTCCCTCCTGCCTCTGACTGATGCAGTTTCTTTTCTGTCTTCTGTCTGTGTGGAGAAGCCTCCTCCTTACTTTATTAGAATTAATAAGTATTTTTGCTAAGTGCACAACTTTGTATTTCTTCCATTAAGTTGCATGTCATTTCTTTCTCCAGTCAACAGACTCATACAATTCCTTCCATGGGGTATTACAGTCCTTTTCTGTTGTAACAGCAGGTCTTAGCTTTATGTCATCAGCAAATTTCATTAGCACACTCATGTTTTTTGTGCCAAGGTCACTAATAAAATTTTAACTAAGATTAGTTCTGAGATCAGTCCCTATGGAACTGCATTAGTAACCACCTTCAGTCCAGTTCCCCTTTCAGTACACACTGTTGTGCTTACTTTTCATGTCTTACATTCATCCACATCTCTCCATCTTAATTAATATTTTCTCACATGGCATCCTCTCAAATGTTTTATTGAAGTCCAGATAGATTTGATCTACCGTATTTTCATTGTTTGAAGAAATGATTTATCAGAGAAAGATACTGGCTTAGTCTGTTACATTCTCTTCTTGGTGAAGCCCTGCTGCATTTTAACTACTTTTGCATTTACCTCCACATCTTTAATTAGGTTTTCATTCAGCATTTGTTTTAAAGCTTTGTGTACAAATGAGGTCACTTAAAAGAGCCTGTAGTTGCTTGGATCAGTCCATTTTCTCACCAAATCCCCCCTGAAGTCTCTGGACTGTTCAGTCTTTCCTGAGCTGCTGTTGCCACTAGGTCTGACCTGAAATTAAAGCACAGCAGGCCTATGATTGATTTTGGACTTACTCCTCAGGCTGAAAAAGCCAAATGTTTTATTTTTTTTTACTTCAAATCCTGCCTCAAAGGTTTCTTCTGAAAAAACTGTGCATTCAGATTGCCTAGTTCCCAGATTTACTTACAATCATGCCTTCATGATTTTATGCATGCAACCTGAATGCTCTGACATTGCTTTGCAAGTTTCAAATGCATTGTTTTATACTTGTATTTTTATTATTTTAACATTGTGTCTGCAACCACAAAAGAACAGCTGAAGAACAATGCTTCCATTTTTCTCTTTATTAACGCTTCCACTCAATGGATTTATAATAAACCTTATTATTTTAAAACAAAATCATTTTGCTTGTGCAGTTGCAGACAACTGCCATCTCAAAATGAGATATAGAAGTGAAGTTCATGGGTGAGAGTTTGTCCTACAGGTGAGAGCTATTTTGCTCATATTAGTCTGGTCTAAAAGAGATCTTTTTCTGTGGACTTTGCCACTTTCTTAATTAGCTACCAATTGATATGAGTCTCCAGGCTGCCTTCTTCCATATGGTAATGACTATGGTGAGGTCCTTGCTGAGAGTGACATTTAATTCCTCAGAGCAGTAGTACCAATGGGAGGGGAGGAAGGCAAGTCCAATTTTTTGGTTGGTCTAATGTACTTTTATGTCCTTCACCAGGTATGAAACTCTCCTTGATTGTACCTTAGCCTTTCTGTGTCTTTCTGCATATTTCAATAAACAGGTTGTTTAGAAAGAACTTCAGAAAGTTCTTTAGAAAGGACATCTGTCTATTGCCCTAAGCTCAATTTGTAGAGAAGAGGTAGAGAAATTTTGAAGAGTGGGAACTTCCAGTCACTGAGATCTCCTGAGCAGAAAATTTCAAATCAGAGCAGTGATGACTGCAAGGACTGTGGGATTATCACTGGAAGACTTTGGTGCTCACTCAGGTGCCCATCATCTCCTGTTGGCTGAATGCCCACATGAGGTGTATACTGCTGGTGTTGTTTTAACCGCACAGGTAGATGATCAATATACTAGGATCATAGCTGGGATCGAAAGCTAAGTATAGACTAAGTATAAAGATAAGTATAGACTAGATTTTCAACACAGAAAGCAAGTTTGACTGATAAAATAGTGTAGTAATATCAGGCTATGTGTTTTTACTTGGTAAAAGATGGCTTCGGTTTTTTATCTCAAAATACAACAGGTTTGCATCATGGGTCTCTAAGATGCTTTTCAGCACTGAGGGCAGCTGACTTTATGGCAACTGGAAAAAAGATCAACAAAAACAGCAAAGTCATGTTTTCGAGTAATGCTGTGTCATGTTTACCAGGCTAATGCTTACCAGGCTAAGCTTATTAATTTATGCAATCTTTTTTCTTCATAATAAGAGAATATGATATGGGTGAGTGTACCCAATCTGACTCTCAAATGTGTGTATATCCTAGCCTTTCATTTTATATGAACAAGAACAAAATATATGTTATTTGTCATCTATAAATCTGTAATTTATATAAAGTTTCACTTAAGGAATATAATTCACTATTGTTACACTTTGCTTTAAAAAAGTTGCAAATGAGAGCCTTCTAACACAAAAACTACTTAATATGGGGCACTGTGTCCCTTATTATTAGGGTTATTTATGATGTATATTGTATCAGTTACCACAATGAATGCAACATAAATACACAAATTCAGCATTCAGCAGTATTCTTTGAATGCATCTGTAATTTCTAAAATGGCAGTGAAGTATTACAGTATGGGTAATAAAGCAAAAACATAATTTAAAAAGCGAGAAGAACTACCTGTTATACCAGTTAGGGTAAGAATAATATACATGTCAGTAAAAAAGAACTGCTTGTTTTCTGTTTTTTTTCTTTAATACTCCCCCCTTCATGCAGCTTGCAGAGCCTTTCATTGCTGCAGAACAGAACAGAATGAAGGAAGAAAGCTGTGATTCGAAAGCAAGATTTAAGTGACTGAAGAGTTGTCTGAATTTTGTTTTTCCTCTCCATTGGCTTTCACACATGTTTATGAAATCACAGTTGGATTTCCTCAAACAGGAAATTCCACAGTAATTAGCATTAGTGAGCTATGGTAATAGCAGTCTGGAGAATCCACAGGCTCTTTTCAGAGTCACTCCCTTTTAAAGGAAACAAATGCTGATATGGGCCAAATCCTCTGTTGCTGGGTTCATGTTACCACATTAAGCAGCAAAACCATTTACTCTGGCAAATAGCATGCGTGCTTTTTTGAAACAAGTTAATTATGGTGCATAGATTAACTGAAAGAGTAGTGCTTTATGACCCACAACTACTGCTAAACCACTGCTGTAAAAATATATTTTTGGCTTTAGAAGATAATGTAAATGGAAGCCAAGGTGAGCTGGGCTGGTAAATCCTGGAGGGCAGAGATAAATGAGGATTGAATGAGAAAGATTACAGGTATGTATTCTTCTGAGAGATACCTTCTGAAACCAAAGAATTCAGTATGAAGAACATTGATCCATCTCTCAGTGTGTACCACATGTGTTCAAAAAATTGCACGCTTCTTGGTAGGAAAACATGACAAAATCTGTCCATTGTGAAGACATAAAAGATCTGTTTTTCAAACAAAGTGAGAGACTTAAACCCCTTTCTAAGTTTTTTAACAACTAATGAATAATCTTGGAACCAAGTTCTTTTTATCAATTTCTTCAGCTTTTGTCCAGAAGCCTATTCATGAGCCTTTCTACCTCATATTTAATACCTTCCTAAATTATGCATTAGGTGATGACCTACACTTTGCTTTTTGACATGCATTCATTAATCAGAATTTGTCCCCAAGTTATGGACCATAAATAGCTGGCTTGTGTCAGGTCATGAACAGCTTGGATCTGAATTTCTGCCAAAAGCTTTGTATCAGTTTTCATCAAGAGTTTCCTCTCTCACAAATTAGATGTGCAACTGCGAGCTGAGTCTCTGTATAGAAGGACATTATTATCATCAGAACAGGATTTAGATAAGAGTTCTTCCCAAAACAGTTCTAATGCAAATAAAACAACAAACTGTAGAATCAGCACATATGGCAGTAGATTTTTATTAATTGGTTAACAATTCCAATAACATAGATGCCTACATCATCAAAGTCATGTAAACAAAGCTCAATCACCATATGGAACTAGACCAAGATGATAATGGGCAACAAAGCAAGGTGATCCTATTCATGTTCCATATGGCTTCTGTTGACTTTATTATGCTGAAACTTCTATGTAGCCAATTATGGAGTATCATCTTTTGCTTTTTAAAATGGCCGAATGAAATTACGAATCCAAGTGTACTCTCAGTGGAACAAAAATTCAGAAGGAATGTAAAAAGAACTTAAATTGGAATATATATATATATATATTACATATATATCAGTGCTGTGCTTGCTTGAACCCTACTATTTTTTCTCCTATTTGATAAAGATAGTGGGTAAACTGAACCTTACTCCATTTCCGGGACAGTCCTGTTAAAGAGCCCTTTCATCAGCTAAAATAAGAAATGAGGTCCTTTTGTTATAGCAGGACTATTGCGGTAACAAGCGTTAGGAGAGAAACACAAAGGCTACAGCAGCAAATACAAGCAAAGGTATCTATTTACACATTCCTTTATCTGCACCATTCCAAGTGCATAGTACAACATAGATTATTTTTCTCTCTGGCAAGACAAATGGACATAGATTCTTATTCCACGGTCAGAAGGATAGACAGACATAGACACTTTGAGGAACAAATCACTGTTCTGCAAAGCCTGATGCTTTTCGTGCTTTCAGTGTGAACATATATATCATTTGGAGCTGACCATGGACACTATAACACAGATTATTCATGATTGTGAAACATGTGCTGCAATCAAGCAAGCCAAATGGTCAAAGCCTCTTCGGTATGGAGGACAATGGCTGAAATATAAATATGGAGAGGCCTGGCAGATTGATTACATCACACTCCCTCAAACCCGCAACAGCAAGCGCCACGTACTTACAATGGTGGAAGCAACCACCGGGTGGCTGGAAACATATCCTGTGCCCCATGCCACCGCCCGAAACACTATCTTGGGCCTTGAAAAGCAAGTCCTATGGCAACATGGCACCCCAGAAAGAATTGAGTCAGACAATGGGACTCATTTCCGAAACAACCTTATAGACACTTTGGCCAAAGAACATGGTATTGAGTGGGTGTATCACATCACCTGTCATGCACCAGCCTCCGGTAAAGTTGAGCAATACAATGGACTGTTAAAGACTACACTGAAAGCAATGGGTGCTGGGACATTCAAAAATTGGGACACACATTTGGCAAAGGCCACCTGGTTAGTCAATACTAGGGGATCTACCATCTGAGCTAGACCTGCCCAATCAAACCTGTTTTGTACTGTAGAAGGGGATAAAGTTCCTGTAGTGCACGTAAGAAACATACTGGGAAAGACAGTCTGGGTTATTCCTGCCTCAGGAAAAGGCAAACCCATTCGTCCTTTTGCTCATGGACCTGGGTGCACTTGATGGGTAATGCAAAAGAATGGGGAGGTCCGGTGTGTACCTCAAGGGGATTTAATACTGGGTGAGAATAGCCCATGAGTTGAATTGTATTATGTTAATTATTATATAATACTGTATGTCATCGCTACCATTATTCCTATATGTCAATGTTCTATTAATGGTATCACAGTAACAACCACGCAGATACTGATGAATGAATTTTGACAGAATTGGACAAGCAAAGTGATGTGATGGAACGAGAACAGGCTTCAACATGTGACAATCCAACATCACACATCATCTCTTCTGGCCTGAAAGACTGTGATGACAGATGGAGCCTGAAGTCAGTCATAGACTATGCAAACTCAGTGGACATTCTATATATTATAAATGAAAATGGTGGTCAATTGGAATGTATTGGAAAGGGTGTAACCTGAGCATGACATAAATACGGAATATTTATGGAATAAGGGTTGGATATATGTCCTGGTTTCAGCTATGATAGAGTTAATTTTCCTCCCAGTAGCTGGTAGAGTGCTATGTTTTGGATTTAGGATGGAAATAATGTTGATAACACACTGATATTTTAATTGCTGCAGAGCAATGCTTACACTAAGCCAAGGACTTTTCAGCTCCTCACTCTGTCCTGCCAGCGGGCAGGCTGGGGGTGCAGCAGGAGCTGGGAGGGGACAGACCCAGGACAGCTGACCCAAACTGGCCAAAGGGGTATTCCATATCATCTGACGTCATACTAAACAATATATAGGGGTGGCTAGCTGGGGTAGGGGGGCCAGCTGCTTGGGGCTAGGCTGGGCATCGTTCAGCAGGTGGTGAGCAATTGTATTGTGCATCATTTGTTTTGTACATATTATTATTATTATTTTATTTTATTTTCTGTCCTAATAAACTGTCTCTATCTCAACTCACAGGCTTCAGTTTTTCTTGTTTCTCTCCCCCATCCCAGAGAGGGAGGGGGGAGGGTGAGCTAACGGCTGTGTGGAGCTTAGCTGCCGGCCGGCCGGGTGAAACCACAACAGGAGCTAATAATTAACAGATTGGAGTTTTCAGACAGATGTGCCAAGTACACGTTTTGAAAATCAAATGGTCCTTGCAGAGTGAATTGCCAATGTGATGTAAGTGCTTTCCCAAGTGACACGGGGTACAATCAGAGCACAGTGGCTTTCAGGTCCAAGTCTCAGTGAGTAGGGAGAAGAGATGAGGAGAATGCAGAAAGAAGAGCTTTCCATCTAGTGGAAGCTGATTTCGCAAATGCAATCTTAACGGTGAGTTTCATCTGATAACCACTACTTGCAGAGCCCCATGCTACTATATATCACACCATCTAGCTGCAGATTGGGATGCTGCACTGATACAGGCAGGGTCCAACCTCAAAGCACTTTCTCTCCTCTGGCATGCTCAAAACTCTTACTAAGCAGTCAGTGTGCAAGATAAAATTATTTCAGAAATTAGGTTGGGGGAGCATGATGTTGATTTATTTTTCTTCTTTAATAGGACAGTAACTTGAATAGCGATACCTGTTTGAACTTGGGGCACCACATGTAATTCAATTTTGACTCAAATCTGGTGCCTCTATTATGGCCAAATCAAGCAGGTAGTGTTGCTTGGTTCCTCAGAGATCTAAATATGAAGCATGTACCTGCAAAGGATGAGCTCCACCTGGCTATGCACAAAGAAGAAAATTGGCCTACACCATAAAGCATGCATCACTGGTCTTTTTCCTGTCTCCCATCAATGATAGTCTTCTGAATAAAAGACAGCAGAGGACTTGCAAAGTTCATTTCTCTGACCAGATTTATATACTGCAGCAGCACCCTAGCAGGTGCTGAGGTTTGAAGTCTCTTGTTTGCCTTTTTTTTTTTTTTTTTCTCCTTGAGCAAAGGCAGCTGGTGAACTATAGGGAAATTGCAAACTTTTAAAGAAAGGGCTTAATCCACCAGATCAAGTTCACAGAAGCATTAAGTCATTATTCAAATGAAAAGCTGCTTTTACCTATTAACATATTTTCATCAATAACAAAAAAGTAAGATGCTGATATGAGGGGAGATATGTGTATCCTTATATATATGGTAATTGAATGGTCAGGGAGTTTGCCTACTATTTTCCTAAGACATGGTATGTGTCAATGAAAATTATGTTGCACTACTGTTCTAATGGAACCTGGCACCATTAAGAAATATTTTCTTCTTCATAAGATGTGATGGGGAGAGAAGTATTGAAAGTCAACCAATTTACACAACCTACTTTGTAATATGATTACTGGCTTTTGCCTTTCTACAGACAAAGCAAAATTAATAATTCTTGTCTGTAACAAGTGACAAGAAAATTATTTCTGTCTATCAAGTCCATCCTAAATAGGAGTAAGAATATTGCTTCCTCTCCCATAAATTTGCATATTTAGAGTGTTCTTAGTAAAATCTGGTGTGTTATAATTCAATGGCTCATATTCTTTGTCAGTCAGGCTTCTTTCAAGAGTGAAAACATTTTAAAAAGCCAGCATACATCTGCAATTCCCTTTCGTCAAAGCAGCACATACTGTAAATCATGGTGCAAAAAACTCGGGCTTCATTTCGATGGGCAGAGTTCCACTGAAGCTGATGGTGCTGTGTTTGGGCTGAACTGGGTCCAAAATGTCCACCAAACTTCCCTGCAAATGCATCATTAACAGAGATAATGGTCAGTGCTGAAGAGACACCCCAAGAACACATACTTTATTCTTGTAAAATAATCATTTTAATACCATACCCTAGGTTCATCACTCAGGCTGGAACTACTGCTTAGTATTCAAGCCAGGGGATCCAATCATCACTGTTTTATACCTACCTGGCTTTCTATTCATGCAAATTCTCCACAGCCTCACCAAAAAGAAAACAAAAAGATAAATCACTGTCCAGTTTTTGTTGAACATGCTTACATGTATGGCACTAGTTTTCTGACCTACGCAGCCTTAGCCTGAAAAGAGAGGAACTGAGGTGCAGAAAGGAAAACTATAGTCCTCTCATGAATTTCACAGGTCAAAACCATCACTTAGAAGGGGTTTGATGGGGGAGTTGTAGAAAAAACACAAACAACTCTGAAGAAATTATTAGAAGGTGAATTGCCTAAATTTCAAGGTATGGTGTTGAGGCATCAAATATAATACAAAAGGACAAAGCTCAGACTCATAAGCTGCCCGATGCCCCTAAACTTCACTCTTCATGAGTTTCCAATGTCTCATGAGGAGGGCACATTAGAGCACAATGGGGATTTCACCCACAGAGATTCAATAAAGCATGTTCAATTATTATTTTTTTATTGAAAACAAACTTGTTCATAAGACAGGAAATATTCATAAACCAAAGGAATATATGTACTTACAGCTAAATAGTGTGTCTGTTGGCCAAAGCAGTGGCAGACTGCTTTGTAACTTTTGTATTTTGTAACTGTGGAACTGAGATAATGGGGAACGTGAGTGTGTGACTGATAAGCATTTTGACTAGCATCCAACAGTGCCAGAAAAAAAGGACCAAGGAAAAGCTATGCTGGACACTGTGTCTCTGTAGGATGAGCAGACACAGAGGAGGAAGTCTCCCAATGTATTTGTGGATTGATTTAAAGCACCAGAGTGTTTAAATAACTCTGGTCTTAGCTGAATGCATGATGAATGGGGTTCGTGTAGTATTTTGCATATGGATGAGGTAAGCAGCCAATTAGTAATTGCATGTAGTAGCTGGTACTACTACTATTACTAGTGCTATTTGTAGTTTCAGTAGCAAGTACATGCCCTAGCTAAATTCAAAGGCTTATGGTGTTTTATACTTTATATATACCTAACGTGAAAAATTGTGTCCCCGGAAAATGACACCTAACATCTTGACAACACCAGAAAAATGCAAGGCTTTAGTTATATTGATATACCTACTGTTGTGCAACTATTTCTAGAAGTGGATGCTGATACAAATAGGAATAAAGTGTTCTTCCCAGACACTGCCATTTTCATTACAGAAAGACCAGGATTTCCACAAAAGTATTTAGGGTTGTTAAAAAGATATGATCAAATAGAGCCTTAGACCAGATTCATGTATTGTCGTTGTACATATTCAAGAACCCTAGAGGCAGTCATATGTACCAAAAGGAGAAAGCTCAGATTTAACCAAGATGAGATAAAAATCAAACACAATAAGGAAAAAATATTGCACACATTCACACTGGGAGTGGAGATTTTCCAAAGTACAGGATTGAAAATTTTATAACATGTTGTCCTGGTTTCAGTTAGGATAGAGTTAATTTTCCTCCCAGTAGCTGGTAGGGTGCTATGTTTTGGATTAGGATGAGAAGAGTGCTGATAACATGCTGATGTTTTAATTGTTGCAGAGCAGTGCTTACACCAAGCCAAGGACTTTTCAGCTTCTCGCTCTGTCCTGCCAGCGGGCAGGTTGGGGGTGCAGCAGGAGCTGGGAGGGGACAGACCCGGGACAGCTGACCCAAACTGGCCAAAGGGGTATTCCATACCATCTGACGTCATGCTGAACAATATATAGGGGTGGCTAGCCGGGGTGGGGGGCCGGCTGCTCGGGGATGGGCTGGGCATCGGTCAGCGGGTGGTGAGCAATTGCATTGTGCATCACTTGTTTTGTACATATTATTATTATTATTATTATTTTATTTTCTGTCCCTAATAAACTGTCTCTATCTCAACTCACAGGCTTCAGTTTTTCTTGTTTCTCTCCCCCATCCCAGAGAGGGAGGGGGGAGGGTGAGCGAACGGCTGTGTGGTGTTTAGCTGCCGGCCAGGTTAAACCACAACACATGTAAATGTTTAAATTGCAATCTGTCAAAGGGCAAATGAGCATCATGCACTATTATTGGAAACATTAATTTCAAGTTACACAGTATTACAGAGTGATCCCATTTTCAAAAGTCAGAGTTTTTAATAATAATTTAAAAAATCCCACACATGAAAGGCATTTCGTTGCATCCATTTAATCATAGTCTGAAGATAGCAGTCTGGGAAAAAAATAAGGAAAAGCCAAATGTAAGAGAAAAATCTGAGTTAAAAAATGAGGAAAAAGGAATAAAATATGAGTTAAAAAATAATCATGAAAAAATAGGAAATGGTAGCTGGGGGGATTCAGTTTTCCCTCCCCTTCAGCTATGAAGGCAAATACATTTGTTATATGCCCCTTCAGACAGGTAGAGGCCATGTGCAAAGACAAGGCTGGGACTCAGTGCAGAGCTGATCAACTGGAAAGAAACTGCTGAGGGTGAACGCTCATGAATGCCTGCAAGTGGAGCAATGAGGCTGCGGGAATCCAGTGGTTAGAGACTGTGGGCTCTGCTGAAGCTTTCTATGGCTGAGAATGATTTTTATGACCAAAGACCTCAGGGGGAGGAAGGGTCTTCTGGACCAGAACAATGACTGAGGCTACAAAGCCTGTCAGAGTAGTATTGATTCGTGGAAGAACTCTACAACTCACAGCAAATGAGTTATAAAGTAGGTATGTGGTTTATTTCGGCGCCAGGCGCATGTGGGATAGCTCCCAAAGGCATGTGCACCCTAACACAGCAACTTGCTTTGGTTATATGCAGTAAAGAGTTACATAGGCATGAAGTTTCCCAATACACCTATACATATTCATAACCTATCCCCGCTATGTATTAAAATTAGCTCCAAGAAGTCATATCCATAAACTCCTCCCATCTGCGCTTGCAAAGTGCCTTCTGACGGTGGTCATTGGGGGGTCGTGGGGATGAATGCTGATAACTCCTCTCCATCACCAGTAGTTGACCCCCTGCCTTTGTACAGACTCAGCTGCTCCTTGGCTCTTGTCCAAACCACAAGGTCAGTCTCAGCTGGTTTTTGGGACAGGTTCCCCATTTTGTCAGGAAACATCCTCTGTGAGAGGCACCGAGACTCCTTGTTTCAGTTAATTTGCACAGTAATAAGCAAAGACTCTCAGCAATATCTATTTTAATGCGATTAAGCGAGCCCCCATTCTTCCATTCCTGGCTTTAATAATTACGATTGCTTTATTTAGAAATCATCAATGCGATTAAGCAAGCCCCCATTCTTCTATCCCTGGCTTCAGTATGGGGGTAACACTTTATTCACAGAAAAGTTTGAAAAATCAGGGGAGAATGGCTGGGAGACAGAGAAGACAAAACAATGTTATAAAAGGACTGAATGTTGGAAACAAGGAATTTATAATTTATTTCACAGACCTTTACATTTTTCATGCATATTTTCTCTCTAAGACCTTGTCTGCACTCCCAGAAATATTTCAAGATGGTAGAAAATAAAACCTACCATTTTCCCAACTCACCCATGTAAAAGAGATTTTTTTGTCCCTTCCGTAAGCATTCCAGGCTTTCCAAAGGACTTATTTTTTTCATTCATCATGTATGCTATTCTGCCTGACTCATGTTCGCTTACACGTCTCATTGCACTGCACACCTTCCAGGACACAGGTTTCCAGAGTGATGATGCATATTTCAAGGGTGACAAAAGAAGTCATTAACCTGAATAACGCTCCAAACCTTGTGCTGCATATTCCCAAACATGTCAGTACTTGGCAGATAATCATTCTTCTTGACAGTCTTTTACTAAGTATACACCAAGTGAAGATTATTCAGAAGAGGCCATAAATGCAAACTGAGTTGTGTTTGAAAACCAACAAAGAGGAGGCAGCTTGATAACATATAGTTTGGAGGCCCTGTGGATCAATTTTTTTTGAATCCTTGGCTCCATTATAAATTCCACAAACAACATTCTTCTCCTGGATGTTAACATGCTGAGTGTAGCAGGGAATCAGTTCATAGAAGTCCCTGCAGAGAGGGCAGTAATATTACAAGCATCTGTTGTATTTTCAGAAGCATTACACTGCCTTGTCTCTTAGGGCTTATTATTATGAACAACCACTGCATGTGAAAAAGCCAAAAGCCAATGGAAATAAAGCAGGAAAAACTAAAAGGAAAGGTGCATAGTTCTTAGAAATTATCTGAAAGTTACTGTGGTCATATAGAAACTTCCTTCAGAAAGTCTCAAATCTGCCGGGGAAATTCTACACACTCTACAGATGCTACTACTTGACCTCTGGACTTTTATTTCTTTATACACATTGTAGGAATGCAAGCCTTGGACTGCATGGTGCAAGGACTTTCACAAATGCAGAACAGAAGTGAAGCAGGTCCTCAAGAACTTACAGTCTAAGAAACCAACACAAATCAGGCAGCAAGGCAGAGGCAGCAACAAGCTAGACTATCTTCCTAGGAGGTCTTCCTGAGAGCACAGGGCAAGCACTATCTCCTTGCTCACTCTACTGAAAATTCCCAAACCAACACACTTAAGAGCAAATGAGTTGAAGATACCTTGTCACCTAAAGGAAGCCTCATCTATGTGTCATAGTAATTAATATTCCTTATCCTGTTTTCGTGCCTGCATTTTGGTGCATGATAACAGTTTATTTGTTGAGTTTGATTCTAGCAATACAGATATCTGGAGTTCCCAGCAACACCAGGGAACAACAAATAGTCTTCCAGGTAGTTGAATAGAATGTCCGATGAAGATCTTTGCATAGAAAAGAAAGGATTTTGCTAATCTGTTTACTGTGATTAGTGGTAGTTTTAGAAGCCTTTGTACAGTATCTTTGGAAGCTGTAAACTAGATAAATTTCTCAGTATCCAGTGGGAAAAAAAAAAAAAGGCCAAAACAGAAAACAAGACTCCAAACTTGTGCAAATAAATGTTTCACTTTACACTAAAATCTCTAAACCTACACATATGATCAAACATTGTATGGTGAATTTCAATTAATTTTCATTCAAGGTTTGCCTCATAACACTTTGATATTTAGTGTTGTGTTACTATACATTTGATCAGTTCTTGCCAAAGAGAGAGGGAATTTTGGGGCACAGTTTATAGTTAGTACATTTCTTTGTAAACCCATCAATCAACATCTATTGTGTCGCTTGCCAGCTGGGTATTGCTGCTAAAGAATATATGCACATCAAGTCCTCTGCTTGGAAAGTTCATTAAATCTGTGATGATCAAAAGCCTCCGAAGCAGACCTTTATGTTGCACTGCAGCAGCAACTGCCCATGAGTTTCGTCAAGAGAACAGAATTGATACCTCAGCTATCTTGCCATCTCAGACTGCCAAAGGGCCAGCACAATGTGTTCTTCCATGCCAAGAGTCTGAAACCTTTATAGAAGTAATTGTTTGCTTGCCAGCTGAAAACTTAGGTCAAAATCAATGACACTGCCTGCTTTCTAGGAATTGCTGCTATCCATTGCTGTAAATTATGATTGGTTACCTTGAGAAAAGCACTGAAACTTCAAGAACAGACGAAAAGCCTATTAAAGTAGCTCATCATCAATTACATTTAGACAAAACAGAAAAACAAAACAAAACACTGTATTGAGTTCACCCATCTTTCAAGTAATTTAGTTAACTACAAGCAGAAATGAGCCTGTAATTATTTAACGCTGAAGTGCATCCATCTTTCATACATTACATAGATTCTAGTGAAATACTAGTATTGTCCCATTCATTTTTGTTAAAGCTTTGTTACTCATTAATCCTTTAAAAGGACAAGATATCATGTCTTTGAATCTCTTTTTCTATTGTTAAGATGAAATGTGATTTGCTGTGGACTCCATCGCTTGTGGGAAGGAGAACACAGGGCTAGAAATAAGTATTTGGCAGGCGAAGAGAGTGCTATCATTTTCATTTAGCTCTGCTATTTTTTGACAAGATTTGGGCATAACTGAAACAACTTGTTCCAGGATGTAAAACATTAATCTCTGTTCACATATTGCTGTCCCAGGGATATTTGTTTTGCAAAGTGATCTTTAAAAACAGAAAAGTTAGCACCATGAATGACAGCATTATTCTGAAACCTATTTAAGAAAAGCAAATTTTTTTTGCTGGAAATTCGTACTGAATCATTACCATGATCAAAAGTTAGGGGACACTTTTTGATGACATTGCAAATGTATCTGGCAGGTGTGACAAGTTATGCAAAGAAGTTGCACAAAGTGCTGTTACACACAGAGTGATTCTTAAACATTGAAGACTGTCGATTGCCCTCATGTCAAGTGAATTTAGCTGAGTTACACCAATTAGTGCTAATAATAACATCCTCAGCTGGCATAAAGTTTTTAATGATGGTGGGATACCAGTGCCTAACAAGCACTCAGGGACAGATCCCTGCCTTGCAAAGTACTCCACAGAACACATTTATAGCCCAGCCGGCTGCACAGACAAGGTGATGGCAAGCATCAGTTCTGTGATTATTACTTTTTCCTTTTGTGGGTTTACTCTGGAGGTGAAGTGGTACATGGATATTAGACCAAAAAAGAGAGGTTACGCTGGAGAAGTAAGTGTGGAGTGAGGCTGAGGTGAAAAGAATATGAGAGAGGGCTTGAACAGCAGCCAGGTAGCAGGGAAAGAGGTAAAAAACAATCTGTTACTTTCAGGTTCTTGCTTTCCCTATTTCTGTTGACTGCTGGTGCTGCCTGGCTCTTCCCTCATGTTTCACCAAGACCATGCAGTTTGGAGACGGTTGGATCTGAAGTGCTGCTGAGCACTGCAAGGGAAGCCCCTTCCCACAGTGGTGGATGGAGAGAGGTGGCACCCCCTCAGGCTGTGCCCACCCTGCTGCTTTGAGAGAAGCTGCAGAAGATCATAACAGAGGGACTGCTGTATCACCGCTGACATTTCACCCTAACATTAGGGTAACCATCTCTGGAAAAGAGTACCACCTCATCCTTCAGGCTGGCAGCATTTCATTTCAGCATTGCAATGCAGAAAGCATTGCTCAAAATTAAATAGCCTTCACTGGCAGGGGGTGGCTCAGCATTGCACTGGACCAAGCCCAGTTTTGCTTCTACCAAACAAACCCAGAGGAAAGCAGAGGTCAAGAAGATCTTGCCCCCAGGGTAACCAAATAAAATAGACTACACGTGCAGCTTGTGCTGCAATAGCCAGCAAAAACAAAAGTATCAGTCAGCTTGTAAGGTAACATCAGGAAGCAGTCTCCAAAGCTGAATCATAGAACTAATGCATGTGCTGAACTTTCAGCTACACCCCAGAAAAAATCAACCAGGTCTTGATTTTTCAAACCACATTCCACATAAAAACACTTTAATTGTAACAATGATGATGATACATAAAAGAGGTAATAACAGCAGTTGTACAACACTTTGCATCTCCAGAGCAACAATTCACTATCTAGGATTCTGAAATTCTAGTAGGTTTTCATGACTCAAAAAAATGCACTTTGTTTCAGGTCATCATCATTTCTATGTAAGAATCAAAGCCTGTAGACTAATTAAAGATTATTTCTGTCAATTGATACGACCCATTATGAAGTTATATCTGATCAGAGATTATTTCAATACACAAAACAGAGGCTTAACATTTTTATACAGGTGTGTACTTTCAGTAAATCTGCTTCTGATTTTGTAAGGTCCACCACGTGAATGTCTTTATTATATGGAGGTGCTAACCAACAGCATGCAGGGAGCATAATGGTGGCTGTGAACCTCGCTAAAAGTCCATCACAGTAATTCAAAAATACCAAAGTTATATCCATGTCAGGTGTCAAAGCTGCAAACTGGGAATCCAGAGTCTGACACACATTAAGAGCCTGTATTCCATGTGTGAACAGTAATCACAGCTATTTGCCTTGAGAAGAGTAATAAATAATCTGCTGCTCTCAGCACTGCATCTTGTTGAATTTCCTTGCACACACATGCATTCACATACCCCAACCTGAAAAAAGCAGAGTTAACACTGTGTATTTATTAAACAAAAAGGTAAGGACAATTGCTGGAGTGGGAGACGGACCCAGAGTAACGACGCAACCTCAATGCAAGTGTAATCGTTCTCCTTTATTGTGTATTCCAACAAAGTATATATAGGCTACTCCCTACAGCATGCGCCGACAACAACTTATCATTGGTCTAGCTTCTCTGTGCACACATCTCTAGCACTAATATGATTGGTACAACGGTGTCGTCTCTCCTCCTAAACATAGTTCCGCATATTCTAGTTGTAACATCACTCAAGGTTATCAGCCCTGGGCCTACATTATCTTCACGATCCTTCAAAACCTGAGTTGCTCATTGTAATTAAATCATGCCCCTTCTCACTTAACCATGACTCCACAATTCCCCCTTCTTGTTTTTGAGCAACCAAACGCTTTCTATAGATTTTTCTATCAAGCATTGCAGACATTGCAACAAGCAAGGCACAATAAGCAACAGGGTGAAAATCACATGCAGAATTACAATTGTAAAGTAGTGTGCCTACTAGAATCTACATCAGTCAACAAGCCACTAAACACTAGGGATGGTGCTTCGCAGCGATGCTGCTTCTCACTCACACAGCACAATCACACAATCACGCAAAGAGGCCCCTTGCACTTTTCATTCATACCACAAGAAAATATCACTTAAAATAATTTGTCTGCAGCTTCAGGAGGTCCTTGTCTACTCCTGTGGTGAGCGGCTGAGAGTGGAGACCCCTCTGAGGAAAACGCTCGGGGTCCACCTAGGCGCGTCCATTCCACAGTCAATGCCACAGCCAAGCAGAGCTGCTCCTGGCACAAGGAATGATGCTATTATAGTTTTGTATAATTACACCAAAGAGATGCATTGCAATAAGGAGTGGGTATGGCATTGATGATTTGTCCATTATCTGTCTTGATCTGCTCAGGGACCCCTAACACTGCGAAGCAAGCAAGTAGATGTTTACACACATGATGCACTTTTTCACCCAGCAATGCAGTTGCCCATATCATTTTTGAAAAAGTGTCAACTGTTGCATGCACATATTTTAGCCTACCAAATTTGGGAACATGTGTGACATCCATTTGCCACAGCTCTAGTGCCTTTAACCCTTTTGGGTTAACTCCTTGTCCTATTCCTGGCCCGTGGTTCCCACATTTAGGACAGGCCTGAACTATAGATCGAGCTTTGTTTTCTGTCAACTCAAATTGCCTCCGTAGGCCTTTGGCATTCTGGTGGAAGGTCTCATGACTTTGTCTAGCCTGTTGAAATTTGTCCAGTGGGGGTGCGTGGCACACAGGACTGACCAGGCTGCCAGCCAACTGATTACCTTGCCCCAAACCGATATTCCACTGATGACTTCGCATATGTATAATGCAACAGGCCTTAGTTTGCTGTGAGAGCATGGACCTTAATTGGATGAATAGCCTCCCTAGTTGAGGGTTAGTGGTCTCCCTAAGCAGGGCATCTTCTAGGCGCGGCACTATGCCAGCAACATATAACGAATCTGTCATGACATTCAAAGAATTATTCAGCCAGTTATTTAAGGCCCAAACCACCGCAGTCAGTTCTAATGTTTGTAGAGAGTCTTGAGCCTGTCCTTCTATAACATGTTTACACCACTGACCCTTTTCTTGCCAGACACAGGCTGCCTGTCGCAAGCACTTTCCTGCATCTGTATACACCGTAAGAACATAGGCCAGTGGGTCCTTTTGAACCTTAGTCTTCTCAATCCATTGATTACATTTCAGAACCTGCCATAGCCTTCCCTTTGGCTGCTGCAAGTGCACTTTACCCCCATAACTTCACAAAGCTTCCTGTATGGGGGTTGCCTTCCGCAGCCACCACTCTAAATCGACTGCGTTAACAGGTATACTAATATCATCTGGCTCTTGTCCACTCATTGCTCATTGTAATTAAATCATGCCACTTCTCACTTAACCGTGACTCCACATGAACTGGTCGTGGTGTTTAAATACACCGTAACATTTTCATGTCTATAAATCTTGTAAAAACAAAGCTGAAAAGATTTAATAGCCCAGAATTCAGCTACTTAAACTGATGCTAATAAAAGCTAGGTTGATATTTCCTGAAGACAAGGTCATAAGCACTGGGGCTTTGGAGAAGGAAAAAGGATTGTGGGAGTGGGAAGGAAGGATCATTTAATTGCAAGACAGAAATACATAGAATCATTCTCTGGCATGAAAAAAATATTATTTAGATCCAACTCTTAATAACTACCTAGTTTATAAACATGTATTTGTCTTCATATTCCTCCCATTTTTTTGCTGTTGCACTTTTAGCTTTCCTGTCTGTAGGCAGCCCCAACACTATGCTGAAATCCAGAGCCCATCCTGCGCTCAGCCTTTTGACTCCTATATATCTTGTACAAACAAGGTCTACCAAGATGGGTGATTTTAAACAGATTCAATCAACCCTGTGCAAAAGGCTGCCTAGGTACTCATTTTGGTTGAAACCAACCTTATTTGGTGTATGCTATTATCAGTTAAAAACAGTTTTGCACAGTTTGTCCTGGCCTAACATAAACTAAAATAATAAAGTAGAGCCAAAGTCAGAAGTTTAAGTGATGGAAAAAGATGAGTGAACTTCAAACTAGTAAAGTTGCCTTCTGGTCTTCAAGACTATGATTAAAAGATACTAAGGAAAGAGCTGTGTCTGTGTTATTTGCATAGCTAATCCTTGTATAAGTGATGTAAGACAAACAACTATATTTGGAAGATACCCGTAGAAAGGCTTTTTAGAGGTAGATGAGCAATCACAAACACAGCATCTCTTGAATACAAAGAAACCTGTATGAGTAACAACAAATTATTCTCTTTTCTATCATTTTCTCTGCTGCAGCCGCTTTGAGATGTCCTCAATACTTAACAACAATTAAGAAATTTGTGCACTTTCTTCATTTACCGCCTGCAAAGTGTTATGGACTCTGGAGGAGAAGATCCTCAACAATGCAAATACAAAAGAGCAATTATGGCCTTATTGAAAAGCATCATTTAGCCCAAAGAAACTGAACAGCTGTGTGCTTTGAAGGAACAATTTCAAAAATGTCAATGTGAAAAATGAAGTCCACAACAACCCCTTTGATACAACATACAATAATGTGGCCATCCTTAGTGCTGCAAAGGCTCTTGGGGGGGGCGGCCGCCCCGCATGGTGCCTTCAAAGTCCCCTGCAATTTTTTTTTTTTTTTTTTTGTCACTGTTGTTTGTACTCTTTATATATTTCTCTTGGGGGTAAAACAACAACAACAACAACAAAAATCAAAGGTGTTAGCAGAATATTTGCTACTTTCCTATTTTGAGAGATGCTGTGTTTTCTGGTTTACATCCTCTATTCTGCCGGTGCTAAATGGTGTAGGCCAATATTGGATAGTATTTCTTTGTTTCAGTGGTCCCCCACAAGCCAAGCATGGCTATTTTATCACAGTGATTTCAAATTACAGAGTTTACTCATTTCCTTTTAGGAGGTAGAGGGATTACTAAGGGCAAAGATTGCCCAACAATATTCTGAACAGCACTGCTACTAAAAGGGGACTTTTTTTTGATTTTGGAATTCTCATGTTAGTGCTAGCAGGTAATTAGTGTCACTTAAATGGAATTACTTAGTGGAGTAACGGACAAAGTTTTCCAAATTTGATCCCTCGCCCGGGCTTCTTGTGCATTCTTTGAACAAACATCAAAGAATAGGATTTTCTTCCTCTGCATGGTAGCCATTTAAATCCTATTGGTCTTACAAAAATCAACACAGGACAAAAACCGATGTATTTATTTATGAAACCTCCACCACTATATGTCCTGGTTTGTGATTGAAGAAATACATAAAATAATGTTTTCTTATTGACAAAGTCGTGTCCGTTTAGGGTCAGGACAGGGGCTTAATTCTGTAGTTTGTCAGAATTATGAGAATTCCTTCCAACTTCACATGTCAATTTACTTTTTATTCTTAACAGAGCACCATAGCCCAATACTAGTGAAAATTATTTGAACCCATTTCTGCTTATGGTAATTCTTTTCCAAAGGCTAACCTTAGGTTGCAATGTTTTCTCTATTTCTAATGCTTCTGCTCACCATCTGAAGGAGCCTATCAGCTCTGGCTAGAGAGCTCTGATGACTTGTAGATAATTTATTGTTTCTACACTCAATAGACACTTACTGCACCTCCAAAGGCCAGCTGTAGAATCTGAGACCTTTGATTCAAGGACTATGTAAGTAATCAGTACCATGATGTCAACTAGATAATTAAAACATATTTAAAATAGCTTGTTTTGGTATTAGTCTGTTTCCAGAAAGCTATAGTCTGTACCAGAACCACAGCTACCATCTACTATAGCAAGGAGACCAAAGGAAAAACAGGTCTCCTGCTGCGTTAGACTGATGCAATTTGGGCAATAGAAATGAGATCGCCACTTCATTCTTTTATGGATAGAAATTTTAGTTCACTTATTCCTCCCAAAGAATAGAATTCATCCAGAGGAGAAGAAAAAAAATAAATTTTCCAAGTGATGATTTGTCAGCAAGCTCTTTGTGGTTTCTATTTGACATATAACGTAACACTGACAGAAAATAATTACCCCTTCCTAGTCATCATCAAAAGTCACCAAGTCATTTTTATGCTGTCTTCTACTGGTTCAAAAAAAGTTTGTACACAAGAGAAGGCCTTACAGAAGGATAATCCCAACACACGGTGCTTTGCTGCCAAATATTTAAAGGGCAACAGGAAGGGCTGGGTAGCACATAACAGGAGAGAATCCTCAATCTTGATAGTCTCTCTTCCTCCCTGCAGACCCTTCTTGACAGTGTTATTTTATCCTTATAGAGCACTTCTCATTTTGTGGAGATGAATGCCCAGAGACAAACACTGGTGAGTTCAGGGCACCAGACATCATCCTTAGCAGTCAGAAATACTGTGGCATTGCTTGGTAGACTCCAAGTCAATGAGTCAGCATGGAGCCACATCTCAAAGCTCCCTCTCTACTGGGGTGCACAGCAGCTCTTTATCAACCCTACTGATGCAACTAGTGTCCAAGAGCACAGGAAAGCTCTCCAGAGAGTGCAGTATGCATGTACCCAAGAAATGCATGAAGCTTTATAGTCATATGGCCAATGTTTCTCTACCTAACATGGAAGCTATTGACTGTCGTGTCCTCTCCTTTCTGAAGGCTGTGACCTAGAATTCCATCAGAATCCTGATAATTTTAGTACTGAGGGGAAAATAAACAAAAAAGGTAAAAACTGAGTGAAGAGTACTTGCAATTGGTTAGGGAGCTTAGGACAGGGAAAAAGTGTCCTTGCAAGAGACAAGAAGAAGAGGTTGGTATCAGAAATGCTCCAAGCAGAGATGAACTACATGCAGCAGCCCATGTACACAGGCACTGTCTGCCCCCAGTCATCTCAAATTGGACTGTGAACAAGAAGAAAAGGAAAAAGGGACAAAAGGAAGAAAAATGGAAGGAAATGAAATCAAATGGTCTTGGAATGTAATCTTGCTGTGTAAATGCAACTTTCATCCCAAAGGTGATTTCAGTTTTGGTCTTCACATGGTTTTTTAGAAAACATCTGTTTCTCAAAAATTATGTCCAAGTTTTATCTGCTGATTTCTTAGAGATATTTTTACCATGAAATGGGTAATGCAGAAAGATTTGGAAGAGAAATGTGTAGCTTTATAGATAAGTTACAAAAAGAGATCATGATTCTGAAGGATGTCCTGCCATTGCTCAAGGTCACCACACACAGGTGCCTGCAAAGAAGCTCAAAGCAGAAGCAGTATTTGGAAAAAGGCTGTGAGATATATGGCTACATGTCAGCCACATGAAGCTGAGTGCAGCATTTTGACACCATGGCAGTGCTTCCCTCAGTTTTCCCTAAGCTTCTGGAGCCACTGAATCACTTCCAGTGTTAAGATCTCAAGGACTGAAGCTAAAAGAGAATCCATCTCCATCTACCTGCCAGCAGCCAGCACTCCCTTCTACGTGGTAGCAGATGGCACTGCTGTTTGGGAAGTGCCTGGACCAAGGCAGGTGAGCACATATCAGGTAGTGTGTGCTTTTTAATTGCTCTTTTTTACATGGAGCATAGGATATAGTAGAAGTGGGTGAGAAAAAAGGTGAGGAGCACACAAATAGAAATGGTTCTTCCCCATTCTTTCCTTTCCTGCCCTGGTCATTCCATGCCTAAGAATATAAATGTCCTGTCAATTCAGTCTGTAATCAGAAAACTTTGGTTAAAAAAAAAAAAAAAAGTAACTAATCCTTCCCCCACTTCTCCACAGCCCTTAGCATTAAACAAATTGCTAAATATATTCTGCTGAAGGATGAAGGGGCTGACTAAAGCATGGCATATCTTAGCTGCTGTTCCTCTCAGCACCACCTGCTTTGGCATTGGCTTAACTTGGCACAACAATAAGTTTAGGATATTAAACATGAATAGTGGCTGCTTCATCTACAAGGGCATGCAAAAAGCAGTCAGAGGCCTTCACATCTTCTATCCCTTAAATGTGTAGGACTGCATTTGAATTACTGAAGACACCCCATTCACTTCAGAAGGAACTGAATGCACCAGAGCTTTGTGGACAGCAGATCAGAAAGTGGTCCTGAATTTGTCATTTTTCCCAGTTAAAATCTTTTGCTTGATTTGCTTTATTTCCCATGTACAGCAGAAATGAGAATGTGTACAACTCCTACATTTTTTTTAAGCCACAACCCCGTATTCTTTCATATTATCACAGTGTTTTAATTTTTTATTCCATGTAAGAAATACTTGATGCCAAGTTTCCAGTTAAGGGTGGATTAATTCTAGCTTGGCACTGATTCTGCTGTCTGGAGTAATGCACGTGGTTTGACCAATTCATTTAAGAAGCAAGTGATCAGAGCAAAATATCTTTGTGAGAGAAAGCATTGGTATAGTAGGGTTGAGAAATAGCTTGTACACTTGAGGGGAATCCTCCTAGAAAAAAAGATCAGTAGATTCTAATTTTCAGCTACCTAAGGCACAATCAGTTGCTTTTTCCAACCTGTTAGTGTGAAATTGCTGGGAAAAGTCTCAGTCTAGGTCTTGTACTCTAAGGGATATATATTTTTATTTCTACTCAAGACAGAGCCTTGAAGTACTACCTGTGACTTCCAGAGAAGTAGGTTAAACTGTACTGAGATCCAAGCTGGGCTTCTTTTCATAATTGTTACTGAGGAGGAATGTGCAGGCATAATTTGATCTCTGGATTCAGTCAATTCACCCCTTGTTCATCCCCAAAAACACTGTTGCTTATTTTCATCTACAAGGGCTGACAGAAGACATGATTTGGGTCTTAAATGCAGGGCATTCTTCTCCCCTTCCTCTCAGAGTCCTAATCTGTTGCACTCATGAAAGCTGCACTTTTACAAGACAGGAATGTAGGCAGAAACAGTCTAAGGGTTTTACAGGGTCATTGTTGAAGGATAAGCTTTCTGTGGTGGAGCAACAAGGGGAAGGAGGGCAATAGGCACCCACAAGATTGCCCTGATCTCTGTGGGATTCCTGTGCAGTCAGAATTGAGACAGGATCCAGCAGAGCACCCAGGTTAGGCTGGGGCTCCCAGCTGCTCCTTCTATTCCTCTGAGCATCCAAACAATCTCTGGAGAGTAAGCATCTAGCTTTCTTGCTATCAAGATGCTGTATAAGCTCCTGCCCCACCATCGGATTGCTTTAGAAAAAGATACTAAAGGGGCATTACTGTGTGTAAATACAGCGTAAAAAATGTAAGTAGAAACTTAGCTTTATACCTAAGAAAAAGTAGTTCCTAAGTACCATAGTCTCTATAGCCTTGATCTTCATTTATTACCTGCTGTTAGTGAGTGACTTTTCACTAAGGTTTTACCTCTTGCTTTTTGCATACAACTACACAACCAAAAGTTAGTCTTTCTCCCTCTCTGAATTGTTACACCCTAGAAAATGTGCCTTACAAAAAAAAAAAGTAAAATTAATCCACTGACTTGAGTTGGGTTAGGACCACATTGAGGTCATATGATTTTCTTTGCTGTTAACAATCAGCATACTGATATCTGTGCTTATTGGTTCTCAGGTTTTTGGGGCAAGGGGCTTCTCCTTTAAAGACATCCCACATCAAACCTTCTGTTTATCTGGGAGACCATTTGCACCTGCAGCAGTCATTTCTGTATTACTTCTTGCAGATAGTCCCAGTGGGAGGGTGAAAATCTTGGTTATTTGCCATCCCCTCTTGTTTCTCCATCTCTGGATTTCTTTGCACATCCTGATACCACAGTGCCTCTTAGCTTACATCACAACAACGTTTTAGTGCAAGGATTTTTGGAGTCCAGCAGACCCCCAGTATCTGGGGAAAGAAAAACAGTAGCAAATACTAAAACTTCTCCACAGCAAATCCTTGGTCACACTTCTGGCACTAGCTTTCTAGGGGTCTGTGCATAAAATAGGAAGATAGAGGCCATCAAACAAGAATATTTTCCAACCTAGAGAGAGCTTTCCAACCTCAGAGGGTGCTTCCAGGCAGGGAGCAAGGAGGATGTTACAGGGAAAAGTGGCTAGAGAAACTCATCCCAGATTCCAAACCTGTTTGCAGCTGCTGTTCCTGCCCTGAACAAGTGCAGACAGCAATAAATGCTTCCCTAATTAACAGACAGCATTGTTTTAACTAAGCCTTTCATGAAACTTCCCAGCCCCTTCCAGATATGACATTCACATAATGCAATAGAAAAATATTTCCTTCTCTGACGTAAGGACCAGATAATGGGTTTGAAGAGCTCTGTCCTGTTAGTTCTGAGAACCCAAATGATTTGTTAGTCTGACTCCTCAAGAAGGAAACAGAGTCAAGCCCTTCATTTAAGCACACAATATTTCAGAAGGCTCTGAACCCAAAGGAATGAAAATTCAAGTTCCACATCTTGTTCCTCTCCCATATTCAACCATTGGACCTTGACCATTCCTGCCTCAAGACAGTTTCCACACTTGAAGAGAAAATAAAACATTCTGCTGGCTACACCCACATCTCCTCTCTATTAATACTCAGTGAAAGAGATGAGATCAAACCCCTGTGGATTAGAAACCTAAAAAAACAAACAAAAAACCTCACCTGATAGCTACTTGCTCAGTTCCAGATGAAAAACAAGCAATACTGCCATTCCACTCCTTTTTTGGTGCCTTTGAAAAATCTCAGCATAAAGCATAATTTTATGTGCATGTCTGAGTTCATACAGTCCTCCTTTGCCAAGACTTTTGGTTGCCTTTGTCCTGGTTTCAGTTAGGATAGAGTTAATTTTCCTCCCAGTAGCTGGTAGGGTGCTATGTTTTGGATTTAGGATGAGACTAATGTTGATAACACGCCGATGTTTTAATTGTTGCAGAGCAATGCTTACACTAAGCCAAGGACTTTTCAGCTTCTTGCTCTGTCCTGCCAGCGGGCAGGCTGGGGGTGCAGCAGGAGCTGGGAGGAGACAGACCCACCCAGGACAGCTGACCCAAACTGGCCAAAGGGGTATTCCATCCCATCTGATGTCATGCTGAAAAATATATAGGGGTGGGTAGCTGGGGTGGGGCGCCAGCTGCTTGGGGCTGGGCTGGGCATCGTTCAGCAGGTGGTGAGCAATTGCATTGTGCATCATTTGTTTTGTACATATTATTATTATTATTTTATTTTCTGTCCTAATAAACTGTCTCTATCTCAACCCACAGGCTTCAGTTTTTCTTGTTTCTCTCCCCCATCCCAGAGAGGGAGGGGGGAGGGTGAGCGAACGGCTGTGTGGTGTTTAGCTGCCAGCCGGGTTAAACCACAACAGCCTTTTTGGCGCCCAACGTGGGGCACGAAGGGTTGAGATAACGACAGATCTGAATAGAGTGTATTAAAACAAAATTCTGATAAACATTACATCAGTTTAATATTTACTAATCACAATGCCGATTTTTGTGATCCCAAGTCTGCCGTGCCTATTTTCCGAATTGAGTTATATAGCACATTACTTACTGTATGCGTTCCCTGTCATGTTGCTTATCACTGCTGGGGGTTGGTACAAGGTTATTATTTTGCTTTACTGTGTAACACTGGCTTACGATATGAAAAAATTACCGGCCATGAGACTAATCTGGTATTTGTACTCAGCATTGTCATCAACTCCATACTTTGGGAACCCTACCTCAGAAACTATTAATAATTACACTTTTCATGCTTTTTCTTCAGGGAGCCAATCTATGGAGGGGTCAGGGAAAGATGTTTTTTCCCATTTGTTCACTCTCCCTTTTTTCTCCTCCAGGCAAGTTATGGTAGCTTTCCAAAACTTCGAATATCCTTGGGATGTTCAGACCAGCATGTTCTCATTGTTATGTCTCCTGAATGCATTTCAGGTTTTGTCCAAGGTTAAACAAGTACTTAAGAGTGTCATCCAGAGATCTGTCCTGAGGCAGGATGGTTATGAGTGGCAGGGAGAGTGGGAGGATATGGGCAGGCATCTAGAACAGTGGGCACCTCCAGTGCTTTGGAAATTTACCCCTGGACAACTGAAAAATCCTAAAAAACTGGTGGAGTGCTTGAAAAAGGTGTGTCATCACCCTGGCAGTACCAGACATACAGAAATCACTGCAACATGCTGGGGCTTGGCCTACGCCTACCGAGCTGCACTCAATGCCAGTATAACCCCAGTGACAGACCCGGCGGCCACTTCAACCCCTGAGACAGACCCAGCAGCCACTCCAAGCCCTAAAACAGGCCCCAAGGCTGAGCCAGGAAAACAAACTGTACCAGTGTTGGTTGCACCCGTAACCAAGGTGAGAAAATGGTACAGAGAGTCAGGTCGTTTAGAACGCAGAGAGTCTTTTGCTAGGTGTAGGTGTAGAGAAGACGAAGCCAGGCCATCAGAGGAGCAGGAGGATGAAGATGAAGATGTCGCACAAACAGCAGTATCTAGCCGAAACCTAAACGAGCGTGAGCTACGAGATGTGTGAAAAGATTTCAGTCATTGTATAGGCGAGCAGCTTGTCACCTGGCTGCTCTGGTGCTGGGACACCAGAGCCAATTGTGTGGAATTAGAGGGCGGGGAAGCCAGGCGACTGGGATCCCTTGCTAGAGATGCAGGCATTGACAAAGCAGTTGGAGATGGAGTATGACCTTACAGCCTCTGGAGGCGTCTCCTGTCAGCTGTGAGGGAAAGGTATCCCTACAAGGAAGAAATTGTATGTCTACCAGGCAAGTGGACCGCTATGGAGAAAGGAATCCAGTAACTGAGGGAATTAGCAGTACAGGAGGTGATTTATGAGGACCCAGACAACGAACAAATATCCACAGATCCAGACGAAGTCAAGTGTACACGACCCATGTGGCGCAAGTTTGTACGGAGTGCACCATCATCATATGCCAGCTCACTGGCAATAATGGCCTGGAAAGAGAATGAGGAACCCACAGTGGATGAAGTGGCTAAACAGCTCCGGCAGTATGAAGAAAGTCTTTCCTCTTCCTTACAGGCCTGTGTCTCGCTGTGGAGAAACTGTCTGAAGAATTCCACCAACTTAAAGAGAATTTATCTACCTCACCACCTGTACAAACCAGTGTCTCAGCTATTAGGGGTAAGCACCCTTCCGTGCAACGAAGACGATATGGTGGATACACACCTCGTGCCATCCTGTGGTTTTACCTACGTGACCATGGAGAGGACATGAGAAAATGGGATGGAAAATCTACCTCAACCCTAGAGGCACGGGTACGTGAGTTGCAAGGAAAAACAATCAGAAAACAGGGGTTGTCTGAGAAACTTGCTGCTACAACTTCCAGCAGGCAGTCCTCCAGACACAGAAATGAAGATTCTGACCAGGACTAGAGGGGCCCTGCCTCCAGCCAGGGGGATGAAAAGGACAGTCGAGTTTATTGGACTGTGTGGATTTGATGGCCTGGCACGTCAGACGCACAGCAGTATAAGGCTTTAGTAGACACCGGTGCACAATGTACTCTAATGCCATCAAGCTATAAAGGGCCAGAACCCATCAGTATTTATGGAGTGACGGGGGGATCCCAGCAGTTAACTGTATTGGAGGCTGAAGTGAGTCTAACTGGGAATGAGTGGCAAAAGCACCGTATTGTGACTGGCCCAGATGCTCCATGCATTCTTGGCATAGACTATCTCAGGAGAGGATTTTTCAAGGACCCAAAAGGGTTCCGCTGGGCTTTTGGCATAGCTGCCTTGCAGACAGATGACATTAAACAATTGTCTACCTTGCCTGGTCTCTCAGAGGACCCTTCTGTTGTGGGGCTGCTGAGGGTCAAAGAAGAACAAGTGCCAATCACTACCACAACTGTGCACCAGCGGCAATATCGCACCAACCGAGACTCCCTGATTCCCATCCATAAGCTGATTTGTCAACAGGAGAGCCAAGGAGTGATCAGCAAGACTCATTCACCTTTTAATAGTCCCATATGGCCAGTGCAAAAGTCTAATGGTCAGTGGAGACTAACAGTGGACTATTGTGGCCTGAACGAAGTCACACCACCACTGAGTGCTGTAGTGCCGGACATGCTAGAACTCCAGTATGAACTGGAATCAAAGGCAGCCAAGTGGTATGCCACAATTGATATCGCTAATGCATTTTCCTCCATCCCTCTAGCAGCAGAGTGCAGGCCACAGTTTGCTTTCACTTGGAGGGGTGTCCAATGCACCTGGAATCGGCTGCCCCAGGTGTGGAAACACAGCCCTACCATTTGCCATGGACTGATCCAGTCTGCGCTGGAGCAAGGGGAAGCTCCTGAACACCTGCAGTACATTGATGACATCATTGTGTGGGGTGACACAGCAGAGGAAGTTTACGAGAAAGGGAAGAAAATAGTCCAAATCCTTCTAAAGGCTGGTTTTGCCATAAAACAAAGTCAAGGGACCTGCACAAGAGATCCAGTTTTTAGGAATAAAATAGCAAGATGGACATTGTCAAATCCCAATGGATGTGATCAACAAAATAACAGCTATATCTCCACCGACCAGCAAAAAGGAAACACAAACTTTCCTAGGTGTCGTGGGGTTTTGGAGAATGCACATTCCAAATTACAATCTAATCATAAACCCGCTCTACCAAGTAACCCATAAGAAGAATGATTTGGAATGGGGCCCTGAGCAACCACAAGCCTTTGAACAAATTAAGCAGGAAATAGTTCATGCAGTAGCCCTTGGGCCAGTCCGAACAGGACCAGATATAAAGAATGTGCTCTACGCCGCAGCCGGGGAGAATGGCCCCACCTGGAGCCTCTGGCAGAAAGAGCCCGGGGAAACTCGAGGTTGACCCCTAGGGTTTTGGAGTTGGGGATACAGAGGATCTGAGGCCCGCTACACTCCAACTGAAAAGGAGATATTGGCAGCATATGAAGGAGTTCGATCTGCTTCAGAAGTGGTCGGTACTGAAGCACAGCCCCTCCTGGCACCCCCACTGTCAGTACTGGGCTGGATGTTCAAAGGAAGGGTCCCCTCTACACATCATGCAACTGATGCTACATGGAGCAAGTGGGCTGCACTGATTACTCAGCGGGCTCAAATAGGAAACCCCAGTCGCCCAGGAATCTTGGAAGTGATTATGGACTGGCCAGAAGGCAAATACTTTGGGATGTCACCAGAGGAGGAGGTGGTCCGTGCTGAAGAAGCCCCATTGTACAATAAGCTACCAGAAAATGAGAAGAGATATGCCCTGTTCACTGATGGGTCCTGTCGCATTGTGGGAAAGCATCATAGATGGAAGGCTGCTGTATGAAGTCCTACACGATGAGTTGCAGAAGCTGCTGAGGGAGAAGGTGAATCGAGTCAATTTGCAGAAGTGAAAGCCATCCTGCTGGCTTTAGATATTGCTGAACGAGAAAAGTGGCCAGTTCTCTATTTCTATACTGATTCATGGATGGTAGCAAATGCCCTATGGGGGTGGTTACAGCAATGGAAGCAGAACAACTGGCAGCGCAGGGGCAAACCCATCTGGGCTGCTGCGTTGTGGCAAGATATTGCTGCCCAGGTAGAGAACTTGGTTGTAAAGGAACGCCATATAGATGCTCATGTGCCCCAGAATCAGGCTACTGAAGAACATCAGAACAACCAGCAGGTGGATCAAGCTGCTAAGATTGAAGTGGCTCAGGTGGACCTGGACTGGAAACATAAGGGTGAATTATTTATAGCCCGATGGGCCCATGACACCTCAGGCCATCAAGATAGAGATGCAACATACAGATGGGCTCGTGATCGAGGGGTGGACCTGACCATGGACACTATAGCACAGGTTATTCATGACTGTGAAACATGTGCTGTAATCAAGCAAAGCCAAATGGTCAAAGCCTCTTTGGTATGGAGGACGATGGCTGAAATATAAATATGGAGAGGCCTGGCAGATTGATTACATCACACTCCCTCAAACCCGCAACAGCAAGCGCCACGTACTTACAATGGTGGAAGCAACCACCGGGTGGCTGGAAACATATCCTGTGCCCCATGCCACCGCCCGAAACACTATCCTGGGCCTTGAAAAGCAAGTTCTATGGCGACATGGCACCCCAGAAAGAATTGAATCAGACAACGGGACTCATTTCCGAAACAACCTTATAGACACTTTGGCCAAAGAACATGGTATTGAGTGGGTGTATCACATCCCCTATCACGCACCAGCCTCCGGTGAAGTTGAACGATACAATGGACTGTTAAAAACTACACTGAAAGCAATGGGTGCTGGGACATTCAAAAATTGGGACACACATTTGGCAAAGGCCACCTGGTTAGTCAATACTAGGGGATCTGCCATCTGAGCTAGACCTGCCCAGTCAGACCTGTTTTGTAATGTAGAAGGGGATAAAGTTCCTGTAGTGCATGTAAGAAGCATGCTGAGTAAAACAGTCTGGGCTACTCCTGCCTCAGGAAAAGGCAAACCCATTCGTCCTTTTGCTCATGGACCTGGATGCACTTGTTGGGTAATGCAAAAGAATGGGGAGGTCCGATATGTACCTCAAGGGGATTTAATACTGGGTGAGAATAGCCCATGAGTTAAACTGTATTATGTTAATTATTATATAATAATGTATGTCATCACTACCATGATTCCTATATGTCAATGTTCTATTAATGGTATCACAGTAACAACCACGCAGATATTGATGAATGAATTTTGATAGAATTGGACAAGCAAAGTGATGTGATGGAACGAGAACTGGCTTCAATTTGTGACAATCTAACATCACACACCATCTCTTCTGAAAGACTGCAATGACAGATGGACCCTGAAGTCAGCCATGGACTATGCAAACTCAGTGGACATTCTATATATATATATATTATAAATGAAAATGGTGGTCAATTGGAATCTATTGGAAAGGGTGTAACCTGAGCATGACATAAATGGTATGGAATAAGGGGTGGATATATATCCTGGTTTCAGCTATGATAGAGTTAATTTTCCTCCCAGTAGCTGGTAGGGTGCTATGTTTTGGATTTAGGATGAGACTAATGTTGATAACACGCCGATGTTTTAATTGCTGCAGAGCAATGCTTACACTAAGCCAAGGACTTTTCAGCTTCTCGCGGGCAGACTGGGGGTGCAGCAGGAGCTGGGAGGAGACAGACCCAGGACAGCTGACCCAAACTGGCCAAAGGGGTATTCCATACCATCTGACGTCATGCTGAATATATAGGGGTGGGTAGCCGGGGTGGGGGGGCCGGCTGCTTGGGGCTAGGCTGGGCATCGTTCAGCAGGTGGTGAGCAATTGTATTGTGCATCACTTATTTTGTACATATTATTATTATTATTATTATTTTATTTTCTGTCCTAATAAACTGTCTCTATCTCAACCCACAGGCTTCAGTTTTTCTTGTTTCTCTCCCCCATCCCAGAGAGGGAGGGGGGAGGGTGAGCGAACGGCTGTGTGGTGTTTAGCTGCCAGCCGGGTTAAACCACAACAGCTTTAATTCCACTTTGATATGCTGCCCTTTTTGCATTTCTGATGCCTGGCTGCACAAAGTCCATCAGCAGGAGTGCAATTTGATGCTCCTGAGATGCTTTCTTTATATGTTCCTGGATGAAACACTGCTGTCCATATTTGTGATGAGCCCTTTGCTCTACTTCATAAGGCTAAAGAAATTCCATCACACCAATCACACTGTTAATTAGTCTAACGTAGAGCAAGTGCTTGATATGAGAAGTATTTCTATAAGTGCTTCCTAAAAAACCAAAACAAACAAAAAAAAAAGAAACGCAGTGGTAAGTTCTCTTGGAAGTACAAAGCAAAAAGCAGTTGATGTGGGACCACATGGTTTCATGCCGCCTAATGCAAGAAACCTCCATATGATCACAAAACCACAAAAATTCAGTCCACGTTGAACATTGATTACACTTCTCTCAAGTTTACCAGCACACGTGATACAGAATTTATGCTGGCTGTACAATGACCAACAACCCTGTTCCAGTTTGCTCTTGTCCAGTTGGTTTATCATTACTTCCTAAACAAATTTGTCCATTAGGGTAAGTTTATGAGTTCAACACTTTGCATCCCATAGCTGTGGCAGTTCAGATCCACTTCTACAAACCTCACAGTTGTCGAACCAGAGGGCTGAAGACTGATAAAGGAAGTCTGATAAGTTCTGCTATAATTATTTTAAGAAGTTTTGAGGACATTTGTGATTTCATAAGGTTATCTTAAATCTCCCGTTCAATGACTGAAGTGTAACTTTCATATTTGCACAATATATCTTTTTTCAATGAAAAATGCACATTCTACCTTTAAAAAAAACAGTGCTGGAGTTTATCTTACAGGTAACCATTCCTGGATTCTCTGTACATACAAACATTCAATTGACTTTCATTGGAGTAAACTTTTCCTTAATTTAGTCAGTCTTGGGGCACAGTGATAGAGCAATGAATATGATGTGAGTTAAGCACATCAGTCTGAACTTTTTTTGAAGTCTGCTTTGCCTTCAGACCAGCTATATACAAGCTAAGCAGTCAGATGTAGTAATTATCACTCCCTTTCTTATATGGTCAGGAAACGGATGTTCCTTGGCTGTGTTGGCCCATTTCACCATCCGAAGCAAAGCAAAGCTCTTCATGTTTTCGGTGCCACTTCTCCCACTCCTGCAGCCATAATGATTCTGTGCAAGCAAACTTATACCCTCCTCACCTCTCAGAAAAAACACAAAGGTGGCTCAGTCAACACCCATAAGAGGAATAGTGCTACTAGAGGAAGAGATGTAATATTCTGTGCTGAGTTGTGGAGTATGAGCAAGGCCTCATCAAGGCACAAAACCCAGCCTAGACAGCCAGCAGCACACGGGGCACACAGCTCTGGCACAGAGGAAAGTAATAATAATAATAAAAAAGCCACACCCTAAGCGCTTGGCTAAAGTTATCTACCAGACAGAAAGCACAATAAATACTGCTGGCCTCATGTACACAACTGATAGATAAGGAACTGGCAGATTAAGGAATAAGATTTTAAGTGAAAATGCAGTGAAACAGAGAAGTTTACTGCTTCATGTGGCTGAGAGCCAAGCCTAACTTTTTTCTTCACCAGAAAAAACATGCCTTTTATGCTATTTACACCCAGGGAGATCAGGAGATGCTACCCCTCAGAAGTGAGACATTGCCTGTGAGCTTATCAGCAGCATTTTGCTCCTGAAATCCTCAGGCACAGGAAGGAACAAGACACTGCCTTGCTGGGGAGGCTGTGGCTCTCAGCTCTTGGTCTGTGCCAGTCTATCTGTAACCTACCTGTCTGGAGAAGTCTGCAGAGCCTTCCCATGACTCTCGGTGTGTGCCAGAGACAGGCACCTACACTGTGACTTTAAGGTGATGGAACAAACTACAGTTTTAAGGTGGCTGGTCAGAAGTCATGACAGAGTCATGGTCTGCTGGAGACTTATGGCAACTGAATAAACCCCAGGCAAGACAAAGGGGGATCAACCTGACTGGATAACCCACCTTATGCCTAGATCAGAGATCACCAATATAAACAAATGCTGTGGCAGGTCAGGTTAGGAGAAGCTCTCTCAAAGACCCACTGGTAGACCTGAATGCTAGTGGTATAAAAGAGAAGAAGTCTCCACCTTGCAGAGTGCCTGAGACAGAGGAGCTACATGTGGAGACTCTGGTACAAATTGGTAGGAGAGCCCAGCTCAAGTCATGGGATGTCTGTGTGGAAATGGGTCTTTAGTTACTGAGTTTCAGCAGCCCTGTGGCAGCGCCCATGTCTCAGGGTGCTGGCTCCTCAACGGGGGCATAGGGAAGTTGTCAGCAACTCCATATGTGCCTGGGATTAGAGTGGAGCCAGCCAAAGTGGAAATAAGACAGCTCATGACAGCTACTTGCTCTGGTTCTTTAGAAGACCTTTAACATCCCAGCTCTTCATATCCTGGGATATGGACCAGCTGTGTTGAGCAGCCCAGACTCTCTCTGTCTTTCTGCATGGCACCTCATTTTTCTTCCTCTCACTAGGGTCTTGCAAAAGAACTAATTCCCCAAGTTTCTCTGCCTTCTCACCTTAACCATGAGATGAGAGACCAAAGAAAGGGCATTCTTCTGAAACACCACACAGCAGCTCTTGTGGAGCTCACTACCAGAGCTGGTGAATATGCCATAAGACCTAATGCCTGAGGAAATCAAAGGGTGCTTAGGTGTTTGTGTTTCTTGGCCCATCAGCCCACAGCCAAAGATGCAAGTTTGATCAGAGACTGATTTTGTTGCAAACTCACCACGTAACTGCTGTTGCCTCAGAGGAACTTTGGAAAAGAGAGAACACAAAAGGCCTTTTATATACAGAGCTGGCTTCTCAGCTTTCAGATGCTTTTATTTGGAGCAATGGTGCAATCCAGTGGCCAGTTAGGATAGTAACACAGTAATACTGTACAACCTCTAAGCTACTGCAAAAATGGGAAGCACCTAAAATACTATTGAGCCTGAAAAGAAGAAATGCCCTCTGTTAATGAGTGATCTTAAGAGATGCACAGAATATCCACATTTAAGGAGAATAGAGGTTCAGGACTGAGCTGTTGGAATCAATAACTGGTGCAGCATTTTTTCATGGGCAGTATGGCCTATCCTTACAAAGCCCTCACTAACATTCTCCTGAGTGTTGTTTCCCTGGGGTGCTAAGGGCAGGTACTGTGCCTTCTGGCACCAGACCCAGCACCACACCACTCTGGAGAAAAACTACATCTGAAAGAGGGACTGCACCACAGACCAGGGAACACACAGCTGCCACAACAACCCTCTGGCCAAGAGGGTCCCACTACCTAGGAAGCATTAGCACTACCACTGTCAGTAATAAACTAACATTTAAAGTGCAGTAATTTTATTTATTTTTTTGAGGGTCAGCAACTGGAGGTAGGAATTGAGATGTATTTGATCTGTTGCTATAGTCTAGGTATTTTGGCTTGGAAAACATATTCTTAGTGGAAAGAGAGCTGAAGCTGCAGGACCCTTTCACCCCGAAAGGAAATGGTACAGGTGAGAGCCCATGTAGACTCTATATCACTGGTCAGCCAAGGAATCACAGAGGTGAGGCTGTAGAAATACAGCATATAAAAAGCCTTGGTCCAAAGACTGACTGCTACCTAGCTGGTTGCAAGGAAGCATCTCCCCTCCAAGAACTGCCTTTAGACTCTCGCACTGCCAAACTGTCTGCTTGTGGCTGTGCCTGGAGCAAGCCTTGCATGGCATAGCCCTCCTAAAAGGCCTCTGCTGGAAGAGGAAGCATTTATGCTGAGCAGATGCCTTCCTCCATATAGTTTTACCTGTGCTTTAATCTGGAGAGGAGAGGAGGGTGTGCTGCTGAAGGAAGATGTTCACTGCTTTTGACTATGCATCTTTTCTCAGCTCACTTGAGAACAGTCTTCTGCAGAGCAGGATACAACAAGAGAGTCTCCTGGGAGACACTCACCTCTGGATGCATCCCTTCACCATCTTCACCTCCTTTATCAAGGCCATGCAAAAAGGAGCCCAAGGTGCAGATTCTGAACCCCAACAAGATTATAGTATCATTCTTTGTAGCTTGCAGAGCCAAGAAGACCAGTCAGAAAGGCAATAGCAGCTTGGTTAATGAGGAGAAAGGGAAGTTACAGTGGAAGGAGCAAAGAACATATCTATATTGAGTTAGCCCTATCTTCAGTTATCTCTTCCTTAAACATGTGGCCAGGCTACTGTCACACCACTTAGTGAACACCTCATTACATGAGGCTACTGATCAATTTTTGTCACAAAGCATCCCAGTGAGCTAGCTGGTAGTGTTACTGTACAGAAGAAGAAATAAAAGGAGTGTAGTCATTTGTATTAGAAAAGATAATCCCAGCACATGCTAAAAACAGAAAAGCAGGACTTCAGTTTGATTTGGGGCATCCTCTGGGAAAAAATAGGCTGAAAATAACATCTCAACACACACAAATCCCTGAACTTGAACACAACAGCAAAATATAAAACAGTTTCAAGAGTAAAGTAGATTTTTTCCCCATGAAAAACATTGTATCCTCACATGTATGAGACTGTTTAGCTATGACTTAATGCTATATTTGAATACTCAAACCAAGACTGATATATCCGCTGTGAGCATTTACAATGAAGTGTTTAAACTGCAGCATGCCAGCCAAGAATCCCCATCCACACACCACACTTAAGGAATAACTTTTGGAAGATGCAAAAGGTAGAATATCAAATTAGCTCTTCAATTTGAGCAAATCATTAAGTAATTTATGCTGACAGAAAGTTGGATTCAACTCAATCTGCACAGTAACCACATGCGTGGTCTTTCCAGACTGCATGTGCCAACTGGATACACCACAATGCAGTTTCTTTCCTTGCTCACTGTGCCATCAGTTTTGCTCCGTTTCTTCATCATTTGCAAATTCCAGACTAATGGACTAGATCCTGAGTTGCACTGGGATGCTTGCAGTCTTCAAACCTTCTTGATACTCCGCAGATAAGCTTAGTCTGTGAGGATCCATACACTCTGGATACATCCACAGTACCTTTTGGGGCATGAACTGTCCGAGACCAATTTCAAAGTATTAGAGCTGCTTGTCACTAAACAATTACTTGCTTATAGGAAACAGAAAAAGAGTAGCCAGGGGGACTAGCATTGCCTTGGTTATATTTGGACGCATCTGGATCCAACAGAGTAAAACTTCAAATGCCACTTTGGATCTTGGCACCCCAATATTATTTTGTGCATTAACAGACTCCTTGGTGTTTGGGTTCAGGGAGGGGAGTAGTGGACCTGGAAGATAACCAACATGAAAAGCCTATTCTCCCAGCCAATGTCCTGATATCCCAAGAGCGCAACTGATGGCCACTCCACCTTGCAATGCACCTACAAGCCTGTGCTTTTCTCCAGGAAGCTTTTTATCCACACTGGTACTGCCTGGTTTGCTAGAGGTGCAGCATACTCAACCGCCACCACTCTTCAGTGCGGGAGTGGATGACAAAAGCAATTAAAAATAGTTTTAAAAGATAACTTTGCCAAAGATTGGGAACACTTGTATGACAAATTGGGATTTAAATTGAAGCTAGTGAAACTGAAAATGTTTTCCACACTTACCCTGACAAATTCCTCCTGTCACAAGCCATACAAAATTCTCCTCTCTTCTGTAAAAGTTTTTCTTTTGGAATAATTTCTGTTCACCCTTCTCCCCCAGAAAGATTTGAACAAGTTTTAACAATAGGGAAGTTACAAAGATGTTGGCACAGATGTGGAGTGAGATCTTTAGCTGCATTTGAAGTCAGTTAGGTTTTACCATTAAATGGTTCACATCATTTTCCTGCTCCTATACCCCAATGCCATACTACTTCCATTTTTGGGGGTGCAATATTTCCACTTCTACTTTTACTACTCTACCTTAACATGTAGGGGTACTGTGGACACGTCAGGAGGTGACCAACTTTTTCAGCTTCCTGTAGTATGTTACTATCCCAGGTTACTGCATCCTTGTGAGATTTATGAATGAAGTGGCTCAATAATTCACAGCAAATGGAGTCTTATGATAGACAGCCATCATTCTGGAGAACATGAGTACCATACCTGTTTTAAAATACGCCTGAGGTTATGAACAAAGCACTTACAAACCAGCAAGTTTCCCATCTGTATCTGGCAAAAATATTGTTAGAGTGATCATGAAGAATAGAATATTATGATTCAATTTTCCACAAAACTGCTGGAAGTGAGAAGATAAATTTTTCCTCTTCAGAAATCAAGCCTTATTCCTTTTTTTTTTTTTTTTTTTTTTTTTTTGACTGGTAGAGATGGATGAAGTATGAAGCAGAGATATTTGCTCCTGGGAGTTCCTGAGTATATTCAGAACAGGGTAAGAGGTATTTCAGAGGGATCTAAACTATTTAGAGGAATGGGCAATAAGAAGCTTGATTCTGATAACAAAGTAACGTGCATTGAAAGAAGAAAAAAAACAAGGCATGAAAACAGATAGGGGATGGATTATAAATAAGAATTATTTAGCATATATAGACCTAAGTTGGTGGTGCAGCTACCTTAAAAGAATATGATGGTAACAATTACAGAAAAAAATAGGGATGCCCTGTTGATTTCCACTCATTCTCTAAGAGGCTGCTTCCTCTTCTCTCATTGTGCATGTTTTACCATACAACCTTTAAGCAACTGACAATCCACTCAACAATTTAAAGACTGGTAAGAACTATCCCCATGTTCTGAACAGGTAACTGATACACAGAACAATTAAGTGAATTAAGCTATGCAAAAATCCTGCTGAGGAAATGGAATTAAACCATCCTTGTCTCCCAGTTCCAGTCCAGCAATTTGATCTCAAGACTAATTGTGAAGATGGTAACAGTGCCCTAAGAATTCCCTGCAAATCCTGATTTCCAAACCCAAAGTTTGGAGATCTAGGCTTTATAAATGGAGTACATTTTGAAATCTAGCTAAGCCTTCCCAAGACTAACTCTTTAATTTTGCAACGAAAAAGAATTACTTCATACCAAAATAAAGCAAATATGGAAGAGCCAGCAATCTTAGGGGTGAAAACACTCATGCAGACCCTCTGTAACAGAAGTATAAACTCAGCCTCAGACACCCCATCTTACAAATGAGACAGCTAACAACCAAAATCCTGGCAGTTTCATTCCCCAGCAGTCCTGAGGCTGTTAATGCTCCCCGTTTTCCCTTCTCTCTCCTCTGGCTCTGGCAGAGCTTGCTGGCAGCTCATCTCTAAGGTCGGCAATCCTGCTACAGGCAGGTGAGCAGCCAGTTTGCCAATCCAATTATGCAATACAAGACCTGAGGGGTGCATCTTTTGTGAAAGAATAGGCTATTCTCATTATGTAATTACTAGTAAAGTTACCTGCCTGAAGAATATTAAAAAATGCCAGCGTAATTATGCCATTGAGGTAGTAGGTCAAGACTAAATCCTTTCTGCAGATCTCCCTGAAATAAGGCTTTCAAGCGTGATGGAAAGGAATAAGCAGCAGGTTTAAGCCAGGTGGGGATTTTTGGAAAAAAGTGTTGTGTCAGCCTAACTCTGAGTCTGCTAAAACCAGTTGAGTTTAGCTGTTGGTTTGATGGAGCCAGCACAGAGCTGGGGGAGTTTACTGTGATCTGGGACAACCCAAAATGACATATGAACCACTGTTTGGCACTTCTTTCAATATCTCAGGGAGCTCAGTCACTTGATCTAACCTCAGTCCCTCAGAGATCCCTAGCACCCAGCTTGAGATGCAGGCCTGCTCTTCCAGCCCCAAACATCATCTCCATTTGCAGGAATTGGGATCTAGGAACTGTAAGAAGCACGACAACCCACCCCCCTCTCTACAGGGCACAGGGGAGTGGGGGAAGGCTGCCACGCTGGTGGGCCATGAGCCAGATCCAGCTCCCAGGCATTTCCACCAGATGTTGCTTTTTCCTCAGAGAAGACAGAAATTGCTGCTTGCAAGGCAAGTACAACCATAGCAGCCAAACACCATGTCTTGTGCTTACAAATGTCTAAGCGCAGCAATCTGCTGCTGTAGCTACCATGACAAGTAGAAAGAAAGCAATGTGAGAACGCTCTTTCAGGCAAAATACGTTCCCATTTTAAATTGTGGATTCCCCCCCATACCCCACCCCTTCCATCCTTTTGTGGAAAGGTGAAAGTAAGACTCTAATTTGTAAACCGAGTGGTTTATTCTCCTTGAGGGCTTGGTGGCAAGGATTTATGTATTATTAAAATTACTACATATGTTGTCTGCAGCACTGCTGGCTCAAGCAGTGTTTGTTTTTCTTTTCCCCCCCCCTCAAACTTTCGCTGCTTTGAGAAAAAAATCTCAAATGGAAGTCTTATCTCTGCATATTTGAGCTGGAGAACACAGAGTGAATGAATGCCTAAATGCCAGGTAAAGAAAACACACAAAACCCAACCTACAACAAAAAAAAAAGAGGGACAAGTTTGAGTGTGCAATATCACCTCGTTCCACAAAGGGCCAGGCTCTGTGCCTTTTCCAAGTGGCAGTACAAAGAGATATTTCCAGGGCAGCATGCCCGTGAATTGACACTTTTCAGTCTCTTGCCTTTGCATCATGTGAAGCAAGAAATTTTTCACTTCCACAAAGTTTGTTTAGGAAACCAACCCACAAGCAAAGCCTCTAGTTCCTCACCAGTGCAGAGTGCCAACCTGTGGCTTTGTGGCAGCTGGGAATTGCAGCCCAACAAAGCACCTTTCTGCAGACATCTGCACTCTACCTAACACACAACTGACACCGCTGAAGAAGCATTTGTGTTTTGGAGTGGGTGAGTGGACCTAGGCTGGGAGAAGTTCCAGCATCCAGGACTGGATGGAGTGTTAATTTGCAGGAGTCATCCTCCCTCTTGCTGGCTGGAAAGCAGCACATTTAATGTGCAGGCTAAGTTAGAGGAAACAAGGATTTCTAACTGCCTTTAGATGCTGCTGGAAGTGCTGCAATAGGACACATACAAGCCTGCCATTTAGAGGATTAAGGAGAATTTTTGGTGTTGGTTCATGTTGCAAGACATCAAGAAGGTCATTAAAACAATTGCTGCCAGAAAATAACTTAAAGGACTTTCTGACATCTTTATTTCAGAGATGCTCTTGCAGGATGCTATCCTAATAGAAGGCACAATCCACACATCTCTAACTAGAGCTTCAGACACAGAAGATGTGTAGATGTATTTGCATGCCTATACATTACTGGGGGCAAGTCTAGAAGATGGGGGAGGCTCCAAGCTCTTCTGTCACTGAAGCTTACCAGTTCAGATGGTATCAGCAAGCACATTTGTTTTAGTCAAAAGTGCTAATCAAAAACAGCTTGCCAGGAGCTAGTTGAATAAAGGAAAGTCATTTTGCCCATTTCTAAGAAAAAAATGCCTCAGTTTGGGCAGCATTATTTGCAGTCACTTATTCTGCTATTTCTAATTGTGCTCCAGGGAGCTATATTACTTCTCCACAGTGCTTAGCAGCTGTTCATTAGGTTAGCCTCCCAGTTGTTTCTGTTTGCACAATGCTCACCCTGCAGTGCCAGATGAAAGGAACTTTAAGTGCTTTGTATGGCCCTCACAGGATATTGAAAGCCATCCCAACCAGAGAAAGAGCAGGAAGTTCTTGGTTTTTGGATGAGAAGGTAAGATGGCATGGTTTATTTTAACAAAGGAAGGGTAGAGAGGAATAACTGGTGTACTGAGAGTGCCACTTCAGGACAAAGTCTGAGTGTGACTGACACACAACAACACTATCAAGCAGCAGCATTTGAAACCTGGAAGCTATCACTTCATAGATATATTTTGGTATGACCCTGCACCACTCTTTGACATGTATTTTTCCTTCATAATGACTCCATGATTTGGCTCCAAGAATACCACATCCCTGATTTGAGTACATTTGTTTTACTAGTGGAAGCATCACAAGTCAATACAGTCTCACATCTGTGCATCTGAACTCCTAGAACACTGGCACACTGGGCTTTGACTGCCTTCACGTGCTGGGCTCAGTGCCACTCACACAATTTGCCACATCTGACTCCATACCCATCTACACCTTGCACATACACAAACAGAGCAGATTCACACATGTGAACTTGCAAGTACAAAACACACCAGTATAAACGCTCAAAGCACTAAGCTAGAACACATCTGCATCCCATCAGGCTACCAGTAATGCCACTTCTTGAGAAATGAGTTGATAAGAAATTTCATCTCTGAGATCAGTAGAGATAGTGGCTTTCACAGAAGTTATCTGGACCACCATACCCATTTTTTTTTTTCAGTTTACAGCCATATCTGCCAGCATGCTTTAATATGAACTTGAAGAAGAGACAAAAAGCCACCCTATCACCATTAGGTAAGGAACTTCACTCCAGCTTCAGATTTTCAGGCTCTTCACAGCAAGCCTGCTGAGTCTAATGCTTCATTTAATCAAACAAGTAGCCCTGGAAATGCAGCTTGAACCCTTAGAGTCAGAAGGTGCTTGCTCCTTCTTTAGTCATTACCCCCAGAAGAAACTTCTACAAAGCAGACAAAACAGACTTCTTTAAATACCTTATGTGCTAGTAGAGATGCAAATTTAGTTCAGCTAGCTCTAAACCACAGCAGAACTCAGCCTGATCCATTACAGCATCATCTTACTTTAATGCAAGCCAATTAGGATCATCTTCATCCTAAAGAAGATAATCTTTTACTTCCAGCTCAACAGAGCTTACAGAACATCTCACCACCTAAGAACAACTAACAGGCCTGCACTCAACTTCCTTAAATACTCATTCAACCCTATCACAGCTGATAATCATAGGTGTGGGGGTTGAGCTGGGCTTTATCTTTGTTTTTCTGCTGTTCTTTCCACCACAGCCCCAGTGTGGTCCTATTGAACACACTTTCGTCTGTATCTGCTGAAGAGTCTATGTGCTGTTAAGGAAAACCTATAGAAGATCCTTCTGCTGATAGTTTTGACTCAAAAGAGTCCACGCTAAGTATAAGAATTAGAAATGTAAAAGCTAGATTCAAAGTGCTGGGTTGTAATGATACAATGCTCTCCGATAGCTGCAGTTGTCTTGAATCCTATCCCTAAATAACCTTTTAAAACAGCTTGTGGAGTATTTTCATTCAGTAGCTCTGTGCATGCAAGGTGGGAGAGGTTACTTTGTTCCCAGCATACTGGGGTATTCAACATCTCCAGCCAAGGAGGAGGACACTAATTATGCAGAAGTTCAGGTGGGAAGGGTCCTAGCAGTCCCTTTCTCCTCTGAGTTGACACTATGCTTAATTATTCCCTAGTGATCAAACAAGCTTATGACTCATTTCATTTAATGTTCCCTAAAAGAAGAAGGTGTGCACAGGCCTTGATCCACTATTTCATAACTTTTCTTGTAGGGACTTGAATCTGTTTTGTCCTCCCCTGCATTGTGTCTGCAGTGGCTGCTCTCTTTCTCGAACCTAAGCAGTAATTCAGGAAACAGAACTGTGCCTGAAGGAATGAGGGCATAGGCTGAGGACAGTAACAAATCAGGAGAAAAAAAAAAAAAGAGAAAAAAAAAGAAAAAAAGAACAGAATGGGAGCTCTTGATTTTTGGGAGTCACTGATCCTTGATACATTGGATCCAAGTACAGCTTGACCTCCTCTCTCTCTCCTGCGATTTATACAGGGCCAAATGTGACCCCAAACATGCCTTGAGACTGCAGGCCCCCTCTGCTCCCTATCTAAAGAGAGTGTGGGCAAACTCCTATTGGCAACACCAACGCCGGTTGGTAGGATTCTGGGAAGCCTCGGCTGTGAGATTGCTGCCAGGTTGCTCAGCCCCACCAGGACTGAAGTGCTCTTAGGCATGCCACGGGGCAGAACTGTGGAATGAGAGGCTTCGCCATGGTCAGAAAGCAGCCAAAGGGGTGGTCTAATCATCTGTGGTTTTAAGTTGTACACCCAGAGGGCTCGAGGGCCTGACTCCTAAGCCATTCTGTTCACTGAGCATCGAAGTTTCCTTCGGTCACTGGAGTTGCTCTTGCAACCTGCTTAGGTCTGAATGCTCACATTCCCCACGAGGATGTGTTCCTTGGTTGTTAGATCTGGGACTACTGGGACATGGGACATCTCTGTGTAGAAGAAAAGAAGTCTGATGTAAGAGCCTAAAGTAGGGGTAGCTCCACAGCTGAACATGCCAAACACAAATTAGACACTGAACCCCCTATCGGATTTCTGGGGTTCTTTCCTCAGCTGGCTTCTGAGGTTCTCAAATCCCTGTGTTATGGGGAGCCTGGATATCCCTCTGGAGGCTGAAAACTCCAGCAGGGAAGCAGGAAGGTAGCAAGAGATTGAGCTGTTTTCAGAAAGACTGAGTAGCAAAGCCAAAGGAAATTAAGTATCAGAAGTAGGGCCTCGAGCCTAGGCCCCACTAGAGGCCTAGTAATCAAAATCTGGGGACAAGTTTGGTGAATTCTGGGGTCAGCAGCACAAGTGCAGAGCAAAGCTGGAGAGTCCTTGAATGTATAAGCTAAGCACCAGGCCCTGCCACACCAAATGGATGTCCATCTTCGCTGAGCAGCTCTGTAGGGGTCTACTGCCTCTCAGCACCAGAATAGATGCCTGGAACAGAGAGACCTCAAGCAACACTGCATAGACTGTGAAGCCATCTGGTCAAAATGTCAGACATCAGGATTTCTGGTTAACATTGGTATCATATGTACCAATCTGCTGTAAAACCACTGACATATCTCTCATACCCTATTACTGCTAGCGACAAACAGTGAAGAGCACTCAGGATTAGCAGACCTGCAAGGCTCGCAATCCCTGAATATCAATACATAATTTACAGTATAGGCACTGTGGTGTTCTTTTAAGAATATAAATATATGATGAGGATTTCCACTCCACATGAGGCCATATTTTTATTTATTTATGAAACAAGTTGAATTCTGCTGGAATCTCTCCATACAATGGATGCTCCATGAGTCAGTAGTATGCAGATTTCTTGAAAGTGCCATATTCAGAGCAAACTAACACAGTCTTAAAAACCAGTTTCATGACAACTCTCTTACAGACACAAGGCATTGGCTGTGAAACAGAACATCAGGCATTGCATGACATCAGGTAGCACACTTCTGTTTATTTGCCTTTCTTCAAGAACTCTAACTCACTGTTGGGCAAAAGAGTGTATACAAGATGTACAAGAAAAGGTTAAAAGAGACTTCTTTATCACCATATTCTGTGGCTTGAAGGGCCACAGCCTCTTTTTTTTTTTTTTTTTTTTTTTTTTAAGGATATGGTTTTGTGCTCTGGCTGATGTTTTACAGTTCAGAGGACAACCTGCCCTTCTACAGGAATCTCTTGAGAAAGTTAATAGTGAACACAGTAATTCACTAGGCCGTATTACTGAATAAACACTGCCAGATGCACTAACAGCATTTTAGCAGACACCTGTCAGTTTGTGAATCCCTAAGTTTAGAAAGAAAGTAAGAAATCAGACTGCAGTGGTGGGGACATGGAGAAGTGGTTGGGGTTTCTTCTCCCCTGCAGCAGATTCCCGCTTGTTGTAAACTGTTGTGTTTATATACTTCAGTACAGCTGTGATAATCTACAACAGAGGTTCTGCCCTAGACATATATAGTTTGTCCACAGTCTGTCTCAACATGTTAGACATTTTCATATATAATATTAAAACCCAAGGTCTGTATCCTGATGTCCTTTACATGATGCTCTGTCTGTTGACGTCCACATTGTATGCTGAATTGGAACAGCCTCGGCCAAAATCAATAAAAATGCCTTCAGAATCAGAGTCAATTGACTCTAAAATCTGATCCACTATGTTCTCAGGGCTAGAAGAAGGAACTGGAATCAAGGATGGGTCCCTGTCCAACTCAAAAGACCTGTGTGGGTCATCCATCGAGTGGAAGAGTCCTTTCTGTTGCTCAGCTGTGCCGAGCTTGCCAGAGCATTCCACTGACCCGGCACTTGACCTTTCCTGATCTCCTGACAGCGAGTTTTTTGTGGCTGTCATGGAGTTCTTGGATCCATTGTCCATTATGGTGGTGAGGTTGGAGTACCCCTGGAGCTCTAGGCAGGAGGTCATTTCTGAAACAGAGTGCCTTCGGATACCTGTTCCATTGGCAGCCATGCCCTCAGTTTCATACTCAGCTACTGGTGTCAACAGTGGATTATTGTAACTTTTTGATCGTACCACAGGGTTCTTGGCGAGGATGTCACCCGACTTGGAGCGCCTGAAGAACCTCTTCTCTGTAAACAGAGAAAGATACAGAGTAATAAAGTATATAAAAAAATACAATATATATATATTTATGTATTATATATATTTATTAATAAAAGTATCCTATGTATATTTACAAGTGTTCAAAAGAAAAGTCAAGGCCTGAATATTCATAAACTTTTCTTCTATGAAAGGACATTTTAAAAAGAATACATTTTGATGGTCTCATAGATCCATATGTTTCAGATTTCCTAGACTTCCTTATCATATTGAATACCCCAAAGCTATTAAAAAAAAAAAAGCAAAAAAAAAAAAAGCTGAAATTCCCTTACATTCACAGAATCACAGAATTGTAGGGATTGGAAGGGACGTCAAGAGATCTTTGGGTCCAATCCCCCTGCCAAAGCAGGTTCCCCAGAGCAGGTTGCCCCAGGTAGGCGTCCAGAGAGGTCTTGAATATCTCCAGAGAAGGAGACTCCACAACTTCCCTGGAAAATTCATACAATTTCAACTGCTGGAGTAAAAACAGTAAATATTGTAGAAGACTTGATGTACTTTTACAATTACTTTCTTAAAACAATGACAGAAAGTCAAATTTTGTTCTGTCTATAAAGGTCATAACTAATTTCTGGTAGAAAGCTGACTTTGGCCTTAGGACTGGTGGCACTGATTTCTATTTAACTTTACTTCCACTTGTGCTTTCAAAACCTCATTTCTTCACATGAAACCAAAAGTGCACTGCAGAGACAGTGCCACCAATCTGCCTAAGAAAGCAGAGAACCTGCCACCTATCCTGGGAAAATCAGGGCTCCAAATTTGGGGTGCATGGATTACAACATACAGTTGTACTAAATCATTACAGAAAAACTTTGATTCAAAGCGTTGTTCGGAGACCACACAAGGAGAGAGCACCAAGAGAATTTGGAAACGGTAACTGGAGGGCAGTGCCCACAGCAACCTTGCTGGCAAACAAACCCGCACTCGGTCCAGCAGTAATTTTATTGCTGTTGTTAACCAAGTGGGTTCTTTCCGAAGAATGAGCAGTAGGTGGCAGCAAATCAGCACGGAGAACCTCCAGCAGTGGTTTAGGTCTGGAGAGCTCTCCTGCAGCTAGATCAAAATGATCATCATGCAAATACTTTGCAGATTTCATTACTCTGCCTCACTTATGCTAAAAATATCAGTGGTGTGACTACTGGGTCTCACTTCTGAAAATCTCTCCCTGCCACTCTCACTTTCCCATCCCCATGGAAAGGCCAGGGCCAGGAAAAGGAATTGAATTATAACCTGGAAGTCAACCATAGCCACTGAAAAAAAAACAAAAAAAAACCCGAACAAACTCTGAGTTAGGATGAAAACCCACGTTCCCCTATAAACCATTTGATTCCCTTTCACAAATGCCTTTCTCCTCTCAAATTATTCTTAGGTGCTTACCTGGACACATTTCTAATCATATGCTGTACTACTACTGGTACTAATAAAAAAAGTTTCTGTACTTAAGATTGCATTTTGCAGATGTTTTTGCCTCAGCAATAAAATCAACTGAGCCAAGATCACTTCAGGACTTTTTCTTTTAGGAATTGGATCTGGCAAACAGATAAGGGGCAGCCCTGCTACAGGAACTCTGGCTTTTTGGTCACACCAAGGTTTGGCTGAAGGGGAAGGCTGTGCAGGCCAGATGGGGAAGAAAAGGGATCAAGGGCCTCATCAGTCCCACAGAAAATATAGCAGAACTTTAAATCATACTGTCAAAATAGCTGGAAAGGATTAGACACATTAGTTCAAAAGCAGCAGAGAGACCTCTTCTCTCAGCTCCCTTAGATCCAGGTTCACTGAATAGAGTAAGAACTGTTAAGGGGTATTCCTACAGATCTACATCACAGACCACAGTAAGGCGAAGTGCCCAGTCCAACTAAACCTTCCTTCTGCACTCATGCAACATAACATTTATTTTCTAATAACCCATTTCAATTAAGTTTTATTGTCATTGAGTGCATTTTTTTCCATCCTGACATACAAGCTTTTATTCAGAGAACAATTTGGAGCTCCTCTTAAATGCTTGTGGCTTTTAATGGCAAGCACAGAATACAAAGTAGTAATCCTAAACCATTTTCCATAAATAACCGGCCTCTATTCATTCACATAAAACTGATTTGTTTCTTAAACACTTATTGCAATATAACCATTTTTCTATTCAGCTTCAGGGGAAAATTAGCTACCTTATTGACTATTTCTGACAAACAGATGAAATTGGCTGCATAGAAAACACACAAACTTATTTTCTCCTCTGTTTTCTCTATTCAAGCAGACCATCACAGTATTTACATTAAAATATTTGGGTAGTACCATATTTCCTTGTTGACTTACAGTAGCATCCCCCTTGCATTTTCAACAGATTGAATTATTCAGGGGAATTTTCAAAAGACTTTCATCTTGGCCTAATCATGCCTTCACAGAAGTCACCAAATGCTTCTGAACACAAGGAATCCTAGACAATCTGGAAGGGACTTGAGAAAGTCATCCATCCAGTCGACCTCTGCCATCAGGAAGCACCACGTCTAGCCACCTTGTTCCTTAGGGATGCCGTGTACGTGGCACGTAAATAGCACCTATCATAGTGAAGAATCAACAGCCTTCATAGGTGTTTATTCCAGCACCTAACCAATGCAACACTATAGAGATTTTCCTTCCAGGTAATCTAGATTTCCCTTTCTATGTGTGCTCCACTCTTCGTATCTCCAGTGGAATGGAGAACAACTTATTACCTTCCACTTTGCAGAGACATTTCACATATTCAATGGCTTATCGTTTAGTCTAAGACAAATTCCTACTCTTTCCTGCTTTAAACAACCTAATGATCTTTGAGCACTAAGTAACAGACACTAATCAGCACTCTTAAAATGGCTTCTTCCCCCCTCCTTTTGTTGTCCATAAAGCATTCTGTTTTAAAACTCCCTCCTTAAAAGGTAGAATGGAAAAGCTAAACCCACTCCAGATTCATAGATTTAAAGCAGTTAAGTGCTGTTATGATGATCTGCTTTCAACTTCTGCCACTGGCATTGTCACTGTGACTTTGTAAATTGCACGACCTTAGGAAAAGAGCACAGCCATGCTGTGCTAGTGCTGGCAGTTTCCTCTCACATGAGCCCTGGTCCAGTGTGGACCAAGGTTTTGGTTTGGACCAAGGTTTGGACCAAGGTTTAGCCCTCTGTGCTATGTCAAATTGTGCCACTGTTATTCTTACCCAAAATACAGGAAGAGTGTGTGAAGGGTCCATCGCTGGAATACAGGCCATATGTTCCTAAATAAGGTGAAACCACTTTCTGGATCAGGGATTCCAGTTTCAAATAATCTTCAGTCACACCTTTTGATTCATGAACCCCCTGAAAGAGAAAAACGAACAAACAAACAAAAAAAACAAACACAAGATCAGTGCTGCCTCCTCCTACTGCAAGCTTTCCTTGCTCACAAGAGGAAGCAGGCAGGCAGCAAGCATTTTCATTACATTACATAGCCAAGGTACACTGAGATGTGATACTGGTTTGTTTCTACACCTGATTTGTCTTACTGTAAAGCCAAGAAATATGAGTCGAACCAGAGACTCACTACACAGCACTATACAGATGCACAGAAGGAGACAGTATGTATTTCCAGGAGTTTAAAACCCAGGCTTTCAGAAAGATATAGAATCACAGAATATCCTGAGTTGGAAGGGACCCACAAGGACCATGGAGTCCAACTCCTGGCTCCACGCAGGACCACACAAAACACAGACCCTATGTCTGAGAGCATTGTCCAAATGTTTCTTGAACTCTGTCAGGCTCGGTGCAGTGACCACTGCTCTGGGTGAGCCTGTTCCAGTGCCCAAACACGCTCTGGGTGCAGAACCTTTTCCTGACACCCAGCCTGACCCCTCCCTGTCCCAGCTCCAGGCCGTTCCTTCAGGTCCCGGTATAACCTGCTGAGTGCAAAGGCACTCCAGGAGGACAGAAGATGAAGTCTGCAAAGATAGATTAAAACCATCCCTAGACTTTTTGTTATTTGCAATTCTGTACTCGCTTCCTGAACAGAAGATGAGCAGCTTCCGCCAAGCACTGCACCATTGGCTGGTACCACATGGTGTCACTGCCATCTAAGCTATAAAACAAGATTAAGGAAAAGGTGAAACTGACTCAGGATTATTTCTTCCAGGATATTTTAAACAAAAAAGAATTTAGAGCAAAGAGGTTTGCATCTCTCTCCTCGCCCCAGCGCAAGGGAAGCAAAAATTAAAAAATCCAAGCAAAAGTCACATTAAAACTAAGAATGGTAAGATTTACCCAAAGGCAAAAACCTTTTGCCCTTAGCTCTTAACTCTGTGCTCCTACCCACAAATGGACTTATACGGCTGTGGAGGTGACAGACAAATCCTGTAGAGCTGTAGGCTCCTTTCCACTTAAAGCTGCAGCATATATGATCCCGTGCTGTCTGAGCAGAGCCCTATATACTCATAACCAGGATTCCTCTTGCTACCTGAAGTGTATTCACATATGATGTAGGTTCGGCATATCTTGTTGCAAAATTAAAATCCTAAATGTCATACTCAATGGGAATTTAGCTTGAATTTAGCTGAATTCCAGATTTTGTAATATAGCCCTGAATTATTGTCAAAAGACCAAGAAACAACATTTTGGGATGAAAGCCTCTAGAGAGCAACACAAGGATCAAATGAGTAAAATTGCAACACTTCCTTTAGTAAATGAAAAGGTCCTGATGTTCTGGATACATTTGCTGCTCAGTGTGATTCACCAGTGTCTACAATGAGAATTGGGATGCAATGTGCTCGTGAAAGGCTTGCTTCACCCCTTGGCTGCTGTGCTGCCTGAATCCCAGCTGGCATTCCCCAACAAAAGTTTATGAATAGAAAACAAATCCAACAGAAAACATATAGAATCTAAATTCTGATTCAGCAGGCTTTAAGTAATGAGTAACAATTTTTGGAGACATCCTATGCCCTGTAAGACTTTCGGAGATTCACAAATACAAATATGAATACAAGGGCACATGCAGTGAATCTGAAAGTTTGCAAACACTGAAATATCAGAATGAACCGACAACTATCCCGACAATTAAAACTAGATAAAAATAACACAGGAGTAATTCAGAAGGCTGAGTGAAGGTGCACATATTATTTCAAAGTTACTGAGGCCTGCATCAGAGAAAGAGTTTCAAAAAACAGGACGAAGGCTACTTTTCTCGAACTGAGATTTGCTCCAGGATTTCCCCTCCCATCTTGCTGGTATTTCGCCAAGTTCTTTCCAGACCTCAGAACAGCAACATGCCTACTGCCCTACTACATATTCATCACCCCATCAAGTTCATAACCCACTGACAAAGATCAGGACATGAGGCCACCTGCTCCAGATGGCCACTCCAATTACCTCAGGAACCAGTTTCCCAAATGTGAAATATAATACTAGTGGCAAAGACAAGTGATATTTAGCATTGCTCATACCCTGAATTTGTGGTAAGGCTTTATTTACTTTTCTGCCACTTAAGTAGTTTTAGTACTTGTGAAAGAGGGTAGCTAAACACCGTGGAGAATGAAACCCACTAGTCCTCTTATACCATGCTGCGCATGAAATAACCCTGACCACTTGAAGAACTGTGACACAAGTGATAAAACTGTCCTTGCTCAGTAGCATCTTAACAGTCTGATTTCCTTTCTATCTCCCATTGCCTGAGAAGTTTGTTGTTGTTGGTTTCCCCCCCCCCCCCTTGCTCCCTGGCACAAGAAATGCCCCCTTCTCTTAAAATCCCACCTCCGTAACCACTCGCAGCAGCTTCTTCAGTCCTGCACCCAACTCCACTCCTTATCTTTATGAGCAGTGCATGTCTCCAGCACCCTTTTCACTTAATCTTCTTTTAGTTACCACCTGCCGAATAAAGAGGCCACAAAATATCACTTTTACAATGTAAAATCACCCACTATCAACACAGCCAGGCATCAGTCTTATTCCTCAGTGGCCCTTCATCCAGTTGGTCCCTGCTGTATCATGGACGAGGAGCTTCTCAGGGAAGGGGTGGACACCTCCTCAAGCAGATCTGTTTTAGTACATCAGAGGAAGCTTCTGTTTTGCCTTAGCTGCCAGCCCCAAGGGTTCATTTAAATTCTTCTCCCCATTAGAGTGAGCGAATGAACCCAAGAATTCATTCAAACTCTTCTCTCCAGTATCCACTGTGCCACATGTGAAATGATTCACTTGTGTCACACCTTCTCATCCAGTGGAAGGAACTTCTGGTGGAAGTTTTAGCATAGAGCAAAGTATGACTACAAATGCTTCATATAAATATATGTCAATATACCTATATAGGTATCTATATATAGATGTATAGATACCTGTACTATAGGTGCCTCTACATATTTCTACAGATATCTATATATACATGATGATTTGTGAATTCTTTTATAGGCCTTTTACCAAATGTGTATGCGATTATGCTTATACAGGTAAAATTAGCTTTAGATTAAAGCCAACTTGGGATTGTTATCCAAATCACAATAGTTTCTGAGAAATGGATGGCATGGCTTAGACATCACCAATTTAAAAAAAAAAAAAAAAAGTGTTTTCCTGTTATTTTGGCAACTCATGAATCTTATACTTACTGTATGATGTCCTAGTAGTCTGGTATGTCACTAAGTAGCAATAAAGCAAAAGTCAGATCTAGGAGGCTGGCTGCTTAGCTTGCAGGTAACTATATTGTAATTTGAAGGAAAAAACAACAACAACAAAAATTTAGAACATTATCAGTAAAATAGAGGCCCTACCCTTATTTTTAATGCAATATTTGCTCTGCTGAAATGCAAAAACTTATTTTAAAATATAAGTCCGCCTTCATGAACCCAATTTCATTTTAGCAGGATACTTTCATGCTTCTTTAAAAGTGTTAGATGTATCTATTAAACTTGTTTCAAGGCCTTGCCTGCCCTATTTATTTCTCAACTGAAAAATAAAAAAGGGCCAAAATAGCTCAATATAAAACAGCTGCAGGTACCTTAGTACTTGTGGAAGAGTGTAGCTGCTGGATCACATCCTGATCTTGGTTACACTGTTTTGAAATACAAGACATCTGATTATCTTTGGAAGGATTATAGTGCACTGTTATGAAAAGAATCTGCCCTACTCTAAAGGCATGGATAATGGGGATTTGAGTCCTGAATATGTGAATATCATTGCAAACAGAAAAGATTTGTACTCAGCATCAAGACAGTAGACATGAATTTCTGCATGTAACACAGTATCCAAATCCCTGAATTCATTAACTTGTAATTAAATCATTTGGTATCAGAGAATGGTATATAGAAGTTTGAAAGCATTAAAGGGACCCTATGAACTAGTTTTTGATACATAGATCTGTAAGCTCTCCCAGAAGGGTCATATACATGGAAGACCACAGGTTATTAAGACAGCTCTTTTACAAATTTCCTGCCCTCTCATCTGGAACTTGTCCCCTGTCTGCCAGACCACAGTCATCCCTTGTGTTTGGGAATAAACCCCACGAGTCAAAAACATAGTCATTCTAGCAAGGATGGAGGCACTGAACTACTCAGGTTTCCACCCCTATTAATGCAGTAAGATAACCACAAACTCCTATTGACTTTTTAAAGGACACAAGGGCTCATCACAGGGGAAAGAATAGGTGATTAATTCATCTTTTGGTATGGCTAATAAATAGATACAGTCAGAAGAATAGTGGGGGTTTTAATAAGCCCACATTAAGCCACAACCTCCTTTTTAAATGGACAGGGCTTCTCTAAGCCTCAAGGTCAAGCTGAAGTGGACTCCAGTCTAGACAGGCATTTAAGAACTTGAGAAGCCTCCTCAAATGCAACCTTAAAACCTGCCTGAGGTTAAAATTTATTGATTTAACCTTTTGCACATGTATTAACAACAATATTATTAAGCCTATTATTAAGCCATTACAAACATTTTATCTAAGTGTAGACTATACAACTTGCAAAGCTGCCGGAAAGATAATCTCTGTTTCAGTAACACTTGCCACTACTTTTCTTACAAAAAAACAAAAAAAGTATCAAATGTCTTCACTTTTTTACCGTGGCAATGAAACAACGACAATCACAATTAGAATAGAATAGAATTCATTATTTCTGTATCCTACGATACGTATTTTTAATGTCTTGCTCTTTCCTTCATAGGCAGCCAAGAGTGACACTGGCACAAAGGCTGGTAGATCAGCCCTTCACCTAAGTCACCACAAGTACAATGCAAGTGTGCCTGCAGCCTCTGCCCCCGTGCACTGAGGCAGTCATTGCCACGTACTCCCTGAAACTCCATCTCTGTCTTTTCGTTCATCACAATAACTGAAATTCTTTCAGTTTCAGTAATAAGGACACTTAAAATATAACCCGATAGCACTAGCACTTCCAAATTTCTCTGAAGAAACATGTAGGGAGGTGACATAGTGATTCAAGCCATGTTACTAGTCCAACAACCACATGCCCTGTTGCACCATGCTCGGCCCTTTTGGGGAGGCACTCAGGCTGTGAGTCACGAAGGATCCCAGAAATTAATCACTTCTCACCTCGTGTTGGCTGCTGGGCTTCCTCAGGCTTTTCTAAAGAACCCAGATGTGAAACAATCTGCAGAGTCACAGCCATGAGAAACTGCAGGCTGCTGATAGTCTGGTACATCTAGTTGGACAGCCTGGCTAAACTTAGACAGTTTTAGGCTTCCCACATTCCTGTAAGCAGATGCAGAACATCCTGTGGAAAAGACTTGGTTTGTGAAACCCTGACGTGCATCTGAAAGGGAGTTGGTTTTGTGTATTGCCTGCTGCTTATGCCTCTCATTTCTCACCCCAAACACTGGATGCAAAGCTACACAACTCCTTTCCACCTGCATTTAGGAGCAAAGAGGTAGCAAAACTTTACTGTTTGGTGGCAGAAAATGGTAGCAAATACTTACCATTGATAACTTGCCTAGGGAGATTAATAAAACAGCTCTATGTGCAGAGACTACTCCTGGGCCATGGAGCAGGTGGCATGAGTTTCTCCACTGTTGATACATGAATTGCAGCCTGCTCACACATGCTTGTTAGCACAGTACTAAGTGGAACAAAGATGAAATCTTCCTCTCAAGTACTTCTGGTGGGCAGAGCAACCACAAGCAAAAGAATATTTTTTTCATCACATCATCCAACCTTCTTGAAATCTTGGGGATTGCTGGGTTACACTGGCTGAAAAATGGCTTACCCTAAAAATCCTGCAGTGCCTCACCCTCTTGATGGCAGGCAAGGGACCAGACCAGAGAACTGAGCACATAAATCACAATAGTAGGAGACAAAAAGGCTACAGTGAAAGCTGTCACATCCTCTGTGTACCAGGCACACCTGAAGGCGATGTCTCATGCATGCGAAGAGGCTAGGAATAAACCTAGCTGCTAGCTGTTCTTTTTGCCTCCTGCTTCTCCTGGATGCATTGGTGATGCTTGGCTCATATTGTTCTACTTCAATGTCTTACCTGGATTTCCACATGGCCAGCACTGACTCCTCTTGTTTCAACCCTTCATTTCATCCCCTTGCCACCTGCTCTGTCCTAATACCCCACATCCATCCTTAGTTCTGCACAAGCTCCCTGTCATCTGCTGGGCTCCTGCGCTAAGCCCCCCTGCATGCACCTGTACCGCATGATGCTCAGTTCTGGTCAACTGCAACTTGCCCCACCTGACTCCTTACTCCTCTGTGTGTGAAAATAATCATAACTATTAAATGCCAAACTACTTCTAAGTGGCCAACAGTAACAGAGTTTTGCTCAGTATTTATGAAAGGTCCTCAAGTTTCCAGTTCTAATAGCTTCCCCCACTAGTAACAGCCAAAAATGGTGGTCTCAGTCAGTTGCTTTTCATTTCCCTCTTTAGCATAGAGTATTATAGGACCATTTACCTAATAAATCATACATGAAAAGATATTTCCAGTGTTAAGTGCACCCCAACAACCAGGCATAATGGTAACATAATGGGCCCAGCCTGCGAGTGCAGACATGCTGAAGTATATGCTGGTCATTGATTAAATGACTCCAGCACTCAGCTTCAGCTTTAATGTTTCAGCTGATCAGCATGTTTACATGAGTAAGTACTGGTATACAAGGCTACCTCCTGCTTCAGCTGTGACAAACTGCTGGGCAGCTTTACAATGAAAAAAATATTTATATGTATCTGTCTTCCCTTGCGTCAGATTGGGCAGAGCAAAGCAAGGAGGCGTCCTGAAGCCCAGCTAGGTGCCCTGCTGGGACAGCAGTGACACAGCACATGAGGGTGGCACAACAGTATCTATAGTTGATGTGGGTGCAGTTCTACCACAGGGGATGCCAAGCAGCCAGATCCTGATTTATCAGTTTCTGGGCTCTGAAAAGAAAGGAATAGAAGCCAGACTTCTGGAAAGGCATCACGGCAATCAGTACTCTTGATGATTTGATGGCCCGGAAGAGCGAAGTCCTCTGCCCACGCAGGATGCAGCTGTACATGGCTCAGCTCAAGGCCAGAAGCACACCCTGAGCCTTAGGTTGCTGAGGCGTCCTCAGCCTGGGTCTGCTGGGGTAGCCTTAACCACTGGCCTCTACCCTGGCCTACCAACAAAAAGCAGTCCTGACCTAGTGCTACGTGAAAGGAAACATGCTTCAGGAAGTGTTCACAGGGTCAAGCCCAAATACAAAATGAGGTCCTGGCCTCAAAAACTGCCCTGGCTTAACCACACAGGAAAACAGCTAAGAAATGTAGGTATTCTCTGCCTAAAAGCAGCAGATTCCTTGGAAGAAAGAAAAATACATTGAGAAATGCATTTTTCTCTTTAACTGGCAATGGACTAAATCAGTATGACTGACACACATGCAGTGGCAATAATCTGACAAATGTTGGATAATAATAGTTGCCCAACTACTCCCAGGGAAAACTGAAATTAAAAGTCACAAGACATACCACAAGGCAGACATAATAATATTTATAGTGAAAATACACATTACTCAGCCAGCCCTGCTGGTGGAGAATTGATAAAGGTGTACAGACCACAGCATACACCCTGGTGACCAGGGCAGCAAGATCTGCTTGTTATATTAGTCAGAGAGATAGCAGCAGCCTTGCTTGCAAGTGGTGAGGAAAATACTGCCCTTACAAGCCATGACTGCCGCTTAACCCACTTTGGGGTTTGTAACGCTCTTCATGGCTTCATATCTAGCCTTTTTCAAATTGGAGCGATGTAGCAGCAACCCCAACTCAGGGCAGGCATGAAATCACTGCAGGATGACATGGTGACTGGTGGGCCACCAGTTCTGGCCATGTGCACCACCAGTGGTGTAGCTCTGTGCTCCCAGTTACATTCCTTTGAATAGACACACACACATAATTAAAACTGTTCCTTTTTTACCTCAGATGTTTCACAGCATCATCTAATTTTTACTGATCTTGCAGTGATCACAGTCAAACCATTGGCCGTGAAGTTATGCTAAGGTTTACTTGTTTAAAAAGAGGCTTCAGGAGTGGTCCCCGTCTGTACAGTTCTTGTTTTCTCTAAAACACTGTAGTATTATCGTTGACCAAGCCCACGCAGTCTCATGCTTTGGAGGATACCATAGTGGCTTCAGGAGCACTGACTGTTGTCCAAAGGGCAAAGGCTGTCCTCCTATGCACAGTCTGCAAGAGTTGCTGCTCTTACCACACTACTCAGCACCACTGTGTCTGAGTCTCCTCCGCACATCTTCTCCATCTTCAGCTGACTTGCACAACACTCTGCTGAAAAACTCACAGATCTTGTTCTCACATCCCCTTCAGCAACAGTCTGGGCTCCATAATCATAATGAGGATGCCCTAAGCATGTGGATACACCGTGCCCCCCTGCTGTCCACCTTGTTCCCTGGGAATCAGCCCTGCAGAGTGGATCCCTCAGTGTTATACAAGTGGAATTGCATCTGTGGAGCAGCATCTGGCCTCCATGTACATATGGACTAAAGGCAAATTAGTGAGTAAACTCATGGGGGTATCAGCTGTGAAAATTGATTTTTCTCAGCCCTCCCAATCTTGACACCAAGGGCAACACAGTACATTGAATCAGCCACTCAGTGTTAGACCAAAAGTTCACTAAACTCAGTATTTTGTTGCTAACAGTGAGAGCAGGCAGTGTGTAGAAGAACAAAAAAGGAAATAGGCTATGCACAATATGGGCTTTCTCATAAAAAATGTTGGCATTTCTGGCAAGTGGTGACATAAAAACCTACTGCATGGCAATTTGCAGTAGCCCTGAAGTGTAAAGAAACTGTGCTAGAAATTATTTAACCACTGAGATGAAGATGGTGAATAACTGATAGGATTACTAGTTCCCAGAAATAAAGAACTAGCTGATCTTGTGAATCCTCTGAACAAGGGCGAGGGTGGGTTTCTTCAGTACTTTTGCTATGTGTGTTCCTTGTGTAGCTGCATCTTTCCTATTGCGAGTGCAATGCTGAATTCTTCTACCGTCCTATGAAGGAAGATTCGACTGTTGGCAACATTTATGCAGCCCAATTCTGAACATCAGTCGCAGTTAGTGAAGCTGTGCTAAATGACATCAGCAGGCAGGGTGACTCAAACCAACAAAGGGTGGAAACAGGGTGAGAATAGATACGAAATTGAAAGAGTGATAACTTTTTCCATTTACGTTGATGAAATCCTGATGTTCTTCCACCAGCTTAAATGAGGCTCAGCATTTCTGGAGGACTTCCTATTTGAGAGCTTCAAGTCCCATACAGACATTGAGTTCCACTCTGAAGCTCACTTAGAGGGACTATGTGATCAACAGATGTCTTTTGAAAATACATCTGGGTAAAAAAGAAACACCCTGGTTGAGGACTGGGAGTTTAAACTACTGGGTCCTGCTTGTAGCCCACTCATCCGTGCTGCCAGCCTGAACAGAAAATTTCAGTTATTTCCTCCTGGTTTTCCCCAGTGATTCATGCCACTTTCATGCCAGTCAGCCAACTCAGACATTTTAGCCCTTAGGAATCAGACTCAAAACAGAATGAAAACTGCTTCAAGCATGGACTTGAGCAAGTCTGTTTTGATGAAGCTGAACCTGATCCACTTGAATTATGCATACCCTTTACCCATGGGCGTTTCTCTGTAGCAGCCCAAAGACAGAGAAAACACACCTAGGCTGGGTAAAGTGGAGGGCCCACCTTTGCAGATCAGGACAAGCTGAAAGAAAACTGCTCCCCCTCCCTGAGAAAGCTCTCAGCCCTTGGGAGGGGGTCAATAGTTCACGATGGGCCCACTTTCAGTGAAACTCTAAAACTATGTTAGCGTGTGTTCGCAACTAGATGTATTTACTGGTGGAAACTTGAAAAGCAGGACTTAGGCATCAAATACTCAGTTGCTTTGAATCAGAATAACCCCAATTATGTTAATGATTTTATACTGTTTTATAACCACTTAAGGTTATGCCCTACGCATTACAAGTCCAATTCTAGAAACCAGTAGCTTTTTTGCATGTGTTGGAGAGATGCAGCCACACAAGTCATGGTTGTTTTGTTATGAGTCCCTAGCAGCATTGCCTCACATCATTTTTTCCTCATTTTGTTTTATCCTATACCACTGCCACACTGGTAAAATCTTAAATATTTGAAGGGTTAAACCATGTCTAGTCTCATTTCTGCTTCTTGCTTTTCTCATAGCAACAGTGCTCATGGGAGGGAGAGGCAGTGAGGTCTGCCAATGCAGTATTGACAGAAGTCAGAACTTCAGATCCCTGTGACTGCCTCAGAAATAAAAATCTTGTCATATTCACTTTAATCTCCAGCAAGTGCCAAGTTTTGTCAATGTCAGCGTGAGAAGCACGCTTTCTTTCATTGGTGGCACCGAGACACAGTCAAAAGATAAGGGAGAAAAAACAGCCCGACATGGTTTGTGTTAGGCTGGTGAGTTTTTGAAATGGCTAGGCTGCCCGGATAGCAACAGGATTCTTCTTACCAGAAAGGATCAAGCACAAAGAAGAAGCTACTCTTCCTCTGACCCACAGAAATCTAATGCATTATTTTTCCTGAAACTGCTATTAAACACTTTATATGAGGTTGCAAAAGAAAAAGCAGATGAAGACTGAAGATAAGTAAATGATACAAAATGACTAGAGGTAAGGAGTTTACTTTGAGACTTCAAATACAGTAGTTAGGATCTTGCAGAAGCTGAGCAGCCAGTTTGCTAGCAAAGATCCACCACCAATAACGGTATGTATTTCTACTTTCACAGTTTTAGGGCCAGAGGTTTTCTGATTCACAGCTAAGAGACTCCCCTGGGCACAAATGAGAACTGCAATCACTCCAGTCAAATAAGCTAATGTGACTTTGAAACAACCCACCAAACGAATCTATGCATAGGTGAGTGTCTCTGAAGAGGTGTTTAAGGAATAAACTTGAGCTGGAGTTAGTTAGTCTGCATTTCCAGATGCTGTGTCTAAGGGCATAAAGCCTCTAATTTCTTTCAGGCTCCCTCCTAAAGTTCTGGCTGATCTATACACATTAAGCTTATCTAACCTTGCTGGGGAAATTATGACTTTTAACTCTGAGCATTTAAGTCTTTTCTGTAGTCTTGGCTCTGAGTTTTTTCTCATTGAACATTTATTAAAAGAAAATCCATTGTGCATTTATTTTCAGGTGAGGACTCAAAACAGAAAAAAGGATGGCAGAGCCCTCCCTCAGTGCATCTAGGCTTTTTTGAAGAGACACACAAGAAATGCTATTGAAGATCTGCAAACATTAACTTGACTGCTGTTAGCTACTTGTGAGGGTTTCCGTTACTGCCTTTCATAGCATACCCCTTTTAAATCATTAATGAACATTCATCCCTCAGCATCCTCCGTGCTGCTTCAACTTTTCTTCTTTTCTGAAACACTTGAATAGACTGAGCAGACACAGCAGCTATGTGTTCTGTTTTTTTTTTTTTTTTTTTTTAACGATTTCACTGACACAATTTCCACCCCCAACAACTCATCCATGTGAGCCGGGAAGAAGCATCTTCCAGATCACCTACCAGTCCTGGCTGAAGAAGTTTTCTGCCAGTGAAAAATACCGGGAAAGTAACTGCCTGGATCTAGGGCACACACCCTCTATCAGCAATCCAGTATGTGGAGGCTGAAAAGGAATCAAAGAAACACAGGCACACAACACCTGAATTTAGAGCCAGAGCAGTGAGATGTGTACTCCCTGAGCACAAACAGTACAAGGGTTAAGGATGTGACCACCAGAAGTGGTTCTAAAAGGATGGCCATCCCTTCTTTACCTTGGTCACCTGTCACACTGACAACTCCACGCTGCAGCAAGAGCCAGCCATGCAGCAGCTCTTGTAAGAGCTGTGGTAGATCAGTGTGGAGTACAAAACCACACGGTTGAAATCAACAGATGCTCTGACATACAGCTTGAAGATACGACCCTGCTACTAAAATGAAAGTTACTTGTTTTCAAAGCTCACTGATTCTTTCTGTTAATTTGCTTAACAGCACAAAGCTACCTCCCGAAGGAAAACTTCTACTTGCTTTGCTTTTAAATGTTAAAACCAATGCAAAATACATAACCATATTCTGTAACTTTTCAGACCAAACTACTGCCCAGTCCTTCCTCTGGTACACAGGCGCTTTAGCGGAGCTGCATTACCACCACACTGCGTAAACACCTGTCTTCAGATAATTCAGACATTTTGAGAAACTGTGGAAATACCCCACTGCCTCTTCAAAGGTTTTGTACTCTTCAGCTAAACAGTGAAATCACAAGAAAGGCTCAAGGAGGAATGAGGGATTTATCTTTTTATTATCTTTCTATTATCTGTCATAAAATTAGTTCTAGTATGTTTATCTTCTTGTTTTGTTGTGTTGCCCATTTGCCCATCCATTTATATCTACTGTCTCTTATCAGGCTGAACAATCTTTATGGCAGAGACCTTATTTTGATTGTGTTTACGCAGTGCCCAGCACAAGAAGGCTCTTACCTATCTGTGCTGGCAAGAAGGGAGGCTTGGGAGATACACAGAGGCCAGTAACAGAAGCAGCTGACAGCTCTGAGCTGCTCAAATAGAAATTGTATTTGCTTTATGTGAGAGCCACTTCGAGTGCAACAGCTGTACTTTGCAAAATACCTTTCTGACAGATCTTACCCATGGTAAGCTACGGCTCTCCTCTTGCCAGCATCTACGTAATTGCAGTATACTTGCTTTTTCCAAAACTGCATTTGAACTAAGGAGCACTAAAGAGGAAACCCTTGCCTAATAACTTCAAAACATTTTTAAGAGCACCAGATCCGGGCGTTTTGGGCTCTGGCAGCGCACACAAAGCAGTGCTGGAGGGAGAGGCAGGCAAGGCAGTATCCCCTCCCCACAGCTCCCATCCTGTTTCTGATCAATGGTTAGTTCTCAGCAAAACCACACCATGCTGGCCAGCCAGCTCGCTCACAGCACGGCTGTAGGGTAGAGGGGATCCTGTACAATGCCCAGGTGCCTGCCCCCAGGCAGGAGAGGACAATCCCACGGGTTCCACCTCGCACCATGGGGTTTGCTGCAGGGAGCTGGTAACTTACTGGAAACCACAGCAGGCTGGTGAGAGATAATGATTTTAATCAAAGAACATAATCTGAAGCCTGCACAGTCACCTGATAAACTGTTTATTTTTTAATTGCCTGTAATTCCTGGGTAGTGGTAAGTTAACGAATTTCACAGTATGCACATCGCTGTGCCTTACAGTTGTTACTTCCACAGCCACAACAGAGCTAAGGGTAAGGCTGTGAAATTACTGAGAGAAGACATTTCACCACGGGAGAAGGGACGACTCCAAGAGCCTCACTCAACCACTCCCCTGTCTTCTGAGGATTGCAAGCACAGCTTTTTATTTTGGAAGAAATGCACCACAAAGCAATTAGTCTCCGCACAAGCCTTCATGCCACCAGCCTGCTACACACTGTCCCCATGGGCTTCCCACTCTAGCAGCCACGGAAAGGGCAAGGAAAGGCTTGGAGACAGAGCTTGGGTGGCATTTCAGAGCGGGACCTTCCGTATCTTTCACAACTCTTTGCCTTCCCAATACACCTTCTAAGGAGATGTCAGAGGCTAGCAAATTCTATGTAATTTGATTTAATCACTGTGGTGGCTTAAATGGAAACACAGCTTCCCGTAACAATAAAATTCTATAGCATAGTTTGAGAAAAGGGCAAACAACAAAACCCCAGGAGAAACCACTCCTGAAGGAAAGCTATCAGAGTTGCTTCCAAACATTTCATGCAGGAAACAATTTGTTTCACTCCTCTCTAACTACGTGGGACTTCTCCACAATGTTGCCAATCACATCAATGCAGGCAAACTGCTCCCATCTCACAGGAGCACTGGCCGTGCCTGCCTGTCCCCACACCATTTGGCTGCCTGCTTCACAGTGCCTGCATTCCCACTGGCTGCAGCCTGGCTCTGCGTGATTTCCCTGGTCTCTGCAGCCTCCAGGAGGACCCAGTGGTCCAGGCATCACCAAGAGATGCTCATCCGCTGTGACTGCCTAATGGGCCCTGCTGTGTGTCCTGCCACACTGCAACAGGCTGCTGGAGCTGCGATTCCCAGGTCGTTTTGCCTACCTGGGGACACTCAGGAGGACAAAATAATATTCACTAAATTAAGAATTGGAAGCAGTTTAGGTAAGTTGTGTGTAGGACTCTAAAGTAGAATTAAAGTGTCATTAATTTAACTTGCCCCCCTTCCTAGACTTTTAATTCTCAGAATGTGTGTCCATACAGAGTTCTAATGAGGTTTAATTAATCTTCTTGAAAAGGTAGCTTAGATTAACTTTCTTATGTTCCCCCTGTAGACAAGCCGTGAATTGAAGTATTAAAGCACCCTGCCTCAAAGGATTTTTGTACCTTGGGAACAGTCCCTGCTCAGAGTTTTTAAATAGTCAAAATTTCTATACTATCTTTTATGCCGGTTTTAGTCTGCTGGCCAAAATGGGTCCACAAAAGACATTTGTAGGAACTAATGAAATTAGTTAAAACCTTCTCCCTCCTACCCAATATAATTATAGAGTATGCAGGGACGTTCTAATTCAAGTTTAAAATGATTTTTACCAATTTAACTCTATTTTATCAGATCAGGATTAACCTACCAATGAACCTGCACTGATTTTAATAGGCCAGCTCCACTAATGGAGGCAAACTCCAGGGCAGATACATGTTTCAGTAACAACTATTTGTTTTAGCTCAGGTTAAACACGTACCTAACTGGCTTGAGCTGAAACAACTCACTCCTAAGATAAGGTTGCACAAGTAAATCATCATGGCCTATGGTAGTCTCAGGTGCTATATGCAGCACTTACACTGTAACTCCATGCACATCCCAAAGGCAAACACAGGGCAACACAAAGGGGGACAGGTCCACGCTTCTCCCTTACCACAGAGCGGGATGGCACATGGGGCAGTTGCGGCAGAGCACCCAATGGATGGGAATAGCCTAGCTCAGGGCAGCCCAGAAAGATGCTGCAGCGTTCGGCCAGCTCCGTCAGAAGCCATGCCTTTCATTAACTGGCTGGTGTTCTTCACCCAAGGGACATTTTATGGAAAGAGAGGTACTCTCAACGCCTGAAGGGAGTTTGCACAAAGCAAAATGCCTTGTAAAACAATTGTGTTTAATTGGTACAGACAAGGCTGTGGTCATGCTCCCTTGAACTAGCATACAGTGACTTTCTATTCAGAGGATAGACAAGATGCACATCCGGGTACTATGCCATGGTGTTCATGAGACAGGTTCATATATAGCAAAACCAAAACAACCAGAACATTTTATGTTGCTCTCCAGTTTTTCCAGGTTGGAGAAGTGGCAACACAGAGTGCTGTCAAACATGTTGACAGCTAGTTTTAACAAATACTCAAGTTCAAAATGCAATCTGCTCCTTTCATTATGGCCACGGACTTCTGCTGGCCATGGTTATAAAGAGGGTCCACATGAACACACATCTTCCAAAGTCTGCTGTGTGGAAGCAGTGGCTGAGTTGCAGTTACTACTGTAAAAGCCCACTGTCAGTCAAGCTCACAGTGCTTAATAGCATCCACACTCACCTCTCTGCCTCTGCACCTAGAGGAAACACTGTGGCAAGCCTTGAAATAAGTGCCAGGTGGAAATCGAACTAAAAACATTACAGGGGAAAAATGGTTCTGTTGTGGTTTCCCGCCTTAACTTCAAACCTACAGTTTGCAAATGGAAAATGGACAGCCACCAACTGTCGCTTACTCACATCCTTACCACTTACACCACTGTCCCCATCTGTGGCAGGGGAATCGCTCAAGACTGACATGCAAGCAAGCATAAGCTGTACTTTGGCTTATTTAGCATTTCTGCCTGGCACCACTGGGCCAACAGTGTCAGCACAGCTGCAATATACATTTAGACCTTCCTGGTTCCCCTGTGTCACACTCAGGCTGCTGCTGCTGACACTGTTCTGAATTCTCCCATCAATTCCCAGCTTCTCATTTACATCAGTAACATAGCACATCCCAATTTGCATTAACTGCTTGACGTAATACCCCAAGATGTGGATGAAATTATTCCAGCATTTTCACTGCTTCCGTGCAGAAATGATTCCCAGTACCAGCAAACTAGCATAATAATAAAGAAATCATAAAAAGAAAAGCAGTACCAAATATGAAAAGTACTCCTCATTAGTGAAAACGTCAAGATTTCCTTTCAAAATGACTTTTTTCCTATTAAAAAAAATGAATGGGTATGCCTTGTTAAAAATCATGGCCATACAAATTCATTCCAGGATAACAAACTCCAGTCTATTTAATTACTGCAAGCTGCAATTACACATAAAGACAATAAGCATGACAGAGTAAGACAGAGGACATTGCTAAGAAGCAAATATTGCTTCTACAAAATACTCTGAAGTGTAAAACTTGAGGGCCAAATTCATAGTTTCCTTTATATCAATATAAAACAAAGGAGTAATCTTCACTGTGTGTCAGGCACTGTCCTGGCAGTAAGATTTCTTACCTGGCCCCTTACTTGCCCATGGGGCTGATGCATACAACACAGACAAGGCATTACAACACAGACAAGGCATTCTTTCACCAGGAAGGAGGAAAACACATTTTTGCACCACCAGGTACAGGTTTTCTATATGGTGATTTATATTTACACAGGGTCTGCAATATATTTATTTATACATTTCCTTTTTTTCCTTTTTGTATTAGAAAACAGGAATTACAAAAAAAAAAGGTAGAGAAGAGAGAAGAGTAGAGTTGGGAGAAATTAAAAGTATGCTGAAACCTCACGCCCACACCACTTTGTTCAACCTATGCTTCAGGTCTGAGAGACTTAGTAAGACAACTTCGCAAAAGCAACCATTAAATTCAAAATCCTATGGCCAGACATTGCAGTGTTCTAGAAAATCTCTTTTTCCACAGAAAGACCCCTGCAATTTTCCCGATAGCAAAGGGTATTTTGCTTTTAACCACTCTGTTTAGTTTGTTGTGTGGTTGCTGAGGTGGAAAAACAGCATTCTCTGTACCCACTTTCAGCTCTTGCAATGTGCATTTCCACCCCTTTTAAGTGTGAGGAGTTGCACATACATTTAGGAACATTCTAGAGATAACAAACAGGTCCCACTGGTTAATTTTAGGTATCTATTTTGTCTCCCTTTACTGCGAGATGCAATAGGATTGCATGCAAGGGATTTCAAATGAAGCTCAGAGAAGCCAAAAAGGAAACCACAGGTTTTATTTTTTTTTTTGTTCAGAGCTTATGTTTAATGAGGCCTCATATCTCTCAGCATGAGCTTTTTTGTTGTGCATTTTTATCATTTTATCGTTCTACCTGGGGTCACCTGGAGACATTCTGTGAACTCAGATAATCCTGATGTCAACCAAGAGATGCAGAAAAACACTCTAATTTTCCTCCTCCAACTTTCTCAGACCCCAAGAGAGATACCTGGAGATAAGATGTCCCAGTTTCAGTGGCTTATTTGACAATACATGTTTTGGGAAATAAGGCAGATTGTTTACCCTCTGGTGGTAGTTTTACTCTCTTTGATTCACACAATATAAGGGAGAAAATTCATCTCTAATGGCTTGTTCTGTTTATGCCTCTTTCTCCAGCTTCCTAATTCCACCTGAAGAGAAAGGTCATCAAGGTGAGATTGACAACATGCTGTATTGATGTGAACTCCTGTGCATCTCTCTGTGCTCAAAAGCAGGTTTTAGTTCTTTTCCTTTCCTCAGTTACAGTTCTGCTCTTGAAGGCTCTGCAAGCCTTCAAGGCTCTGCAAACAAGAGCATCCTGGAGGCACTTTAGCTTACGCTGCCTATAAGTGGCCACAAAGGATTGACATTTCAGTTTGTGCTCTGTAACTGGGTCAGGCTATGCTGGGAACAGAAAGTTTGAGTGGTATGAGGTCCTTCTTCCAAGCAGTGGTAAAAGTCCCACCAACTTCAACAGCACTGGAATTTTTCACTCCTTCTGTCCATTTTCGGGCAGTGCTTCGTTCCTGATAGATTACTTACTGGTAATTAAACCAGGCTGTAGCACTGATGAGATGCAGATGTGGCTCCACTGGACTGGAGATCTGTGGTGGTTTTACCACCACATCTGTGCTAGGCAGCTGAACACCACAACCACTCTCTCACTCCCCCTCCTCAGATGAGGAGGGGAAGAAGTAAAGGAAAGAACAACTCACGGGTTGAGATAAGGATAATTTAATTAAAGAGAAAAAATATTATGAAGGAAATATTGTTATTAATTAAACAATTCAACTAAAGGGAAAAAAGGGAAAGGGGGAGAGGGAATAACAAAACAAAACAAGTAAAGGCTATGTGGAAGTGCAGAGGAAAGAAATTACTCTCTACTTCCCACAAATGAGCGATGCTTGACCACATCCTTGAAGCAGGTTCTCAACGCACGTAGCCAGTGTTCGGGAGGAGGACAGACATTTTCACAATGAAAGCCCAACCCTCTTCTTCCTTTTTCCACCTTTTATTGCTGAGTGTGACATCATATGATATGGAATATCCCTTTGGTTGGTTTAGGTCAGCTGCCCTGGTGATGTTTCTTTCTCACTTTTTTGCCCACCCCCTAGGAGGGTTAGAGAGAGTCCTGATGCTGTGCCAGCACTTCTCAGCAGCAGACACAACACTGGTGTGATACCACTGCTGTTCTAGCTACAAGTGCAGAGTGCAGCGCTGTATGGGCTGCTGCAGGGAAAGTTAACATCCCAACCAGACCCAGTACAAGATCACAAGTCTAAGAATTAATCTGAGGATTAATTTTTGATCCTAAAAATCCTTACAACAAAGCTGCAGATATGATTTGCTATTACAATAGTTGTAACAGCTTTATTCCAGAAATGGAGGTAGTTCTTTTCTTCAAAGAGGAATTGCATATAGAAATAATATTTTTCTGCCTTTTTTAAATCTTTGATGTCTTAAAGACAAGGAAATAGAGGTATCTGTCTCTGTGGGCAAATTGTGAGGTTCTGGTCCAAGCATACAACCTCCATCATGTCACTGTATGCCAGAGAATTGGTGTGGGTGCTATAACACACAGCACATACAAGCATATTGCATGCATAGCAGGTAGGAGTACTTCTAGCAAATATTTTACTCTGACAGGACAAAAGATTTGATGTAAAGAATGCAAAACAATCATACAACCAATGAAGTAAGGAAACCAACTTCTGCTCAGGCCCTTTCACCCAGGAGGTCTTTGGTCAGGGTTCCTCTATTCTCCTTGCTACAGCATGGCCAGCTGAGCAAGCAAGGAATGTGTGTAACTTGCAATAGGTCAGTAACCACACGGGGGTCAATGAAACTGCTCACATGCTGAAGCCAGTGAAGCTAACCCATGCTCAAGTAAAATGCGTGCTTACTGTGCTTTGCTGGGTCAGCACCTGTCTCATGAGTAACGGCCAAGAATTGCTGCAGCTTCCATTTCCTCTTTTAAAAGCTTCCCTTCCCCTCCATGAAGAACGTGTCTTCTCCTGATGGACTGGCAGAGCTCTGCCTTTATGCTATGACAAGCTAATGCATGAGCAATATCAGATGCACCCTGTACAAGTTACCAAATCTCTGCTTCTTTAATCCAGTCTAGCAGGACAGACTGGTACATGTCAGCATGTGCCTTTGTCTAACTGTGACCTTCAGTTGACATTACAGCTGCCGTCTTGAAGAGTATGACCTATTCTTGAATTACATAAGGTAGCTGCAGAAAGCTATCAAGCACAGAACAAGGACAGTTCATGCCAGGTTCAACTTTGTCTAGGGTTGACACCACTAGACTCAGTTTCCAAACATGGAATTCTGCTGCAGTGTCACTGAGTTTCTTATGGAAGTGATATGCACGGTAGACAGAAAGACAGATTAAACCATGTCCACACCAACACATCTTCTCTCAGACTGTGAAATCCACACATGAGATTACCATGTGCCTTTTGGGCAGCTGAACTCTTATCTCTCTTCCAGCCCTATTCACATACTGAGTTAACCTATCTCAAGTAAATGCCATTATTACGCCACAAACATATACAATTGCTTTTTTTTTAACATGACATTTGAGTTTGGGAAAAAGTCTTTGCTCTGAAATCCAATTATTGACTAACACTGCTAAGCATGTAAATAGCTCATTCCCAGATCCTCTTCTGACCTTTTCCTGTAATTGCCATTAGATTTTACACCACAAGTTTGGCAGAGTTGTTGCTGATAAAGGACTTTTACCATTCCCACCACACAACTGTAGGTAACATATGCAGAAATAAACACCCAAGGGCAAATTCTCTCTCAATTCATTATTGAATTTCATCAACAGCTTTGCAATGAGAATGGATTTGTCCTTTTACCCTAAACACACATCCACCTTGTTAACACTTCTGGTCGTTGAATAAAGTAGGTTTGTCAACAATCTGTTTTCTGTAGCACTGATCCTAGCAAACGACTTCACATCACCTCCTATGAACTTTCTGACTTAGGATGTTGTTCAGTTTCCAGCTCACTATTAAATTCATTTGAAGCCCATACCTAAGATCCTCTGAAGAAGAAACCACAACAAAGCTAGCAGATCTGTCAGCAAAGACGCTTCTGAAGCCTGGCTTCCATTGGGCAGTTTACCTCACATCTAAGAAAGGAAGCCTGATAGAAAACCTTCCTGTGATTCATATTTTCATAATGGTAATCTCTCATGTGGAGTCTCTGTTGTCTATTAACACAGTTGGGTTCACAGTTAAATTACATGAATTCTCTGATGTCTAATTATGCCCATGCTCCCTGAGGCTCTCCTCCTCTCTCCAGACACTAATTTTCACGGAACTCATAGGAATCTTAATATCTCTGATAATGCTGTTATTATGCCACCATTAGCCAGTAGTTTCAAGAAGCATTTGGCAAGAGGAAGGCTAGGGAGATAGGTAGTAAGGGACAAGCAGTTAGTTCTATTGCCTAAGTATCTTTTTCTGAGAATACTAGGTTAAACACACTATTATACACCCCAACAAATGTGCACTGCGATAGTCTGGGTGAAACTCCATTTCTTGGCTAAGCAGATGTCATCTTACATCTTCCTCCATTTTCATCACCGGCCTTCAGAATATCCAGCCCTTTATAAAACAACTCCAGACACAGTACTAATTCATATGGTGGTGAAAATCAAAGAATAACTTTAAGTGTGAGAAACTATATCCTTTGTCTGCTATAAAACTTTTTTTGAAACATACAAACATACAAACAAACAAACAAAACCCAAAAAACAACAACAAAAAACACCACTAGACAAGAAAATCTCAACTTCCCCAGTCCCCTAGGAAATCCACTCCTGACTCTCTCCCTCTCTCTGCCTTATCCCCTTTCTCCCCAACACAAGCTCATGCATTTCTTGAATTAAGAAAGCAATTTCTTAAACTTGCCCTTTGCCTGGAATTCCTCTTATTGTTTCTCTTCACTACTAATTAAAAAATTTAACACTGAAGGCAAGTATCAGTGGCCAGTCTTAATGTTTTTGTATCAACAGTTTTGACAGAATTTGGTTCCAGTGACCAAATATGTCTATGATTCAACCATAAATTACATATTCACTTTGTTGCCTACTCCAGATGTGAATCTTCATGTCCAGAGCTGCTAATGAAGCAACATTCAGCATTTCATGGAAGTCATGTCATTACCACATACATTGGCCTGCCTGCAAAAATTCTTACTTTAAGCCTCACTGTTTCAAAACCAGACTTTTTTCTTGGACCCCATAGATCTTAAGGCATGCAATCAGAGCCTCTACATCCCTGTTTCTAGATATGATCAGGACCACATTTAATTGCTCAGAAGCTCTAGCAGCCTGCAGGACTTTTCAATAAAGGATTAAAATCAGAGGCCACTAAAGCAGACTTGAGCAATACAGTAGAAAAAGAGAGATAAATAAAACAACCCGAGAAAAGTAACCAGTGTACCTGGAGTATTAAGAGCATCTGAATAATAGAAGGTGGAACTCTTGCTCTGGAACGTGATAATGCATCTTCCAATTTAATATTGAGGGTAATTATATTCCTAAAGTGTAGAAGAGCCAGCTGCCGAACCGAGGGCTCCTTCCCCTTAGAACAGAAACAAAGCAAAACGAATTATGAACAGTGTGAAAACAAGCTTCCAAATCCTCAGTGAAAATTCTTTCCTTCACTTCTGAGGGATTACAACAATGGTAAACCTGAGTAAAAAGCTGAGAAAATATAACAAAGGGCACAGAACAGCCCACAGTTCCGCACAGTGCATTTGGTTTAGCAGTTCTGAATGCTGCAGACTATGACTGAGTACAACTGTGCATGAAGATGATGAGAGATGGGGGGGGGGGGGGGGGGGGAAAAGAGGGGGGGCAGGCAGAAATCTTACCTGAGTGCAAGATATATAACAATATTTTTTATTCTTACAGCAAGGAAATATATAGTTTTTTTTTGTTTGTTTTTTTTTTTTTTTTTTTAAAAAAAAGGGTTGAAAAACCAGGGTTGAATTTTCATTATTTCCCAAGATTTTGAGCACTGGCTGGGTACTCTCCTCAAATTATGGTGTGAAACCTGACTCAGCCTACCTGTGGATCCCACTGTTCTGTACAGCTTGAGAGACTTCGATATAAGAGAAGAGCAGAGCTGAAGTTTCATACTGCATTTTCAAAAACAACTTTTTGCTGTACAAGAATCACATCTCATTTTAAAAAAATATTTTCTGAAGAATGTGATGCTAGCTCTGCCTTCAGAGATTAACAGCACTTGCCTTATGCCTGATGAGGAGTTGTAAAACTCCTCCAATTGCTGGGATCAGGGCTTTTTTGTCAGATATATATGGCTGTACATACATATTCTTTCCTGCAGTTCTGAGTGCTGCCAGCCAAACAACACTTCTGAAAAGTCTAGTATTCAACTAATACTGACTTATCTTAGTTTGTAAATAAAGACACCTGACCCCTCCCCATGCTTATTCCTTTTCACTTTGTATAATTATTTATACCAAAGTAAAGGCATCCCCCAGATCTGCTTAAATTGCTAATGAATAGATATTCCATAAGCACCAGCCGGGTTTCTGGAAGTAACCTTAGAACATCAGACACTTAGATCTATTAGGAATTACCTGAGACTTGGGGCTCTTACCCCCTTCAGGATCCTTTGAAAATTCAGGCAATTATTTCCACTTGAAAAATGAGAAGACTCGCATTGCTAAATTACTTTGAAATGTCTCATGAATACAATAGTGGAAAGAGGTACTTGGTGCAATTTTCAAAAACATCTGAGTTCTAATTTAGTTAAGCACTTTTGAAAATCATGTTGAAAGCTTACCTATATCCCTAGGTTCCTAAACACTTTGGATTTAGATTATGTGGCACTTTGAAAAATCTCACATGGTGTTACAATAGGTTTTTAATAGTCTTCTTTTTACCATTTTAAACTTTCTACTGGCCAGACATAAGTCAATGGGTGATCTAGCCCTGTATATTTTCAGAGCTCTTCTGTTTCAGACTCAAAATTTGGGGGAAGTTAGAGCTTTTCCACTCAATTCAGATTTGATGCCTGCAATTAACTATAGATATCAATGGTAGCATCAAGAATATCTGGACAATCATTTTATGCATAAAGTCCACTTGCATAAATGGGAGAAAGTTTTCGACACTTCTCCAAACGTTTAGGCACCAAAATCCCACTGAAATCTGTAGGCATCTAGGAGCAACTCCTGGAGGCCACTTATACCTATCTGGGACAGATTTCCTTGGGACTTTGGTGATAAACAGCACTTTTGCGACCATGAAGTTAGAATTTTGAGCCTTCATCCAAATCGGATCAAGTGCCTATCTATTGTGGATTTAAAACTACTGGAGTCAAATTTTGTGCTCCTGTCAACTGGTCTAATTCTACTGACTACTGGTGTCTACCCTGAGTAGTACAGTACTTGACCTCAGAAATACAACTCCACAAAAATGAAGATACTACAGACATTCATATGGCTGAGGAGGAAATATGTACATAGAAGTCAACACAGTTCCACTTACTTCACTGTGCGCATATTTCAGTTTATTTTTCATAACCTTTGTGGACTTCTACTGTGAGCTGACATAAGGACCAACCATCTTCCCTGCACTCTGCTCTTGTTTTCAAAGTTCCCCTTCATCTTTTTCACTCAAACACTTCAAAACCTTGTTTGCCTAAGTAACTTATTTGCATGACTATACAGTACAGCTGTAATGGGAGGTTGGCCCAAGGAGACAGAGAGTTAAGGATTGCATCAATCTGTTGATGAACCAGTAAGGTTGCTTTTTCCAGTTTTTCAAGGTTCTACAGTAACAGAGTAATTTTTCACCTGCACAGGATAGAAAATAGCCTGGAGCATGGGCAGGACATCACTGAAGAAAAAATCCCAGGTTTCAGCTAAGGTATCCAGTAGTTTCTGCCCTGCAAAAACACAAAACAAACTAGTGAACTGTTTTGGTTGTAATCATCTAACTGCAAAGACTTAAAAAGCACAGGAAATTATATGAATCTGCTAGCTCTACACAAAGATGAATCATTTACCAGATACTTTTAGTAGCATGGAATTAGTATTCCTTTCAGTGTTCATTCAGTATTCGTGTCTTTTCAGATGACACATCTAATGTTCTCAGTAAACTCACAGACTTTGAGGTTAAAGCTTACTCAGAAAAACCCTGTGAGGAATAAAGAATATCCAAGGTTACCATCTCCTCTTCTTGCAGTAGTACCTACTGGACAAGACCGCAGGAAACAGCAGTAGGACACAGCAGATTCGATGTGGAAGCATTCTTGTAGAAAAATCTCCCCCACCATGTTCCCCTCTGCCCTCCAAGCCACAAGGCAGCAAAGCAAGCCTCCCTCTGTGGAGATGCCTCTACAAAGCACCATCTCAAATTAATCCCTTGGCTTCCCTGTATCTCCACTTACATAAACAATTGCATCCAAGGAAAAGAGAAAGTGGTACTGGCAGGCTCTCCTTTTTCCTATAGTTTTCAAAGGATGTAGTCAAAACCTGCCATGACGTGAGTTCCCTGCAGCCTTCTCCAATCCCTTTGCAGCTGCAGCTATGTGGAAGACTCCACAGCAGAGATCAGAGAAGCTCCGGCTAGTTTGCACAACCAGGCTGGACACTGAGTTCGTCACAGAAAATTTTACAGAACACAGAGGCAAAAGCAGGAGCTGAGAGCTATGGGAGAGGAAGTCTGGCTCAACAGCTGAATGCTGGATTCAAATCTCTGTTCCCCCAAGTGGCCTGCGTGACCTTGGGCAAGCTTTTTAGTATCCCTTGGCCCCTCATCTATGAAACGGGGACAGTTGTATGTCCACCAGCAAGTATTAAGGAGATAAATATCTGAATACCTCACAGCCATACATGTTAGATAGTGTGACTTATCAGGAAGCAAATTCGATAGCAATCCATCAATAATCGGTGTCAGAATCAGATACAATTAATACTTACATTATAGCATTACTTATGGCTTCAGCCATGCAACACCCTGCCCAGAATTGTGCACACACAAAGTTTGCATGGAAACATCTACACTCAAAGTTAGCCAAGTGCCAATCTTTATTATCGGTTACTTCATCTCACTGCACTTTTAAGTGCATGACAAACAGCACCAGCTCTGGCCATCTGCAACTCCTGAATTATTCCTGGGTTGATGACTTGAAGTTCTTTCAGTGACAAATCTGGATCGCCATGGTATACTGCAGCTTCTGGCTTGTGAACCCTTCCAAGGCCTTCATTTTTGCAGCATCAGACAGGGATTCTCTCTGTCCTATGCCACGCTCATGTACAAGACTGAAAAGGTTTTCATTTACAATGAATTTGTCTTTTTCCTCGCAATTGTAGCAGTGGTGATAATAACAAAAAACATTGCATAATAGCTTCCATACACTGTAAATATTTCCAAGAAAACCTTGTCACAAAGGAGAACTCCAACTACTCCTTAAGAGCAGATTTTAAAAAATAGTAAAATAAATTAGTTGTCTTTAAGTTAAGGCTAAATGAAAACTAAGCCCTTAAAAATTTGGTTCCAAATGTGGGTGCTGAAGATTTAGACTTTCAGCCCTTTTCAAATTTTGCTCCTAGAATTGCATCAGATGAAAATATCCTGTTGTGATAAACATGCCCTTGGTGTAGCACATTCCTTTCATCTTGTGGGCAGTTTGTTTTGTGAAGTGATGGATTTCTGTGCAGCAGCTCAGAAAGGCTGCAGTTAACTGTCTTTTGCCAAGAAGGCCTTTAACTTGTGGACTGTGGAAGAATTCCCGCAGTGTGTTGACGATTAGCATCTTTCACACCAAGGAATGTGACTTCCCTGTCCTTTCAAGAATCTGCTTGTTCTACCATCAGGCAAAGATCCATACACTTACTTATTTGCTATATTCAAGGAAGCTATACTACTCTCATTGCTCATTTAAATGAAGCATAATATTGTCAGTTTTCTATGATATGCAAATACACATAGTACTTTTCACAGTGCTTCTGAAAGTTAATTGAAACTTCTTAAGGAAATATAAGAATAAAACATAATTGTTTCATAACAAAAGCTAAACTTGTCAAAACTTCCTGCAGAACAAAAACACTCTATAGTGTGGCCTGAAATTATCTTTGTTCTCCTCAAAAATACCAAATGGATAGGGAAACCCAAACCATTAGATGCAGGACAACCTGACATTTGAGAGCAGGACCCTTGCTGCTGCAGACCCAGGAGAGGAGACCTGCTCAGAACGGGAGCTCCCATAACTTCCAGGCTCCCAGCTTTGTGGCAGGGATTTTAGGAGAGATGGGGCCACCACCTACAGGATGGACTCTAGGGTGTTGCTGCCTGGAAATCCAGATTCCAGCCCTGGAAACTCACATCCATGAAACAGATTCATAAACTACAGCTACCTTCCCATAACTTGGAGTTTTATTGAGTTGACATTTCCATGCTTCTTCCAAGTGTTCAACTGATCAATTTAATCCTCACCTTACCAGCATTTCTTGACCATATTTTAAAGAGAAATCATGAAGTCATGTACCAAATTCAAAATGACAAAATAACCAACCAAACAAACAAAACCAACCACCTAACCAAAACGAAACAAAACAGAACAAAGGCAGCCCCCAGGGAGCGTGGTGAACAGGGCGGGCAAACAGGGTGACGCGCGGTAGTAGGGAGAGGCACGGCCGTTCGCGCAGGCAGGGCGCGCTCAGGCAGGGCAGAGCGTTCCGCCCCGCTCATGTGAACAACTCATCTAACGGCTGCCTACCTACAGGTAAACCGCCATGGACATCACGAGGGGGAGAGCTCTTTTTAGACAGTCTGTGGCCACCCAGACTGAGTGCCCGCTTAAAAATGTGGCAGTTCACATCTGTGGATGCATGGAGTGCCTGGGCCTGTTGCTGCCCTCTGAGGGCAGCAGAGACACCGTGTGTGTGAGGTGTGAGCAGGTGGACGACCTGCTCAGCCTGGTGGTGGAGCTCAAGGACGAGGTGGAGAGGTTGAGGGCCATCATGGAGTGTGAGCGGGAGATAGACCTGTGGGGCAACTCCCTGCAAGGCTTGAAGGAAAGGAACCAGGGTGAGACACCCCAGACAGCAGAGGGAGGGGACCTAGGAGATGAGGAGGAATGGAAACAGGTCCCTGCTTGACGTCGCAGGCAACCCCCCTCCCTACCGGCCCTGCCTCTCCAGGTGCCCATACACAACAGGTTTGAGGCCCTGGAGCTTGAGAGAGCGGTGGGTGAGAATGTGATGAACAGTCCACCCAGGAGGATGCCTAAGGTGAGGAAGTAGACTCCACGCCTCAGGACTGCCTCCACTAAGAAACAAATAAGGGTGGTTGTTGTAGGTGACTCCCTTCTTAGGGGAACACAGGGCCCTGTTTGCCAACCTGTCCCTACCCGTAGGGAAGTCTGCTGCCTCCCTGAGGCCAGGGTCAGGGATATTGCCAGAAAGCTTCCTAACCTGGTTCACCCCTCCGACTCCTACCCTCTTTTGATAGTCCAGGCTGGCAGAGATGATATTGAAGAGAGAAGCCTGAAGGCTATCAAACAGGACTTTAGTGGACTGGGACGATTAGTAGATGGAGTGGGAGTACAGGTTGTGCTTTCCTCCATCCCTACAGTGGCAGGGAGGGGTACAGAGAGGATGCGGAAAGCCCACCTGATAAACAGGTGGCTCAGGCTAGTGCCAACACTGAAATTTTGCTTTTTTTTTTGACCACGAGGCACTTTACTTGGCACCCGGCCTGCTAACTGCAGATGGGTCCTACCTGTCTTGAAGGGGAAAACAGACACTAGCACAGGAGCTGGCAGGGCTCATTGAGAGGGCTTTAAACTAGGTAGGAAAGAGGACGGGGATAGGGAAAGAATAAGGCTCATCAGAGGTGTGCCAGGGTGAAGAATGTCAGGGCTGGGGGAGCAGGCAATGGACCAGCTGAAGTGCATCTACACTAATGCACGCAGCATGGGCAACAAGCAGGAGGAGCTGGAAGTCATTGTGCAGCAGACTAGCTATGACTTGGTTGCCATCACTGAAATGTGGTGGGACCACTCCCATGACTGGAGTGCTGCAATGACTGGTTATAGGCTCTTCAGAAGGGACAGGCAGCACAGAAGGGGTGGTGGTGCGGCTCTCTATATTAGAGAGTGTTTTGATGTTGTGGAACTCGAGGCTGAGACTGGGAATGCTAAGGTTGAGTCCCTATGGGTTAGGATCCGCAGGAAGGCCAACAAGGCAGGCATTGTGGTGGGGGTCTGTTACAGACCGCCAAACAAGGATGAGGAGGCAGATGAGGAGTTCTACAGGCAGCTGGCAAAAGTTGCAAAATCGTCAGCTCTTGTCCTCGTGGGGGACTTCAACTCCCCAGACATATCCTGGAAATACTATACAGTTCAGAGGAAGCAGTCTAGAAGGTTTCTGGAGAGCATGGAAGATAGTTTCCTGATGCAGCTGCCTAGTGAACCTACCAGGGGAGGTGCCCCACTGGACCTTCTGTTCACAAAGAAGGACTGGTGGGAGATGTGGTGGTCGGGAGCTGTCTTGGGCAGAGTGACCACGAAATGGTAGAGTTCTCTATTCTTGGCAAAGTCAGGAGGGGGACCAGTAAAACTGCTGTCTTGGACTTCTGGAGGGCAGACTTTGAGCTGTTCAGGACTCTGGTTGGCAGAGTCCCTTGGGAGGTATTCCTGAAGGGCACAGTAGTCCAGGAAGGCTGGGCACTCCTCAAGAAGGAAATCTTAAAGGCTCAGGAGCAGTCTGTCCCCACATGCCCAAAGACTAACGGTGTGGAAGAAGACTGGCCTGGTTGAACTGAGAGTTGTGGCTAGAGCTTAGGAAAAAAAAGAGGGTTTATGATCTTTGGAAAAAGAGGGCAGGCCACTCAGAAGGATTATAAGGATGTTGTAAGGATGTGTAGGGACAAAATTAGAAAGGCCAAAGATCATCTGGAGCTCAGTCTGGCTATTACTGTTAAAGATAACAAAAAATGTTTTTATAAATACATTAACACGAAAAGGAGGACTAAAGAGAATCTCCATCCTTTACTGGATGCAAGGGGAAACTTAGTGACAAGAGATGAGGAAAAGGCTGAGGTGCTTAATGCCTTCTTTGCCTCGGTCTTTAGCGGCAAGACTAGTTGTTCTCTGGATAGCCAGTACCCTGGGCTGGTGGAAGGGGGTGGGGAGCAGAATGTGGCCCTCACAATCCATGAGGAAATGGTTGGTGACCTGCTACAGCACTTGGATGTACACAAGTCGATGGGGCCCGATGGGATCCACCCGAGGGTACTGAGAGAACTGGTGGAAGAGCTGGCCAAGCCACTTTCCATCATTTATCAGCAATCCTGGCTATCAGGGGAGGTCCCAGTCGACTGATGGCTAGCAAATGTGACGCCTATCTACAAGAAGGGCCGGAAGGTTGACCCGGGAAACTATAGGCCTGTTAGTTTGAGCTCAGTGCCAGGGAAGCTCATGGAACAGATTATCTTGAGTGTCATCATGCGACACTTGCAGGGCAGCCAGGTGATCAGGCCCAGTCAGCATGGGTTTATGAAAGGCAGGTCCTGCTTGACGAACCTGATCTCCTTCTATGACAAAGTGACGCGCTGGGTGGACAAGGGAAAGGCTGTGGATGTGGTCTACCTTGACTTCAGTAAGGCTTTTGACACCGTTTCCCATAGTATTTTCCTTGAGAAACTGACTGCTTTTGGCTTGGATTGGCGTGTGCTTCATTGGGTCAGGAACTGTCTGGGTAGCTGGGCCCAAAGAGTCGTGGTGAATGGAGTTATATCCAGTTGGAGGCCGGTCACTAGTGGAGTCCCCTAGGGCTCAGTACTAGGGCCAGTTCTCTTTAATATTATATTATTATATTATTATATATTATTATATTATTATATTGATGATCTGGATGAGGGGATTGAGTGCAACTCGCTTAAGTGAGTCCAGAGAATGGCAACAAAGCTGGTGAGGGGTCTGGAGAACAAGTCTTATGAGGAACGGCTGAGGGAGCTGGGGTTGTTCAGAAGGTTGTTGGAAGGCTCAGGGGTGACCTTATCTCCACAGGTACCTTAAAGGAGGCTGTAGCGAGGTAGGGGTTGGGTCTTTTCTCCCACATGCCTGGTGACATGATGAGGGGGAATGGGCTAAAGTTACACCAGGGGAGGTATGGGTTGGATATTAGGAAGAACTTCTTTACTGAAAAGGTTGTTAGGCATTGGAATGGGCTGCCCAGGGAAGTGGTTGAGTCACCATCCCTGGAGGTCTTTAAAAGACATTTAGATGTAGAGCTTGGTGATACGGTTTAGTGGAGGACTTGTTAGTGCTATGTCAGAGGTTGAACTAGGTGATCTTGGAGGTCTCTTCCAACCTAGATGATTCTGTAATTCTGTGAAGATTTACAGATAGCTTAAACTAATGGAAACTGTTGTCTTCAGGATACTGCTAAAACAGCATGCTTAGTCAAAGTGGTATGCTTAGTCAAAGTGGTATGACTGCAGCTCTGCCCAAGGAAAGCCACATTTCTTTAAAAAGACTCCCCAAAGATCTTCAAACTATTTACATATTCAATAATCCTTGGAAATATTCTGAAATCATGTCACTTTCTGATGGTGTATGTCCATGTCTGGGACAAAATAGCATATTTAATAGCACATCTAAATGCTGCACAGCAGCATAGGATGTACAGTGATGGGTGATCATCAAAGGAAACTGGTTGGAGGTTGACCATGCAGAACACATTAGCCCCTGCTGCAATTCCACCCAGGCACTGGCCCTAGCACTTTGGGAATGTACTTTTGTTTCTGCTTTCACATAGACTCATTCAAAAACTACTCAGGCTTAGTTTTTTACAACGTACAACATTTTTCTGCACTTAGCTAGACCCTTCAACTAACTTTGATCTCAGTGCTTAGATTTCTGTTTATTAAGACACCTCACTCTATTTTTCTGCTTTTCCTTAATATTGACCAGACTGTAATGGAAGAAGGAAGTGCCCATGCTGGAGGTATTTATTCCTTTACTGCTCTAGTCAATCACTTCTCCCTAATGAAAGCAAATAGGAACACCAAGGCATGACAGAACAACGGACCGCAGGAATGAACTGATACCAGTTAATCCATAGTCAAGGGAAGTTTGCAGGAAAAATTGCGCTGCCTTCAGAACATGTTTGCTAAAACTCCTGTGACAGACATAGATAGCCATACTAAAAATCCAAATTACCTTCATAAAACCGGATCTTGTCCCTTAGGATCACCATGCCTTTTGTGAGCAGCTGATTCTGAAAATAAAAAGACTACCTTTACTCAATTCTAAACTTCCCTCTAGCCATCATATTTCACATTTTGTTCTTTCTTAACTTTTGACAGTAGAAGAGGTTTCATTTTAATGAAACTGAATGACTTAATCACTGAATGACTTATCCTGCCATGTCCAACTTGCTTAAATCACTTGGCACACTTTTCAAACAATGCTGTAATCACATACTGTTTTCAGGATGCAGCACTTATTCTGTGCAGTGCAAAGTGCTTCTCAGACTTCAAATGGTGACCCACACAGCCTGTACTCTGTCTTAGAGAAGAATAATGCCTCAATAGACAGTGCATACTTATAACTAAATGTCTTTCCTAGGAACCATACTACAATGAAATTAACTGGTTTACTCAGGAACTTTAAGTGTTAAGTGAATGTCTGAAGGCCACTGGAAGACAGCAATGTCATACAAAAATACAGTGACTACACAAGTCTATTTCATAAGCTAGGGTTTCACAATCCAACTACATGTATATAAAATCCAAATCTCATTAGCCCATAAATGATAGAACATAGAGAATTTAATGAAAATCTCTGAATGGTTTCAAGGGGCTCCAGATCAGCATTTAGAGTTGAAGATTTTGCTCAGTAACACTTAAAAATATATTATGATTTTAAATGAAAGAAAACACATGCCTACCTGTAAATATTCAGTGAAAAAGGATCCCAGTTCTGTTTTCAATAATTGCCTGTATCAAAAAGAGTAAGAAAAGGATCTCTGTAATCAACAAATTGTAATAGCTGTTCTAAAAGGGGGAGTTACTAATAGCAAAATATTTTCATATGAGCACATAGCCTGTCAATAATGCCTAACTAAAAATAAAACAAATGGGGCCAACATTTGCTGTGACTCTCAACCAGCATTTCTATGTGGTGAAAAATACCTGCTGTGCTTTTAGATGGCTCACTGCATGAATACATATGAAAAGAAACAGAGATTTGACAAAGAGAATGCATTCAATCCTACATCTAACTTATTTAAAAATGCTCAAGCTGTTCTCCTGTGCCAGGGTTTGACTAGTGTCTGGCATTGCAGATGTGGGAGAAGTCTTGGCACTCTGTGTTTATCAGTGTGGCTGAGCCAACAAACAAGCACGAGATTTGGCTGTGGTGTGTTCATAGCCAAATCATATCTGTTCTGTGTAACTCTCAAAAAAGAGCTGTGACAAAACATTTAGGGAGAAACTTTAGACAGGTTTATAATCTGGGTTTTGTTTCAGGCATGAAACATGGCCTAATTTCATTAAAAGAGGCCATGATCTTACATGTCAGGACCCACAACAGATGAAGTTTTGTGTGGTTTCAGTGAAAAAGCAGGTATAAATTCAACAGTTCAGCTCTGCATTTCATGATGCCTCTACACTAAAACCTACAAACTCGTTTCACAGAGCAATTCAAACTCACATCCAAAAAAAAAAATAATTCCCATGAACAATCCTCAAATTCAGAGACTGCATTCATCCAGACCCATAAACCCAAGGTCTGTATGCAGACAAAAGTTACTGTACTGCTAAAGAGCTGTATGTTGTTCAAGTCTCACATGCCAGATGTTCAGTATTTCTTGGCACTCAGGTCACTATTTAAATGCATAAGTGAGAGCTCAGACCATTAAAAACGTTGCACCAACTGGACTTTCTGAACTCTTGTCAATCTAGCCTTGACATCATATGGAAACCTGTCCCTTTGTGATCACCTCAGATACCATAAGAAATGAGGTAAAATTCTTCTTAAAATCTAAAGATTTGCTTCAGTTAGAGAACTCAATGTTTTGATCACTTGTGTAGTTATGTAAATTATTATTTGGTAGCTTGTTATAATCCATCCTTTTGGGTTATGTCTTTAACAAACAAATAACTAATTAAATAAAGTATTTTAACTAGTAACCAAATACACATCTGGTTTAAAAATTCTGGTTTAAAAATTCCCTATGCTCCACGAAATAATCTGCAAGAGTTGGAGTCAGATGTTTGTAACACCACAGGATTCAACACAGTCTCTTGAGATCTTCTGGAAGTTCAGGGAAAGGAGGAGCAGGTCAATCTTAGGGGGCCAAAATACAATATCTTATTTATTTATCCTTAAGGACACGTCCACAAAGACCTCATAGCACCCTGTGGAAACACTCTAGGCATAAATTAAATAGAAAATAAACAGAAGGAAAGTTCAGAAGCTCCTAAGCATCAAAACCTTCTTCAGCTACAAACCTGCTTGAGACAAACAGTCGACAGACAAACATTATCAAAGCCAGCTCAAGGCTTTAGCCATAGGTCTTTCATTGGAGGGCCATTATATGGGTAGACCCCACAGCATGCTGTTACAAAATATGGGAGAGGACAACCCTTGCAATGTCCTGAGACTTCATCTTCAACTATACCCCTTGACAATCCGTTGGGAGGCTCTAACATCCCTCCACAAAAATTGTTAAAGTCTTAAAACATTAAGAGTGTTCATGAGCCTGTACTTCAATGAGAAAAAGGATGCTATAGCCAAATCATGCCATGCTTACTCAAAATAGTAATTTACTGTTGAAGTCGTGATTTTTCTTCTGGATCACAAGCGATGGAAGTTTTTTCTTGCTTTGAACATGGAACATCTTGCTTTAACTATTTTTTGGTTAAAGTAACTGAAGTTGCAATTTTGAATTTTTCTATGCTAGAGACAATTTATTCCCAGATATCTCTTTGTGCTGCTATTTGAAAAACAAAGCAAAACAAAACAAAACAAAACAAAAAAAAAACAACAACAAACACAACAAAAACAGATATTTCATGCTGACAGGTTTTCCTTAATTTTCTGCCCTCTCCTTAAGCTAGCAGCTCTTAGATGCCTACTCCTGGACTCCTAATAGTCTTTAAAGGTGATTTGCAAATACCTTCATTTTCTGTATCTTAGGTTCTACTGACAATTCTGGCATTTAGGGCAGGAAATACAAAATGATGTTCTACTTATCTGATTACTAGCCCTCTGATAAAACAAAATTCCACCACATTTCCATTTGTCAGCTCTGAATGAACCAAAAAAAACAGCTCGTATTTAATTATGTACACTGGACTGAATCACACCAAGCAGCAGCATAGATACATTAGCATCTCTGTTTACAGGGTGGAAGAAAGACTTACAGCACAATTAATGCATCTTGCTCTTTGAATCCCTGATAATACAGATGCTTCATGCTGCTTAATTAATTTCTAGTGAAATAGTGAGGCCCTCAGGCCCCGTCAGAGGACTGATGTACCATATTCATTTAAAATAATTCTACAACAAAACTGGATTGAAAACATTGCTTGCTTTTTTTTATTGGAATGCGGGTAAAAATCTGATTAAACCTAAAAGAGATCCCTGATCAAATAGAAGATCTAATTTTAAGTGCATCTGATTTTGCTGACAGTCATCTTGCAGCCTTATGACACTTGTATATCATTGATATTAGGTCTTTATTGCCTATTTAATAACTTGATAAATTACTATGACAGTAAAAATGTACATAAAATACAGTAAAATAGCTCCTGTCTTTTTTTGTATCTTCCTGTTGCTGCTGCTTCTGTTTGTTTTGAAATTAGCTCTTGAAATGTTAATCAGAATGGAAAGTCTAACACAGCATATACTACCTGATTTTAACTTTAATAGCTATTAGATTATTAAGCAAAAGGACAGATGTGATTTTACTTGAACTCTTGCTACAGAAGAGGAAATGCCAGTAAAATGTGTTTTGTTTGCATCAAACCAGTATCCTGAAACTCAGAAAGAAAAAGGCAACTATAAATATGTATTAGCCTTAATACAGGACATCCTGCTTCCTCTGTTTCCCTTACCTACTTTTTCCTCCTTGACTTACAAATGGTGTAAATAAATACTTTGAAATGACATGGTGCATGAAATGAAAAAGGAAAACACACAGTCATCCCCAATATATATTCACACACATACACTAAGAGAAGTATTAAGCAGGATGTATATACATAGAGATTTTTATTTTCTAAACTTTGAATCAATTCCCTATTAAATTACCTAGTAAGGGTTCACAAGAAATAACGTACAGGAAATACGCTGATGAGACTGCATTTTCCACAGTGTCTTTTCTGGTATGTGGAGTATGGAGTATCTGCATTAGCTTTAGCAGAGTTATTCAGGTATTACAGTTATTTCACAGAATCACGGAATCATCTAGGTTGGAAGAGACCTCCGAGATCACCTAGTTCAACCTCTAACGTAGCACTAACAAGTCCTCCACTAAACCGTATCACCAAGCTCTACATCTAAATGTCTTTTAAAGACCTCCAGGGATGGCGACTCAACCACTTCCCTGGGCAGCGCATTCCAATGCCTAACAACCCTTTCAGTAAAGTTCTTCCTAATATCCAACCTATACCTCCCCTGGTGTAACTTTAGCCCATTCCCCCTCATCATGTCACCAGGCATGTGGGAGAAAAGACCCAACCCCTACCACGCTACAGCCTCCTTTAAGGTACCTATAGAGAGCTATAAGGTCACCCCTGAGCCTCCTCTTCTCCAGGCTGAACAACCCCAGCTCCCTCAGCCGTTCCTCATAAGACTTGTTCTCCAGACCCCTCACCAGCTTCTGAAAGAGACTGAAATCACATGCTGATTCTTCTGGTAAGAGGGCTCCTGAGCTGTACATAACTCCGTATTCAAAGCCACTTCCTAATGCCAGAGCAAATACGCAAGAATGGTGTCAAAAGGCATTGGTGTAAATGAGTGAAGTAAAAGGTAGAGCAGAAGTAAATGGTACAGATTTGCATCCACTGACATTTTCTTAAATGATCAGTGCATAAATAATCAGCATACAAAGCCTCTAGATGCTTATTCAGAGGAGAAAGCCATATGTATATTTGCCAATGTGTGTGCCATACAGTTGTTGAATGTATGTGCCATTTCTGAAGCAAAATAAAGGTGTGCAAACATCGCAGGTGTAAAGTAATCACTCAAATATTAACATTTTGATTGTGAGTCAACTTGGACATCCGAGGTTTAATCACAAAAGTATTCCCAAGTCTGCACTAATTAAAGTGCTAAAACAAAGTAACTTCTTTTACCATTCTGTCGAAATGTCGAAAAAGGTTATTGATACTAGCCATTCACCTGAACACTTCCATATGCAAATTCTGCTTAGTGGAAGTAATGGCTATTTGTTCCTCTTTATTTCAGTACTTGTAGGGAGAGTACATCTAGAACAATCTTAAGGCAAATATAGACTTGTCCCATTTATGAATCAGATATTTTTGCATTAAACAGTAATATTAACCCAAAGAAAGTATTTTGAATGAAATATCAATAGTAGTAACCCAGATATTTTTGGTATGTGTGAAATCAGTAATGTTATTAATGTTAAACTTAGTTACGGTTTGAGCTGAATTTATGTGAGGAGAAAGGACTTCAGTTGCAAGTAGTCAGGAGGCCCCAGAAAGTTAAAGACTGTGGTCAGCAGTAAAATGAAGCACACAGCAGGAGTACAGCTTTTCAAAGGAGGCCATGGCTGGACGTGTGCACAAACAGGCTGAAAAAATACCGCTGCCATGTTTTCCTCTATAGACAGAGCTTTCTGCCCTCTTAGCCCATTTACAGGTTTCTCTCTTTTTTTTTTGTTTTGTTTTGTTTTGTTTTTGGATGAATGACAAAATGACTGCACACCGAGAAGTTTCACAAAAAGTCCAAGTAGTCACTGAGAGGAAGGATGGATTTTGGCAATTACTTAGAAGGATGTTCAGGCCAAGTAGGAGGTAGGAGGGAACAATCTCTAGACTGGGGTTCCTTTGAGTCACCCCTTCTCCTGCTCTTCCCTCCCAAACCATAACGGCAGATTTATACATTTCCTGGACCTGAAACCCCCATGGGCCAGGCTTTGCTGTGCTCACAGGAACAAAGAACAAATTGCAAGGACACAGCAACGAGAACCAGCCTCAAAAGCCACGCTGCATCCCACCAAGTGCTCGCTCACACCATGAGTTATGCTGCTGATGCCTTATTTATGACAGCAACTTGGTCTAGATTTCACAATATTTTGTCCATCCACTCAGGTGTGAGTCACCAGGCATTATTCACTCCAAAGCAAAGTAAAACCAAATGATCAGTGGAGATGACAACACAGAAGCATTACTTTTACACCAACAAGAAGAAATGGGCCTATCATGAAGCAGCAAAACCCATCAAAACTTGAGAAAAACAACAACAAAAGGTTTGTAGGTAGCTTGCCTGTTCTGCTGCTTCAGATGTTGCAATAAATTCAGTGCAGCTATATTAGCAGGCATCATCATTGTGCATTGCTTACACTCAGGTGAATGAAAGCAAAATCTGGACACAATTCACCAAACATCTATCTAACTTCTGTTTATTGATCCATACAAGATTATATTTCTCTCTGTCACATCAGCATATAATTTCCTTTTCCGTCCCTCACTGGCAGACAACCATCTTGAGGCAAGAGCATTGGTCCAGGAAATCTCAGCCCAGAACTACTATTCTTTGTCATTCAGATAAAGCTAGAGAATCCTAACTGCACTCACAGTAATAATGATCAACCATTACTCCAATACCTAACAAAATGATTGATGTATCATGCTAACTGACAGACATCCTAGAAAAGCTATGTCATTTTCTCCCCAGAAATAAAAGAAATAACTGGAGTGTAAATTTATTTTAATTTCAAAAAGACAGAGATGGAAAAAGAGAGGGATCACTGCCCAAATGTAATTTGTCTAGACTTCTCTGAAGATATTCCCACAATTAATGGAACCAGACTGGACCAGCATTTTCTGGATATTCTGTGGATGTTGTCACTTTCTGGTGTCCAGATAGAGCAGGAATAAGTATTAAGGGAAGGGGAATTGCTGAGGATTTACTTGAAGACAGCCAGGGAATACAATAAGCTGTCTGTCTTTTATCAATGCAGCTTGTTTTCCATCGTCTATTCTTGAAAGCATTGGGACAAGTTTCTAAAAGGAGCTCTGCTACCTTGCCCCTGTCAGTGAGACAGGGTTCAGTAAGTAATAATCAATACTACAAGTAATAGTAACCTGATATGTGGATTTACAGCACTTACGTCTTGGTAAACTTGTCTTTGTAACTAAAACTTTACTGGCTCAAATGATACGATTTTCACCTTTATTTTTCTTTAAAAAAATCCTGTTATATACCTCACTGGTCTATATTTAGTCTGTTGCAAACAGTATCAGCACAGCATGTGAAAGAAACAGGAACCTTAAACTGCATTACTCAGGATTTTGTGCTAACAAGACAGCTTTACAACATCTAGAGCATATTCAGTCTACATGGAGAACCTATATGTAAGGGACTACCAGGCATGATGTCTTTCCTTGCCCTGTCATAATGAGTGCTTGGAAGCTTTACATCCTCCATGCACGCAAGGGAAGCAGCTCAGAGATAGGCTTGGCACCAATACAAAGGACAGCATAATTGTAGTGATATAGAGCTGCATTACTACAGGTTCAGGACAGGGTCCAGTTTTTCCTTTCTCTAGTTTCACAGAATCACAGAATCAACCCAGCACATCAAGAACGACTCTGAAATAATCCACCCTCCCCATAATCCAATCTCTCTTTTGTAGAAGAAGGAACCCATCTTGCTCTACTGAGCAAGGTGTCGACACAGCAGCAACATCTATTCACCAAGCCCCAACTGACTGTATTGGTTGAAACCACTACTGGGACCACCTCCCCTCCCCCCAGTATTGCTGTAGAAGGTTTCAAGTGCATGTGCTAGTAAACTGCACTGTGCGTGCCAGCTAATAACACCTCCTGGAGAGCCGAGTCTCTTACCTGACTCCTTCATTGAGGTTGTAAAGTTCATGGTCCGGGAGACCCTTACGCTGGAACACAGCAATTACTCCATTGTGGATACTGAAAGAGGACAGGAGGAGTCATTAGCGCTAGATCATATTTTAGAAGAGTATCAATTCCACAGTAAGGCCAATACATCTTCCCAGACACTGCAGAACACTTCTGAAAGTAACAGATGATTGCTGGTGCTCAGTCTCAGATGCCTTAAAGGGAATTGTTCTCTAGAAAATAGATGACATTGTTGAAAATCTTTTTTTTTAAATATATTTTCCAACTTCAAAAGCTATACCTCTGAAATCAGTAATTTCAGAAAATTTAGGTGAGCTCACCACAGAGAGAATCAACACCTTCACTGTGAGATCTGTGATGATCTTTCTGGAATTGTTGGCATCTGTTTCTCTGTGTTATGGTTACCTGATTTCTTTATCAACAAATCAGCATTTGTCAAGTCTGGACACTGCACTTGAACTTTAATCCTCAATTAATATATCCCTTTACTAGAACAGGGTTACTGGAATCTCAAAAATGGTTAGTTCTTTGGAAAAATATAAAAGGCAGAAACACTAGACAATTATGAATTTCAAGCAATTTAATCTCTCTTATTCATTTTCAGAAATGAAGCAATAGATAGAAAAGGGCCATAATTTACAGCATTATTAGCTAAAAAGACTGCTTCCTATTACCTTTTATTTATTTCTCAAAAACGTATGATGTTGCTTCAGCTAAAGAAAAATCAAGGCTGCACTGAAAGAACACAGGTCTAGAGTTTCTAAGGCAGACAGCCTTACGAAGCAATGTGCTAGGCACAGGCCAACCATCTGTCCTACAGAAATGCTCCCTTTTCATTTTCAGTGCTATTTGTAACTGTTCTGTAAGCAGATGTTGCTAAGTGGTGGGTGATTTTTCCTGCAATCAGCCACAACCGAAGACAGGATTGAGGGCAACAAAACCCTATAGCTCAACAGAAAGTCACATACCCAACACCATCTATCCATGGGGCGGATGTCTACCAGCTGCACAAATTCTAAGATGTGAATGGCAAAAACCTGCAAAGTGTATGTTTTACAGGGCAACCCACATGTTTGGAGGGGGGGATGTTAGCTAATCCCATGAATTTAACAAAACCACACCACAAGGGGTTACTGAAATGAGTAAGTGCTTCAAGATGAAGCTCTGAAACTCCTGAAACATGTTTGACACAATTAGCATGATGACACATCAGCCTAAACTGAGCTTAGGTCTGAGGACAAAGGTAAAGAAATGCCAACAAAAGGTGAGATGAAACCTGTTCTAGCATTAGCATAAGGGAGGTAGAAGTCTCCTTCCCTTCTCCAACCCAATGCCATCTTTTACAGCTTCTCAGCAGATTTCATCTTGGACTCCAAAGGAAAAGAAGACTCATGCAGTCTTTCTGTCCGTCAGCTAACTCAATCCCCCACTCTTGGAGCAGCTTGGCAATTTCTACCACATTTAACCATGGAGCTAAAGTCCTCAAACACTACAGTCTTCCAGGTTTCAGCTAGGGAAAAAGGACGATCTTCTAGTGACTCCGCCAAGAACATACTGAAGGGTAAGTTCAGCCTTTACTTGACAGGGAGGGACACAGATGCTTTACCTTCCTGATGCTAGCACAGAGGAAAGCAGCCTTTATCAACTCTGCTGCTCATAGTACTGCCACATGGTTTCTAATACAACTGTTTTACTGAAATAACCATCATGCTCCCTGACAGTGATTTTAAGTTACTTCATTTTTGTCTGCCTCAGTTAGCCTATGTGTGAAATAAAGATGACAATCACTGAAGGGTTTTCTAAGATATAGTTATGAAATGTGTAATAAAAGCAAGAAGTAGTAGTGTGATTATCAATAGCAATGTTACATGCCCTCATAGTGGTTAATGGACAGCTTCTTCACATTTTCACTGTTTTTTCTTCTTCCCTCACAATCCTGCTGACCACAAAAGGAAAATACAGATTTTGGCGTGTGCCTCTTCCTACTCAATTTTGCACCTGAGAAAATGAGATGACGCCTCAGGGCTTACTCAGAAAAAATACAGGGAGAAGTCTTGTCGCTCTGCACCATCCATCTCCTTGTGCAGCTCTCATTCTGCATTCACCTCCCAGCCTGTACTCAGCAGGAGTGAGGAATAGCAGCAACCAGGGGTGCTCAGGAAGCACATCTGGGGGCCACAAACTTGAATCTCACCCTTAGGATATCAAATGAAAAGATCTTCCTGCGATCAAAACCTACATTGTACGCACCCTCCAAGAGCTTTTGTTTTACCCACGACTCTGCAACAGTATTTTTTGGAGCTTTGCAGCTGACCTTCCCGTGCTCATGCTGTGCTGTGTGCTGGAGTCTGATGCAGTGGAGCAACAACCAGCTTCTGAGCCCTGGAAGGCAAAGCAGGACCCGATTTGCCTGGAGGTACCAGGATTTGGGGTTGGCCTGTCTTGTGAAGAAGAGCTAAAGGTGAGTTCTGTTCATAAGGTCTCTCCTTCTTGCTGGTAGGAGAGCTCAGTAGGCCTTCCAGATGGATTCAACAGCATCCTACAGGTCCAAGAGATCACTGCAGCATCACAGCAAGGCTTGATATTTGCCCACTTAGAGGGGGATGCGGAGGGTACATGGGGATTGCAGGCACGTTAAGCCTTCTCGGGTCCACAATTAGACAACCCCTTGTAATGCTTGCTGGGAGCAGAGGAGAGGGCTGGCAGGTAAAACTATGCTATTCGCTGACAGATCAGAACTGCAGACCCAACAACACCGAACAGCAAAGAGAAGCACTGCCAGAAAAGCTCATCTGCATCCATCTGTGGAAAAAGAGAAGTGGCAGGTGAAGGATATGACCCACTGTGGAGAAATGCACAAGCAGATCAAAATAGGAATCCTTATCCTCTTCTCTCTTTTGCTCTTTGACAAGGTGTTAAGCACTCTCTTGCACACGGTGGTCCTACTTTCCCTCATGTACTTACATGCACAGACACACACTCATCGTCTAACCCAGCTTATTTTGGCTGGCTTAAACAGCCATGTTTCTTTTTGGTTATTTGAAAATTGGCAGCTAAATGTCTGGTATATAGTGAAGCGACTGGGGTATTTTAAACATTATGAGTCATATGCGAAGTACGATTAACGTAGTGAATAAAACAAGCAGTCTTTATATGCTCTTCTGATTCAGAAATGAACTTTGCAATGTTCCCCACCATCCGTCTGCAGAGAAGATTGACTAAATCTTTCCTAGAAGCCAGTGTGCTCTCGCTTTCTCTCTGACACTCCTTTCTAAACGAGGGGGAGGTTTTCTTTTTCCAGCTTAGCAGGTCCACTATTATTCCTCAAAGAATAACACACAGAGCAGGATTTTTTTTATGAGAACTACAGGAGACAGGCTGCAAGCATCTAAGTTATTGCCTGTGTAGTAGAACTGATCCTACCTAAAACATCCTAGTGGTGATCTTTTCATCTGCTTGGGACCTTCCTTGTAGTGAGGGAAGGCTGCCTTGTCCACAAAACAAGTCTTGGCCCTGCTGCATTAACCAACTGCCCTTCCTTCCCACATCAGACAGCAGTGCTTTCATGCAGGCATGAATGTCCCAGCCTGCAGGCAGTGTGGGCATGCCGCTGTGATCTCAACACTTGCTTGGGAGGCAACAAAGAGGAGTCAGAATAAAAGGTATGCTATCAGTGGTGTAAGTTGGTGTCAGTATAATAAAAAGCTAGCTTCAATCCTCTTAGTAAACTTAAGCTAATGAAAAGAAACAAAAACCTGAACAACCCTTGCTTAAATCAAAGTAATGCTATGGTTTCTCTAATGAGTGATTGTTTAAAAGGCTTTAGTCAGAACACTACAACCTTTTGGTGCAAATAATGTCTGAGCTGCTGCTTACACACAGAAGTCATGCAAGATGCTTCAGGTGGCTGGATCACTTGTGACTGCGACCAGCATCCACTGAGGCTTAAGTCATGATGTATGTAATTAAACTTACATTTTAATAGTTAAGCTAAATTTGAAATGCTTAGTAAACTCCCTTCTGTAACTTTTACAACATGCAAGTTAATAATGGGTGCACTCATGCACTCATATGAACACCTTCCCTGCAGCTACTGTGCGTGTAAATGCGTGCTCAACATCATACACAAGAATAAAGCAGAAGAGAGAAGACAAAAAGAGTCCAAAAGAGACTAAAAAAGTCTCTTCACAGACTGCCTATATTCAGTACTGAATAAGGTTGCAATCTCCAGTCAAGACCAGACACCATACAATTTTATGTCCAGGGTTATGAATGCTTCTGGTATACTGTATTGTACCAAGAGACACATTTTCCGCATAAGTGCCAATGTAATCTCCTACTCCTGCAACACCACACTTTCTCCTGTTTAAGGAAATGACCAATTTCTAAAGGACCCCCATCAGTATCTTCTGGTTGAGAAGGGGACTAGGAAGCTCTGTGCACCTGAGCAGTGCATATTTGAAACAAAATGTACCACTCATAGAATCATAAAGGTTGGAAAAGACCTCCAATGGCACTTCTTGAAAGCACAAAATCAATGCATATGCCAGCTCCTCAACTGGTACATGTCCATGCACTAACACACATTGTGTGGGCACCTTTTCATACAAATGTATGTCATGGGCCATTCTTGGTCTAAAGACAATGGCTGGTCAAGAAGAAAACATTTTGGGAAACTAACACAGGAACAGGGGGAGGAGGCACGCGCATGGATATTCAGGGAAGAGAGATGAATACTCAAAGTAGGCTGAGTCTAGGACTGGAAATCCAGATCAGAAAACTGCTGAAACCAGTTTTAAGTAGAAAATGAAAGTCTACAAAAACTTCAGACCTTTGCAGAGTTCTGTCAGTTCTGCCAGTGTTTCAATCTCGAAGTGAGAGAAGAAGAAAAAAAAAGGGACAAAAATATTTTAATAATGGCTTTTTTTTTTCCTTGAGAATTAAGACGGAACAGCAGGTGGCTCCAGCAATACATTGCACTTTATCTATCCCTTGGTTGCCACAGATTGCAGCTGATGGCCAAAACAGAACTAAGGATAGTTGAGCAAGTTCTCACAGCAGCAAAAATCAACCCAGCAGACTAAGGAATTTCAGCTTGCTGCAGAGACTACTCATTCTGGGTTTGCCCAGTTCTCTAGAGAAGGTGGCAGGTCCAGAGCTCTGGTTCTGCCTCCCAAAATATGGGGAGCAACAGCTACAGCACACACAGCGCACGCTTCCCCACAATTTGCTTTAGCAGAAAGGAATCTGGAAGGTGTAAATCCACAAAGCACAGTTTGACACTCACTGTTGACACTCTCAACCAGCGTAATAGCATGAGTGCCAAGACCAGGAGGGTGTGGTTTATTATTCTGATTTTTACCTGATAGAAAGCCACTGCCTGTATAGCTCGATATCAACAATCCATACATTTTGCTTGAGTCACTAGCTGACCACCAGACACCAATGCCTGTCGCAAGTGATAAGCTGGCTCCCTCCAGCCCTTAAAATACCACCCTTGTTCTTCCACTGATGCTCCTAAGGAAAAACTATAGTGATCAAAGCACTGTTTTCTGCCAGATCAGGAACAGTTTGTCTGCAGGGCTGAGGACCAACTACAAAACTGGGCCGAACCAGGCCAGAGTCCCCAGTTCAGTATTGCATGGCAAAGCAGGTGGTGTGGCCCAAGCTTTTACTTGTGTACAGCAGGTAGGTAATTTTTGTTCTCTCAAGCAGTCACTATGTTTGTATACAAGCAGCATGTGTGAAAATACCACTGCGTTTTTTATTCAATGTTTGCAAATTGTCCATTTAAAAATGCTCCAGGTGAAGTTGGTGAGACAAAAAAAACAACAACAACAACAACAACAAAAACCACAAAAAAACAATACTGCATGAATAATCATTCTCTGCTAGTACTGGAGAGTTAAAGGGCAACATTTTTGAAAGGGACTAAATAACAGGGCTCATCTTCCTTTGGACAGCATCTGGAATAGCTAATTCACAGTAAATAACCTGATAAACCCCCTTGAGGACACCCTTGCTCCAGAATAAACACTCATTTTTCTGAATTAGCTTAATCCAACCTGGGAAATCCTTTCAGAACAACTTCAGTCCAACTGGACTTCCACAGGCTTTGTCCCTTTCAAAAATAAGATTGCAGCTGCTAGTTCACTTATGTTTTTGAAATTTCTACCCAAGGTAAAGCAATCTGCAAAGACTGATAGGCTGCAATTATGCACTAGATCATGTAACTGAAAATAAGCTGGTCTGCAAATTTTGTCTTCAAAAAGTTTTGGAGACATTAGTTCATTAACTTCACCAGCTATACACACTATTTTCAGTTATGAAGAAGTTGAGACGGGCAGGTGAAGGCTCTTCCCTGAGGTGTTACCAATAGTTAATATTTCTACAGAGTGTAAGACTACAGACATTTTGGCTTCCAATCATACCTGCCTTCAAACAAGTACAGATATATCTGGAGGGCTACAGGGAGCAGTAATTCTCTCCCCACATACCACTTTTTGTTACTGTAATCAAGGCTGGGCATACTACATGGCACGGTGGTGGCTTGGCCAAGTGGGAAGTCCCCTGTTCCCCTTCCCCACTCCACAGCTTGTCTCTGGCTGCTCCCCATGCACACAGGGAGGAAAATGCTCCCAGGAGGTCTCCATCTGAAGGTTCACAAAAAAAGAAACTTGTCCTCCTCACACAGGCAGGAATATTTCAAAATATTTCTAAATAAACACTAAATATTGGAAGAAAGAAAATTTCCCAGTAGAAGCAGTAGATAAATATGCTGGTCTGGATCTTTTTCTCCACTACAAAAGCCTCACTGTGATCTGAAAAAAACATTCACATTTAATTAGGAATTTAAATATGTCTCCTGTGACTGTCAAAATACAGAAAGTTATAGTGCATATTACATGTTTGTAAAATTACCCCCAAACCATAGAACTCTGCATGTCTCCTTGACTTTACTGATGCTCTCACTGTAACAGGCATCTCATCTTTGTGTTCTTCGCCTTTTCATCACTACCTCATACTCCTTCAAGGTTTCCGTCAATATTTCCCGTTTTCATGCAGCAAAGAGGACAGAAGTGCCTTTCACTAGAGGCTTTCCCACAGCAGAGCTCAGGCAGCACCAGCCCTGATTAGGCAGTTTGCGCTAGCTCAGTCAGAATGAAAACCTCTCGATGGATTTTATTTGCCCTGAGAGGGGCCACCCCCGGGCAGCAAGCTCAGGATTATAAACCCCATGTTTCTCAGTCCAATTGGTTTTATGAGCATTGAGCATTCATGTTTTGCCTGAAGCAGGAGGGGCGGGGTGGAAGGAACTGAAGACAATGCTAGTGAAAAAATCTAAACTATTTTAATCCAATGCAAATTCTGTGAGCTGTAATGAAACTGTATTGCTCCACTCTGTTGCTAAGGGTTGCTAGTTAACATGTAGCCGATGAGCTGCTTTACTGATTTTTTGGGGTTCATGGGAAAGCAAACTCGGACGAGGCGGTGATATAAAGTCTGATTTGCATAGTAAACAGGAGGTCAGCACCAATCTCCCTTTGATCTAGCAATGTCAAGAAGTTTTACAGCAGTTTAGCTGGGATGTGAAGGAAAAATATCAGGGAAGAAGAAACCATCCTTGCTACCAACGAGCACTACATGCCCCCTGCAAGCCCAGCCTGGTCATGAGGTTCCCTGGGTCTCTGAAGGCAATAGACATCCCCTGCGGTGAACAGTCTCCAGGCAGAGACTGCTCTGTTCAAAGCAGAGGTGGTGGAGGGGACAGCACTGAGCAGCCAGGCTGCAACAACACAACACCTGATTGCAAAAGAGGAGCTGCATCTGTCCTTGGCAGACAACCCACATTGACGTTGCAGATATCTACAGAAGATCTTACCAGCACGGCTCCACCAGCTTGGCCATGTTTCCGTGCCTAGCCAAAATCCTTGCTCCAGCTCAAAGGGCTGACCTTCAGCACCACATCATCAGTCTCACATGGGGCAGGGCCTGCCAGGGGACTGCACTCACCTGCTCCCCACATCAGTTTTGGTGTATTGGGTTGAAAGCCTCTTTCAAAAGCAGATATGTACACACCATGCCCAGGCACAGCTGCTAACATTAAGCAAGAAACCAGCAGCATATTTAAATATAGCACAGCCAGGCTTGGTGAGAGGGAAGAACTCTTCCGGTGTGTCTCAACTTCCTTGATCAGCGAGATCTCATGCTCAGTACTGCACAGAATCGAATAGCACAGGCAATTCATTCACATGAAAGGAAAAATATTTCCACAAGCGAATGCATGGCATGCTGGCTCTTTGTTGGGGCATTTTAATTTTGTAGAGGAAAAAGCACCCTTCCACAGCCCAGTATTTTCAAACCCCACACGAGATTTCAGTGAGTCAGGGGCTCAGTCTGACAAACACCAGCTCTGTCCAGGCCAGCCCTGTTACACATGCCATGCATGTGGGCAACACAGGGAAGCTACCGTGGACAACTTCCTAACATGACTAATCCCACATCATTTCAGTCATGACTTTCCTGAGGATAAGCTCCAATTCCTCAGCCTGCAGAATACCTGAGATACAGTCCAAGGCAGCCTACCAGCCTGGGTTTGTAGCTACCAGCAACACCACTGCTGGTGGGCACCTGTTCCAGTAACAGCTACAATGTGGCAGCTCTTTGGCCATTTTGATGTGACAAATACAAGTCCAGCTTGCTGATTGACCGCCACTTTTGTCCAGCGCTATGGCTGTCCTGCCCAAATTAGAGCTAACAAACTCTCCTTTTGCCCCATCTCACTTAGTAAAACCCTTCAGTTTGGATTTCTTTGCAAACACTGGTGAGAAGAAGAACACTTCCTGCTTCCAAGGAGGACTTCTTCCAGCTGGTCCCTCAGCCCACCCCGTTCTCCACTCCAACCTGTCTCCACAGCGCGCTTCCCACCAGACCTGGCAATGCTCGTCCCTGTCAGCACACCACCATGAACAAGCTTTGAGGATCCTATTCAGGCACCTCAGTTTACACCAAGCAGCAGCTTCCCTCCCTGCTGACTCCTGTGGGGCTACAGAACAAGCAAAGCCCTAGCTGGCATGAGCCAAGGTGGCCAAATCCTGCCCTAAATATCACTGTCATCCAGACAGTGGGAGCATCTCTGGGACATTTAAATAGCACCATTTTCTGAGCAGAAATGTGGTCTCTTTCATGACTGGCACGGTTTCACTGCTTATTGTGCTGCTGATGGTAAGCAATTAATTCATAATGCAGGTATGAATACACAAATCAAGGGGTGAGAGGGAAGGAAGATGTGGTATTTTAAATTCCTTTTTTTTTTCCACAAAACTGAAATACCTTTAAAAATGTGTTTGTAGTTCTCTAATAATTTTCTTCCTATGATTCCTCCATGTAATTATAAAACATGAATGACACTTTCCATGCTGTGACCCAGGAAATGACATTTAATTTTCAAAATAGGCAAAAGAATATAATCCCTAATGACTTACTCATCTTTAAGAGTGTCTTTGAAACTGCTGTTAAGATGCTTTCTGAATTTCTGTACTCATTCATAAGAAAAAGTTTGCGTGTTTTTTATCGAACGGTAATAAAATTCAAATGTATAAGCACAGCAAAGAAAACAATCAAGGACTAGTCTTCCCTGTCCAAAGTGCATGTGCTTACACACACAGATGGACACACACAGCTTTTTGCATTCAAGTGAATAAATTGAGTACTTTATTGTATCTGTACCAAAAATCAGCAATATATATAGTTATGTAGATAAAAATACATACAAATATTATTTTTTATAAAAAAGTCAAATAAACCAAATCCCCTTTGAATGAGGGTATCGAGACAGATGCAAAGACTTATTTGTAGCTGGATCCTTTGAAATGAGCCCTTGTCTGCCACAAGGAAGAGCAGGCTGAGCCACCTGCAGGCAGCACTGCTTGCTATCAGCCCTGAGAGAAAGGCTAACAGAAAAGCAACAAAAGATATCCTGGCCTTTTCCTCAAGTGCACATGCCATGGAACATACCCCGAGGCAGGAGCCTTGGTGTGCTCTAATCCACCCCAGCTGGGAGCGAGCTGCCCTGGGGTGCCAGCCAGCCAGAGGCTACCCGTACCTTCACTGCAGCAGCGGCGGAGCGCAGGGCAACTCATGGGGGCAGGACACCGTGCACCACCTTACCTGTTCCAGGTAGCGTTGGAGCAGGCCCGTCGCTGCTGGGTCCCCCGCTCATCCAAGGCTGCCTGCTCTCTCTTGCCCAGATCACTGAGGCTGGGCGAACTCATGAACTTCAACCTGCGAAGAGTCCTCATGGTCAAATGTGTGTTTGCGCGTGGCAGCTACAGATACACCATCCTGTTTACACACACACACACGCAGCTGGAGCAGCAGCAGCAGCAATGTGAGCAGTTCCCTCTGTTTGCTGTTCAAAAAAGAAACTTAAAAAAAAAAAGAAGAGAGAACCAGTCTCTACAGAGCACACCTCTGCCAGCAAGAAAACAAACCTTTAATCAGATCAACTCTGACGTCATGAACTGTGGTTAATAATTTCTCCAGTCCTTTTCAAAAACAAAAGTCAAACTCCCAGCTGCGGCTCAGGCACTTTGAAGAGGCCCCTTCCAACCAGCAGCTGCCCAAAGCGCAAGGGCTGCCCCCACCCCATCCCTGTCCCCAGAGTCAGGGGTCCGCACTCGGTGCCATGGGATGCTCCACCTGCCTGAGGACCTGCGCTTCCCTCGGGTGTCTTTGGGGGCTCTGCCAGCACTCCTCAGCCTCGCTCTCTCTCTGTACTCATGAATGGAAATGAAACTGGAGGGCAACAGACAAAAAACACAAAACAAAACAAAAACCACTAAACCGACAACAACCACCCAAGCGTCCAATACTGATGCACTGAGACGTTATTGGAAAGTTTCATAATTGCCTGTGCCCTGCCATGTTACGACACAGCACACAGGCTCACTTGCTGTCTCGCTCACACACGGACATGCACACACTTCTGTGCTCTGCTCAGGCACAGACGTACTGTTTCTACAAAAGCCCCAGGTGTCTTATCTTCAAAGGAAAATCTCTCTCTGACTGCAGCGCTGGAGCTGAAAGCTATGCTGCTACAAGCCCCTCACCCATGCTAAGTGATTAGCTTCCTCAAGAAACAAATGGCTTGCAGCAGACCAAACCAGAGCACAAGAACTGCTCTTCTATTGTTTTGGCATTTGTCTGCGAACAGTCTGGTGGTGAAAGCTGCGAGGGCTCCTCGCAGAGTCACCTTGCAGAGAAGGGGGCTGGAATACAGCAGGACTTCTTTTTCTGCTCACTTTCTATTTCCATCTGTGATAATCTGTCACCTAGATCCAGGCTGTACTTTGTTTGTACTTTGTTTGCATTCCAATAGTATCTCAAAGCTTTCATTACTTGAGAACTGATTTTTTCACAACGAGATCTGCCCTCTGTGCATCAGTTCTTGAAATATTTTAGTAAAAATTGATTCTTCTCACTACTCGCCAAAACTCAGCTATGCTATGCTTATCACATGTAAATATTTACTTCCCTGATTTATGTTTGGTATTACCCTCATGAGAAGCAGTAGCAGAACCACTTGGGAAAAAAACATCATGTTTACCTTGCACTAGTTATAGTAATAGTAGCTTTATACAAATGCATAACAAAATAGAGGGTATATTCCAAAGCATTTCACTTTGGAAGGGACCTACAGCTCCAAACCTAACTTATGGACAAAAGCATTGCTACCTCTGGTCTCCTCCAGATGTTTAAATCCTTCAAAAAAAACAAAACAAAACAAAAACAACAAATAACAATGCACTATGCACACAGCAACAAAAGGAAAACAAACACAACAATATATCACTGTATTTTACCAAACAAGATGGCTTCTATGGCATACAGATCAGCGACCAAAATAGATACAGCAGAACACTGCTTTGTTCAAACAGGATGAAGGGCGCTCAATTTTTGTGGATAATACAGCCAGGGAGAGCAGGGGAGCACAACACAATCTAAGTTTTGCAGATAAATATGCATCTATGCTGCTATGGGAAACAACTAGTTAGATAAACCTGTGGCAATATAATTCCATCTAATCTCATTTTCCACCCAGCTTGGTTGCTTTTCTGCTGCTCACTTGCTGTGAATGTGATAGGCCTTGCAAATGGTATTATACTGGATTAAACCTCTGGAGTTTTTAACTCTTTGATTCTTTGGCAGCACTGGAGGCTTTATAAACTGCACCCTGATGATGCCAGTATGCCAGCAGCTACATAACAATGATTCATCTGCTTTTTAAATTTTATTATTCCTCAAAATTCCCAACTTGCTAAAACACCCAAACCCAAGGAGCTGCTGTGTCAACCTTGGATATGCAAGACAACGCTGCAAAAAGCAGTACTTGGCTTTCCCATAAAACACTGAATCCCAAGAGAAAAAAAAAAAAATCTATTTCCCTCTGTATGTTGAAATATTACACCTATAGAAGTCAGACTATTTTTATGCCTCCCCATCAATCTCCTTAACCAGTACTAGACCCACTGTCTACGCAAGCACAAAGGACATGGGAGAAACAGCATTCCTGTTTCCTAAAAGATTTCTGATGCAGGTAACAGAGGGCAGGCTTTTTCTACGCTTCCTACAATTCCACCTGATCAAATGTTGACTTATGATAAAAATCAATCATTCTCAACAAGGGTTACCTCCACCCGCAATTACATAGCAATACTTTTCATTTACACTGTGCAGTGCATCCACAGGCATCCTTGACTTCACGACATTCATTAATTCAGACTGAACAGCTCTGGGGTATGAAGGTAAAAAGCACGTCCCACACTCCAGCATTCACAGCGAAGAAGAGAAAGGTGACATGACCTGCCTGGGCCGCCTGGTGAGCGGGTGGCAGGGATGCCAAGAGAGCCCAGGACCTCAAGCCGCCATTCCAGCACGCTTCAGAGGGGACAATGCGGTCCCAGGGCAGCCGGAGGGCAATGAAGAAGGCTGAGCTCCTCACCAGGGCTTGCAGTGCAGCCGCTCTTCCAAAGGCACTTCTGAAGAGAGTTGCCACAATCCAGCACCGCTTCAAGACCAGGGAGCTAACTGACAGGGGCTGCTCACTATTGGCCACCAAGAGGGATAAGAGCACTGACCAGGCTAATTGGGAAGGAGGGGAGGGCAGGCGGGGACCCTCCATGGGCTCAGTAGCAAATACTACAAGCTTCTTAAATAGAACAACTGCACTCAGCACATTTGCAGAGCCAAGACTGTAAAGTACTGTTACATTAACTCGTTTAACCCCATCACGCAGTACGCTGTGCTAATTCTATTTTACTCTCAAAGAATCTGCGGCTCCAAGGTTATGTGATTTAACCACAGCCCCGCAACAATCTCAGTGTGGCAGGAAAATCAGCCCTAGAGCCTGTTCCTTTCCTTCCCCTCCAACACCTCTCCTCAAAAAAGCAGGCCTAGAAACCGCTCTTTCATCTCTAGGCCGCATATCCCGTGGGTGACTGTGCGGTAAGTCCCTCAACCTCCATGGTGCCGGAGATGAAGGGGGAATCCTGTATACAGACAGGTACAACATTCTGTTCGCCTGGAGATGCCTGCTGCCTTGAAGCCTAAAACAATGCACAGGGACATGAATACATGCTGACAATCCAAGAGGTTTTATGCTAGTATTACAAGGTAGTGCTAGCATACAGACCCAGGACCTTGGAGCATGCACAGCTTTTGAAATAATTGCCAGGGATAACTCTGCAGCTACCTACTGGTATGCCTGTAACACCAGCACCGTTCCCACTGGGAGCTGGGGTTGGAAATCTGTGTTGCTGCCCCCTGCAGATGTTAAAAAATAAAATAAGATCCAGACAGAGCTCCCCAAACACTCTCTTGCTTTCAAAAGAATGTGATGTGCCAAAAAAAAAAAAAAAAGAAAAAAAGAAAAAACCTACACTGTTTTTACTTAACATTATATTAATCTTCACAGTACAATTTTGCTGTCTTCTTACAAGTTTCTTATTGACTGTGGTGAGAGAGGAAAGGAAGCAAAAAGTAATGTTCATGAGCAGGAACATGAAGATATTCAATATTATGTGAAATTCATAATAAAGCTGCCAATGCTGTGACTACTACAGGTCAGCATGTTTCTGGCTGCACTCTTCTGCTACAGCAAGGACAGGTTAACACTGCAGCGGGAATGGTTTAAGTGTGGGGATGCAATCAGGAAGAGAATTTGCTAGGTCAGCTTTATTCACCATAGCCTTGGCATTTAAAAAACAACTCAATAAATATAAATTTTAACTGGAAAAAAAAAAAAGAAAAAGAAAAACGCTAATTCACTTTATCTCCCTTCTTCTCATTAGGGGAAGACAGCAGATATCCCTATGGAAATGCCAAACAGTGCATGCTCTCCAAGAGGCAAAGCGCACCTATGATAGAAAGGAGTTAAAAGCCTCCCTAGCCAAATGCTCTGTAGTTTTTCATAAAACACACCACAAAACTCGGGGCATGCCTCAACATATGCCAAAGGTCAGGAATTAGTCTTCTGAAAAAAAACAACACACTTCTTAAAGGTGCAGCACGTCCTGCTGCACTAGCAGAAGCGGGGAGACAGAAGGGGAGAGGGGGATGTGACCACCAGGAAAAATGTGGAAAGAGTGGAGGGGGAAATGAAGTTGCAAACCTTGTGACTCACCAATTCCTTTGCTACAATAGCCACATAAAGCTCTTTTATCATCAGAAAACAAAGGATAAAGAGAATAAAGGAAGTATGAAACCACACAGGGTCTATTTGCACCCTTCCCCCTCCATCCCACTCACACTGCAACCTCTGGAGATACAGAAAATCTCAAGGAAAATTTCTGCCTGGCATTTATTGAGGCTGGTTGTAGGACAGCCTTAGTTTTGCTAGCTATTTATTTTGACCCTCGCCACAGCCCCACACTGATTTATAGGAGGGCACCTATAAGGTGGCCTTACTGGGCTGCCACCCCAACCTTCACCAACGGAGCCCCTCTTAAGACAGAGCTGGGACTTCTGCTGTTCAGCTGCCCACAAGACACACACAGGGTTTCTTTATATTTTACCTTGCTAGAAAGAAGAAATGCTAGAAGACAGTATCTCTCCTTCCTAAACAAGCAGGAGAAGGCAACCCCTCAGAACAGCACTTTGACTATTGCTAGAAAGGGATGTCCTGCCTCCCTTGCCGTTTTTGCAGCAACACCCACAAGTGCAGTCCATCCTACAAAATTTCAGACCCAACTCGCAGGCAGCCACAGCTGCTGCAGTTCCCCTGCCTGCCTTGGAGATAGACCAATTTCCATCAACTAAGGACACCCATAATCATTACAACCTGTGGAGGATCAGGGCACATCTCGTAGGTATTCCCATAACAGTTTTGTTCAGCATGTGGCAGAGCAGCATGAACATGCCTAAGAGAGTTCCTCAGCAGACACAGAGACCTGCATGTGAGCAAAGGACTACATGAACCACCCACGTCTGGTTTCTTCTCAAAGACTGGCCAATGTCTGCTGGACATTTCTCATCTGCTTACTGACTGTTAGACCCTCTCAGTGTCCCCACCTTGATCCCCTCCTGCTCTTGTGCTCCCTCTTGTTCTTTTTTTTTTTTTTTTTGGCTTTCTTGGTTAGCTACCTCCTCAGGAGAAGGAATGGGAAAAGAAAAAGGAGACCAAAACACTGTGGTACTAAGACAGTGCTGCAAACCACTCTTCAACTGGCTCCAAGAGAACCAAGTCTTTGACAGGTCATGAATCTAGCAATACCTATACAGACCATCCACAAAGCATCCATGAAACCTCTTTGCCAGCAGAAGTTTTCAGTTTACAGAGCACAATGTAAGCAGTTCTTAAAATACAGTAGATAGCTAAATCTTTTATCCTTGTCCTTCAGGAGATAGGAAATAGGAGACAATTAGGATAGGAATAGGCCCATTATACCCCCTTCCAAAAATATCAGGTTTTACATCACAAGGCAATTCCCTCAGCTCATATCGTTCCTCATTACCTCCATACAGGCTCTGGGAATTAAACATAGCACAGTGATCCAATGAGCACAATGGTTACACTGGAGGAGGTGAGAATCAATGCTCTGGGTTACAGGACCTGTGCCAGTATTGCCTTCCATTCACAGCACCTCCAGGGAAGGAGGTGGGCTTCCAAGAATTGGGCATGCCCCATGCCAGGTTTCACTGTCGCCTGCTCACCAAATTCACAACCCATTGCAAACAGCTCAGTTTGCACATCATACAAACTCCAAGGCAAGCATACAGCTTGACTTTTAAATGAAGGCAGGCCTATAACTGTGATTTAGAAACTGAGGTCTCAGAGTTCTGATCAATAAGCAAATCAAGTGCCTAAAATACTTTGTGCTTTTATTACAAGACCATGAGATAGTGAAAAATTAATCTTACAAAATAACTGAGCTCATAATGCAAATGACTTTTTTCTTCCTGAGCTCTATGTGAATTGTTTCCTAAATTGCCTATCTTGCATATTTTTTAATTGGATCCCAGAACACCATGACCTTGATGCAGCAGCTAGAGTATCTCAGTCCTGTCTTCTACAGTCATACATGGTACAGTGCCTTCCAAATCTGTGAACCCTGGCAGATCAGAATTGTGTGCTGTGCAGTGCTATTTTTCTTATATCCAAACATTTTTTAATTCAAGGTCTTCCAAGAAGGCTCAGATTGCTTTGGAAGGTCACCAAGATAAAGAACCCACTTTGGTAACTAGCTGTGTTTCTAATAAACTGCACTGGTGGTCAGCTGTTAGTTACAAGTGATATCCTGGCTTTTCTATCAGTATATGAGAATATGAGCATGGCTGGAAACATGAAACATGCCTTGAGATTACTACCACCTCCTGTGCATAAGTCAGGGAGGTCACTTCAGCACTGAGCAATGCAAGAGACAACTCTGCAAATTCAAGGGATCTTTGACTCTGGTGGTACTACGCTGCTGTTACTTGAATGGTCCTATAGCTCTCTGGAACAAATCTCATAGCCCTGTAAAAGTCACAAAAGCCTAGCCTTCAATACAAAGGGATTCTTTGAAAAAAAAAATACCTTTCTCCCTTAGCATCATGAGAATATATTTTCTTGAGTGGAAAAACTGCCAGAGAGGTTTTTGACATAATCCAAAACTGTAACATCTCACTGTGTAGTCGGACTGTTTAGCTTGGTGGAGCTTTCACGAGGAACTAAAAAATGGTGACCTTCTGCCACTTTTTTATATACACATGCTGAAACAGTCCCTGCAGACTGAGATACTGGGCAATGGAAACAGAAAGCATACAAAAGGCCTTCATGACCCCCAACGATTTTACACTTGTATATTTAGCAGGCCCAGCACTATGAACTCCCTGTATATACTGTCAATGTTTTCTCAGCATGTTCTGGGAAACCATTTACCTCAAAGGGCAGAGCGCTGGAAATTTTTAGAGTCTGGCAAGGTCTGGCACAACTCCTTTCACTCTCACCCCAGCCCATGGGCCTGCCTCAGTCTTCAGTCAGGCACCAACATGACATCACCGTTTGAGTTATCATTTGGAAGGAATGCTTATTACCCAGGAGCTAACAGAAATTCCATTACATTTCCTTCCAGAAAACATTTTCTTTTCCCCACAAGGTATCAACAACTAGATATGGAGTTGAGGTACTCCTCCCTACGTGGAGTCTGCATGAAAATCAGCAACTTCAAGCTATATTGTGAAAGTGAAGAACAGAGGTGTCATTCACAAGTTTTGTGCATGTTCAGAAGTCTTGTCATGTCTTTCTTGATGAGTTCTGTTGCTCAAGTTTTCTTACTCGCCAGGTTTTCTTCAGTCATTTCAAAAGATATCTTCTCCAACCTCAGACCATAGAAACTTCTTCACAGCAGAGCAGTTTAAGTTCTCTAAATGTATGTATGAGACTAAAATTCCTGTTTTTTGCAGAAAACTATTGGGAACCACAATGGTTTTCAGCTTCAAGGCACTGGGACATGTGAGCCATCCAAGGTCTTTCAGACTTGCTGCTAGTGCCAGCAGTTTGAAAGCCCACACATACTGAGCTCTCCACTCCTAAACAGAAAGCTGGAAGGATTTATCTCAGGAATGACTTACAGATGCCTTCCTGGACAGCTGGGATCCTGGTACGGAAGGCCCTGGTCCAGGTTCCTAGGACATATGGCTCCTTTGTAAAGAAAGCCCTAGGCCAGGTAGTCCTGGGCTTGTAGCCAGCATTTCCTTGCATCTCTTTCTTTGAGGCATACTTCATTTCGGGACACTGGAAAAAAGAATAAACTGAAGACCTCTAACAAATGGGGCTGTAGTCAATTCCATGCACAAATCAGTGTCTCAGTTCCTTTTGATACTTTGGTCTTTGGAAACTAGCTGGCACCAAATGTCACCAAGCTGGTGTTTCCAAGGCATGTCAGTCGCTGAGGGGGGCACTGAAGGAGGATGGACAGAACTATGCTTCACCAAGAAACCATGTCCTTGGTCCACTCTTCCTCTTACAAACCAACAAACACTTATGTTAGCCTTTTTTTTTTTTTTCTTCTTTTTAACCCCTTCCCTGCTCTGAGTGCCCCAACTCAGTGACCCCAGGTACAGACGTACACACCTACAGCCTGTCACCCTGCACGGGGCAAACAGCACCACAAAATGGCAGCCAGGGCCCTGGCCACTGAGACCCTCACAGCAAGGCTGGACGTGCAGCCTGCTGGGAGGTGGCCCATGGCCTCCTGACTGGAATATCATCACCCCTTGCAAACATTTATAGTTGACTGAAGGCAACCTGTGCTTTGCTGTGCCCCTGGAAAGGTGTAGCAGGGCAAGAGGAAGGCAGCTGGGATGGTGGCTGCACTCACTGCTGCCTCAGGTCACCCTAGCCTTTGGTGGACAAATCTCAGACCCCTCTTTGTCTCAGGCACTCCTTCGTCTGTGCCTGGCCAGTGAATAAACCCTCCTTTCCCCACACCTTGCTTTTGCTCTGTTCCCCACAGACAGCTGAACCTGAGGGTAGAACAGCATGATGCTTTCAAGCACTGGTTTTCGTATTCCTCCTGCTAGGGGCCTGCTGTTTGCAGCAAGAGGCACTGGCCCCATTTCCCACCAAGGCAGTGGCCTTCGACCTGCCAGGGCAGCCCCAACACCACACAGGCTCCTCCATTGCCTTTGTCAAAGCTTCCAGCAAAAGGGCTGCAGGAGCAGGCTCCCTGTCAACAAGTCTTCACTTTTTGCCCTTCATCTGCTTTTTGCCACAATGCACATCCATAAAGATTTAGTCTCAACTGCGGTACTTTGACACTTGCCAACTACAGGCCACCAGAAAGAAAATAAAGGGAAGCAAACTTTCCCCACAAACTCTGTATTTTATTTTACTTGTTCTTCTCTGAGACTACAAAAGGTCAGTTTGGGATTTTGTCCTGCATAACGTTTTGGCTTGCTTTGTATTTATTCCAAGTGAGTTCATGCATTTCTTCTGCGGAAACAAAAGGTCATGAAACCAGTTAATTCTCTCTCTCCTAAAAGGGGCACTGCTTTCTAGGGAGTGAATTACCAATGAAGTGTACTGAAATAAAAGAAAATGTAAAAATATATTCTATTGCTGATGGGCAGGTGGAACTATAATCAGAGCTGAGTGTAATTAGAAAATGTGTAAGGATGCACTTTGGATGCTGCTTCCTTGCACCAATTTTTAAGCAATCAGTTTAATTTGATTGATGATCACAGGGAAAAAAAATGAACCAGAGCTTTGTTTTCTAAAAAAAAAAAATATTAATAATTGCTATTTTCCTTTCTGCAATATTTGTCTATGCAGCATTAGGTGCCAGCACAAAGATTTGGAGACTGGGAGAAGGGAGGATAGGAAAGGGAGAGTTGCATCACTTTACACATAAAATAAATCTAAGCCAATCCGTATTAGCTCTCAGCTAATACTCCATGTGTTAAGAAGAACGTGTGTGTGTGTATATATATATATGTGTGTGTGTGTGTGTGTGTGTGTCATGACATTAGCTTTATTAATGATCTGCTTTAGAGATTGGCTCCAACAAATTTTTGGATCCAGATTTGAAAACTCAGAGGGATTAGAGCATCCACAATTGAACTTTTGATTCAGACTGGCATAAAGATAGTGTTTAAAATCCAGGTTTTTGGTTCATTGACTCCATTTGAGTTCCCTTGGTTTGTTAGTTCAAGAATTTAGTGTGTTGTTTGAAATGTAAATGCATTTTGCTGTAATAAAAGAGAAAATTTCTGAGTTCATTGCTTCCTACCTATGCTTTCAAATAAAAATCTTCTGGGTTCAAGCATTTTAAAGAATATTTGGAAAGGCAAAATGCTTTCCAACATTACTGTTGGTACTCAATAGTCTTTAAAAAAAAAGTTTAAGGTCTTTAATTTTAAAAGGCTGAATCCATAACGTTGTATAACTATTTTTCCCTGTGAGAGGACCTAAACTTTTTTAACTATGAAGAAATGCATTCAAAATTATCAGCTACTTTGTTAAGTCCTAGTTAAGAGGTTTAATGAAAATACGCCCAGGACCCACTAGCATTTATCTGTGTACTTTTCTTATTATTTTATCAAGAAATGCTATCTAGTCAAAGTCTAGTATTGAAAAAGCTAGAAAAACAAAACAAAATAATTCAGCTTAAAACCAGAATGCAAATTTTAAAGAAATCCCCAAGAATAATAATTTTCAAGCTCACGTCATTATTTATACCTGATTCATGACATTTGAAGGCCTTATTTTGGTAATCCTCATTATTTAACTTTTGGAAGATTATTCAAATGTCAATGAGGTGACCTGTCTTCCTTTGCTTAGCCCTATGGAAGCTGAGTTGCATTTGCATGGAGTTGGGGAAAAAAGAAAAGTGAAAGATACTTTTTTCATTCTGTTACTTAAATCAGCTGCATAGGTGATATTGTTATTTCAGATACAATAAGCTAGGTAAATCAACAGATGATAGAATATTTATGCTTCTATCTACTTTTCTACTTTCTGTATTTCACTGAGATGGTAAATAAAGAAAAGGAAGAAAACTGGGAATATCATTTTAAATCATTCCTTCCTCTTGATTTAATTGTCCACAGGAGAGCTGAGGAAAAGAGATAGGACACTCATGACTGCAGTGACAGCAGCGTAGTAACGTGGAGGTCAGAACTGAAAAGTGAAATTAAGGTTGAGATAAAGGTCAGTCACTGCAGCTTGGTCTTTGCATTTTTTAAGTTAATTCAACACCAGCTACCAGGAAATGAATTAATGGACATTGGGAGCGAGACATGCACGTGTCTGACAAGTAGAGACATACAGGGAAACTTAGACCTCATTTTATAGGTGCTGGGGATAAAACATGCACAGCTATGCTGCACTTCATCACATACTGTAAAGATATTTAAAGCTGCTTAGGTAGGACATGCTCTGGAAGTGTCTCTTCTCACCACTGACTGCAAAGAGAAGGTAATGTGAATAGTTCAGTTATGGATACAGTATTCTCAGCTGTAAATGTATCAAACTAGAAGAGATTAATCTCATTCCCAGTCTCCTACTGCCTCACTGATTATGAAACAAGTATAAATAATTTGGTGTCCTAATAATGAATGTTTCACTTTCCTGAGTATATGCTTTGACCCTAGATGAAGAGACCTTTGGGAGTTATCTTGTGTTTCCAGGCTCAGCTGGTATTTCAAACAGGGAGATATTAAATTAGGAGTATTTCTAGGACAGTCTGCCATTGGGACTGACCAAACGCATCACAGGATTCAGAGAAAAGATTCAGAGAAAAGGGCCAAGGGCCTTCAATGGGACATCCCGAACAGAAAGGACAATTGGATGTGCTGGTAAAGAGCATCTTCTGGCTAGGGAATCGGCTGAGATTTTTAAGGAAGAGCTGAGACTAACAACCACTCCAGCAGTGGACAAGAATTAAAAAATGAATGAAGATACTGCCAGGTTCTCCTGTTTTTATTGGAGGAGAAGGAGAAAAAAGGGAGCAAACAAAAACAGTTTTGCTAGGAACTTCTTATGGTACTACTAATTATGAAAAGATTGTGTGCTTATTAGCTGTGACACAGTAAGCATTGTTAACCTTCTTCATCCTTCAAAATTTTCACCAACTTCTTTCTCCTTGTGAGCACAGCAACCACATCACTTTGCTGTTTCTGATTAGGCCCCTGTCATGCCGAGACTTCCCTGAGCTGGATTTGAATGCACTAACACTTACAAATGCCATGGCCTGCAGATGTAAACTGATGGGGGACTGAAACCTTCAACATGTGTTTTCTATGGTCCCCGTTACCACAGGGCTGCAATCCCAACTAAGACATTTGAATTATATCACACCACAATGAAAAACAAATAATGAATATAACTGTGAAAATATGCAAACTGTAGGAATATCAAATTTGAATACACTGCTGCGCTTAAAGCCACAAGCATCACTTAAAGTCTACTGTATCGCCAGCAAGTGAGAAGTCATGATTTTTGCAATGCAAAAAAATAAGCATTTATAAAATGTTAGGTTTGCAGCATGCAGGCAGTGTTTCTCCATGAGAAATTGGTATTTCGAGTCAGCCAACACTTCTGAGGTACTGGTGAGTTGTTCAAGCCTTAACTTATACTAACGCCTCACATGGTGGGAATTCCAGTCAGCCTGTCCATCACAGTAAGGTTACAGATTACACAGTACTCCATAAATAGTTTACAGTGGAATAGTTTGCAAATGCTCTGCTTGGAACAGAAGGCATGCATATGTCCAATTGTTTACTCTGAGATGCAATCATTTACAATAGCAAGAAGAAAAAGTTTAACAACGAACAAACCAAAGATGGAGTGTTTGCAGCAAACTTTTCAAAATATGTCAGTGAAGCATTAAATCAGTGTTTACTTCTGCTTGCAATGGCTGAATCCTCCTAGCAGCAATATTTGGAGATGCTGCCAGCAGAACTCATGCTTAATAACAGATTAGTGGGTAGATTACTAATTTAGCAAACAGCAGACATGGGTATTTGTTTTAGAGAAGGCTGCAAAGTTCAGAAGCAGAAATTTTCTGGGCGTGCTTGAAATAATGTGGACATAGGTATCAGGAATTTCCTGACCAAGTTATACCCAGATTCTTACCTCAGCGTTTCCACAGGAGTTGAGAGCAATACCCACACCCATATTTTTCATCATCTGAGACCCATCACTGTACACACAGCTGTCAAGTACCCTCTCTGCTACTCATGCCACTAACTCACTTCTCAGGGAATAGGTAAAAACACCCTTGAAATCCTTGCAAAAAGGTGCAGCAGAATGGAAAATTATTTCTCTCACTTTTAAACAATTGCATGCAGTTTAAAGATGAAGCTAAATACTGCTGTGGGTCGCACTGCATATGGTGCAAGGCCCTAGCAGAGCTGCAAGATGTACCATGCCTACCTACCCATGCAGCCTGGGATGAGACAAAATAACCACTGTGGCAAAATCCAGCTATCACTATAATGAGGTAGCATGGAGTAGGCATTTCCATCATTTACATCTTGACAAAAATTTGGATGAAAATATGCATTACCACCAAATAAATCAAAACAAAGGTTTTAAAGTCTGAACCCTTTAGAAAAGACCTCTTCACTTAAGTATCACCAAAAAAAACAAAACCAAAACTGAAGCCATAGCAGAGTTTAGCTCATGCAGCTTAGTGATAAAGTAATTCTTATAGAGAAAATAAATACCTTCATATGTTCAGAAAGAAAATTCTTTTGTAGGAAGAAACTAGCAATTGTTTTCTAAGAAAATGTGTAAGTTGCTTTGAAAAAATAAGAGTTACCACACGTGATGATAATATCAAAAGAAAAACAGAACATCAAGGACAGATTAAGAACATCAACTTTTCCATCACAAATACACATGCACACACTCCCATACACACTCTCCATTAATGACTCCCTTCCTCCATAAAAAATCTTGAATCTCAAATGCTAACCCAATTCTAGCACTGAATAATAATGAACTTGAGATGGTTGTGCCCAATCACCTCTGCAGAAATAGCTGCAGCTGTTTAAGATACTACTACCACTCAGCTGTTTGGTGCTGCTTCTCAACCCAATATAGGTCATTTGAGAATTCTTCATACACTTCAGTGCACAGTCTGCCAGTGCAGCTTAATCTGCTTCTGCAGTGGTTTTCTGCCTATGATCTTGGTGAACAGTATCTGAAACATCTCATTCAGATTGAGGTCACTGTGGTGGGTAACACCAGAGCTTTAGCAGCACCCATGGTGGCTCTCTACTTCGAGGCTTTTTTTCCCAAGGACATGGAGTTATTTAGAGGCTTCTCTCAGAGAGAAGAAATTCAAGCTATTTTCTGTATTGCTTGCTCACAGATCTGATTCAGCTCTAAGTAGATTCACAACTCTGTAAGTTCACGCATACCACTTTTTAAGCTGCACTAAAGCTTGAGGGATATAGACTAACGTGCTGATGTTAAAAATCACTAAGTATTGCATTGTTACTCAGATATCCTTTTGTGGCAGGAAATACAATAGGATCTGTGGGAAATACTGGAAGAGAAATGCTAACCCTAGTCTGTCCAACAAAAGGCACTCTCCAGGTGTCTGAAATTGGAAACATTTTCCCATTGCAGATAGTGCTGCAGAAACATTTGCTTACCTGCTGAAAGGAGAAGAAAACAGGACTGAACAGCAGATAGTGAAGACTCTGCAGCAGGTTTCCAAGAATCACATGAAAATTCTTGACAGGTGATACAATTTGGTTAAAAAAATCATCCCCTTGCAAAAAAGGCACCTCTGCAAGAAAAAATGAACCAAAAGGTAGTATTGCGTATATTGCCATTTGAGGAACAGTTTTTCAAGTGTGTTAATACCAAGTAAGTTGTACCAAACTAGTATTAGTAAGTTGATACACAATACACACACAAGTGAAACAACTGCAATACTCAGTTCTGTTCCACATGCCATCACTGAGATAACTAAACATTTTTTCTCGTACATTTCCCAACCTTGCTTTTTCTTCTTTAAGGTGGAATCAACTCATTGACAACAGTGCTAAGAGCTGCGGTTATCACTAAGGAGGACAAGAGTTTCCATTAGCATGCAGTCTGCAAGTAATTCTGTGTCCCAACGCTAAAGAGGTGGCAGAAAAAAACAATTTGAAATAAGTTTCAGGGTTTGCAATGATCATCTTTGGAAAGCAGCTGTCCTATAAGACCCAGAAAAATCTTAAAAGCACCATTTAAAAATAGCAGAAATTCTTTCGTTAGGGCTTCAGATAATGGTTGCAGTATCACCACACGTCCTGAGATGGTCTTGAAGTGCCTCTATGAGATGCCAGCTAATGCAATAAACAACCCGAAGTGGGTATCTTGCGGCAGCATAGAATTTATTCTTATCCAACTTCAAACCCCAGTACAACCATCTTCATAATATTAAATTTATTTTTTTAAATCACTGGTCAGTATATAGCATGTAATACTAATAATACTAAAAATGTATATATATATAAAAATCTATGTATACACAGATACACAACACATGCACCAGTGTACATGTTCTGACTATGGCTCTTCAATGCCATGCACTTTGCATAGTCATTTTGTGAAATGTGTTAATTTGATTTGTGTCAGTATGGAACAATGCTAGGGCCGCATGATGAAATATAACCTTCTATTTAAGAATAACAGAGTGATTAGTGTACACAGTTCTTGTATCATTCAAAGGAAGGGCCCAGCAATTTGTGTAAATAGAGGGTTTGAAGGGCGAACATTGAGACTCTAGTCTGGGAGATAAGAGGACCAAGGAGTTTTTTTTTTCTTTTAGGAAACTGCTGACTTTTGCATTGGACGCTGCCCAAGCCTCTGACATCCGGCAAAGAGATCCACTAAATAAGGAGAAAGAGGGAGTTGAAGGACAACCGAAGGACAAAGCCTCGGAGGAAGACTACGAGCCTTCAGCACAAGAGACCCCCAGAAAGACCACCAGACTGATACACATGCATCTGGAGAGGGTTTGGATTCCAGGAACTAATTATAATAACCCTGCCTTTTCTAGGAATAGTGATGAATATGTATTAGCCTAGGAGCATAAAAATCAGCCACCTGATGTAATAGGTGTGCGTCTTGGTGGAGCAGAGACTCCCGGCGCACCCAGCGCTGTTTGCTTGCCTCTATTCACTTAATAAATTACAAACTTAAATTAGAATCCTATCTGGGACTCAGTCATTTATCACAATTTGTACCACCAAACTGCTAAATCTAGCTATGAGTAATATACAGACAGCCTTTTTGACTCAGTTTATCCTGAGTACAAAATGCTCTTGTTTTAGTTTTGTAGCATTTCATAACCACTTTGCAAGGATGCAAATAACTTTACCTGTTTAAAAAAATATATATTTTAGGATTCATCTTTCATGCATTTGAGAGCACTAAGTAATCACCTTATACTCCTGCCTCCTGTCTGCTCTATGACTGTGAACTTCATTCTTATACCACTTGTTTTAGTCATAGGCAAAGGTGTTAGTTTAAATAACACTGTTGTGAGAAGTCAGTGGGTTTTGACTGCAACACGTTAAGGAGCACACACACACAAGCAGCTTGGTAGACAGCGTGCAGAATGGGAGACATGATCTGCAGCTTGTAGGATACAGAGGCACAAAGAGACATTTTGAATACCTGGGGGCAAGGTAAAGAAACCAACCTTCTCAGCAACACACACACATCTGAAAGAAGACATGAACATATTTCAAGTGAGCTACATGTAGCAAATGCTTAAACATTGTGCACTGGAAAAAAACATCCTATACCAACAAAAACTCCTGTGGACACAAATAGGTGTCCTAATATATGAAAAACTGCCCTAAGCAAAGCAAGCTGCATGAGGGCAGAGCTTTCTTGACAGAGCTGAGTTTTTATTAAGAGCACCTGCCAAAACTGCTAGAATGGTTAGAACAATGGAGGTCTTGCAAAAGCCATGAACAGCTCAGCTCTGCTAGAAGTGGATACTATCAAAGCACATACCTAAAATAATAGGCTTTGTCATGAATTTTGGCTTTTTTTCATCCCTGCTTAAAAGACAAATTAAAGAAGACTCCTCGTCTTCTCTCAAATTTAAAGGATACGAGAATACCCACTGAGTTTGGACATAAAGTGTAATAACAGCTATTTGGTTCTTAAAGCATTAGATGCTTATGGGTCTGAAAATACTGTTTTGCCTGGAGATTCTGCTTTGACGTTTCAGTGCCAGCAAATAAAAAAAAAAATCCTCCCTTCTTCTGGTAACCTGTGATAACTTGATTAGCTGGGATAATAAACAAACATCATAATGCTATTTTTTCCAGGATGGTGCACGTGTGTTATTTCAGAACAAAACTCCACTGCCTTTTTTTTAGTTGACCTAACTTTGATGATTAAAGCTCAGCTATTCCTTCAATGTATGGAGCACACATTTTTTAAAAAAAAACTTGTGAATTACGTTTATCTTGCTTTCATTTAATATCCTGTACATCTCAAACTATTTATAGGTTCAGGGGAAAGGCAAAGAGAGAACACATTAAAAAAACAACACAGATGATGCTGTTGTACAAAAGCTGTAGGAGCTTGTAATTAAGCATATTCTTTGCACCAGCTGAACAATCAGTATGTTATGTTGGCAGGTAGAGCCAATCAAGAATTCATAATGCTTTTTGTTAGCAAGGGTTGAGAACGTGACTGAAAGCAGAAGCAGTATTTTAGAACGATTCCAGTTTTCACAGGCATAGCACTACTTACTGATCCATCCACCTTGCTATAGGGAAAGCAGCAATAAAAATCCCAACCCAAAATACTTTGGCAGACACAGCCACAATGTTACAGTTTTAGGGCCCAAAACCTCCAGACCAGCATTGATGGAAACATGAGTCCGGAGGTGTTGGGACCCCAAATCTGCCACAAATCCAGCTGCAGCCCTCCTGCTCTGAGCAAGAGGGCAGTCCAATTTCCAGGTATGCGCTGTACCTGATGCAGAGGAGGAAAATGTATGCATGCTGGTGGAGTTCAAAATGCTTCTTCTGGCAGAGAGGGTAGTTTCTGAAATACTACTAACTATTCAAAATTGTATCGTAAAACACAGGATAACGCCTCAGAGGTGCAGCATTAGCAATGGATTAATATAACTGCCCTTCTTTTCTAAATGACTAACTTATTTGTGAGTGTGGGTGAAACTCATTGTTTTCATACCGCAGGAACTTGCTCAGCTAAGGGAATGAACGTCAGCTCCTACACAGGACTGAAAACAGAGCTGCTGTAAATTCGTATTTCAGTTGAACTGACACAATTGCCCAGTGACACCTACTGCTTAGCCAGATGCAGCCAGAGGAATCAGTCACACAGACTAATTTGTGCTATTACTGTGCATGTCTTTCCAGTCAGCCTGGAGTGACCGGCAAATAAGATCCATCTTCAGTGACTGCAGTCAACAAAGATGGAAGCCAAGAATGCTGGACGGAAACAGCGATTGTAACTAAACTACAGTCAGCCTGACATGATTGAGGTCTGCTGTGTGAAAGCCCACAGCAGCAATGTTACACACCTTCTACCAGACCACATTAATTTGGGGCCAAAATGACCAGTAGGAACATCAATGGCTGGAAATTGTGAAGGCTGGGTCACTACTTCATGGTTTTGCAAGCTCAGCTAAATCAACCAGAAGCGTGCAAAGAAGTACATGGAAGAATGAATCAACAATGCATCAATATAAAAAACACCATCTGTATGCTCTGTGTTACACCTCGAATTATAGACATGTAGATTTTCCTCAGTGGTGACTAAGCCTCATTTCAGTTTATGAAGGGAGTGGCTTTTTGTGCTCATGGCCTTCCCCTCCCTGGCCATTTAACAAACTAGCATACAACTGTTCCCTGCAATCAAAACCATGTGGTTCAAAATAGGCTATAGCTGGCTTCCCAGTTGCCCTCATTCATTCATTTTTTCAGACTTATGGAAGATTTGAAGGTATATGATGTATGCGTTTAATTTTGCCAAAGATAAAAGATGTCTATTTCCTCTGGGCTGCATTTTAATGATCTTAGTTTTCTCTCTCTCTCTCCTTTTTTTTTTTTTTTTTTGAAGTGTCACTTTAATTGAAACTCATACCATAAATTCAAATTATAATAGGAGGATGAATTCTAATGAATTCCTGGCTGCAGAAATCAACAGGAAAAGTCCTGTTGCCTTTCCCTGGGGCAACACTGTTCCTCAAACAAATAACATGATTGTTCTTAATGCTGACTTCTTCTAGCTTAATTTTTTGCTGACAGTTCATTGCCATTCCACATACCTCTGAGTTTTTCTGCTGCAAGAGTGACACTTAATCTGCCAAGAATAACAAAACTTTAACAGGATCAGCTTAGTCCAAAAGCACCAAAAGATCTCCTCACTTATCTTAGGTTATGACTTTCTCCACCCTCAAAACTTCTATTTATACCTCTCTCATCCTTCATTTCCCATACACAGAGTCTTAATTATAAAGACTATCTGATTGCATGGACCAAAGTGCTGCTTTCACGGGGCTCTGCCTGTTATGAATGGGACTGACTGAACTGGAAAAGAACCAGATTCTGCTGGAAATGAGTTACGCAGCAAGTCCTATGATTTGATACTGAATAATGTTTTGTTCACGTTCACTTCAGGGAAAGCATTTCACAAGCAAAGGTGCAAATGCAGCTTCACCATTGCCAATGTTTTCATACTGCAAGCAGGCTGAGAATTGCATCCTGAAGGTAAAACAGTATTAGGTTTTTCCAAGGGTGACTGCCACACGGCAAAACAAAGTAACCAACAGCAGTGCTCCTTGAGTTCTTAAATGTGTTTGGGGACTTTGGGGATTTTTAAATCTTTCTGCATTGCTCTGGCTCTGCTTTTAACGAAAATTATAGCAAAATATTCAACAAATGTCAGCAGGAAAAGACTGGAAAATCCTAACCATGATGTACATCATTTTAGCTATATTCAGGTTTGATACGTTAGTACCCGGGTTTATACCAGCAGCCCATTTACTGATTTGCCATTGAAGTCAACGTCCCACCGTGATTTCAATGAAACACTAAAGCTTTAGGTAGCTCTGGGAGAGGAGCTCTTGGGTAGGCGAGTGGAGCCTAACTAAACACTACAAGCTCCCTTTGAGCTTTCCATGAGCTGTTCCAGGACGATACAGAAAGGTCTATCCTCTGCTTCCATTAAAGTACTCAAACTCATGAATTTTTGACACAGCATTTGAATGGTTTTACTGCAAAGTGATGCAGCTGAGCGTAAGCAAGTGGGCATTTGGGAAGAATTTCACTTGAGCACCTGCTGGGTCTCCTTTGCCTGAAGTGACTGAGACAGCAATCTCACTGACAAGGATTGTCAACTGATTTACCCTTGTATTTGAAAACTGAGGAAATTCAGACAGGGTTTTGCACAGACGTTTGGCTCGCTCTCTCTCCAGCAACATTTTTCCAAAAAACAAGGCTTTCCACTTCAGCTGTCTCTCCTTTTTAATAAATGGCAAACCATTCCTCATTCACCTCTGTCCTCATTCCCAAAGACTGCTTTTGCGGTGGAAGAACAAAGGGGAACATTTCCATTTCTCCTCCTATTTACAAGCCATTCCTGCCCACAGCCTCCTTGCCCTGGCACCTCTGCAAGCCCTGTGCTCAGCCTCCATCTGCAGAGGTGCCAGCCCACATTTAACACAGCTGCTTCTGAAGCACATGCAAAAAAACATCCGCAGTGAACAGTAGTTTCCTATGAAGAAAAACAGCAGCCCTCTATGGAGGGATCAAGAGACTGATGGATCTTGGGCACCTGACACTCATGACCAGATCAGAGAAACAAATCACTGCCTTCAGGTCCAGCCCATCACTCCTGGCACAGCCAGCAGTAAGCAAGGCTTGGAAGAAGCAAAAGGAGAGGCTGAGAGAGGAATCTGACAGCAGAATGGAGCCAAAAGTGATTTCTGGTGCAATACAAATATTGAATCTGTATGGAAAAAAGTAATGACAAGGGCATGACCCGCAGCCACCTCTGACAACTTTATTTCTCTCTTTTTACAAATCTGTAGACTCTGCTGAACATGCTCTAATGACCACCAACATTACCATGAACTCCCCCATTCAAACCACCAGGCTTCTGGCTAAACACCTTTTTGGATTGGACAAAAGGCATGTGAAACATTGAAATACTTCATTTCCAGGCTCACCATGACCACAGGGAGAAAAAGAGAGTCATATCCTTGCATGGATAGTGCCCCACAATCACGTATCCTGAAAGCTGAAGTTATTGCCACTCACATTTAATAATGCAAGAGAAAAGGAAAAACAAACCCTCAACAGAACAACAAACAGGCAGTTCATCCTACACTCATTAAAAAGCTTTTCCAAGTCTGCAAAGACAAATTACAACACTACCAGCACTTCTGTCCCTTCCCTTGCTCTACCAAAGCAAAGCTGGCAGAGTGTGGCACTGTATCTGTTTCTGTGCAAAACCCCACTGTTTCAGGTCTGCTGCCAAGGAAGGTGAGGTTTTGGTGAAGCTGCCAGATGCAATACAGAGATGCTTTCTGCTCCACCAGCCTCGTGCAGTTTGAAGATAGGTAGCAAATAGCTGGAGGCAGTGACTTCTTAAATTTCCTCTGACATTTCTACTACAGGATCAGAGTTGGCTTCTAACTACGTACAAGAAGTGCTTAACTTTTTGCTTAGTCAAAAGCTTCATCAGCAAATCCAGTCATGGGGGAATACAGCTCCACAGCCTGCACCTACTGCCATTCCCAAAGCATGCACTACTGCCTGGACCCCTGAAAAGCCTTCGAGAACAGAAGAAGAAAATGATATAAAAAGTTTTTGACTCATCTCTAGTGAGGACCGTATGCCTGGATAGCAGAGTATAAAATAGTGTTGGGAGAAGACAAACGGGATCTATAATGGCTCTATCCTTCCTCCATTGCTGAAGCTAGCCAGAGGCTAGGTATGGCTCAGCAATGTCAGGACTGGGTGCACTGGATGCAGAATGGAGGGAAGGGTTTTGCAGGAAATAAAATGACTTCAAAAAGAAGAGGTAAATACAAGTAGCAGCAGTTACAGGACTATCACAAAACAAAAACAAAACAAAAAAAACACCACCTGGATTCAACTCAGATGTAATTTTGTGCTTCTGCCATCAGTAATTTAAAGCCTTACTGCACAAACCTTAAGGAGCTGTAATGTCCCCCCATCATCACCTCTCTCCACACTTAAGGAAAAGGTGCACAGAGCCTCTAGACATCATATTTTTCAGGATGACTACAGTGCAGAGCTATTCTTGGGGATTAACAACTCCCTGACTGGCCCTCAGGAAGGGACATTTGCCAGTAACTGATTTCTGGAAAATCTCAATGATCACTAGTAACACTACGAGAGGAAAACCAAAAATAGTGCTGTGATTGTTATTATTTTTTTAATACAAATTCCTATTGCTGTCAACAGATACTGGATCAGGAGCCACGTTATTTTGAGACCCCCCCTTAAGAGTCTGTGGCTCCAGAAAAGAGAGGTGGACTCCCCACCTCTGAGATGTCAAGACATATCTAAAGCCATTCACAAAAGCACAAATACCTCCAAGGTATTTTCTTTTATAGTTTCTAGTATTTGCTACCTTGAAGATTATGTCTGCTTGTTTTCTCTGTCTCCACAGCAACAGATGCAAAATACATCTTCACAAATAAAAGGAGGGTTTCTTCCACATGCCCAGGAGCTGGGACTGTCCAAAATTGTGCAGCCCCACTCAGCAGATGGAAGCCTGGAGCTAATGAAGCATTTAAGCACATGCTTAACTAATTTTTGGGACAGAAGTTGTCTCACCATGCCTCTTCCTCCAGACTCAGTTTATTCTGGCCAGGCTATTTATCAGTATTAATCTTCAGAGCCTTGGGTTTACTACACAACTCATTTGTCTGTCTCCGCTGGGTGGGGAGAGCACAACCTGTCAGCGGCAGTGCAGCTGCACAACACCAAGCACACAGATGGTGAGGATGCAGCTCGAATCTTTCTTCTCCTGCTTTCCTTCGTATAGTTTTCTTCCCCTTTCAGTGGGGGCAAGGGAGAGCTGCCTGAATCTCAACGTGCTCAAAGAGCAAATGAGATTCGCCTTATAACGACTTCCTGATTCTCTGTGTGAGCAATCTGTCCTCACCCAGACAGATGGCAACTGCTGCTGCACAGCTGCTCTGGCACGGGTAAGACTGGCAGATGAGTGGCAGGCAGGTGTGATGCTCTTTTGGCTCACCAACCCCACAAAAAAAAAAAGGAAGAAAAGCCAGCCTGTCGGCTGAGAACACAATCTGGAAGCCATTCCTGCAGAACAGCTGGTGGTTTATCAGAGACAAATTTAATGCATGCATCTTCATTAAGGCTTAGCCTATGGCAGTCAACATTGGGCAGCCATCAGACGACCAAGGGAGGCTGCAGCATACTTGCTGGCACTACCAGTGAGGTATTTCCTCTCTAAGGAGTTCTCACCAGACCTCTTATTTTCTATTAACTTTGAATGTATGTACAGATAAATGTGTAGTTTATACATACTTTCGAAGCACCTATTTTCATATACTCAGGTAAAGCCTAATACAATGTAGTCCTGCTCGTAAGTTGCTTAGACACTATCACCACCAAGTAACTGCAACAATAGCCGTATTACTAACTCTCCCTCTTGTCACCCCATAGCCAGGATACTACAATGTCGCTTTGTCAACCACCGTGGCACTGTTTTGTCCCAGACTGCCACTGTTGTGCGCAAATGAATGTAACAGCCTCAGGATGGTCTTGAGTGCTGAACTGGTGTCAACTGGACTGAAAAGAAACATTCATATTATAAAAACATGAAAAAAAAGAAACTTGATTCACCAATAAATAGAAAAAAATAAGAACTCTTCCACATTCTTGTCCTCTCCATAAAAACAATGAGCTATCCCAACTACCCAACTGGTTCCCAAAATCGCTAAAGCTTTTCATAACTTTAAAATGGAGAAAGAGAAAGACACTTTCACCCAGATTTTTTTTTTATTAAATAAATCTGTAAATTTTCACATGTTCCTGAGAGACTTGATCCTTGATTGTCATGTTGCATTCCTACCAGAATTTCCATGACTGTTGAGGTTTTTACACATGAATGGATGGATGAGTTTATTTCCAAAGAAAGAGGTACTTCCTACCTGCACAGAGCTATATGAGCATTGGGAACACGTACCAAAACACGTGGTAAAAAACCTGTACTAAATGAAGCCTCCAAGTGTTAGCCTCTCACCAAGAAGAGAGAAAAAGAGATGCTAGAAAACCAAACTTTAGGCATTTCAAAGATGAACGTCTTGCCAATATGTTCATCAGGCTCACAGCAACACTCCAGTCCAAACACAGTTGCTGCACTGGTGTGAAATGGATTTACTGGAAAACATCTAAACTTCTGCTACAACACCATCACATGGTGCAAGCATAACCTCTGGCAGATGCAGGTGGAAGGGCAGCAGCAATCCTCATGCCCAGGGCAGAGGGAAGAGCACCCACACCAGTACTGTGGCAGCCATCCTCACTTCGGCAGCTTCCATTCACAGCTTAACCTGGTTCTTCTGATTTTGCCTGAGGTGGTTAGGGAGGGCCCACGTGGTCTGTTGGGCAGAGCAGACCCATGTGAGACTAACTCCTGGCATGGGACACTATCAAATGGGTGAAGAAAAGGGTGTCTTTCAAAATTGTAACTGGCATCAGTAAGCAGCAATATGGGTGGCAGCACAGCATCTCTACTATGCCTAATTTGAATCATCCAGCAGAGGCCTCCTTGCACCAGCTGAGAACTTCATCAAGAACGTAAACCTACACACTTGAAAGTGACACTGAGTGCTTACACCTTTCCACAACCCTTTCGTAAGCAGGAAACAACCCCATGTAAGTATCAGGAGTTGGTTAATCCTGAATAAATGCTTCTGCAGCAAAAGGTGACACAGCTGGACACCCATGTTGGTTAGTTATTCTCCAGATTCCACAAAAATAAGGGAAATGCTGGAGACCCAGAATCACAATCAGTTGAACAGCAATGCAATTCAGATTCAGATCCCACAGCACAACCCAACCATAAGATCTTACAGCACATGAAACCAAACTTTGAGAGATTTTATGAAAACCCAGCATTATTATAGCAGAAGTTAGGTGATAACCAAAGAAAAGGAAGTCTGGATATTAGGCATACTGGAGCTTGTCAAAAACTGTGTTGGTGGTAAATGTTAGTGGGTAAGTACTTTAATGAAGAATTTAAGCAGAGTCTTTTTTCTCACTGCTCTGCATTTTACAGAGATATAATCATCTGCCTAGTGTTTATCATAAAGGGAGAGATTTTTGCTAGGGTCACAGTACTTGCACTGGAGCATCAGTTACTCCACCTGTGTAACAAAGAGAAAAAAGCCAAAAAAAAAAATGTGAATCAGAAGGGAGCTCCTGAACACCAACAACCAGTGTTGGCAGCAGTTAACCGTCGCCAAGCAAGGAAAAGGTGCATTTGCCAGGGAGGATCCATGATCTGAAGCTGCCCTCAGCTGCAGTCACTAACCTTTACCAGTGCTATCGCTCCATCTCTGCTGAATTCGCAGCAAGAGCAGTGCTCTACTTTTTCACAGAGAACAATGCTGGAAAGCTGCCAGGGGTTAATGAGCAACGAGAATGATGGGGAAAAACCCCAAAGAACGCAAACCCCAAACCCGAAAGCTGTTCAAGAGACTGCACGAACCTAAGCATCCCTTCTCAGACCTTGTTCAGGGAAAAAAACCTCTGAGCATCAAGGGCAATTGCACCTCAATAAAAATTAACTACTAGTTAAACATTTTTTCCTCCAAGTTTTATCAAGCAGGCTCCTAAGCATCTACAAAACAGTATAAAAGTAGTTATATTTAAGAATTTTGAATCATTATTATTTTGCATTATTCTTAAACTGTGGGGCCCCAGTTATGAATCAAAAGCTCACTGAGCTAGGTGTTGTGGAAAGGCAGCATAAAAATCATTATTTAACACAGGCAAAACCAGAAGCATATGTTCTCCCAGGATATATTCTAGGCACAACCATGCATGGGTAACTAAAGAGCAGCAAAAAGAGTTTCCACATAATCTCGTAGCAGCAAGCCAGACGACTCAGAAGCGAAAAGGAAAAATCCTCCCTATTTCCCTTGATTTTCAAACGATGAGATGAGAAAAGCCTTTGCCAGATGCCACAAAAGACCAGTGTATCCCATTTGTTTCACACTGAGTCAGCCTCACACTCTGAATGTTGAATACCTCACCAAGACAACAGCAGCGCAGCCCCCCTAAAGAAGGGCAGCCCAGGTCACCGCTGCTCCATTCCCCACAGGGAATAAATGCAGCACATTCACCCCTCAGCACTCTATTTAAAGACAACTTAAGAACGACTGCCCTGCCTCCAAATAAACTCTGAAAGTTGAAAGACTACAACTATTATTACATTGCTGCTATAAAATCCTATCTTTTTCCTTCTGCCTGTTTACCATACACACACACACACACACACACACACACACACACACACCAAGAATGTCCCAGTTTTGCTGCAACATTCCTGGGATGACATTTGGTGGCTCTAATCACTTAATTAAAGGGCAGGAGAAGAAAAACACCTTCTCTCTAAAATGTTACAGTTGACACTATAACGATGCTCAAGAAAGTGAAGAAATAAACAAAAATAGCCCTCTAAGGTGAAAAAGAAAATTAAAGACAAGGGAACGCTCCCCCCTAATCCATGATTTTTTAATGACTGCCTGCAGCAATCTGCAGGCAGGGCTTCAAGACATGAAACAATCTGCTGCCTAAAATAAGGCAGTGGGATTTGGCCAGAAGTCTACAGATTTTGCTGAAGAAAGAAATTCAAGAGCCCTTCTTGCCTTGCCTGGTTTACTGTGGTCACAGAGACTTGCAGGTTGGACAGGATCTGACTTTCTATTACAAAAAAAAAAATAATAAATAAAATCAAACATTGAAAGCAGGGCATAAGCCCTTTTACTCTTTCACGGTAATTTCTAAGTCTTGAAAATCTGGGTCAGGATTGCTTATACATATTTGTTCTGCATTTTTTACCAAATTTGACTTTCACCTTGGGAAAAGATCTAAAAAAAGAGGAGGCCAGAGGTTCGAGGAGAACCCTGAATCGACCAGTACAACACAAATTGAATGCAGACACCTTCACGTTCACAGAAAACACAAAATCAAATGTGATGGCAGAGGGCACTGCCTCACCGGAGGGAGAACTGGGAGGTAACTTCCCTTCTGTGCTGTCCCTGCCACTGTCCCCTGTACCAAAGCCTTGCTGGGGGGAGGCATGAGGTTGCAGCTGCATCGAGCCATGTTGTGCCAAATGAGCATCTTCCACCTGGGCACCAGAAAGCTGCACTGCATTTCACTTAAGGTCACTGAAGTGCAGCAGGGCTGCTGAATCTGTATCCTCCCCCAAAGTTATTTCATGCACAAAGGCTGCAGGAAATATTTCTTTTACATTTCTTCAAGTTTGCCACATTTGCTCTTCCACTCAGTAGAAAATGCCCCCTATGTGGCCCAGCATCCTAATGTGCAAAGTCTCATCTTTTATCCTGTTGCACAGTTCCATTCAGTAAAATCAGCCACAGATAAACATATCTCCTGAAACTCACAGGTTTACCATGGTAATTTACAGCTCTTAAATAGAAGAAATGGAAAAGTCCTTGGAGAGGGTGGGGAAGAATAAGGGATGGGAAATAGGACAGTATTCGACTTCAATAGTACTCGACTATCAGTGCTCCAGGCATGAGCTACAGCATGAGACAGCGGTGTTTGCATGTAAATGTCCCAAGGAAAAGGCACACGGTGCTTCTAGATATCAGGCTTATCTTTTGGATTTACATTCCATGTCCATGGCTGCATGGGGCCCTGGGGAGGACACACTACAAAACGTGCAGAGGCATGGTGGCCTCTGATTTAAGAGCAGCGGGTCAACCTTCATGCTTAGCCTGTTACAGACCACACATCTGTGTGTACATCTACACGTGCATGCGTACAGGACAGCCCATACTGAAAACCAAAGGAAAAACAAGCAATATTTAGAAAAGAACCCGGGTTCAGCTAGCTGCTCTCTGATACCCCTAAGCTCTGCCTCAAACTCAAATGCCTAGAAAATCATGCCCCCCCACCCCCCAACTCAAGTCTTCAAAGGGTACTGAGTGCTCCACTCTACAATGCCATGATTTCTAATTTCAATAAGCTTTTATTATTCTCGCCATTACAGATGTTAGGGCCAACAAGATACATCCCTAGTTTGAACATTTGTGCAGGAAACAGAACATCCTTTTTCACAGGACTACGTGGTAATAGAATATGCTTATTTTTAACAGTGATTTTCTTCTCCTGTTGTTTAACACTGAACAGAGAAACTGTTGCAACAAGCAAGCAAACAAGAAGGACACTAGGAGGGACACACTTTGCCTAAGCATTCATCATCCCTTTTGCTTGAATGAGAGGAAAAGCAAGGCAAAGAGAGAATGTGGGGAAAAGCACTGCATTTCTGCCTAAGCACACTGATGAAATACAGACTTTATAAACCCTAGTTCTCCACATCATTCAACATCCATAGGGCACAAGGCTTGTTTTCGCAACAGTGGTGCTCAGTTTTAAATTGTTCCCCCAAAGCTGGATATTTACTCTCTAGGATATCTCAATACTGCTAAAGTGTCAGCTGAGAACAGGTTTTGAGAATAGGTTTTGCATTTGTATCCTGCCTAATACAGGGTGGTCCTAGCTACTGAACCCAAGGGTTTAAAGGCACAATAATAATAATAAAAATGAATAAACAATAGCTACAGAAGCAGATAAACAGAAGTCTGCAACTAGTTAAATAAGCATGACTAAGACTTGCAGAATTAGCATCTACTGCACTCCCTGTATGCTACAAAATAATTATGAGGGACAGGATTAAAATGTGAATGATCAAGAACCTTCATAGGAATTCAAGGAGGACCCCAATGTGTTCTGGGGGAGATAGCAGCTCTGCAATTCAGTTGCATCTCTCATTAAACATTGTTAGAAACTCCATGAGAGGGAAATGAAGTTAACTGCATTTAAATCAGCAAACAGATATTCTTTTGGATACTATTCTCCCAGCAAAAAGAATAAAAAGGTACAATGCCATTAACCAATGTTAAAAACTTGACCCTAAAAAGAGCAAAATAAAGGTATTTTCTACATATGATTGTGCTAGCATAAACCTTGCATCTTCTTCTTGGCTGGCGCCAGTCTTCAAATTGTATCTTCTGGTAAACTTTGAGAAATTAGTGATGACTGTAACAAGGTGTATGCAGTGCTGTAGATGGGAAAAAATATCTTCAGACCTCCTTTAATACTTCCTGGTCTCTACGTATAACCACAGACAATTCTGGTAGTCATACAAGCACACACTTGAGCTTGAGTGTTCCCAGGAAATTGCTTAATAGTGACAAATAAACAAAAGTTATGCAGAATAAATAATAATAATAATAAAAACTGATGTTGGAATTGCACGTTACAGAATTATATTGAGAAGCATGCTGTAATGCCAAATTTGATCCATGCAAGCAAATCTCACACACTTAAGCCAACCTCTGGCTTCTTACCTGAACTTTACAAACATTTCAGTTATACAAAACTGTCTTGGACATTTTATGAGAACATATTTACTCTCAAAGTTTCCAACACTTCCTATTTTCAGGGATGCCAGAATTACCACAAGAATGTCTTTTTCCTGGCACTTTGCATAGGACAGATTCAAGACTCACTTACAGGACACAGCAAAGGATAATTTATACCAGGAATGATGCTTTATTTAGGAGTACAGTTTTGTTATACCAAGCCAATCTAGTCATCCATTTAGTCTGGTAATCCACTGCCAGTGGCCTCTGCTGAGTCCTCCACAGGAAACTTAAAAAAAAAAGTCACAGTGGTCTTTGACAAATGCTGAAATCTGATAATCCTGCCACTCCTGCACAACCACAAAACCATGCTAACAAGTGGTAGCAGTCACAAGCGAATTGAGACTCTCTGTACGTAATCATTAATGCCTGTACTTTAATAGCAAATAGAACCAAAGTGCACCTATAAAGCAATGCAGACAGCAGTGGATGTTCCTCTTCCAACTGCATATTGATTTATTTATTGGAATCAATGAAAATCACCACATTCAACCAGATGCTGATATTTCTCTAGATCAGGGTACAAGGAGTTAATCAAATAAAGAGAAGTCACTGCCTATGTTTTCTAAAGAGAGCCTCGAAAGGATATGAATACAGTGGTAAAGAAAACAACCAGCAGTACTGGCTTATGGGGGGTTGGATGAGCACATTCAAGCTGGATTAGTGCACTTTCTAGAAGAATGTTTAATTTTGCTAAGCCTCCTGATTTCCTTTGAAACCAAGACAACAAATTTCATAGTTTTGTTTCTTCTTACTTTCTACTTCAAACAGACAATGCAGAAAGCAAACACCTGGTTCCAAGTCACTCGATTAAGAAATTTTGGGGCTCAAGTTTTACTTAATTAAAGGAGGGTCATCTGTAAGCCAGTATTGTAAATGTTTGCCATTTTTTTCCCTGCCGGCACTCCAATAAACCATTCATGCTAAAGAAAGACAAACAATCACCAATTATTAAAGCAACCACTATGAATCAGAATAAAAATATTCCTTCCTATCTAGCAGCAACATACCGTCTTGGAGCATTTATTACTCCGCCTGTTCTGCAGTAAGAGCATATCTAATTTATATAAACTCTGGTCTATTCCAGGATATGACAAGAAATTCAGAGGAGGAAAGATAACATTGTAAGACATCAAACCACCTGAGAGAGGCACATTACTGTCCCAGCTGGTCATTCAGTTGTCTCTTTAATTAGACTTTTCATGAACAGACCCACTTTGTATCTGAAGAGAGGAATGGGAAAATAACCACTGCTATACAGCAATGCCACTGAACTGATTAGCTTTATGTTCAAAATCGCAACCCTTTCATATTCTTGGAACTATGTTCTAAACAATACCTCAATTCCAAATAAACTGATTAAATTCAAACCAGCAAACGTACAATCTTGGACTGAAAAAATCCTGGCATTCGTCCAAAGCAGCCATCCCTCCCCTGGCTACAGTGTGTTTCGGATCAGGGCCCTCAGCCCTTCTAATCTTTTTGTGCATTGCCCAAGATTTCAGAGTAGCTGCACACTCCTTTGAAGTTACTTTGCACATTTCAGCAAGCATGCAATGTTGTGTCTATTACAGGACTCAGCAGAGGAAGAGGTAACTATATTTCCATAATATGCATTTTTTTTTTGTAGCTAATGGTTGGAACTTAGAGCAGGAAAATGCCCGAAGTCCATCACTTTCCAGGTTTTCCTCAAGGTAATATAACATGGATCCAAGAACACAAAATAGCAGAGTCAACGTAAACCAAGGAATATTTCTAGTCCGAGCTGCTGTGCTCACCACAGGAAAGTGTTTTCCATCACTCCCCTCCTCCCTTGCCGTGTGACCAAAAAGGTATAGCATATGTTATAGCATTTATTTTACAGAATAATGGCATGCATTTCAGCTGCCAACAAGGCACATGTTCATGTATTACCTGGACCACAGGCTCCTATAAGATAAAGGCTCCTATAAGATAAAGATGGAATGAGATCTATTAATTCACCCAATCCATCTCCTTCCCTACAGGCACTAACCCAAGCTCGCAGAGAGTCACCCTGTCCCTTTTAGTAGGCAACTCCGGGGAGTTCAGAAGTTGACTCCAAGCAGTGGAGCTCGTCTGTTAACTAAGAAATCTTGTTTCTGAAGTCCCCATCCCAATCCCTAGGAACAGCTCAGCCAGGACAGATGTGATACTGAGCTGCCAGCCCTGCAGGACATCTTCCAGGGTTCTCCAGGAGCTGTTAAAAAACAAACAAACAAACACAAACTAGAAAGTGCTACCAGCATTTTCCATGGAAGATTATTTAGCATCATTCCAACAAGAAGCTTTTCTGATGCTCAAGTTCGATTTTCATCTGCAGCCCATCAAGTCTAGCTACACATCCTTGCAAAAGCTTAAGTGATTCTCTCTCAAGTAGCTGCACCTAAAACTGTCGCTATCATTGCTTCAACTCAGTCATCTCTTTGACAATCTAAACACACTAAGCATTTCCTCATAATCAGCCCCTTCAATCTCCTAATTAGCTCTTTCTCTCCCCTCTCAAACTTTCAAAAGGCCCAGGGAGCCTTCCGAATTATTACTTAACCCAGAGAGCCAGATGCAGCCACAGCGCACACACAGTCTATTGCTCTTCCGTTCACAACTGGGACATCTCGGACAACAGCACTGCCTTATCTCACTTCTAACAGCCACTTCTGGTTACAGGCCCTTGATTTGTTTCAGCCTTGTCACTTTCAGTGTGTCCTTTCACACCCACTGCTCATGCTAGCCCACTGTTCATCTGACTGTCCTACTTCCACCCTGCAGTCCCTTCAGATGGTTAGCCCACACCGCAGGAAGGTTCATTGCCACTAACTGCAGACACTGAAATTTTACACATGAAAAGGTAAAACAAACTGAGCTCTTCTGATGTCTTTCATGTTCTTTCCTTGGTTGTCATCAGCATGGTATCTACATCACACAAGAAGAGAGCATAACTATATGTTATTCCCATACATCACCAAGTTTCCCAAAAGAGCTGCTGCTTTGTCTGCTTGCACAAGCAGCATAAGGGGTATGCATGACAATACCCATAATCTCTTGGTTCAGCGCTGCACCCCAAACTGCTCCTCAGCCTCTCAAGCAGATTGAATTTCAGCCTGAGCAACACAAAGGCATATATTGTGGCTAGCTGATGGGCAGGAAGGGATTTTGGTTTTACAGTTCCCGTGAGCCTTCCAGCAGTCACAGGGTAACATGACAGAGTGTAAACATCTTTGAAGTGAAAAATAACTTGGAATAAAATGGATGTCTCTTTTTCCCCACACCTGTCTGTTTCAGATCTGTAGTAACTACAAGTAACAGTCTTAAACTCAATTGTCCAAGCAAGGGAATTCCCAGAATAATTACGTGGCATTTTCTGATTTAGCTGTCACGTTTCATTTAGCATTCTGCACTGGTCCTACAGTTCGGTTTGCTTGAAAATTTTAAACTTTGGATACAAAAGTTTGAGAACTAAAAAGAAAGTCCTGAAAATCTAGCAGTTTTCTCTGGAGCCTAAACAAAAACCTAAGAGTGTCAAAAATCCAGCTCTGTCTTGGGCAATGAGTTCTTCTGGAAATTCCTCTTACATTCTCTGCTTTGTAGTATCTGTTTATTGCATATCCACTGAGAAGACGTCTTAATTCCCTATTCCTTCCAGAGTTTTCCCCTTATTAGGTTATTAATAAGAAAGGTGAAGCATTAAGTCATTCTACCAATGATATGTATTATAAATAGGAAATCCCTGTCAACATATGTTTCACTGTAACATATTAATAGACTACCATAGGAAAGAAAAAAAAAAAAAACCAAACACCAATAACTGGGCTTATACAAAGCATTCACTTGACTCCCAGAACTAAGTTTCAGATGCGCTATTCTTTGGTTATGGGAGAAGTTATGAACAAGGAATAGTTTTGCAAGGCAGCACCACAGTCCTAAATCCACCTATCTGCTAGATGTGTGTCTTATTCTATAGCTGGCCTATACTGTGCTACTTCTCTTATTCAAACTGTAAGGAAGCTGCCTCATCATCACCCTTAAATATCACTCCTCTCTTCCCTTAAACTCATCTGTTCACGAGACTTAGTGAGACAGAAAAACAAAAGCTAATTATTTCAAAGGAACCATCAAAAAATAGTTTTAGACTTATCTTTTGATAATTAATCACCACACTGATAGATGCAGAAACTTATTATTTCCTTTGATTTAAAATGAAATGCTTAAAAGCACACCGGCTGGAAATCAGAAGCAGTAGAAAAGCTAAATCATTTCCTCACTCCTTTTTTCTCAGGCTGCCTGCTCTCATTGCCGCCACGGTATTAAAAGGCTGGCGTGCATCCAATTTAATGCACTCCTGGGGAAAACGAAGACACTGGTCCTTTATCAATGCTCACCCGATCAGAAGTGACCATGCACAACACATGCACACAGCTGCTGAGATGCAGCAGTGACCAAAGATCATCACCCACTACACAATGGAAACACACACAACTGCTCTGCAATTGACAAATAAAAGCAATAAATAAATGGATAAGTAAGTAAATAAATGGATAAGTAAGTAAATCCTATATGAGCACATGGAGCTTACTTGCATTAATAAGGCTTTCAGCAGCCGACCCGCAGGATCCCGGTGCCCCCAACAGCTATTCCGGACCCTACAAGAAAGGGGATGAGCGCCCACACGCCGACCCCGCCGCGACGCCTACCAAGCCCCAGACCCAGAACCCCTGCTGCCCCTTCCGCCCCAAGCGGCCCCGAACAAAGCCGGGAGACCCCCGGCCGGCCGCCCCTCACCTCCCAGCGCCGAGGGGAGCTCCCAGGCTCGGCCCCGATCCCTGGCCGCCCCCCACTCCAGGCACGGAGGAGCCGTGCCGGGCCGTACCGCACAATGCGCGGCCGCGGGGGCGGAGCCGGGCGGCGAGAGGCGCAGCGGCAGCTGGGTGAAGGCGGTTGGCTAATAAAATAAAATAAAATAAAATAAAATTAAATTAAATTAAAATAAAATAAAATAAAATAAAATAAAAATATAGCACAGCCCCCTCTCCCCCATCCCCGCTGTGCCCGCGCAGGCCCGTCCGGGCGCCCCATGGCCTCGCGGTTGGGGCCCCGCAGCCCGGCCCGCTGAGGGGCCACAGGGCCCTGGGCCAAAACGTGCGGCTTTGCAGGTGGGAGTTTTGGTGAGTTACTGGAGCCAGAGCTTAAGTCCGCAGGGATTTAAACCAAAGCAGGTTTTACACAGGTCAATTCCACAGCATCTTTCGCAGCTCCTTGGGCTGTTTCCCCCCTGCTTCGGCGGAGCTGGGCAAGGGAGTGGCCTTGCCAAGGAGTGGGCACATGTTTGGGTATTTTTGCTCACAGCATCCCACCACCGTCCCACCAGCACCAAAACCCACGGTTTTCTGGTCTCTGGAGGGGCTGCTTACTATTTTTCTGCCCAGTTTGGTGGCAGCTGAGCAGCAATGCGGGAGCATGTGGAATGGATCCAGTGTTTGTTCAGAGTACACTTTGTACAGTAACAAGGTGTGAGGGAAACTAAGCATTAAAACACAGAAGGGCTCCTCAATTTGTAATGTTCAGGTCAAATTATGCATTTGAAACAATTAATAAATTACACAGTTGCAAGAATCAAAAAACATACACAATGATGTTCCTGTGGTTTCCCATCAGCTTAACTGACCACATAAACCTGGAGAAGATAACATTTTCCATCTAAACCTGAAGCAAAAGAATGAAGGGAGTGTCCCTGACTGGAAAGAAGATTTAATCTGAGGATCGTGGGGCAGTTTTCTCCCCAGATCGCACATATTTTCTTCAATACCACGGCCTTTTTTTCTCATACAGTAGGGTCTCTAGGGCAAAATAAAACCCTTGGAAGAGATGTTTTCATATGTGCTTTTTAAAGTTGTCTCAATTTTAGAAATCTAAACAAAATGATAAATAATAATAATAATAATAAAGCAATTAATGAACACGCAAAGGAACCTGAGCGAGGTCTTTGACCCAGAAGTTTTCACAGAATCACAGTTAACCAACTCTGGTTTTCTTGGTAGGAACTGGTATCTGAAATTGTCCTCAAAAGTCTCAAATATATTTGCTTGTTTTGCAAAGCAAAAATGTACAAGTTGCAGTATCTCTAAAAAGCTTAGCTAAAAAAACCTGCATATGTCCTATCAAGTATGGAGAGAATTGGTGCTTAGAGCTGACTTTGGTGATGGCTAGGCCCCAGGATCGTACCCAAATTTAAACAGAACAACTTGTCTACACCCCTCCACAGCCCAACTGACTTCCATCAATACTGCACAGGCACAAAAACTCTTCTGTTAGGAACCTCTTGCAGGATCAGAGCCTTATTTTGTAGTATTAGTTTGTATTGACTCCTGGCTAGGTGGAATATCATCCATTAGAAATGGCCAAACAAAGCATGCCCAGGAAAACAGCAGAAGCTAACTCAACAGACAGCTAAGCTCATCCCTGCTCCCCATGTGCCACATACTCCTTTCCCAGAGCCAGCCTCATGTACCCACCTGAAAACATGCTTCCAGCAAGACAGGAGTCTGGGATTTTCTCTGCCCAAGGGATTTTGCTGCTCAGTGCAGATCATCTGCCAGACAAGGTAAACATTCCTCACAAGGAGGTCTTGGGAGCTAAGCTACTGATAGCACCTGGTCTGACTTCCATCCCTTTCCATTTTCCTGCACCAGGTGATCAAAGGGAGAAGAGGCATAACAAGCAAAACATCTGAGACATGGAGAGAAACAGCAGCAGCTTTTACCCTGGCTCACCAGCTCCATGATCTGCCTTTCCCTCCCTTGGGTGCAGCTGCCAAGGAGACTTGATTAAGTGGCAAAACTCAGCTGGAATATTTGCAAGGAGCAGGGCTGCTTTCACCCACAATGTTACTCACCAGGCCAGCCCAAGTGGCAGCAGTGAAGGCAGCAGGAGCCACACTTGCAGCCTGCATTATCTGTGCTCAGACAGGTTCCAAGACGGCACTGCAAGAAACATGGTCATCTGTGTGCTATAGGAGACTGCTTGTGCTCACATCCTCAGGCTGCCAAAGAGACAGGAGATCAATAAAGTTAATTTTAAGTCAACATTTCCTGGTTCCTCATATGCTGAAGTGGCACTTTTTAAAGATGTCTCAGCTATGCCAGCAGAAAGAGCATGTAGGGCTTTTGGAAATGTAGGATGTTAGCTGTTAGCATTCTTTTTGTGCCCTCAGTGGTTCACAGTCATCAAAACAAGGGCAAAGTAAAAGCTGCACAACAAAAGTTGTGGATGGAAGGAAATTTGCACTAGAACAAGCACAGGAAACCACAGAGCTGCAGAAAGGATGAGTTAATGGAAAAAGGTTGATGTCCTGATACTGGGTAAGAGCTATGGAAAACTACCAGCTCAGATTGTCAAGGAGTATCACTGCCAGCACGTGCCCTCAGTTAAGCTGTAGCATGCCTACTCCAGGCAGCTTCATTCCACGGGTATTACTGGAGGCAAAAATTTCTTTCATCTGCAAGAACAATAATACCTCTCCAATCAGGCATTTTAAAAAAACTAATAAGTGAGAGCACATAGGAAAGGTTAGTTTTCACCAGCTGGTTAAAATGCTAGGTCAGAATTACTTTACTTTACTTCCCAGAGTTACAGGTTTTGTGGGCACTCGTTTTACAGGTCCCTACTGCTGAATCTCCTCAGATTACAAGTGATCATTGTAGATCTGAGGATGGGAAGCTCAGCAGAAGTGAAGATGAACCATAAACACAGTGCTTGAAATGTGGCTTGTAGCAAAAAGGTACAAGGCAGGCAGTGGAAAAGGCAACCAAGGCTTGAGTAGATGATAAAATAACTCTCTCAGCTATGGGGCAACCGGGATAAAGACCTTTACCTTGATTTAGCCACAGAACTTTGGCTTCCTTCTTCACTTCAGTGGCTCAGAAGTAGGATGCCTGCATCACACAGCCTTCTTCCCACACCCCCTGTCTCGCTGCGAAGTAATTACCCGCCTATCTAAGCATAAGAAGCCTTTTCTTTGTTTCTTGGCTAGAGAAATTGCTCATTGTAGACATTTTTTTTCATCTGAAGAGGAAAGATCTGCTGATTAAGAATGCCCCCAGGCAACTGTATCTAACCTTTTTTTTCAGCTTGTTAGTTTTTGCTATCAGCCTAGGATGAAGTGAGTATTTAGAATGTAGTGGAATCTGATTTACAACATAAGGGATAACAATTTCTTTTTCTGTAGCCTTTTATCCAAGAATACCAAATACTTCACTAACATTAATTACGACTCTAAAGCATTCTGTTGAGACACTGATAGCTATTTCTTAAATTTCTATTTTATAAGCAGGTATGAGTTGCTCAAGGACACATATCAAATCAGCAAAGTACACTGACACACATCTTAGATATCCTGCATGCCTTCTCACATTGTGTCTTGGTGGTCCAGGAACTTTCCAACCTCAACTGATGCCTCAAGTGATAAGTTAAAGTGTAAGCACTGCAGTGACTCTTTACATTAAGATTGGCTGCTATCAAGAATTCAGCAAACAGAAAACAGATTTGAACACTAGAACCATTTTTTATTTTGGAGTTGTTTGGCCAGTACTGGGGGATACATGACATAAAACAGATGTTTTGACTTAGTTTGCAGAGAAGGAAACGGAACTGCTGTTTAGCCAACACTACAAAAACCAGCATCTTTAATGATGCAATTCAGTGTTATGTCAACCCTAAACACAATTATTGGTAACAGTACTGTAGTACCATGCAGAGATGCCAGCTGGGATCACTGCTCTTTTCATGCTTTGCATTGTTCAAACCCACAGGTGAAGTTCAGCCAGAGCCTACCATCCTGAACCTACCATCCCACAGACAAGATGGCTGCAACCAGAGGGGACCATCCTCCTACCAGTTTTTATCTCATCTTGTAAACCAACCAGGACGGGGTATGGCAGGAATTCTCAAATGAAGCTTTCATTAGGAAAAGATTCTCAAAGCTAGACAAACTTCTTACCTACCCTGGTCAACAGATCCTGGGACTTTCTCAGCCATGCTGAGTGTCTCATGACTTCCTCAAAGCAGAACAGCTCTAACAGAGGAGACTAAGAAAAGCTTTGAATCTTAAGAAACACTGCAGGGAATAAATACTATTTCTGCACTGATTTGCTCTGGGTACTGCAGGGACTGTTGCAGGTGTTTCGTTTATGTAATGCTCCTGCCCTTCTGAGTCAATAGCTCACTTTGGTACAGGGAGCTGGGTTACAGCACTTCTCTGGCCATCCTTTTTAAGGTCCTAAGGGACCACTGAATTGGGACCAGTGTTCATTTCACCACTAGATCTCTTTCAACAGATCTTTCCATTCCTCCCACACCCAAGATACCATATGGCATGGCTGACTTGCTACTAAGCAGTTGCCAGACTCCATGGAAGCAATGACTGCATTTCCCCCACTGCAAAAGTTATTCTCATACCTTATAAGGTCATTAAAGCTTGTCAAGTGCTGAGGGTCTTTCTCAAAGAAGAGATGGAATATAATTATGATTAATTTTCTCAGAACAATGAGATTCTAAAGTGTGTAATAACAGACATAGTAAGGAAAATGTTTGGCTAAAAACCCACTTGTATCACTCAGCAATTGGAGGTTCTTATGAAAATATGTTCATTTTAATGTCTCATTTCTTTTTTTTTTTCTTTCTTTTTTTTTTTTTTTTAGTTTATATTGCACTGCTGAGGCTTTTCTTAAAGAGAGGCTGTTTTCTTCGTGCAGAACTGTTTTTAATACCATGAAGAACAAACTCACAGTAGTTCTATGTAACAGATTTTAAATATTAATAATGGCAGACTATTAATGCCGTAGGGGGTAATGAGATCTCTCCTTTAAAATCTATATATCAAAATGACTTTATACATAACATTGCAAATCTGATGCTCAAGTAATAAAATAATAATTCATACATATTTTCTCCCTTATACCCACTGTTGCAACAGTTCTTTCAAATAAGGTTACTACTACCATGAAAAGATTTGAAGTTTCTGTAATACTCATAGAGTATAACCTGCCACTGCTGTTTCCAAATAAATGTTTGATCTCTTTAATGTATTCAGGTACATTGCTTGCATGACTGAATGCCCTGGACAGTTTAAATCAGATCCTTTTCATTTATCATTTCGCTAACACTTGTTTGCAGTAGCACTCATGGCTGACCTTTTTTGACAAACACAAGTGAACTCAAATCTCACATGCAGGGGTTACAAATTTCTTGAGTTTAAACTGCTGGCCTCTACTGGCTACATAAGGAAATGGGATGTAATTGCAGACACAATACAGCTCTCTTTGGGAAAGAGGAGCAACAGAGGCAGACAAAATTCTAGCTATTCATGAGTCTAATTTTCTTTGGGAATGGCTGAAGACTGTGGGAATCATAAATTATGATTATATTTATAGTATATTACATATTTGGTATGATCATATTATATCATATAACATGTCATATCAAAGTGACAATAGGTAGTTTGCTACTCAGCAAGATCCAAGGTCTCAAAGTTCTATATTTTCAAAACACCAAGAGGCATATCCATGTGGATATATAGGTGTGTAACTAGGTAAGTAGCAATCCTGCTTAAGAACATATTTTTTATCACAAGCAAGTCTGGCTCCTGTTCACAAGATCCTGGTATTTCTTAAGAATGGCTTTGTGGGAGAGGGGAAAAAAACAAAACAAAACAAAACAAAACAAAAAACTACCAAGAAATATCTTTGATCATGGAGCAACTCATGGTCATTTAGGAGTTTCTCATTGTTACCTGGAAGAGGGTCAATTCAAGGGAGTTTGAGAGATGAAAGCACTTATCAACATGGAAAAATTAATGACCTATGCAAATAATTGGAAGAAAAGCTTGTGTACCACCAGAATGATAAACACTGTCTGTGTAATTCATCTCCTTTGGAGAACATCTGCTCTGATAGGGTTATTATCAGGTGGCCAAAACAGACAGGTACAAGTATAACACTTTCTGCTTCTGTCTAATCTGAGGTTTTCAGTCTTTCTAGCTGCCAAACACAAGCCCACTTGGCAATACAGTGTCTTTTTCATTTGCACATTTTGGTGGATCCAAAAAAGTCAAAGACATCAAGGAGTCCACAAATCAGTGTGGAAAATCATTGATTTAAAAGTTTGTCTCAGGAACAGACAAAGTCCTTTGTATGGAATATTAAGCTTTCAGAAGAAAAACAGTGTAGAAGAGCATACTAGGAGCAAGTCATGGATGAGCAAGGTGTGTGGAAACAGTAGAAGGGTATTTGTTGGCTCCTACCTGCTTAGACAGTGGAAAATTTCTGTGTACTCCTAAGGAATACATCATTCCTACCATTCGTACCACAGAAAAAGCATTAAGTGTCATTCACAAAAAGGCCAGATATGTTCCAAAAAATGTTTAGAGCTCCCCCACTCGCCGCTCCCCCACTCACCGCCCCTCCCCCCCCAAAGATGAAAGATGTTATCTATGCCACATGCTGCAGTTTCTGCTCTAATAAATACCTTTGTTTAATGAATAATATGTAGGGGAAGATTCCATGATGTAAAAGACTGGTTAGACCAGCCACAAAGCCTTTGAAGAGTTTCAGAGTGATATTATATAACATCTTCTGAGTTCAGCTGCACAATGATGATACATTTTTATTTTATTATTATTTTTTTTTTTCTGTAGAAGTTACCTATTTTCCTTTTACCATGCTTCTTTCTCACATTGGCAGTATGGACTTTATATACACTACTGGATACTGCACAGAAAAGGGCTTCCTTTTTCTCTCAAAGCAGTTTTCCTCTGCCTTTGCTTAAGACCAGTGTCTCAACTCAGAGAGACAGATGGAGGGCCTGGAGCACAAGTGACTTAAGGAGTACCTTGCTGATGCTGGGCCAGATGTTCTGCAGAGGTGAAGTCTCATAGATCTAATGACTTTTAAAGAAGCAGGGGAGGATGTGCGTCTGCCTGGGCTCATGGCAGTTTCAGCCCATACAGAGATGAGGAGAAGGGAAGTAAGAACAGACCTACTTAACCAACGTTAGGAGAGGTTTGGTGAATGTGATCCTGCCTCACAGGGTTTAGAGTCACTTGTGAGTGTCAGAAAGGAAACATAGCCGATGCCTCTGCCCAGGGCATCATGACAGCAGTGCACCTGATGACCAAAGTCAGAGAAAAGAAGTGCCCATCTCTCCTCTTCAGATCATCTTCCAGCAGCCTCAACCCAGTGCAATACCACCAATGTGCAGTGTATGGTACATGGTACAAGACAGTTACTGCCCTAAAGGCTGACAGCTGAACAGAGACAGGCAAAAAGAGACACACAAGGAGTTATTATTCTTCCCATCACACACTGTTCATCTGACCACTAATCCAAGTGTACTCTTCTACTTAGGACACAGGAAAGCATAAACTATCCTCAGAGTGTTGCAAAATTTGGAGACACTTTTTGGGGAGGCACATATTCAATATTACAAATGTACAATGCTGTGAACAAGAGCTTGAGAAGTGGATCCACATGAGCCTAAGGAGATTCATCAAGGCCAAGTGCAAGGTGCTGCACCTGGGTCAGGGCAATCCCAGACATGAGCACAGACTGGGAGAAAAACTCATTGAGAGCAGCCCTGTGGAGAGGACGTGGGGGTTCTGGTGGACCAAAAGCTCGGCATGAGCCAGCAGTGAGCACTTGCAGCCCAGACGGCCAACTGCATCGTGGGCTGTATCAACAGAGGCATGGCCAGCAGCAGGTCAAGGGAGGGGATTGTCCCCCTCTGCTCTGCCTTGTGAGGCCCTACTTGGAGTGCCACAGCCAGCTTTGGGGCCCTCAGCACCAGAAGGATGTGGGGCTGTTGGAGCGGGTCCAGAGCAGGGCCACAAGCATGATCAGAGGGCTGGAACACCTCTCTTACAAAAGCAGGGTGAGGGAGCTGGGACTGTTCAGCCTGAAGAGAAGGTTCTGGCGTGACCTCATTGCAGCTTTTCAATACTTAAAGGGGGTTTATAAAAGGGATGGAGAGCATATTTTTGCTCAGGCAGACAATGACAGGACAAGGGGGGATGTAAAAACTAAAAGAGGAGAGATTTAAATTAGAGGCTAGGAGGGAATTCTTCACTTGGTGGCAAGGCACTGGAACAGGTTGCCCAGAGAAGCTGTGGATGCCCCATCCCTGGAGGTGTTCAAGAACAGGTTGGATGAGGCCACAGGCAACCTGATCTAGTGTGTGGCATCCCTGCCCATGGCAAGGGTGTTGGAAAATGATGATCTTTAAGGTCCCTTCCAACCCAAGCCACTCTATGATTTTATAAAACAACTGATGTGCCTGCTGCTCTGTGGAGTAGAAGACAATCTACCTAGTTAGAGGCAGCCCAACTGCCTTCATGCCACTATGCACCTCAGAAGATTTGCAGAGAACAGGCACAGAGTAAAAAAAAAAGCATTTCATGGTGATCTGATGAATAATTCTCAGAACTTTTGGAAAAGTCTAGTAACAAAAGAAGGTGTCTTTATAGGGAGCTCCTCAAAGAGGACCAAGATGTTCAAATGCAGAAAAAAAAGCCTGTAAAAAAAAAAAAAAAGAAAGAAAGAAGAAAAAGGAGGACCAAAGAAAACATAGGTCTGCTACTTGATGGGGAAGGTCACCTCACAGACAAGAACATAGGCAAAGCAGAGACGTTTAATGCCTTCTTTGCCTCAGTCTTCAACACTGATGATGGGCTTCAGGACCCAAGGTGCCCTGAGCTGGAGGACCATGACAGTGGGAATGATAAACTTCCAACTGACCCTGAATGTGTGTGGGATTTGCTGCTCCACCTGGATCCATACAAGTTCATGGGTCCGGATGGGATTCATCCCAGGGTGCTTAAAGAGCTGGCTGACATCATCGTGGGACCTCTCTCAATTATTTTTCAATGGTCTTGGGAATCTGGAGAGGTCCCAATAGACTGGAAGCTGGCAAATGTTGTGCCAATTTTCAAGAAGGGCAAGAAAGAAGACCCTGGCAATTACAGGCCTGTCAGTCTCACATCAGTGCCTGATAAAGTTATAGAGAAGATTATCCTTGAAGTTATTGAAGTGCACCTGGGGGACAATGCAGTTGTTGGTCCCAGCCAACATGGGTTCATGAGGGGTAGGTCCTGTTTAACAAATTTGATTTCCTTTTATGATAAGACCACCCATCTAGTCAACCAAGGGAAACCAGCTGATGTGATTTTTTGGACTTCAGTAAAGCTTTTGACACAGTTTCCCATAGGATCCTACTGGACAAAATGTCCAGCATACAGCTAAACAAAAACATAATCCGATGGGTGAGCAATTGGCTGACGGGCAGGGCTCAAAGGGTTGTGGTAAATGGGGCTGCATCATGCTGGCAAATGGTCACTAGTGGGGTCCCCCAAGGCTCCATTTTAGGGCCAGTCCTCTTCAATGTTTTTATAAACGATTTGGATGTAGGACTAGAAGGTGTTTTGAGCAAATTTGCCGATGACACTAAACTTGGAGCAGTTGTGGACTCTGTTGAGGGTGGAAAGGCCTTGCAGAGAGATCTGGACAGATTGGAGAGCTGGGCAATCACCAACTGCATGAAGTTTAACAAGAACAAGTGCTGGGTTCTGTACCTGGGACGGGGCAACCCTAGCTATATGTACAATGAGACGCTGGAGAGCTGCCCCGCACAGAGGGATCTGGGGTTGTGTTTGACAGCAAGTTGAATATGAGCCAGCAGTGTGCCCTGGCAGCCAGGAGGGCCAACCGTATCCTGGGGTACATCAAGAGTGGCATCATTAGTCGGTCGAGGGAAGAGATTGTCCCGCTCTCCTCTGCACTGGTGCAGCCTCACCTTGAGTACTGTGTGCAGTTCTGGGTACCACAGTACGAAAAGGAAGTGAAACTATTGGAGAGTGTCCAGAGGAGGGCTACAAAGATGGTCAAGGACCTAGAGGGGAAGATGTATGAGGAGCAGCTGAGGTCACTAGGCCTGTTCAGCCTGGAAAAGAGGAGGCTAAGGGGAGACCTCATTGTGGTCAACAGCTTCCTCATGAGAGGGAGTGGAGGGGAAGGCGCCAATCTGTACTCCTTAGTCACTAGTGATAGGACCCATGAGAATGGTGTCAAGCTGAGGCAGGGGAGGTTTAGGCTAGACATCAGGAAGAGAGAGGTTCTTCAGTGAGAGGGTGGTCGCACACTGGAACAGGCTCCCCAGGGAAGTAGTCACTGTACCAAGCCTGTCTGAATTTAAGAAGCGTTTTGACTGTGCACTTAGTCACATTGTCTAAAATTTTGGGTAGACCTGTGTGGTGCCAGGAGTTAGACTCAATGATCCTTATGGGTCCCTTCCAACTCGGAATATTCTATGATTCTATGATTCTGTGAAAGGCTGAGAGAAAGGCTGGCCATGGCTCTCAGTCTATATTCTTAATATATTTATTAATTTCTTTTGTGGTTGCAGCTATCTGCAGAGTCCTCTCAGCTCTCAAGGAAATTATGTCAGCCCAGGGGTCTGGCCTGAAGCATTCTCATTGCTTCTCAACAAACTTTTGCTTGTTGTAGTGACGCAGGTACTCTTGCGCAAGTTCCTGCTCCCAGGACTGGCACCGAAGGACTTGCTTTCCAGCCTCATTAGTATGCACAGGCAGACTAGAGGGTGCATGTGGTGAGGAATCAACTCCCAGGTCTTCAGGGCTGGAACAGCCAATATGCTGTAGATGAATAAAAAGAGAGAAGATGTCATTAGATCCTTCCATAAGCTAGACTTGAGTGAAACTGATCAGGAACTTTCAGTATGCAGAACTTGGAAAGAGGACATTTCTAAAGAAAGCCACTTGCTCTGTTGGTATTTTTGGGGTGGTGGGTGAGATATTCACAGTGTTGAGACACTGAATTTGTCAAAAGATTGAGAGGATGCTTTAGCCAAGAAACCCCAACAAGGATTTGTTTTGAACAGACTCCTTGTCAGATCTGATTGAAGCTATCAAAGGAGTCAACTTTAAAATGGTATTGCCATATATTCTGCCAGTGATGTAAAAGCAAAAGATATGTTCCTTTACTTTTAAAACCAATAATTACTCTTACAATGAGTTTTCCCCTGTCATGCTGTGCATTAGAGAAGGCTGCAGAATCAAATACCAGGAAAATCCCCATCACTGTCTCCCACCCAGCCCCCCAAGGTCACATAAATTTGTGTGAAAGTGTGTTATGCATGCCAAAATAAGTGTCAACAAAAGTCTGATCACAGAATCACAGAATAGTCTAGGTTGGAAGAGACCTCCAAGATCACCGAGTCCAACCTCTGACCTAATGCTAACAAGTCCTCCACTAAAACATATCCCTAAGCTCTACATCTAAACGTCTTTTAAAGACCTCCAGGGATGGTGACTCAACCACTTCCCTGGGCAGCCTATTCCAGTGACTAACAACCCTTTCAGTAAAGAAGTTTTTCCTAATATCCGACCTAAACCTCCCTGGTGCAATTTTAGCCCATTCCCCCTCGTCCTGTCACCAGGCACGTGGGAGAATAGACCAACCCCCACCTCGCTACAGCCTCCTTTAAGGTACCTGTAGAGTGCAATAAAGTCACCCCTGAGCCTCCTCTTCTCCAGGCTAAATAGTCCCAGCTCCCTCAGCCGCTCCTCATAAGACTTGTTCTCCAGACCCTTCACTGGCTTCGTAGCCCTTCTCTGGACTCGCTCAAGCACCTCCATGTCCTTCTTGTAGTGAGGGGCCCAAAACTGAACACAGTACTCGAGGTGCAGCCTCACCAGAGCTGAGTACAGGGGGACAATCACTTCCCTGAACCTGCTGGCCACGCTGTTTCTTATACAAGCCAGGGTGCTGTTGGCCTTCTTGGCTGCCTGAGCACACTGCTGGCTCATATTCAGCCGACTATCAACCAATACTCCCAGGTCCTTCTCTGACAGGCAGCTTTCTAACCACACATCTCCCAGCCTGTAGCTCTGTCTAGGGTTGTTGTGCCCCAGGTGTAGGACCTGGCACTAGGCCTTGTTGAACTTCATACAGCTGGCCTCAGCCCATCGGTCCAGCCTATCCAGATCTTCCTGCACAGCCTTCCTACCCTCGAGCAGATCGACACATGCACCTAACTTGGTGTCGTCTGCAAACTTACTGAGGGTGCACTCAATCCCCTCATCCAGATCATCAATAAAGATGTTAAAGAGGACTGGCCCCAGTACCGAGCCCTGGGGGTCTCCGCTGGTGACCGGCCTCCAACTGGATTTGACTCCATTCACCACAACTCTCTGGGCCCTGGCCATCCAGCCAGCTCTTAACCCAATGAAGCGTATGCCAGTCCAAGCCATGAGCAGCCAGTTTCCTGAGGAGAATGCTATGGGGAACGGTGTCAAAAGCGTAATGACACAGGCTTTCCTTGTTCTGCCAACAGTTCAAGATTTCAGTACTACCAAGTCTATTTTTCCCAATGGTTTCATTTTTTAATCTATTCTGTACTTGGGCACAAGGAAATAAGTCCCAGATAAAAGCCACATCTTCCCCAAGATTGAACTGTAGTATGAGGATCTCTAGAGCACCACCATATAACTGCAAAGGGAGTACAAGCTGTTCCATGAACACTGCTGTGTTACACTGAAAACAAGATTGAACAGAGCTGTCAGGAATTCTCCTGTCTGCTTTCTTATCATTTGTTGCACCCAGAAAATACCCCTGTCCACCACTTAACCCTGCTCATCCAGAGTCTGAGTTGCTCAAGGGAAGATGTTCTTGCTCAGCCCCTGCAGTGAGACTTCTGCATGGAGTCCTTAAACCAGGGTGTTCAGACCTGGCTTGCGGGAAGATGAGTACCTTTGTTGGCTTGTCAGCATGCACAAGTTGGACTGGTCCCATAATATCTGTGTCCACTTAAGCTAACTGAACAGGCTCCTTCTGCAACCCACGTGGAGATGGCATTAGAGCTGTGCTGTAGGCTAGGCCAGGTCAACAAAGGCCCGAAGATCGTGTGAAACCACAAGACTAAGGGTGTCAAGACATAGGGCATGGCTTGGTGACAAATGGCTGCTGCAAGATAGAGGCAGTGTATCATAGAATTATTAAAGTTGGAAGAAAGACCTCCAGAATCATCTGGTCCAGCCATCCCCCTACCACCAATATCACCCACTAAAGCACATCCCTAAACACCACAGTAATACCTCCACATGGAATCAGTTCTCAAAAATTACTTTTTCTGCACTAACACATTATTAATGCAGGCAATGAACTCACAGTCCTGACAAAGTGTTGTGACCCTCCTCTTGCCTCAGCTTATGCCTGTTTCTTCCATTTTGTCTCCTTTGGTTGCATTGCTTTCCAACAGGACAGCTAATGGTAGTAAATTTAAGGATGCATGCAATTGTCCACAGGCCTGGAGTGAAGAAACCCTATGACTAAATGGAAGCCATCCATACCAGAAACTGGGCACACCCAAGACTCAGGGACGCTGAGGACTTTCCTAAGTTCCACCCATCATGCTCTTCCAGCATTTCTGTCCAACACCAAATGAATTAAGAAAGTCTCAGAAAAAAAAAAAAAAAATCAGCAGTGCACAACTTCTCTGCAGAAAATTAGTCCTTGCTCAGCAAAAAAGAAAGGAAAGTGATTAAAACAATATGAACGATTTGTATCATTCCACTTAAACAGCCTTTCAAAAGGCAGTGTGTGGGCATGCCACAATTATTCATTTCTAAGCTGTATCTCACTACTGTTATGAAGTGGATTCTGCAAACTGGCTGTTTGAAGCACTGTGCAACTGAACTCACTGGATCATGACATCCCCTCTAGCCCCACATTTGAAAGAAGGAGCTAGTTTTCTCTAAAGAGCCTGTTGGAGGTTAAACTCAATGTCTCCTCGCTATACCTTCATTTTCAAAAAAGAAATAATTTCTATCCCATCTAGCTAAAACAAATTGTGGGCACTGTCTGCAGAAATGCTGGCCACAGCTCTTGACATTCAAATTCAGCTTTGGCATTTTAATATATAAATATAAAAGGTGATTGCAAGAGATGGGAATACAAAGTGAAGCTCATACTTTCAGAAATACCTCAGCCAACCATACACCTAACACATGGATCACACCATGGAAGAATAAACCAAGGACCATGGCCTTGAAAAGATCTTCTAAAACAATCCTGCATCTTTGATATGGTATTGCACAAGTACAATTAAACATGCATGTTCAAGACTCTGAAAACCAGAGGGCTCAGTTTTCAGTAAAACCCACATTGAATATATGCACCTTTTGAACTCTTTTTAAGTTCTGGATCAGTGTTTAATAGTCCCAGTGTAATTAAGATTGTTTTCTTTTTCCCTGAACCATTTGGGCAGTAGGTTACTACACATGTTATGTGAAGGGTGCTGAAAATTACCTTTTACTACATAGTCTTGGATATTACTCATGAGTCTCTTTGCTTCATAATCTGGACTTTCTGTAAGCACCTAATGAGTCCTTCTGCTAACACAATGCAATTTTCAAGCTTACATGAAAGAACTGGTCAGAATCTTACATTTTTGCTTGAGCTTTAACTTTTTGAGCTTAAGCTTTTTTTGAGCTTAACTTTTTGCTTGAGCGTTTAGCTTAATTAGAGCATTCTTTAATTATTTCTTTTTTCCAAAATGTCAAAGCTGGTTGCTTCAAAGGATCATTTCAATCACCCTTGCAGGAAGAGAGAAAATTGCTCAGAAAGATTAAAGAGTGCAAGAGAGGGAGGTACAGACAGAGACAGAGTGCAGAACAAAATATCTAATGAAAGCCTGATCCTACTCCAACTACCGTGAATCTGCAGAGAAAGCAGAGAGATCAAATATAATTTTTGCATCTAAGACACATTCAAGACAATAGACCAGAATAGTAAATGCAGCTTGTGATATTTGTGAGAGACATTTTTGCTGAAGTTCCTCTTCTTCAAGACGAAGAAATCATTGCAGTTGTGTGCTCCAGGTATCAGATTGCTGATACGCATTCCAGCTCACAAGAACAGCTTCAGAAAAGCCAATTTTAACTCTGCATTCTCAGTTCCTTTTTTCTCTCACCCAACAATTCACATTCAATGGGATAGGCCTTAAATCACAATACCTTCCTCCCCCCATCTACACACCTCAAACGTTAAACCTTGGTGATAGAAATGTGTTTGACATATTTCTACATTATTTTCATTCTCTGAAATCATTTCACTGCATATGCTACAGGTCATGCCAACAAAGAGAAATATATAGATGCAGAAGAATTCAGAAGCATGAAGTTTAGCTATGTTGTGGATGTCTAAAATATTAACCTCATTTCAGCCTATGCCACAGTGACATTATCTATATGTTTTAACATCAAAAGCTGTGGAAACAGTGCTTCAGTCTGTAAACAGAGATGAACTGACTTCAGTGGAAATAATACCTTTACACAGCATTGCACCATGCCGCACAGATGTATCCAGAGGGCAAAAAGACATCAGCTCCTTCAGGCACTTAGCTTGAGCATTATTCAGAATACAACAAGAGCTTATGCTGCCTATGTAGTCAATGAATAATGGATGCTACCTCTCCTGGTGGAAAATATGAATGATTAAAGGTGCTGAGGTTTAATGCCAGAAGCAGTTGATTTGATTAGCCATTCTCAAATATATTCAACTGAAGTTCTGTGAAGAAACAGGATCTTTCTAGATAATAAACAGAGATAACAGACATCTCAGTTTTTGGAGGAAGAGCTTACCCAATTTTAAAGATGTTCTCATAAAAATTATCTGCATTATATCACAAAGACAAGTAAAGCTAAGAACCATGGAGATTTCTAGCCCAAGTCTGATATTATCTGTGTAGATAAACCATATAAAAGATATTCAACAGCAAAAATGAAAAGGTTCAAGGATCTTTCCCTTTCCTAGTCACAAGGAAAGCAGATTACCTACTAGTATTCATACTTTAAAAGTTTTAAAATGTATAAGGATGAGATAGATGACTTGAGGATCGGAAAGCCTGCTTTCATTCCATCACATAAGATAAACATGCAAGAAGAACTGATAATGAGCTCTTAAGAAGCTCCATACAGAAAATACTTTGATATTAGGTGGAAAATTAAACTACCAGCAGAGTACTAAAAAATGCATTGATTGGAAGTTTGAACAGTCAGAGCCAGATGAAAGTCACCTATCTTTTGAGGTATTACCTCAAACATAAAACACCTTTGAAATAGTGACCAATGGAGGAAATACTGCACTGACGTCACCTGCCATATCCCCACTCCACAATGACCTAAACACTCCATCTATAAACAAATGATAAAGATGTTACTTGTCTGGCCTACATTGATCCAAAAAGTTGATTGTATTAGTTGTCTGCAAATATGTGCATCTAGTCACGTACACAGAAGTGTTACATGAATGTCACAGACTGCTTTTCTTGACTATTTGGCCAAGGAATATATAGCCTAGACAAAGTAATTAACTCAGTAAATATCCTTGGCTCAAGTTCACTGCTAACTCATGTGTTCTTCAGTTTGGACCCCAGGTCCCCTGGATAGCCGGGGTCCTCCTACTCAGTTGCTTATGAGCCTTGATTATTCTTTTGTTTTAACTGCATATTCCTGGTCTTTCAGCAAAGTCACCGGAAAAGTGTCTCAATGCAGGGAATTTTTATTCTATTCAGTTTATTGCCAATCAACACCAACTTCTGTTCAGTAATTTGCATAATTAACATGCAAATACTTTACTAAAGAATCCTGCCACCTCTAAGCTCAATTTAAACCAAACACCTCTCTTCTGTTCCTTGTACCAGCTTCCCTAATTCTCACATCATGTCATACTCTGTCCCTCCCAGTTCCTCTGGTGAGGTGTTGGACAGCTCTGGAGGTTGGAGTTACATGCTTAACACTTCCTTCCTGCCACACTCATCTCCTTTAATCATCTTCCTCTGCTCCAGCATGAATCATCCTTGGTCACTTCATGGGCACCCCTGCCCTCTGTCCAGGGGTCCTCTGTCTGCCTGGAGGTGTCCCTGCTATTATAAATTAATTTTAAACTCTCTGTTAAGATTGTGGTTGTTGTGGTTTAACCTGGCTGGCAGCTAAACACCACACAGCCATTCGCTCACCCTCCCCCCTCCCTCTCTGGGATGGGGAAGAGAAATGGGAAAGTGAAGCCTGTGGGTTGAGATAAAGACAGTTTATTAAGATAGAAAATAATAATAATAATAATAATATGTACAAACAAGTGATGCACAATGCAATTGCTAACCACCCGCTGACCGATGCCCAGCCCAACCCCGAGCAGCCGGCCCCCCACCCCGGCTAGCCACCCCTATATGAGCATGACGTCAGATGGTATGGAATACCCCTTTGGCCAGTTTGGTTCAGCTGTCCTGTGTCTGTCCCATCCCAGCTTATGCTGCACCCTCAACCTGCCCGCTGGCAGGACAGAGAGAGAAGCTGAAAAGTCCTTGGCTTAGTGTAAGCATTGCTCTGCAGCAATTAAAACATCAGCATGTTATCAGCACTCTTCTCATCCTAATCCAAACCATAGCACCCTACCAGCTACTAGGAGGAAAAATAACTCTGTCCTAACTGAAACCAGGACAGTGGTATTGTATTTTCTTTATAAACTCCACTGCTCAACCCCAGGGACCAGACTATAGGAATTAACATATCCAACTGCCTGAATTTACTACATATCCCAAAGTCTTCCACTTGCCCCTGCAAACCTGACTGTTGGGGTTTACATCAACCCAAACCCAGTTTATACCCACTGAAATTCCACACCTTGCCTCTGCAGGTGCATATAGGAAAAATCTGAACACATACCTTTTGCACACAACACCCCTTGCTTCTGACAGCACAATCATGGGGGTTCTCATGATATGAATACCTAGTACAAACTTCACATCTCATCTCTGCAAAGCATCCAACCACGAACATCAATACTAGTTTAAGCTGTGCACTTTTTATGTTAAAATATAGTGAAAAGTTATTAGAAATAAATATTAATACCACTGTTGGGGTTCAGTGAGTTTCCAAGTTCAGCATGGCCCCAAATGGTTGGTGAACACTTGACTTGAGCATAAGTCTTTCACTAGAGTAAAATGATTCATCAAGAGGCACAGCTCTCCTGGAGCTTGCTGAGTCCTGCAACATTAACTGAGCTCTGATACTTCCACAGTGCTTGCAGTCCCTTAAATCTCACCTCAAACTCTCCCACTTCATCATGCAGTACCCCTATTCCTTCAGCACCCTACAGAAGTCCCCACATGTGAATTAAAAAATAATAAAAATAAAAAAATAAAATCAAAATTGTCAAATATTTGCTTGTATTTACAATTCAGAGCAGAGGAGAGGTTTAACAGAGAAGCTATGGCATTTTATTTTTAATTATGCAATATTAATCTGGATGTGCTACAGACGTGCTTGCTTTATATATCCTAGGCTCTATCTCATTTAACATGCTTTCACCAAGACATGTGCATACCTAGTTAACATTTATTTTAACCCAAATGGGATGATGCAGACAAAGCTTTACAGAAGGCTACACAGGCAAAGCAATTAGATTTAATTAGGCTTACAGCAGGGGAAAGAAAATCTATGTATGCACTACAAACACACAAAAATACAATAATAATGGGGAGGGGAAAAAATATCAGGAAAAAAAAGTTCAAAAAAATGAATGGGAAAACCAGGGAGGGAAGGGGTTACCAGGGCAGGCTTGGAGCCTTTCCTAGCAGAACAGTACAGGGAGGACAGCCTCAGAGATATTCTGAGGGCAGATGAGAGCCTAACATTATCCAGAAGCAATATCTTTAGATCAACAGTGAATTTTGGACACAGGTTAAAGGCAGACTCGTGTCTGGGATCCATAACACATGACTAATCTTTATTTCTTTTTTGCCTCAAAGCATTGTATTGAACATACTGGATAGTTTTGCTAGATTTCCACCCCCCTTTGCCAGTCTGAGGATAGAATACATTTCACAAACCAACTAAAATTACACGGGAGAAGTGTCTGTATATTACTTAAGCAGTAGCTGTGAGCTTCTTAAAAGTGAGGCCTTTTTTGATCTAGTCTCTTGCTGCAAACCTTAAGCTATTTTTGTGGCCACAAGACCTGAAACCATCTATAGTCAGAGTGGAAAGTCAAATATTTAAGTGACCTAATCCTTATTTGCTCTGTAGTTACCTGAATTTGTTTCTGTTAAAAAAAGAGACAAGGAATCAGTGGGGGCAAAGGTCCTTGAAATTTTTCTTAAACAATGTACAAAGCTGAAAACACAATGAAATAGAAAAGATTCCAAGAAAGGAATTGCTCCTAAAAACCATGGCTAATAGGGCAGAAACGCTTTGCTGTACTTCTCTACTAGGCATGCACATACGGTAAATGAAAATCCCAAGTCTCTGCTACATCTTCCAGTTCTTTACATGTGCCAGATTTCTGCTTTTTTCTTTATTTAGAGGCTCTAAGGCAGCATTTTCTGACATGCCTCTTACAAAGATTTCCAGATGTGATATATGTGATATATTTTAGGATTACCTACATTACTTCATATAGGGCTCCTCCAAACTCTCATCACTCAATTCATTTTCATCTGAGTTGATTTTCTTTGGATTAACTAAAAATTAGTTTTAAAAAATCAGTTTGAATTTATATATATATATATTTTTAAATTTTTAAAAGTAGTTAAAAAAAACTTTTCTTTGGATTAACTAAAAAACAAACCCAGAAAAGCAATGAATACAATCACAGTTGGGATAGACTTGGACTTCAATTGGACAATTGGACACAACAGTTGGACAACTGGGATAGACTTGGACTTCAGATTGCTTTCTGGAAGCCACCATTACAATTAAATGAATTACAGTATCACTTGTTATTAACTATTTCTCATTTTCTCAGTCTCCTGTTCAAGGATTTAGGAGCAGCTGCACAGTTACCTTTAAATCTATGAATAATTTTAATAACATTACTGGGACTTAGTGGTGTAGTTTATTATTACAAAGCTTGTCTAACTGCAGGTACTTGGTTCTTCCTCCTCCCTTGACTAGACTCACCCACTATTTTAATTATATCAGATACAGATATTTTCCAGCCATGGGTTAAACCTGATTACTTTGTTGAAATAAAACATGATTTATTATAGATGAGCAAGGTGATCTCCTGACAGCAACCACCATATCAGACCAATAGAGACCACCATATTAAAGTCAAAGAGGCTGATGGGGACTAGACTGCTTTTCTCCTCACTACATCAAAGTCAGTCTGGGTATGATCATGTCCAAGGAAGGAATGGAAATTGTTGTTTGACCCAAGTAACGCTTTCTCTTTCATTCCTGCAAAAGAATAGTATTTTTACCTGGAATTTACATTCAATGTAAGCAGCCAATAAAAAGAACTGTAAGCTGCAGAAGATATTTGGTGAGTAGTTATGAATCAGAGCCGCTGCTCTAAACTGAAATCATCGTCAAACATGTGAAAAACAGTAGAAAAAACAAACTCAGGAAGGATTATTTTGGAATGCAATGCAGTAACTATGGCTGTCAATCTGTTTTCAATTACAAACTCCTTAGGACATCTAGTATGTCTTTTACAATTTACAACAGAGTAGTGATCATGCTATTAGCTTTCAACATTAGCAAAATGATGAGCACGAAATTAGATCATTGACAAAATAGACTGGAATAATTATAATCACAAAGAAATAAAATAATTGCAGGTAAACTGTGAGGGCACATATTTGTCATGTAAAATTCTAACATTTTAAAATGAGGTAGCCATAACACTATATGAAATTGTAATGATGCAAAAGCAAAAATATTATTGTGCAATAAAATAGGAATTTAACTGCTGAGGAACAGTAACACTCTTGCAGTATGCCAAACAAAGTTATAGGAACTGGGGCCTTGGATTTAGCAGGGGCCATAGTGAATAAGTATACCTTTATGCATATACTGCCAATATACACACTACAAAGTTTTGTTAAATTGCAGCCTGTATTCAGTAGGCTGCCAGTCTGATCTACAGTGCACCAGCAAACACTAATGAAGACCATGACTTTCATAAATAACCATGAAATACCCTTTTTTTGGTCAAGAATCATCCATATGAGGACAGTCTGGAAATTTCTATATAAGCACAGAGACACCTAAACAGACATATCCACCTGACAAACACCATTTAATTAACTAGTCTGACTGGTATTAATTCACTTTTACTATAACATTGATTTATTTGCTCTGAAAGATTCTAAGCTTCACAAAATTAGAGTGCTGAAGAAGGCAAAGGCTGAAATTCAGATGTTTTTTGTTTTTTTGAACAGGTGGACTGCCTGCATCCCACAGAATGACAATACTAAAACACAAGGAAAGTATTCTTGGGAGATGGTGAGATTTGAATAGCAATTCAGTAGAGCTGTGATTGAATCAACTACATCAGATCTGCCAGTGCTAATCTTTCCCATGTCTGTACCCATACAGAGGAGTTTTGTAACTACCAGCACTACCAGAACCTCCCTGGCAATATGACAGTCTACAGAATACATACAAATTAATCTGAGGTCAAATATAACACTGCATTTTGACAAGCGATAGTTACCTCACAGAACCCAGACTGATTTTTACCTCAAGCATTTTCCAGTTCCTGGGTGCTCTGTGAAGATGATTAGGCTGTAGATAAAAGTTTTAGAATGGTCTGGTGGGACATAGCTCTCTGTTGAAGCTATAAGTGTTGCTTCATACTGTGTAAAGAAACAGTGGGCCAAAATGCATTTAATCCACCTGTTCACAAAGAACAAAGATGTTGGCAAGAGTTGAAAGTTTGGGGACAGGCCTCACTAAGCCCCCTAGAACAGAAGCCAAGTGAAATGCAATGATGATCATGAATAAGTGACTAGCAATAGGCATGATTCAACTCAGTGGAGAAAGTGAGGAAGGAAAATCAGGAGATAGAAAGATTTCATCTGTAGCTCTGTAAGGTCCCAAACAGAATCCCAGAACAAAGCACAAATCTCATCAAATACAGTGGTTTCACCTCACCCTTTTGCTCATTTCAACACAGCACTGAGGTCAGCTCCTTTAACACTCCCTTTATTCATGTATTTACCACGAATAACCAAGCATTCCCAGCACTTGGCTGGATGGAGATTTCTGCCTTCCTGAGGATGTCTCTGTCATTGGCACTTCCTTCCAAAAATGTCTGGAACAAGCATTTGGCTAAACATCAAATTTGATGTCTGTCACCATTAAGATAACGCAGTGGCTGCTGTTGTGACTGCTTTCCTCAACTCCCATGGTTTTGCATAATGTCTACAGCAGACCTCTACCAGACACATGATCCTGTTACTTGCAAAACACAGACAGATTCACTTCATCTTATAAAGCATAAACAGTTACTTGGAAGGTAAAAACGAACAGCAGTGACAGGAGAAAACACCTACATTTGTATGACTTTGTACAGAAACATCATTTGTAGCAATAACATTTGTTCTGACAGAACATATGGAGAACGAGCATATCTTTGCAATGCAGCAACATTAATAAATGTTGTTACCCTATAATTACATAGTGAAATACTAAACCAGTATGAATTCTTCTGAATCACCCATGTAAGAGTTAGTCAGGAATACTCAGTAGAGCTGGCTGGAGCATGGAAGTAGGTGTGGGAAGGGAGTAGGATCAAACTGCAGCAGTGAAAACACCTGATAGATCCATGACTCAGGTGTTCATCCCTTCTCCTCTTTTTTAAGACAATAGTAAATTCAGGATGCTCTGAAGTCTCATCCAGCCACAAGTCACAAGGTAACATCCTCTCTCCCTGTTCTTCCTTCCCTCCCGCCCCCCCCCCCAAAAAAAAAAAAAAAACCAAAACAAACACACAAACAAACAAAACCACAAACAAACAAAAAACCAAGCAGGCTGGTGCACAACACCTACTTCAAGTGCATCTGTAAGTATCAAGTATCAGAGTCCTCTCCTCTCCTCTGGAGAGATAGCTGCTGGGAGCCATTTCCTTTCGCAACCCCAGCCATGGACAACCTCTCTGCAGTTTAGGAATGTCAAATGACACTTGGCATCAAGATGTGATCCAAGATGCCTCTCATTTGGTGGTGTGAGCTGTTTCTCCTCGACAAGTTGCTCCTCATTCTGTTAGCCCATCTCTTCCAGGAAAATCGTCAACCACTCCTTGATCTACAACCCATTGCTTGTCCTTCCTTGCCCATCTACCTGCTTGAACAAGCCACTACTGCTCTGATTACAATTCCTACTATTACAGCTCTCAGCAATAGCAAGTGCAGCTGCAACAATTAACATAGACCCTCTTGCAAGCATCAGACTCAAAAATAGCTTCCCCTACTTCACAGCTTACAAAAGACTCCTTCTTCTTTTTGAGGCTGCGACATTTGCACTCTAGTTTAAGCCCAACTGCCTCTGTGATGGACCCTGCACACACTCAAGACTTTGGCACACTAGTACAACTAGAAACTTCTCCACCTTTACCAGAAAGAATCAGGAAGAGGTAAAGCAGGGCTCCACCCTAAAGGAAGGTGAGACACAAGCCAAGGGGTATCCGATGGCCAACATGGCAGAGGCATCACTAGCCAGGGCCCACCCCAGAGCACACAAAAAAAGTAGCAGTTACAAATCTAAAGACAATGGCCAGGTCCAACCAAGAACCCAGAGGCAGGTTGAGCTAGGAAGTCAGCCCACAGGCCACGGTTAGGATCAGTGATCACCAGGCAGGTCTGAGTTCAAACCAAGGAATCAACCTGTGTGTTGCTGAGGTTCAGATCAAGGGTAACAGTAGTCCAGCGTTTCTCCAACAGAGTTCCTTCAAGGATGACACACACACACACACACACACACACACACACACACTCACACTCACACACACAGACACACAAAAAAAAAAATGGAAGAAAATCCTTTCAGGTCTGGAACTTCAATAGAGCCTGTGTGGGTGCAGACCCCAGGTGAGGCTGGTCAGGGTCATTAAAGCCTATTTACTGGTGCCGTCAGGGCCCAGATCCTCTTAAGTGCAGTAAAACTATAATCCTCTTAAGTGCAGTAAAACTATAAAAGCTTTTCAGACCTTCCCATCAGTTCTCTTGTTTTTCTCTTTCTCTCACCGACTGGAACCCTGCTCAGTTTTGGGTGTAAATAGAGGCCATCATTTGTCTTTTAGGCTTCTACTGAGGGGTATTAATGCTGTCCGAATATCCATAGATCTGTGCACAGCTATGTTTGTGTTTCAGAAATGATTGATACTGCATAGCAATGCAGTGGTAATTATTATAGGGAGAAGGGGATCTTGCAGACATTCGCTATGTGTTGACGTGAAGTTCCAAAATAGCTATCTCTAAGGTACCTTTTTCTCTGAAAAGCTGCAAACTGGTTGCTATTGGGCTTGGAGGATAGGAACATCTGGACTGTGCTCACAATGGCAACATTCCAGTTCTAGTACAATTTTGCTCTGGGAGGACCAGCAGTCCCTTCTCCTCGTGGGCTTGTACTGTTTCAGATTCATGAGGACCCTCTTCATCTGCTGTACTCTAGGCTGGCCCTGGGTGCAGTATTTCCCTTCTCCCATGCATGATTTTTTACTCAAAAGTGTTCATTTTGACCAGAAACCTCTCACCACAAAACTGCTAATACTGGAAAACAGGACTGTGGATGAAGGAGCACACAGTTTTGCAGCATGGTTTTACACCCCCCTCAGCTGAATGTGACACCAACCCCAAATCTAACCATCCTGACCACTGTTACAGGTGAGTAAGAGCTTAATGCTACTGCTGGGGTTTACCTGGGGTACTTGTTTTTCCCCAGGCTCATCTGCTTACCCTGAGACCCATGTCCTGTGGCTGTATGGAAGAGATGTGCTGTAGCCTCCTCCTCACTCTGCTACCTCCTGTTGTGCTTCTATGGAAGACAGACTGAAATTATGCCTGCATGGCATTGGTGCTGTTAGTAGGAACTAATGCCATTAATTAATTACAATTGACATGTAGATTATTGGCTAAAGACATTTTAAGAAAAGAGTGTCTTTTCTATTTTTCCTCTCAAATTTCTGCCTTTTATGTTGCGGGAGAACATAAAGTGTGAAGTTCTTTGTTATCCTCTCCTTCCTTTTAAAACACTTCAACTGCACCATTTAAATGTTTCTCCCCTTATTTCTTTTCTTTGCTCCAGCAGCATGGAAGGGATATATGGGGAGAGAAAAAGTTTATAAGATGTAATATTAGAAGGAAGACAAAAGAACATTTTGTATGAAAATGTTTGCAAACCATGTCAGATATGTTAAATGACTTCCTTTCAAAACCTGTAGACTGAAAATGACTTAAAATTAGCTAGTCTTTTTTTTTTTTTTTTTTTGAATTTTTCTGCCAATTCTGTTATCAGTGTTTCCAGAGACACTTTTGTGTAATAACCATTTTTCAGATGACAAAAACTTGAAAAAAGCAGCTTAGCCTGAATCAGAACACTTCCAGGAACACAATCAAGCAAGGTAGATAATGTCTTCTTTGTGCTCAGGTTCTTATGTACCCAGCTGTCACTTTTAATAAACATGTTTCAGATCAAGTCTCAGAGGGTATGAGATACAGGAGTAATAAAAGAAATCACCACTTGTGTACTTTTGAATATAACCAATAAACATTAAATATTACATTGCAAACAAGCAGAAGAGGGATAAGATCAAGCCAGTTAATTTTTTAATGGAATCGTATTAGGGTACGTGAAAGCAGTATAAATTACATTTTTGTAAATGCAGAGCTAAACAACGAATCCCAAATATTTATTTCTTTTCCTTGCATCAAAGTATGCTCAAAGAGTCTCTGTCGTATGAATTTTGTTTAAATGGGCCACAGCCACAAGCAGCATAAATAGAATTGTTTACTTGTAATTAATGGAGCTATGTCAGATTTTACCATTGAAGACATGACCTCATTTTTTTATGAGCTGACAACAGGAAATCACATTTAAAATGTGAATAAGTCAAAACAAACAAAAATATGCCCATGTCCCTTGTTTTCATGTGTTACAATGGGCTTATAAAATTGGATTTCATTTTTTAAATCACAGTATTTCCTTCTGGTTTTGGTACTGGAGGCATTAAGACACTATGGCCCTAATCCCCATTGTCTCTCCAGGGATTCTGGCAGGAGCAGTCATTCAAATGTTGAGTTTATTGTTTGTGTAGAAGAAGAAAGCCAGAAATACCAGACAAATGCCTACTAGTGATGAAAGCAACTCAAATGCAAAGCAGTCAAAGATACTCGGCTGTGACAAAACTAGATGCATATCATTAAACATCTCTGGATTAGATCTGTTTTTCCCAGCTGATGGCAAGCAGTCAAGGACTCCCCTATTCTTTTTCCCGTAGCAGCTCTGTACTGATTCAATAGATTTGATTTGTGTGATGTGGCATTTGCCAAGTTTGGCTCGAACTTCTTAGCTAGAGCTCCAGACCCCAAAAAATTCTGAGCTCTCCCACTGAAGATCCAGGTGCATTTATCTTCAGCCTCCAGGTGTGATTCTGGTGGATGCAATGAGTACAGTCAAGTTTGAACTCTAATTTTGTTCCCTGGCTCTGACTTTGTTGTACTGCCCTAACACATTTCTTCTAGCCCGTACTTTGAGGAGCTACAGTCTCACTAACCTTAGCTGCTGAGAGCATTTAGATAAAATTTGCAAATTGCACTAGATTAGGAAGAACTGGGAAAATACCAAAGTTAAGAAGATAACAGGAAAGGAATCCTAGGGGCTTGTAAGGGACAGGATGGATTGCCAATAGTGGGTGAGATTGGTGGTAGGGTGATGGTTGGACCAGATCATCTTGAAGATTTTTTCCAACCTTTATGATTCTATGATTGTTTTCTACAAGCATTTGAAGCATGTAACCATCAAGAGCAAAATCCTGAAGTCAACAGAACCTTTTCTGCTAATAAAAGTGAAGCCACAATTTAATCCCAAACATGAAGAGTAATTTCCCATTAGGCAAAAAGGACTAACAAGGTAAGGAAAAGAGAATTCACCTACAGGTGCTGAGACTGTGACAAGTAAAACTTCTTGTGAGCATTATGTATGAGACAGCATTGTGCTCTGTCAAAGGGAATACTCAACTCTATTAAAATGGACTGGACTACACACTGGAAAATATACTGTATTAATATTTTTTTTCCATAGCAACTGATTAGATTAGGAGGTTGAATTAGTCTTTCACATTTTTAAAGTTTTTGACTGACATAGATAAAACATTTCTAGAATTTGCCTCTAAGTTTATATATAGGCTCCAAAATAAGGGATATAATTTTCATAAATAAATTCAATTGGTGTACAGAGTACTTGGTCCACTGAAGAGCAAGCACTAACTTAGGTTTGTATGTTGAATCACTATAGATTTTTATTTTGGACTTCAAATATTAAAGTCCAATTTGCCCAGATTTGAAAAAAAAAACAAAACAAAACCACAAACATGTTGCTGCTAAATCAAGTAGGATTTGGTGTTTCAATTCATTATTGCCAGCCCCAGCCAGCTAAAATGGCCATTGCTGTATACAGAAGAATGGTGCATGCTAAAAGCTGAGGAGACAGGGATCAGATGGAAAAGCTAGTGACAGATTAGTAGTGCTGGAATAAAATCTTTCAGAACAGTTTTATGGAGAAGGATGCACAGGGGAAAATTGTCTGATCTGGGATGGAAACTAGTTGACAGAATTTAGATGAAAACAAGACAAATAGGGGAAAAAAGAGGGGGGGGGGGGAGGGGGAGGGAGGAGAATAGAAAAAAGTCCCAAAAAAGTTTTGGGTGACATGGCTGTCTCCCTTCCACAGGGGATGCTCTGTGATCCATCTCTTATTTCCTGCCTGAGAGTTATTCCCAGACATTTCTTCTGCACATTTTTAAGGTCCATGATAATACAGATCTTGGGGATGTTAGCCATATGGAGAGTTTTAGCATGTGGCTTATAGAATCAAGGACACTGATTGCTCCACTGAACATACTGCTCCATCCTTCCATCCTTCCATCCCTCTTCCTGCTTCCCCCCTCCACAAGATACATCAGAAGAAGAAGAAAAAAAAAAAAAAAAGTTAAATACAGTCACACAAACAATCTGATTTTTCTTTGGGAAGTAATGTTTTCTCAAGCTAGACAGCTGTATCTCATTACAGTTTTACACATTTCCAGCACTTGTGGCCAAATTAGTCAAATTAGGAGAAACAAAGAATGCTGTCCTGAAAATGGACATTATAGTTCTCTGCCTCCTGAGGTTTACAAAATCTCTTTCTTGATGAATCTGACGGGAATATTTTCTTGTACTTCTAGATTGATGTGGGACTGCATGTTGTAAAAAAGGAATATATTTTTAATATTGGAAAAAACCTCCCTGTTCAGAAAAAAAAAATCCAAAAAAAAAAATAAATCCAAGTCTTGTTGAGGGGTGTTTTTCCACGGACAGTACTGGGCATTTGAGCAGCTCTTTGACTCTTCTACTGAATTCCACATAAATTCTGAATGAAATAGATGGAAGAAGAACTGCATTTACCTACAGGCTTACTGTGAATTGATTAACTTTTGCTGCTTGGATTCAGGATCAGAGAATTAAGAGAAGGCACTGAAGCAATGCAAAGGCCTCAGAACTGCAACCCCCCAGATCTAGTTATGTCTATTACAGGTGAGCTGACAAAATATTTTCTCCTTTACAGGTTATATATTCATAAATAATAGCCTGAAATGGTTCCTTTTTAAAATCAGTTACAAACTGATTACTTTCTAAATATTAAACACTTAGAAAATGTCTTAGAATTTGCAAACTTTCACAGTGTCTTGAATTTGGATCACACACATGAAGTAGTTCTTTTAGTTGAGAGTACCTGAAAACTTGAAGTGTTTTGAAAATTCTCCATGTTATCTCAACTCTTGTTTCACTGAAATCCCTAACTATGATGATTAATTCACCTTAGCAGGACAAGATGGTTCACAACTGAAAATCCCTTTTTCTTCCTACATTGCTTAGAAACAGAAAATGCAAACTCACTTCTGGAGATAAGTGGATTTGAAAACAACAGGCTGGAAGTTTTTGAGTAGTGTAACCCAGCAAATTGGAGCTTGCATGCAGAATGGTTTTCTTGATGGAGCAATGTCTAAGTATAGCTGACTGTGACTTCTGTGAAATTTTCTTCCCACTACATAGGAAGAAGAATGCTTTCTATTCTACTGTTTACAGAAAGGTATTCATGGTAATGTAATTGAAAGTCAAATCCAAACAACTAAACTACAGAAAAAAAATGAAGCAAATCACAGCAACCCACAGTTCATGAGACCTGAAAAGGCATGCAGCTTTTGTAAACAAATGAAATTTATTACTCTTCCTTGGCAGCAAACAACCCATCAAAGTTAATATCACAAAATACTCTGGAATTGTAACCTCCTGTTTTCACTTCCCCCAAAATGTCTGCAAAGGATCAATTTCATATCAAAGATTTTTAAAGTTTAAGGAATATTTTTATCACTTACATCTAAACTTGTAGTCTGGTAAATTATACCTTTAAACAATGCCAATTTCCAACCTGAAAGTGATTGCCAAAGCATGCTAAGACAGCAACTAGTGACTGAGTGAATGAACCCTCGGATGTGTTAAATATTAAAAATAAATGTCTTCTGCAGCTGGCCTTAACATTAGAAAAAAGGCAGAAGGATTTTCACACCCCATGCCCCTTAGCCAAATCGCAGAGTTTAACAATGCTTAGAGAGAAAAACCCTAACTACATTAAGCATATGAAAGGAGTTATTCAAAAATAGTTGTAAATGACAGAGATGGCAAAGATGTTTGTCTCCTCAGTCAAGTCTGCTGATGCATGGATGAAACAAAGAAACAGCATGCAAGCAAGCAGGATGCTGAAAGCACAAATGCAGTCATATCAAGCTACAGATTACCCCAGCACCATGCAAAAGAAGAAAACAAAATCTATCCAGGTGATCTATCCAGGTGAAACCAACCTAAAATGATGAGATTGCATGCTCCCAGTATTCCAACAGTGGTTTAAATTCTTAGCAGAGTAACTGGAAAAAAGGCCTAGATTTCACACAGTGCTTACAACATGGAAGTCAGTGATGACAACTAAAATAATTCTTTAACTTAGTGACACTAAACCTGGCACAAATGAGTCACAGAGTGGATGTACAAGTGAAACCAAAACATAAACCCACAACAGACAATGCCCTGTCACATCTTTGCAAGAGTTGCTAGAAGACTATCATGATGTTTTTGCCTGAAGAAGGTAGTTTCCAAATATGTTTCAACTGGGATAAAATGATTCAGATGGTAAAACAGATGCTGCTGAAAATAACAATTGCATGCAAAGCAGTAATGGGAGTAATAAAGCCAATGCAAAAATTAGAAATCTTTCCTAAAGTCCTATGGCCCATGTTAACAGCATGTGAGATACTGAAGAGTCAGGCATGTTCATCTCTGCAAAAATCAAGCAACTCTGTTCCCCAAAAAGAGCTCTCTCCCAGAAGATCATGGTCAGAGGAGTACTATGTAACTTGGCCTAACCCAGGATATTGTCGGGACTTCATGCCAAAGAGTCACTGGAGCAAAAATACAGTTATTATCATCAGAATTAGACACCGCTCAGTAGATACAGATGGCTGAGAGTGTTGTTTAAAGATTGAATTGACAGCAGAAGACTATCAGACTTGCCAGGAAAATATGTTCATAGGTCTCACAGGGATCAGCATCATGGTTTATCACATTCTTATGTAAAAACAGGGAAAAGAAGAAACAGAAGTTACAGAAGATCACAATCATATCTCCCACAGAAAAGCCCGAGGAACTAATCAAAAGCTAAAGAAATAGGAGGTAAAATTGCAGATCACAATCATATCTCCCACAGAAAAGCCCGAGGAACTAATCAAAAGCTAAAGAAATAGGAGGTAAAATTGCAATCAAATGTGCAACAAAGGAATTCTGATTTGCTTTTACAGGTAACATTTTAGCCTCCTCCCCCCAAATTTAAAAACTGAAGCACGGATGGCTGAACATAGTGATATTAAATTAGTTTAGAGACCATTAGAGTTTGTAAATTATGTGACATTTCTCCAATCTTTTAGATGTGTGTCATGACTGAAGCAGCCCCTAGATGAAGGTGCTCACATATAATTAGTTTAAATAAATGCAATTGCCTGCTAATAGCAATGAACTGGTGGCAAGACAGTTTCATCAGAAGCCAAAGAAGACTGCAGTAAGGTGGAACATCTCTCACGTAGAAGGACAGATTACACAAAATCACTGCTGTCAGAAAAGATAGTCAAAAATTGCAAAGGGCTTGTTATAAAAAAGTTGCATACCTAAGGCCTAACTAGTATGTCCAAAGACATGATTTGAGGAAAGGTAAAGCTATTGTAAATCACCACAGGGATTTTATAAAAGCCACTTCCCACCAAATACTCCTGCCTTTGATACTTACTCCTGAACTGTCAGTGCTCCACTTATGAGCATTGCCACATTCTTACCAGCACCTACACACACCGCACAAATAAGGCATTTGCACAGGCATAAGGTAAATTTACAATACCACTAAATAGACCAGTTAAATGAGATTTTCTAAAGGAGGAGCCAGAAAGAATCATTTTGAATGATCATTTTTCATGCATTTGTGTCCAGGATGGCACCACACTGGGACAAAATGCCTAATTGTCTTTCAAGTATAATTGAACTGTTTGAGATAAATTGAGAAAACAAGACAAAAGTCTGTGAAAGACAGACCACTGATAACTGTTGACACACTAGAACATATCTAGAACTGAAGACTATCTCAATCAGCAAATTGTGATTCAAGGTCCCAGCAACAGAACCAAGCAGGGAAGTGCAGGCCACCTGTGTCTCCAGCTAACCTTTACACAAAGCAGAGGTGGTGTTTTCCACTGAAAACTCTCCATGTGATTTCATACTCTACATTGCTGTTCAGATGGCTGGGAACAAGGAGATAGAGCCTCTATGACTACTACAGTGCTCATTCATTTTGGACAAAGCAATGACACATCCTAGCAGATGTAATGGCTAAGCAGTATAGATTTGCAAGATGAACAGATGGTTTTTTTGTAGTATTTACTTGGAAGTAGGAGCTAAGTCATATCCTCTCATCCTTAAGCCATTGTCATTCAAAAGGCTACAACAATAGTTTTAAAAGATAGTTTTAATGACCTTATTTTAGAAAGCTGGTGGCTAGTGTATCACAGAAGAGCAGCAAAAGACCATGCTTCAAACAGTATGGTAATAGATGCGTGAATCTCTCCAAAATATGTAATCTTCACTTACATACACATGCAGAAATGCAAGTATTGTAATGCATGAATGTCCTGGTTTCAGTTAGGACAGAGTTATTTTTCCTCCTAGTAGCTGGTAGGGTGCTATGGTTTGGGTTAGGATGAGAAGAGTGCTGATAACATGCTGATGTTTTAATTGCTGCAGAGCAGTGCTTACACCTAGCCAAGGACTTTTCAGCTCCTCACTCTGTCCTGCCAGCGGGCAGGCTAGGGGTGCAGCAAGAGCTGGGAGGGGACAGACCCAGGACAGCTGAACCAAACTGGCCAAAGGGGTATTCCATACCATCTGACGTCATGCTCAACAACATATAGGAGTGGCTAACCGGGGTGGGGGGCCGGCTGCTCGGGGTTGGGCTGGACATCGGTCAGCGGGTGGTGAGCAATTGCATTGTGCATCACTTGTTTCGTACACATTATTATTATTATTATTGTTATTATTATTATTATTATGTCTTAATCTCAACTGTCTTTATGCCTTTATCTCAAATCACGGGCTTCACTTTCCCATTTCTCTCCCCCATCCCAGAGAGGGAGGGGGAGGGTGAGCAAATGGCTGTGTGGTGTTTTGCTACTGGCTGGGTTAAACCACAACAGTACTTTTGGCACCCAACGTGGGGCACGAAGGGTTGACATAATGACAGATCTGACCAGAGTGTGTTAAACTAAAATTGGTATAAGTATTAGACCTGCTTAATAGTTGCTAGATACAATGTTGATTGCTTTAATCTCAAGTCTGCTGTGCCTGTTTTCCAAATTGAGTTTTATAGCACATTACTTTCTGTATGTGCTCCCTGTCGTGCTGTTTATCCTTTCCAGGCCCTGGTTTAAGATTGTTATGGTGTAACAATGGATTATGATATGATGAAATATCTGATCATGACTCTAACCTGATATTTGTACTCAGCACTGTCGTCAACTCTATACTTTGGAAACCGTATCTCGGAAACTATTAACAATTACACCTATTGCCTTTTTTCATCAGGGAGTCAATCTGTGGAGGGGACAGGGGAAGATATTTTTCCCGACTTGTTCACTCTCCCTTTCTCCTTCACCACCCTCTTATCCTCCGAGCTAGTTACAATAGTTCTCCAAGATGCTGAATATCCTTGGGATACTCAGACCAGCATGTTCTTGTTGTTATATCTCCTGAATGTGCTTCAGGTTTTGTTTAAGGTTAAACAACTACTTAGGAATCTCATCCAGAGATCTGTCCTGAGGCGGGATAGTTGTGAGTGGCAGGGAGTGTGGGAGGATATGGGCAGGTTTCTAGAGCAGTGGGCACCTCCAGTGTTTTGGAAATTCACCCCTGAACAACTGCAAAATCCTAAAAAAACTGGTAGAATGCTTGAAAAAAGGGTGTCATGACTCTAGCAGTTCCAAAGTGACACAAATCACTATAGCGTGCTGGGGTCTGGCCTATGCCTATCGAGCTGCAATTGATGCTACTATCAACCTAGTGACAGGCCCAACGGCCATAACCAACCCCTACGATGGACCCTGCAGCCATTCCAGTTCCAGCTCCAGCAGCTGCTGCAGTTCCAGCTCCTGCAGCCGTTCCAGCTCCTGTAGCCATTCCATTTCCAGTTTCTTCAGCCGCTCCAGCTCCTGCAGTCACTCCAGCTCCTGTGGCTGGGTCAGAGAAATGAGCTGTAGCAGTACAAGTTGCCCCTGTAGACAAGGTGAAAAAATGGTATAGACACTCAGGTCGTTTAGAACGCAGAGAGTCTTCTGCTAGGTCTAGGTATGGAGAAGACGAGGCTGGGCCATCAGGGATGCAGGAGGATGAAGATGAGGATGTCAAAATATCAACAGTAATTACCCGAAATCTATACCAGTGTGAGCTACGAGATGTGTGAAAAGATTTTGGTCGCTGCATAGGTGAGCAGCTTGTCACCTGGCTGCTCCGGTGCTGGGATACCGGAGCTAATTGTGTGGAATTAGAGGGCAGGGAAGCTAGGCAGCTGGGATCCCTTGCTAGAGACGCAGGCATTGACAAAGCAATTGGAGATGGAGCGTGATCTCAAAGCCTCTGGAGGCATCTCCTGTCAGCTGTAAGGGAAAGGTATCCATTCAAGGAAGAACTTGTATGTCTACCAGGCAAGTGGACCACTATGGAGAAGGGAATCCAGTACCTGAGGGAATCAGCAGTACGGGAGGTGATACATGAGGACTCAGACAATGGACAAACACCCACAGATCCAGATGAAGTCAAGTGTACACTACCCAGGTGGCGGAAGTTTGTACGGAGTGCACCATCATCATATGCCAGCTCATTGGCAATAATGGCCTGGAAAGAGGATGAGGAACCCACAGTGGATGAAGTGGCTAAACAGCTCCGGCAGTATGAAGAAAGTCTCTCCTCTTCCTCACAGGCCTGCGTCTCGGCTGTGGAGAAACTTTCTGAAAGTGTCCTTCAACTAAAAGAGAATACTTTGGAGAAACTTCCTGAAGAGGTCCAGCAACTTAAAGAGAGTTTATTTTCCTCCCCTCCTGTACAAACCAGTGTCTCTGCTATTAGGGGTAAGCGCTCATCCGTGCAAAGAAGACGATATGGTGGGTACACACCCCATGCCACCCTGTGGTTTTACTTACGTGCCCATGGAGAGGACATGAGAAAATGGGATGGAAAATCTACCACGACTCTAGAGGAATGGGTACGTGAGTTGCAAAAGAAAACAATAGGGAAAAAGGGGTTCTCTGAAAAGTTTGCTGCTCCAACTTCCAGCAGGCAGTCCTTTAAACACAGGAATGAAGATTCTGATGAGGACTAGAGGGGCCCTGCCTCCAGCCAGGGGGAGGAAAGGGACAATTGAGTTTATTGGACTGTGTGGATTTGATGGCCTGGCACGTCAGACGCACAGAAGTATAAGGCTTTAGTAGACACTGGTGCACAATGTACTCTAATGTCATCAAGCTATAAAGGGCTAGAACCCATCTGTATTTATGGTGTGACGGGGGGAACCCAGCAGCTAACTGTATTGGAGGCTGAATTGAGTCTAACTGGGAATGAGTGGCAAAAGCACCGTATTGTGACTGGCCCAGATGCTCCATGCATCCTTGGCATAGACTATCTCAGGAGAGGATTTTTCAAGGACCCAAAAGGGTTCCGGTGGGCTTTTGGCATAGCTGCCTTAGAGACAGAGGGCATTAAACAGTTGTCTACCTTGCCCGGTCTCTCAGAGGACCCTTCTGTTTTGGGGTTGCTGAGGGTCAAAGAACAGCAGGTGCCAATCGCTACCACAACTGTGCACCGGCAGCAATATTGCACCAACGGAGACTCCCTGATTCCCACCAATAAGCTAATTCGTCAACTGGAGAGCCAAGGAGTGATCAGCAAGACTCATTCACCTTTTAATAGTCCCATATGGCCAGTGCAAAAGTCTAATGGTGAGTGGAGACTAACAGTGGACTATCGTGGCCTCAGCGAAGTCACACTACCACTGAGTGCTGCAGTGCCAGACATGCTAGAACTCCAGTATGAACTGGAATCAAAGGCAGCCAAGTGGTATGCCACAATTGATATCGCTAATGCATTTTTCTCCATCCATCTAGCAGCAGAGTGCAGGCCGCAGTTTGCTTTCACTTGGAGGGGTATCCAATACACCTGGAATCGGCTGCCCCAGGGGTGGAAACACAGCCCTACCATTTGCCATGGACTGATCCAGTCTGCACTGGAGCAAGGGGAAGCTCCTGAACACCTGCAGTACATTGATGACATCATTGTGTGGGGTGACACAGCAGAGGAAATTTTCGAGAAAAGGAAGAAAATAGTCCTAAGCCTTCTGAAGGCCATTTTTGCCATAAAACAAAATAAAGTCAAAGGACCTGCACGAGAGATCCAGTTTTTAGAAATAAAATAGCAAGATGGACATTGTCAAATCCCAATGGATGTGATCAACAAAATAACAGCTATGTCTCCACCAACTAGCAAAAAAGAAACACAAACTTTCCTAGGCGTTGTGGGGTTTTGGAGAATGCACATTCCAAATTACAGTCTAATTGTAAACCCACTCTACCAAGTAACCCATAAGAAGAATGATTTGGAATGGTGCCCTGAGCAACCACAAGCCTTTGAACAAATTAAGCAGGAAATAGTTCATGCAGTAGCCCTTGGGCCAGTCCGAACAGGACCAGATGTAAAGAATGTGCTCTACACCGCAGACGGGGAGAATGGCCCCACCTGGAGCCTCTGGCAGAAAGAGCCTGGGGAAACTCGAGGTCGACCCCTAGGGTTTTGGAGTTGGGGATACAGAGGATCTGAGGCCCGCTACACTCCAACTGAAAAGGAGATATTGGCAGCATATGAAGGAGTTCGATCTGCTTCGGAAGTGGTTGGTACTGAAGCACAGCCCCTCCTGGCACCCCGACTGCCAGTACTGGGCTGGATGTTCAAAGGAAGGGTCCCCTCTACACATCATGCAACTGATGCTACATGGAGCAAGTGGGCTGCACTGATTACTCAGCGGGCTCAAATAGGAAACCCCAGTCGCCCAGGAATCTTGGAAGTGATTATGGACTGGCCAGAAGGCAAATACTTTGGGATGTCATCAGAGGAGGAGGTGGTCCGTGCGGAAGAAGCCCCACTGTACATGCAACAAGCTACCAGAAAATGAGAAGAGATATGCCCTGTTCACTGATGGGTCCTGTCGCATTGTGGGAAAGCATCGGAGATGGAAAGCTGCTGTATGGAATCCTACATGACAAGTTGCAGAAGCTTCTGAGGGAGAAGATGGATCAAGTCAGTTTGAAGAAGTGAAAGCCTTCCTGCTGGCTTTAGATATTGCTGAACGAGAAAAGTGGCCAGTTCTCTATCTCTATACTGATTCATGGATTGCAGCAAATGCCCCATGGGGGTGGTTACAGCAACGGAAGCAGAACAACTGGCAGCGCAGGGGCAAACCCATCTGGGCTGCTGTGTTGTGGCAAGATATTGCTGCCCGGGCAGAGAACCTGGTTGTAAAGGTATGCCACGATTCTTGGGCTCATGTGCCCAAGAATCAGGCTACTGAAGAACATCAGAACAACCAGCAGGTAGATCAGGCTCCTAAGATTGAAGTGGCTCAGGTGGACCTGGACTGGCAACATAAGGGTGAATTATTTATAGCCTGAGTGGCCCATGACACCTCAGGCCATAAAGGTAGAGATGTCACATACAGATGGGCTCGTGATTGAGGGGTGGACCTGACCATGGACACTATAGCACAGGTTATTCATGATTGTAAAACATGTGCTGCAATCAAGCAAAGCCAAATGGTCAAAGCCTCTTTGGTATGGAGGACGATGGCTGAAATATAAATATGGAGAGGCCTGGCAGATTGATTACATCACACTCCCTCAAACCCGCAACAGCAAGCGCCACGTACTTACAATGGTGGAAGCGACCACCGGGTGGCTGGAAACATATCCTGTGCCCCATGCCACCGCCCGGAACGCTATCCTGGGCCTTGAAAAGCAAGTCCTATGGCAACATGGCACCCCAGAAAGAATTGAGTAGACAATGGGACTCATTTCCGAAACAACCTTATAGACACTTGGGCCAAAGAACATGGTATTGAGTGGGTGTATCACATCGCCTATCACGCACCAGCCTCCGGTAAAGTTGAGCGATACAATGGACTGTTAAAGACTACACTGAAAGCAATGGGTGCTGGGACATTCAAAAACTGGGACACACATTTGGCAAAGGCCACCTGGTTAGTCAATACTAGGGGATCTGCCAACCGAGCTGGACCTGCCCAGTCAGACCTGTTTTGTAATGTAGAAGGGGATAAAGTTCCTGTAGTGCATGTAAGAAACATGCTGGGTAAAACAGTCTGGGCTACTCCTGCCTCAGGAAAAGGCAAACCCATTCACGGGATTGCTTTTGCTCAGGGACCTGGATGCACTTGTTGGGTAATGCAAAAGAATGGGGAGGTCCGATGTGTACTTCAGGGGGATTTAATACTGGGTGAGAATAGCCCATGAGTTAAATTGTATTATGTTAATTATTATATAATACTATATGTCATCACTACCATGATTGCTATATACCATAGATGAAAAAGTTGATTAATTAGAACGTATTGGAAAGAGTGTAACCTGAGTATGACATAAATGGTATGGAATAAGGGATGGATATATGTCCTGGTTTCAATTAAGACAGAGTTATTTTTCCTCCTAGTAGCTGGTAGGGTGCTATGGTTTGGATTAGGATGAGAAGAGTGCTGATAACATGCTGATGTTTTAATTGTTGCAGAGCAGTGCTTACACCTAGCCAAGGCCTTTCAGCTCCTCGCTCTGTCCTGCCAGCGGGCAGGCTAGGGGTGCAGCAAGAGCTGAGAGGGGACAGACCCAGGACAGCTGACCCAAAATGGCCAAAGCGTGTATTCCATACCATCTGATGTCATGCTTAACAACATATAGGGGTGGCTTGCCGGGGTGGGGGGGCCGGCTGCTCAGGGCGTCAGTCAGCGGGTGGTGAGCAACTGCATTGTGCATCACTTGCTTTGTACACATTGTTAGTAGTACTATTATTATTATTATTATTATTATGTCTTAATAAACTGTCTTTATCTCAACTCATGGGCTTCACTTTCCCATTTCTCTCCCCCATCCCAGAGGGGGAGGGGTGAGGGTGAGTGAATGGCTGTGTGGTATTTAGCTGCTGGCCGGGTTAAACCACAACAATGAAATACGCCCTCAGTTTACTCCAATCACTTACTGCAGTCCTTGAAATACATGCTCAGCTGCATCTGATCACTAGAAAGCAATAAAGAGAAAATGAAGAATGAAGAAAGAAGAATCAGATGTTCTGAAGAACTGCAAAGCTGTGAACACCTATGATGGCTGTGGCATAGAAGACTACCCATACCCGTCACTATAGATCACACAAGCATACGTAGTTTCCATTTCAGCCTTTCATCACACAGTGAAGAATTGCCCAGAGACAAAGTCAAGGCAAAATTCTTTCTGACTCGTAACATGGCCCAGAGCACTGGGCTGGGCTACTGGACATGTCCATCATCTTCCCAACTCTTCTACTGATGTTCTAGACCCTGGCAAGTTCCCCATTTCTAGCACAAGGAGTTATACCGGTCTCAAACATAAAATGCTCAGAAATCTGCTGATGAAAACTCTAAGGGTTATGTGTTACAATTCTGAGTTAAGACAGTACAAAAAATATAAAATACTCTGCTTGTGTTACTTTGAATATCCACAAAAATGAAAGATGTAAAGACTGTATAAACTTATTTTTAAGAAGTATGTCAATTGATGGTTTTGATAATTTTAAACAAAAAACACACAGAACTCTTTTTTCCAGAGCCCAGCTAAGCCTTGCCTGTACTGTAAACTCTGTGTAAGCTTTTTTTATTATATTTTTTTTTCCAGCTTGTGGCTACAGCTGGAACAGTTCCCCCAAGAAAACAGAGGAGGTCAGAAACTTCAATGCTTTATGTTTCAGCTGTGACACTACCATGGCTCCATTGTTCACATGCTGTATTTCTTCCTCTTTTTTGTTATTCCTCTGGCATGAAGACATCTTTTTATTCTTTGCTGCATGCTCAACACCATTCACAACTCAGGAGCCAGTCTTCTCTTTGAAGCTGCATTAGTGCTGTGGAGGCAGGTATTTCTTAGAAAATGTCACAAAATTTGCACACATCTGTCTTTCTCAGTAACAGCCTGTAGCATGGATAGGTTTTCCTTCCTGCAGAAATGTCACCTGCATGTTTCCGTTTACTCCTTAGAAGTACCACCTTGTGCCCCTTCTCTGTCTCCATGACTTCACCCCAGCGTGATCACTTTGCTCCTGTACCAGCCTAGTCCTGCTCCTCAAGCACATGGCTTGCCACTGCATGCAGCACCTTGCAGATACTGAAGATAATTTCACACTGGCAGACCTCTGGCTCAGAAAGTAGACTCATCACAGCACCATGGCATTCAGATGAGGATGCTGCCTCGGCATGGTTTACAGAGGAAGAGGAAGGGATAAGAAAAAGTCACCAACAGCCTGAGAAAACAATTAATAAGCTTAATGAGAATCCCTGAACCTACCCTTCCCTAGCCAAGTCTTTCTCCTGTAAATTTGTCCCAGCTATAATAAATGCAAAACCAGTTGTTGCTTCAGAAATCTCACTGTTTATGATAGAGGTAGTTTGCTTCATATGAACAAAAAGATCCAGGAACATAGAGAAGAAAATAGAATACTAAAGAAAATGTATGTGTAAATTAACGGTTAGAAATCTGAGTCCCAGTAGCACAATGAATATAATATAATCAGCACAAGTAGCCTAGGTAAACAATCAGTTAATATAGCTCTTCTTATGAGAGCTGTTAGAAAACAGAGAAAAAATTGAGTCTCTGCTAAAGGATTCAATACGCTTCATCCTGTTCTTTTTAAAATTTAGCATTTCCAAAGAAAATATGAGTTCATATTTAAATTTCAATGATAGTATTTCTCTGAAATGTGGGAAAAATAAATAGTAAAAAAAAAAGAAAAAAAAAGAAAAAAAAAAGCACAATCAGGCTGTTGAAACAAAATCAAAACAACAACAACAACAACAACAAAAAAGATGCAGTTTTTTGCTTTTCTAAGTTTAGCCAAATACTTTCAAATGTTGTAAAGTAACACTTATCTGTATGGTCTTTCCTCACAGAATCTCAATGGACGTTCACAAAGAGTAAGAAATAGTATGTCTCGCTATCTTAATGAAATTCATAAGGAACAGATGAAAATCTTTTCACATCCTGTAGAGCTAAATGCAGCCATTTCTTGGATGAAATAAAGCATGCTTTCAACACATAATACTACAGTCCATCTAGTGAAAAGACTGAACACTATTTCCTATTAAATATATAAAAGGAATGCCATATTGGAAAATTGTATTTACCCTTGCTGTTATTATGTGTTTAGATAGCTAATGTTAACATTCTTATTAGCAATGACTACAAGATCTCAGTTCTAGTTTCATTCTGGAAGACTAGCCCTTGGCACTACAAAGAAATGCTATTCAGGATATCTATATCCCTGTTCAGAATCTGCAGCGCTGTTGAGTGCTTCCTGCAGCACAGATACAGTCCCAGGACCTCACCTATCCCAACCTGTGCATGTTCAGGACCGTAGCTCAAGCTACGAGATCACACATCTTGCCAGATCCTCCATCAGAAAACCCGGGTCTAACTGGCATACTGTAACTCTACTCCAACCTCCTGTGATTGCTTTCATTGCATGATTTGACTTCTCCCTGTTCCAGAATTCAGACTTACCTTCCTTTGATCATCTTTACTGGGTGAAAGAGGACTAAATACATAATAATCAGGCTGGAAAAAGCCTGGATCAGCTGTCTTTGGGGACTGCAGATAAATTTTCCAACTGTAGGCATTTAAAAGTGGAAGCTCCTCTGACAGGTACAATCTGTTGATCTCCTTTCCATCTTCAGGAGAAAATGTGCAATTTAGCTGTCCAAGATGAGTGTGAAACAGAGATAATTGGGCATGCCTCATTGCAAGAGGGCAGTCTTTCTGCAGTAGGACAAGAAAAAGGGATTGGGGTACAGTGGTGCTTTGTTCTGGTCATGTTTGAAGACTGGAAGAATAAACTTTAGCTTTGGAGAAGTTGCTGACTTCATCCAGAATTGCAGAGGCATCACAAAAGCCTCGTCCATGCACCCTCTCCTGGCATACATCTCATCTGGGGAGGATGTGTAAGGTATGAGATTAAGAGCACACCTCACTGGGAACATAGATATAGGACCACATCTTATTCATTACTCTTGTCAACCTCACAGTCCGCAAAAAGATGGGATTGTATTTCTTGCCCTTTTCTTGCCACTCCAGTGTATGAGATGATTTCTGTTTGCAGGTTAGAGTAAGCATAGCTCCATGTAGTCACAGAGGCCATGCCGGGAAGTACAGATACATTTAATATGCTCGCTCTGTTTAGTCGTATGTTATTTTTACATTGAGTTAGAATGAAATTTGTCCTAAAAATCACTGATGTGCAGTTGTTGTTGCAAATGTGGTAGTACACTGACACCACCCCTCAAAATGTCCCTGAAAAGAAAATGGATGTAGGAGGAAAGGGTGAGTTAGAAGGATATAAAAGGCACAGGTGGTCCAAGAATGCACTGAGAGCCTTCATATGTACTGCAGCATAATTTCCTTCATTGTAATGAAGAAGAAAATTGCAGTGTGTGACCTTCTGTGTCCTGAGATCTCAGGATGTAATTATGGCCGATATTAAAACTTCTATCGACCTCAGCTGGTTGAAGACTTTACCCCAAGCCAGGTGTACACAAGACAGATGTATCTTGGGCAAATAGAAGTAAAGACAACAGAAAATGACATATCCCTGGCATTAAGCAGCTAGAAGGGATCCAGAGCCACATCAGAAGAACCAAGGAATATCTATCTCCCTTTTACAACAATGCACGTACGTTAAATGTGTCTTAGTTGGAAGTGATGGCAAGAAGAAAATTCTCTGGGAAAAATATATTCCACAAAGCAACAAGAGACATGAACTTTTCCAATGAAAATCTTTTGAATATTTTCTTCTTTCTGGTTTCAGAATCCCATAAATATAGTCTGCTAAACTTCTATAAAGCATTTTGTGCAGTGATAAAAACTTGTTTTGCTTTTCTCTTGTGTATATATTCCTATTTAATTTAGTTTGGTGTAAATTTATGATGAGAAAACACAAATTATTTTCAGCTTGAATATACAGAATAGGGAAAGTTATCACAGCAGCCTTTCTAAAAAAGAGAAGTGAAAAAGAAAAACAGGGAGAGAAAACCATTGGATAGTATTAATGGAAGTATTAATAATGAAAACTGAGAAGATATTTGCTTCCCTTAAAATAGAAGTTATTTCAAAAAATGAATAATTTAAAACAAAAACAAACAAGCAAAAAAAAAAAACAGAAATGAGCTCAATGAGGTCAATTTCACTTTTTTTAATTTTTTATTTTATTTTTTTTTTATTTTTTTGGTTTGTTCTAATATCAGGAATGAAATAGTGTACCCTCCAAACAGCATCGAGTATTTAACGCTGTACTAATTGTTACACTTTCTGTATTTTCCTCATGCAAACAACACAGAAGCAACAGAGAAAATAAAATAAGGCAATACAGGCAAAAGTACCATCTCATCTAATTGAAATATGAGAGAAAGAAAATTTGCTAAAATTCTATATAAATGAGAGGTTGCATGAAATAATCTGAATGCTTGCTGAAGTCTTTGTCTTGTTTCTGTTGTTCTCTCTGCTTTCTATTCCTTGCTTGATATGGGCTTCTCAGTTTCATTAAAAAATAAAATCATAGAGCTATTAAGATTTTTAAACAAGAATGTTTTTATATTTAAAAATGTCACTTAGACTAGATATCAGTTCATAAATAAAGAGAACACCTTAAATTCAACCATTCACACACAAGTAGGAGAGAAAGATTACTGGTAGCAATTGCTACATATTGCCAACCCAAAGGACTGAAACCATAGAAGGCCTCATTGAAGGTCATGTGAGTAAAAAACGGAGTTGAACAGGTTTCTATTTAAGGTCATAATTTTGAGTATTTCAAGATTCTTATTAGTAACTCCTTCTCTATACCCATGTAAATAAGAAAAAAATGTTTTTAAAAGGAAAATCATGTTGCCATATCACTTGAAACACTACAAAAACTTTGTATTTGTTAGATGTAATGTATTATTTTTACAGGGCTTGCTGTGTGTGTAGAATCTCTCATTAAGAATCTTAATATCAATCTTATTCAAGAGAACAGCTCTTTTATGCAATTAAGAAGAGTTGCTCCCAAATTCTTTTCCATGAATGAAAAATATATGCTTTGATATAGATGACACGCAAAAAAATCATCCAATACTTGTATCTAAATATGCGGAAGGAATTGGAAGTAATTCAGTCCCTTCAAAAAACATGCTTATCTCGGCCACACTGCAAAGGTGTCAAGCATCAGGCATCATCTTTGCACAGATGGAAGAGCAAGCATGATGCAGATGAGCCACTCAGGACATATGGCAAATGGAGTTCTTCACAGATATGTACCCACCACCTATAGCAGTTCTCTGTCTATTCTGGGTCTGATGCAATCTTTTAATGAGTCAGAGCCTCAGTTGGTCTACAGCTATCACAGTTCAGCTGCAGGCCCCTCTAAGTAACACAAGAGCCCTTCACAGCCCTGCTCCTGCTTCTGCACTGAGCTACTGAAAAATGTTGTTGAGCTATCTTGAGTGCTATTTCCAGGTGTATCTTCTGTAATTAATTATCTCAGTGCACTTTTCCGAACCTGGGACTAACATAAACAAATGAAACCGGTGCACCTGTGAGCAGTTGGTTTTTTTGGTACATGTTGGTGCATGAGAAACTGCTTTTGAAAATGAATCCTTTGCACAATTTTGTTTTCAAAATCATTGTATAGCCTGAACTAAAGGCTGGTGTTGAATTTTCATGGGTTTAAATTGACCACATTCCAGTTCACAGCAGCAATTGTCATGATGAGTTTGCTTCCTATAACCCGTTCCAGTTCTTGATCTTAATGCTTAGCAGGGAATTTGGAGTGAATGTGGAAGCCATAGAACATCTAAAAACAGAATAACATCTACTAAGCATTTTTTGTCTCTTTTACATAGAGGCAGCATGCGTAATATGACTGAAAAGAGGCAGCCACTAGGGTATGCAAAAAATCATAATTCATATTTCATGAGATCCTTCACAGAGAAGGGAATGGTTAAAGGGAAGTGGAAGTTATGTTAAATATTTAAGAATCTGCTACATGCCATAAAAACATTAGCAAGCAGTAAGCAGCTAGAAGATGGTTATCATTGCTCTTACGCTCTTGAATTACTCTTTAATTAGTTAGCTTAGCATAAAAATAATGCACACAGCAGAAAGCAAGCAGTAGGATCTAACAATAGAGAAGAATTAGGTCATACCTTCTGAGAAAGAAAATTAATGTTGAGCAAACAATTACTACTCTAAGCTAAAAGCTAAACAAACATCTTTTAAACTTAAATAATGAGTTCTAAGACTGAGAATCAAGACAAAGGATCCCAAAGAGATCAGATATTCCACCAAAAGTCATTGAGACTTTTGTTTCTATTTCACTTGCATTTTTTTACAGAATGGAGACATCACAGGTTCTGTTTTGTTTGAAAACACCCTTGTTCTAAGGGGAACCTTTGTGGAAACAAAGACCAAAAAAAACCAAAACCCAAAAAACAAAACAAAACAAACCAATCAAACAGAAAAAAAAAAAAAAAAAAAAAACAGTTTAGATTTTAACTTTAATTCCATCATATTTTGGCCTGAATCATTTTTTAACTCTTTCCTAACTCATGATGTGATTTAACTGCTCCATTAAATACTTTTAATTTGCAATGTTTGTTAGCTTTTCCTTAATAGGGTGCATTATGTAAGTCATACAAGTATGAAGAAAAGCAATAACTACCTGAAAGTAAACACTTCAAAATAATCCAGATATTGAAGAAAAACAAACAAACAAACAAACAAACAAACAAAAACAAAACAAAAAAAAACAAGATCAGTACTTGTGCATGTTTTCCTGTCAAAAATATCCAGTCCTGAACTGAAGAAAGATATATTTTTGATATGGCCACAACTAGTACCTAGGAAGCACAAAGGAACACAGTAGCTACAATGTTAATATGAAACAAGCTGCAAGAATTGTACACAGCTCTTCCCAGCCACCCTGGGAGAGTCACCCTGACATCTGTGTTCCAGTTTCCATTATGCTGTTTGCTTGAAACCAGAATTAATTGAAGGCTGGAGCAGATGTCTGAGAAAGCATTAAACAAATTGCATACTCTTTTGAACTTAAGAGAATGAAGGGGTTTCCTAAATGCCAGCTCCATCCAGAGTCTGAGGAACCTTTCTGATTTCCCCAAAGGTATTACTGAGGTTTTTGTAGTAACAGATATCCTAGTGTCTGTTAATTGCAACTAAAAGAGCTGGCATAAAGATGGACAGCTTTCTACCATGAGGGGACAGAATAGCATCAAATTAGGATAAATAAAGCTTAGAGAAATCAATTGCTTCTCTCCACTCCCCCAGCCTCCTCCATTTTTCTCCTTCCCTTGGGGCAGATACATTTTTTTGTGGTTTTCAACATTTTCACAATGCACCCTTTTAATGATGTACTGCAAAAAGAGTTTATTTATAACCTCTGCTACAGCCAAAAGACTTGGTGGAAGAAAACAGAAGGAAAGGTATCACTTAGCTGGCACAGGCAGGGATATTTTGGCAGCCTACAATTAGACATTTGCTCATTCCTTTTGCACTCCAACAGAGCTAAAAGACCTTTGCTGAGCAGCCTGCTGAGGGACTGCTAAGGTAGACCACAATGGTCTCTGAAGACTCCCATGCCTCCACCTACCCACTTCTTGTTTTATATTGCATCAGGACTCGTGGAACAGCCTTTGGACACAGTAGAGTGTCTGAAGTACTGCGGTCTTCTCTGAGACAGGATTTACAGACAATATTATTTATATACATTGCAGAAAAAATGATTTGAACACTTAGGTGAGGTAAAAATACCTCAGAGGACTAAAATAATTTTGCCTGGGAACTCAGCCACAAAAAAATATAAAAATAAAAAAAAGAGCATAAACAGGCATCAGTAAGTGATAAACAAAATGAAGGCAGAGATGAGAAGGATGGATGAAGGTGGAATCTTCATGACAGTAGTTCCCTAGACTAGCCTTTAATTCGAGGAGAAAAGTTTCTATTTCATCCTCCAGCTGTCTCCTTACTTTCTTCCTTCTAACCTCACTCTTTTCCTTCCTTTCTGCTTAGGTTGCTGTCACCCATTCCATCCCCTTCCCCTGATTCCTAGAATATAATCAGTGCTAAACCACAGCATTCACAACCACCTTTATTTAACTGTATTTTTGCAGTAGATGAAGCAATCCAGGGTTACAGAACCACAACTGTGGTGGCTTTGAGAACATTTAGATATACATCGTTTGCTTTGATTACCTCCTAAATTTGGACTGCGATTTCTAGAAATAATATATACACCACAGTTGTGCCAATATTGTAGAACTTGTCTCACACATTAATATTTTATTCAGATTTCTACAGCCATAAATTACAGATTATGACAACACAGAAAAAAAAATATGTTAGCTGTTTTTAGGCATAAACTGTAATTTCTGATGGAGCTGTGGAACCTGAGGGTTAATGTAAAGGGGAAGACTAGAAGAGATGGAATGGACTAATAAACATTCCTAATTGGAATACTGTAAGAAATTGAAAATAAGGATTTTAATGTATTTTTGTCCATGTCAGAAATTATACATTTTCTAAACAACTGAAAATGTTTTGTAAGTTTAGAAAATGATAGATGTAGGAAAAACAAACATTTGTTTATCAAGGTGAAATGTTTTACAACATTTAGGATAAAAGTGGAAAAAAAAATCCATGCATAGTCACTGTTCTGCACTGTAAGTTGTCTGACTTACAACAGCGCAATCATTCAGAGCGTATAAAAGTCATTATAGGATGGGGATTATCTTGCTGATAGGCAGGGCTGAAACTGAAGAGTTTTGTGTCCAAATGCAAATATGATAATATGCTCATTATTTCAGTATTGCATGTATATTCCAGGTGGCAAATGCTTCTTGTACTTTACTCTCAGTAACACAAAGATGAGATCTTCCAGGGGAAGTATCATCTATTTTGCATTAGCTGCTTAAAAATCCACACTCAGGGATTTTTTTTTTTTTTTTTTCCACAAAGATGACTTTTATTTCTGATGTAAATAGGCATAACTTTGCTATTAACCTCCAGAAGAACTAACAGAACAAGGTAAACACAACACATACAGTCAATGAGCAATTAGGCCCATCTGATATAATTTCTGTAGTCAACTGTTTGTTTTTTTTATACTTGCTTTAGGAAATAAAGTTAACATTTAAAAGATTTGTCCTAAAGATAGAAAGGTGAGGCAAACACACCTCATATTCAAGTTTCTGTGACAAAGGAAGTGTATTGATGAGTGAGAAAAGAGACCAGCCAAAAATGATGGCAGATTTGTCTATCTTTTGCAGTAGTTCAGAGATGGAAACTATTAATCTCTGGATAAGTATGGCCATGACATTTTCATGGATGAATGTAGCTTTGTTTAAGAATTTTGGAAAATAGCTTGTTAACTCTGCAAGTACGTTATTAAGTCAAGGATGCTCAAGTATGTTATTAAGTCAAGGATGCTTTAAGAAAATATGCTCAAGCAGAAAATCCAGACCTACTTTTTAACCACTATGCCATAAAAAGCAAGAATGGCATCCCTTTAGGATGGGTGACACTGTAGACAAACCCAGATTTCAGGAGTAGTGTGCATCTCTAGTGCATAAGCTCTTCAAAGGAGAACAAAACAAAACAAAACAAAACAAAACAAAACAACAACAAAACCAACCAACCAAACAACAACAACAACAAAAGCACACCTTAATTCCTGCCAGTTTGCAGTTTGTTTTGCTTGATGGCTACAACAGAGAGCTGTACTTGCAGCGTCAGCTAGTGGCTACGGAAGAAACTGATTACAACATGAGAACACAGGTTTTGATCTCGGAGTGAACACTCGAAAGCTGATGCCATGGGCTTGCATGGGCAAGCAGCTTCTGGTGAAACTCAGGCTGTAGCAGAACATCACAGTCTATCTTCCAGTCATTTCCATGCAGCACTTATTTTCCCATCCCTTTAAAATCACTTTCTTATCTTGGGCAAGTCACATAATCTCTCTCAACAAGATTTTCATTTGCCTTCATATCTTTTAATTTCTTTCCTTCTGGGGCATTTTCCATAGACTTGCTCAGCCCTTCAGCTGCAGACCATCCCTTACCACATGAAGTATTATTTTTCTTATTTATGTATTTGTATTTACGTCAGCTGTAAAGGAGAGATACTAAAGATGAAGGCTCCCTTTTGTGGATTCTTTGTATAATGACGAAATAAAAGCTTCTGTGCTCTGATGAAATTTCAGGTTAAACATGAAGATGACAGGAATAGAGGAATAGTATTGATCCTCAAATGCAGTATGGATCTTCCAGAAACATTTTAGAAGAATTCAAGGAGCCAGCCCAAAGAGATTTGTTTTCCAAACAACACGTGAAAAAAAGTTATGGAATGATTTAGCCATGCAACACAAGAAAGCAAATGGGGAAAAACGCTGCAGGTATGACTCAGCACGCTCATATGCTACAGTGACAGATATGAACTGTATACAAATAATGGTTTTAGGGACACAGAATGAAGATAAAAAGCAAAAGTAGAGTAAGAAAGGTCAGGAGTATATTGTACTGCAAAGATGTAGGAGTTAGGGCAGATACCTTCTTTTAACTGATCAAAACTGAGCAAATGATTTTCCAGAACTGTTTGGGCACGTCCTAGGTAAATGTTGGAGGACAGAGAAATGCAGCTGGGGATGAGACCTTTCTTCTGTTGACTGGTGTTACTGAGTAAAATATCTGAATCTATGTAAGTTACTTAAATATAATCACAATCACACCATTTTCTGCTTGTTGGGGTAACTGGCACTTAACATGTTTATTCTAACCTCTACCTGGAGAAAGCCCTAGTTCATTTTTATATCACCCTTGGATAAAATATCCTGTGACTTCATTTCAGTGTAACTCAAACTAAGTTACTTGCCTATAGCAGTTGCATATATATATGTGAAACAACTATTCCTACTCCTATCCTATTATAACTGCAACAATTATCAGAAAGGATTTCCTATACTAAGAACAAATCTTGACATAGCTCATGTAGAAGATTTAGGATTAAATAACACATGTAGTGTAGATTGTAATAAAATGCTACTGACCAGCATGGAAAAGTAATCACAACATAACACTTGCCTAATCACTGTTGGGTTTTTACAGTCAAAAAATACATGATATCCAATGAAAAATGGCAGTAGAGCCCTCAATAATATTTGAAGCTGATTGAAGAGAAAGCAAAATCATCACATAATCAAAAAGTCCTTAAAAGTGAGAAAGCGATTTTCATAAAAGTCGTTACTTTTTCATAAACTTACAATTGATTGGGAAATGGGCTGAAGGTTCCAACACATTTTTCTGCAAATGCTGGCAGTGAAAAATTGTGAAATTTGGAGTTTTTGTCAGCATTTATGATGACTACCAGTACCTGAGAATTCCTGGGTTTGACTACCAAATCCCTATTTCTCCAGTGCTGTTGAATGCTACTGCTGACACAGGTTCCTGATTTTGCCATTATTAGGGTAGATGAGCAATCAGGAAACACTCTCTGTGGCTCTGATTGCATGATGCTTTCCTGTTACAGAATCTAGCAGGGACCTTATCACAGACATTTTAAATTACCTGTCTGTTCTTCCTTAGACTACAGTGAATTACATTTCCTTAGACTACACTGAATACTGCTCTTTGATCTCTCTGAACTAGGTTCTGCACAGTCTACTACTGTTAGCACACTACTAACTCCCAGTCTTCCCCCCTCCCCCCCCCCCCCAGTGATTGTGATCACTGTATTTGAGAACAGAGCCATCAAATTAGAGATTATAATGGAGCGCTGGGAGAGGTAAGTGCCCAGACTTATCTCTGCTGGGCTGCTGAGGGTGACCTTTTCAGTGGTGCTGTGTTTTCATGCTCCCTCCATTTTGCCGCCCTGGTTACTTGGTCACTCTTTGTGCAGCCATACAGTAAACCTAGCCCCTGAAATGATCTGAGTAAAATATTTCTACCAAAGACATCAACTTGTTTTTCCATGTTCGATCGTTTCAGAAACGTGACTTTGAAATCTGTCTTGGCATGACTGGAACACGAGGGAAGAAATGAAAGCTGAGGAACCAGGGCCTCCTCGCAGCTAGGAAAAAGGTCTGTGGAACTGCAGCCGTAAGGTGCAACCAAGCAAGTCTTGGGTTTATTCTTAACCATATCTGGAAAGTGCCAGAAGTTCTCCAGCTGCAGGAGGACAGATGCAGCCTAACTGCAAGTTAATTGCCTAGGTGACAGGAGCCCTGTGCAGGCACTTCTGGCAGATCTTTAGCCCACAGGTCTCCTGACACGGAATAATGAGTATGCTCTGGTGACTTGACTCCCATACACTTTTCAGTATTCCTATTGTCAATCAAAGGACTTCAGATAATCCATTATAATTACAATGTCACTGTCTATCAAATCAATTTGTCATACTGCAGGAAAGAAAGCATTAAAAAACAAACAAACAACAACAAAAAAAAACACGTGCAAATAACAGAGAGCAAAAGTCAAAGACTGGAGTTACAATTAAAGAATGAAGGCAGTATATGGGCTAAAGTCTCATCTGCAGGAAAGGGACTGAGAAGGAGAGGAGCACATCTGCCCCTGTTGAGACACACCCCAGATAGCTTTTCTTCTGAGAAACTGCAGGCACGTCTGGCATTATATTTTCCCTCAGTTCTAGGGTTTAGTCTCTGTTATTCTTAAAGAGCTGAGATCATCAGTGGTATTCAAGTGCTGGATTTTGCAGTGGGCCTATCTTTACCAAAAGAGGCCCTGACAGCCAATTTCTGCCATGCACTTGAACTCACGCTCTGCTACCTGCCTGCTGACAGCAGAGAGCGCTGAAGCCCATGGAGAAGAGTCCAGGAACAAGCAGCACCGCTGTGCTGGCTGGGCAGTGGGGAAGGCCAGCAGAGTCAGCACCACCATGTGCGGGCTCCAACGGGGCCCTTCTCTGTCTGCTGTCCTTGAAATCTCTGTCCTTCTCTGTCCTTGAAATCTCAATTCCTAAATTGCTCACAATTGCCTTTTTATTATCTGTCTTCTTACTGTAGAAAATTGCTCTTACAAGGAAAACTATTTTCTAAAAAGTAGTAAATTACATTGACTCATCTTAATGCCCATATCTCCAGAGACTCATTTGCTTTAACTCACTGCAGTCTCACAATGAATTAATTTTAGCAAGTCAACTTTATCCTAAATGTCAGGAGATACTGAGGGATGCAAAGCATGCAGATGAGAATATAAACCAGTTGTAGATAGAATTTGAAAAACACTCTGAGGCATCATTAGTCTAATTTCAGCGAAGATCACAGAGGATTTTTTTTACTAAAAATAGTAATTTTACTATTCCAGACAAAGGCATGGAGCTGAATTTTCAAATTTACAAGATGCATTTAGTTTTAAAACCTCAGTGAGGAGTAAAGCTAGGAAACAAAGCAAGTCGAGCAGCAGAAAATCTGGAACCTGATCTCACGGTTCTGGGTGCTTGAGACAGAAACATGACTAAGGTAAGTGACAGTGTTAGGGTTAAGAAACATTTCTTGATAATGGGATGAGAGATTCATAGCCAAATATTACCGTGTATATAATGAAGAAAGGCATAAATAATGATAGGAGGAGGGAGAAGACAAGACAGGCCTT
>CM021697.1:70536194-70584230 GCA_011074415.1 Stictonetta naevosa
TGGGAGGAGAAATAATTAACATACGAAGCGAGGCTGATATTGTAAATTTAATGAATACTAATGAATATGTAACTTTTAGGATATTAATAGCGATCGGGATGTAATAGGACTGGAAGCCAGATTTGGGCGCCTGCCCCTGGTTTCCAGCGCTGAATAAAGCACCTTCATATAATCACCTTGTGGTTATGTGTCTGCTACGCTAACAACAGCAGGGAGTCAACCACTTACCTAACTTTTTTCAGTGCAAGAGATAGACCTTCTTGTTAATCATTCTTTTTTCCCCTTCATTTACTAAACTGCTGTTATCTCAACCCCTGAGTTTTTCTTGCTTTTCTCTTCTGATTCTCTCCCCAACCCTGCTGGGGTGTGGGTTTGAGCGAGCAGCTGGTGGATGCTCTGTTGCTGGCCAGGATCATCCCAGAACAATTAGAGAAGGTTTTTAATTGTTTACTCTCTGTTCCGAATGTTTCAATGATTTCAGCATGGACAAAGAGTAAAACCAGTAGCTTTTGCTGACAGATACATGTGTAGAATCCCCTTTCAGTTAAGCTAGCATTCCTATATGGCCCTACCAAGGCTGAAGCCAGGGTTTGAAATCAGGAACTTTCACACTGTATGAATTTCCATAGAACTAACTGAAGACTTCCAGTATTTTGTAATCCCACATAGATCTGCCACTAGAAGGGTCCCTAAGTCTAAAGAGGCCTTGTTTAACTGAGGGTAAGGAAGAGCTTTAATATATATGTAAAGCACAACCTCTTGAATCATTTTGGTTTCTAGATCAAATGGAAATCTGTCAGTTGAAAAAGTTGTCTCTTCAAAATCTTATAAAATTTAAAACTTAATATTAAATCAATTACTTAGTGAAAATAACAATAACCGCTTGGGTTACTTGACTAAACCATTGTTTCCTTCTAATAAAAATGTATGGCCGTGACACCGTTATTTTTTTATTTTTTATTTTTTTCTATTTTACATTTCTCTCTTTTCACTGAGCACTACATTTCTGAAAAGGTATCCCCTATCATTACCGATCAAATTAAGTTGACTTGATGGAGGAAAAGCAACCACGCCTAAATGTCCTTCATAATAAAAAGTAACTTAAAAATCTGCTTTTCCTTAGCACAAAGGCAGTAGGTTTCCAAGTGGAAATTTCAGAAAAACTGGTCACAATGCATTGGAACTGATACTGTCACTGGTACGGAACTGTCTATAAAGAAGAAAAGAAATAAAACTGTAGTGATTTCTCATCAACTAGCATATACCCAGTGGCAAAAGTGCAGACCATGGTGACATTGAATCACTGCTTGGGCAGTGCAGCAGAGTTTTAGCTATCCAGTAATTATTCTCATTGTTTCAATTTTATTCTCATTATTGATTAGAATTAATATTCTGGTTATCACAAAGGCAGAAATGGCAGCAAAGAGGGCTTTCTTTAAACAGATTTCAGCAGTAAAAAACAAGTTCACACAATAAGCCTGTGCAACCGCCTTCCTTGATCTATAGTTGCCTTCTAAAAAACCTTCCTTCCCATGTCCATTTGAGTCAGTCAATGGAAACCAACACTAACTTAAAATGCAGCCAACATCTCAGCAGAGGTGAAAAGCACTTATTCATTTCCAGAAGAAAAAAAAAAAAAGCATATTCAAACTGCAAACTCTTGATGTGAAGTGTCTCCACCTGCATTTATGGTGTACTTGGTATTTTGAGGCATAGGCTGTCATGTACACCATGGTGCTACTGTAATGCAAATAACCAGGACTCCTTTTATACTCCATGTTGGCACATGTACCAGATATTCTCAATATATCTTTTTGTAAATTGTGAGCATTTGTTCCTTCATGAACCTTGTCCTAGGACTGTATAGTATACATCTTACCCAAAGAACTTTGCACTTGGACAGTTAGCAATCACTAAAAGAAGAAATGGAATTTGGGAACCACCACAGTAGAAGTAACCACTATGAAATTAATGTATCTTGGTAGCTCTTCAAGACATCATCCAGATGTCTCACCTTTATAGAAACAGATGTGCCCATATTATGTAGTTGTAATGACTACAGTGCCTGTATATCAGCAGCAGGCATAAGATAAGAGGCACGTCTCTCCTTGATTTAAAAATCAGTTATTTAATATTGTACACAGTACCATAATCTTGCTCTGTGTCATGTATCAATATGGAACTAGATGTAGTAAGGTCCAGTTGAGATCGCAAGCAAAAAAAATGTGCCTTTGGGACATGTGGCATTACCACAAGCCCATTCTGGAGTTCCCTTCAGCTCGACTGACAGTTATCATAATAAATTAACTACCAATGCTGAAGATGTTGCAATCTTTGGCCCACAGTCAAGTTTTAGGCAGTTCTTCTTAACAAAGGATGTCCTACAGCAACCAGTGTCCAGAAAGAAGAAAGCAGGGATATCAACATTTCTGAAACAGAGGGCATGAAAGAAATTAATGACAGCGACAGAATGATTTCAAAAATTTTAAACTGTAAACTGATGGAACTTGATATCTTTTAATTTAACTTGGAATTGATATGGAGGTAATGTGAACTGGTCAGAACCCATTTCGGTTCTGAAGTAACTATACATGATTTTCATCTGTTCCTAATACATGAGTTTTCCTAATTTTTTTAAACTTAACTTTTTCCAGTCCTATCCACAATATTACAGCATGCATGTGGGTTTACATCTGACGGTTTTTATTGGTGGTGGACATGCTGAGCAACTTTCACCAAGACTATAAAGCCTCTATATCACTCCATGTCTCACAGCAACATTAGAAATAAAGCAGTGAACTGGAGGATTACTGAAGCACAGAAGTCAACACACTGGTTATGTTTCAGAGAATCAGCTATGTTATTTTGGAACCATTAACAGTATTTCCCTAAGAAAGGTGATCTTATAAGTCATATCTTTTCTACTCTTTGGAAAATTTAATTGAACTTTTGATTTGTGATGAAGTATTATGTGTAATCCAAAGGAAGTGCACATTTTCCTTTCAAACCACAGAATAATTTACCTTCTGCAATACTGTGTTTATACTGTGTTTATATACTGAAATATTCACCAGATGATAGGTAAAAATACACTTGAGATCATTTGCAAGAACAAATTTTTTTGTTTGTATGAAATCTGGGGAGAAAATCACAAATATCTCCAGTTATGTTTAATTTCCTAAATACAATTTCATGTCAAGTATTTATTCTTGGGAGCAGCTGTCGCTTAATAGAAACATACAGTACACCTCCCAGTAGTGAATAAAGTGAGCATATTTCAAAGGAATACTGTAGAGTTGGTAACTACTGCTTAATGCTATTCTGCTAATTAGCTTGCAGCTTAGAGAGTAGAAATAAGCAATTAGTTTCCTCCCCAATAGAGGTTCATGCTTCCAGTAGACTGATATATCACACTATCTACTTACTTAAAAAAGGAATAAGATAATAATGTTCCACCATCAAATATTTGTATTTATATTGTAACTTAGGGCAGTTAATGAGACAGGGAGCTTGGTTTATATAACTACGATTATAACGAGATACAGAAAGTATTCCTACATTTATTTTTATGTGTGACTTTCTGTGGGAAAGGAATTCACAGATGGCTTTGTGTTGTTTCACAGGTCCCTGAATTAGAGATAATGAGGAAATAAGTGGTATAAACAAAAACTTGAGCAAGATCAAGATAAATTAACTTGGCTGCAGTGTTAAAGATGAGATTTGTGCAGTGGCCAATTGCTGGCTGGCTTGAGGCTCATGTCTGAGGGTCTCTAACCAATTGTATGACTGATTCAGGCACATGGACAGAGCATGAGGTTACGGGGAAAGTTTATGTAGTAGAGAAAAAAGGACAATAAAAGTCTCCTGTTCAAGAGCCATCAGGAGTCTGTGTCTTTCATCCCTTCAACTTTCCTTCTAATTAACGCCTGACCCAGTAGGAGTCACTGAAACCTTTGCTGCTGACTGATATTTGGGCAACAAAACCTGTTCCTCTGTTATACCTTGGGGAAAAAAATCTACAGCTATACCAAGTCCGTCAGAGCAGTGGGACTTGGCAAATTTCAATGCATTCAGTGAGAGTGCTAAAAGCATAGCAAAATAATATCTCCCAGTGACCCAGACCATGCCAAGTTAACTTTAATTCAACAGTAATTCATGGTTGCGGTAGCATTAAGAGTAAATTGAGACTTTTGACATTTTAAAGGCTGACAGAAAAAGGCTCGATAACTACAGCCAACAGCATTGCTATGGTACATTAGGATAGCCAGCATGCACAGTGCCTGTGGGCAGGGAAGGTGTAATGAAAGGAAGGATAGAGTTTATTACCACCTTGTACATTAGGTAAGCAGCTACTGCATCGCAAATGACTTTTAATTTATAGCACTGAGCTGGCTGGCCTGGCCTTTGAGCAGTTGCATCCACAGGGTCGGGCCCAGTGTCAGCATGTGTCCCCATGGCTGCCTCACACCAGGCAGGGGTGAGGGCCTGGCCCAGGCCAGGGAAGACCTGCCATGCCCTCACATGCCCCTGCCCGGCCCAAAGGCCCACCAGCCCTGCAGTTCCCTCACTGGCAATTTCCAGCCCCCAGCCAAGTGCCATGACCCCTTGGAGGCTTGGTACAACACGCATCCCTTTTACACAGACTGTTTTCCCTTTCCTCATTTTAATTTGAAGATTTACAACAACCACCTTGCAGACAGGAAAAGAGGTGTGTAATTTGCTTCTTGTGATTATAACTTCTTCCTTGCCTTCCTGTCCCATCATCTGTAGGTTATTGTGTTGTACTGAAGTACTGCGGGACAAATGCTTTCAAATGTGTCTGTTCAGAGCTGGACCTAAACTGAGCAATTCTTTTTATTTGAAAAGTAAAGAAATGAGCTCCATGCATATACTGGTTCTCTCCCCATCTTTACCTCTGGCATTCAGGATGGCATAGCTTTATCAGATTTTTTAATTTCAATATTATCCTTAGCCTCAAATCCTGTAGCTGCCTGTTAATAGCTCCTCTGTAAAACACTTGATTTTCTTCTGCTAAACTCCTTTAAAAAAAATGGATTGCATATAAATTCACTATTTATTGTGACATTCACTATAGTCAGATAAACTCCAAAAGCATGAAGCATAGCAGTTATAATTTACTATGCACATGTAGCTTGATGGCTAGAAAAAAATGTAAGAGAAGTTTCTGCTTTCAGCCTGCTGAAGCTTAGCTAGAAACACTTAGTTTCATGATTTGGCATAAAGGTATAGAGCCATCAGTAAAACAACCTTGATCTTGTTCATTTGCTGAATCTCTTTCAATTTACTGGCAAACATAATTTAAAAACCCATCACATTACTCATTGGTTCTGTCAAGAGAGAGCATTAACATTCGACTGTCTGATGCTTTTGCTTACGTGACCCAATGCCTTAACGGCACCAACATGGATAGTTCTTAGCCTTCATTCCTTCTCTACAAATTATTTTGCTGAAAGCTTAAGTGTGCAGTGAGAAACTTTTAAATCAAAAGATTCTATAACAACTCTATGCTTAATGATGTCATATATTAACTGTCAATCTCATCCTGCAAATACTTCGGTCATGAAGCTGTTTTATTTACTTCTAACATCCCAAGAGAAAAAGAAAGGGAAAGGGATTGTTATTAGCAATCATATTATAATAGGTGATTAATAACTGAGGTCTTACAAATCAAGTAAGTGTGGAAGGAATCCACATTCTCCTGTTGTGTGCTTGCTTTCCTTGAAAATATTGATAACAGTGATTTTCCTGTTATCAATGGAAACTTTTACTAGAGAGAAAAAGCATGTGGTAGGAAATTTGTGTCCCAAATACATTTTTTTTTGACTGTTATTTACAGAATTCAAAAAGTTTTGTGACAAAATATTAAAACCCTTCATTTTCTGTGACAATCCTCCACGCTCCCCCCACGCACCCCCCACCCCCCCCCAGGCCCTAGATGCTTTGTTGACTTGGTGTCCCTGATTCGTCTCTGTATTTGGGAGGGATGGTTTGTAGCTCTGTAGTTAAGTTGCAGATAAGCTTTGCTGTCTAGGCATTCAAGCTCTCTTACAGAGGAACAACATAGCATATTCTTCTCAAAATTACAGAATCTATTCTTTCAGGGAAAAAAAATAAGATTTATAAGAATTTTTTAAAAATGAACTGCTAAGTTATTTATGGATGAAGACTAAAATGTTCCTCTATCAAAATCAGAAAATCTTTTCTGAAATTATCTTCCTACGAGGTAGCCAAAGTTTTTGCACAGTTAAAACTCAGTGATGGCTTAAGTAATGCCTATGTTGAAAGACATTTTTAGGAGTATGAGTTATTTTTCTTACAGTCTTCCTAGCCCAAAACCTTTCCTTCATTTGGACTTAGAAATAATGGAGTATATATTGAATACATCTCAAAAACTTCCTCTTAAAAACAAACAAAACCAGAATTCATGCATTTCTTGCTCGCCCTAGCACTGTGAAAAGACTTCATTTCAATCTAAGATAAATTCCAGTTAAATTAAATTAAATACACCTTTGCAGTAAAAAAAAACCTGCTCCTGCTGAAATCATCTTAATTGATGCATGAATTGTTAGGCCGTGTTCAGAATTGTGCTTAAAGAACAGGAAAATCATAACATGATGATAAAGGTGAACATTTTTCTGAATCTACCGTTTCTTCATCTTTCAACTAATCTTTTTTGTTTTGCAAAACTGTCATAACACTGTTTGAGTAGTATCTGTGGAGGAATTGCATACTGCATATATCAGTCCTTCAGTTACCTCCAGGGACAGCTGTTTAATTTTAAGAAGTATATACTTACTATTTTGATTTTCACAAAGTCTTACAAGATTACATCACTGAGCACTATGGATGAAGTCATGGAAAAAGCAGGATATCAAGCTTTTGAGGTGTGCTAAATTATTTGGAAGCAATCTCCAGATCTTGAGATGAACTTGTGAGATATTCTCCCTCATGAATAATAAGAATCCTTTTCTAGTTCTCATTCTAAGATTTTACTGAATTGGAGCAAATTGTACCAGATGTTTCTTTACTCTCTGTCACTTAGATAGCTATTAACTTTTTTATTTTATTTTTTTAAAAGGCATTCTGCAGTGGTACTGACAGGGTACTGCCTGTTTATCATTTATTCACTATGCCTCAAACATTATGTGATCAGGATATTATGTCCTTTGGATAATAAATTCTGATACATTTTCCATATAATAAAGGTGAATAGGAAGAACAGCTACTAAAAGAATGCTAAAATGGTAGCTTAGAGGTAAGAGTGTTCTTTATTTAAAACTGGCTTAACTGTAATATTGCTACACTGTAGGTCTTCTGATTATTTTTTTTTTCATTTTAAGACAAAGTTCTGCAGGAAATTCTATTATATGCCACTATCTCTTAGAATAAAGTTTAACAATGACTTAAATCTCAGCACTTCTTGCACTGCTGTAGACTTTTCTGAAAGTCTAATAGGCTTCTGGCATTCACTGTATTCCCAGAAGAGTTACTTCCAGAAGAGTGCATAGATTTGTTTCTAGCATCTTACAGTAGAACTCCACTTTTTAATGTTTTTTTTTCAGCCTCGAGTTGCTTTTTCACCTTGATTTTGCAAACTGTAATTTTTCTTTGTGGAAAAGCAAATGGCAGATGTGTATTAGAGAACTGCAGCAGTGTGTCCTATGAAGCTATGAAACATGGGGATAACTTTTTTCCTGGGATCATTTATGCATATGTCAGAAGGGAAATATACCCAGCTCAATTTGTTTCTTCTTGTGCTGCTGGTTCTCTATACATAATATCATTTGTTAGTGAAATTATGTCTTTACTTTTTGTATGAGGCAAATATAGTTTTGTGTTATGAGATGTATCACATGCAAGAATGAAGTTGACTGGGGCTCCCACCATTGCTATGGTCTAAAGATAGGGCAGCAGACAGGCTTTCCTTCAGGTAATTCAAATATAAATAAGAAGGCTGGATGAAGCAAAATTAAGCATAGAGGAAGAGAGACTTCTATGGATGTCATAACTAACAAGTCTAATCCTTAGCATATCTCTGCAATATCTCCTATATTCTCTGACATCTAAAACATAATTGGCTATTCTGACGGAGGCAGCAGTAATGAGATCTCTTTCTTGAAGCCACTGCTGCTTTCATGAAACATTAGGGAATATAATATCTTTGGAGTCTCCACTCAGATAAGTTGGAAATTGGCCAAGGAAATTCCTGAGGTGTCAGACAAATTGAATATAGTTGTGTAAGCTTAATTTTCTCTGAAAACCCAATTGAAGAAAATGTAAATGACTTGACTGGTGTCTCCTAGCAAGCAAACAATAGACTTGGAAGGTTTTACTGATGTCTCCTGTTGCCTTTTCCACATTGTCCTACAGTGCTATGGCCAAAGTCACAATTTGACCCTTCCTTTTCAAGTACTGCTGTTGTATCCTTTCTTGAGATTGGAACAATGTACATTATTTAATGGGGTTCAAAGTGGGAGGAACTTTGTGAGGATGTTATCAGGACTGGGATGAGAACACAAAGCAGGTAATTGGAGAGTCAAGGAACCTCTAGTAGGCTGTGTGGCTATTGCAATCTCTAGCCCCTGCTTAGAAATAGAAGCCTTTTAGGTGGTCTGAAAATTCACTGTGCTATAAATGTGGATCAGACAGGGAGGAAGCTCTTGTTTATGTTGTCCTAGTTACACAGTTTGCTGCAGTACTTGCTGATTTGATGCATTAGAGCGGCCCTCAGAGTTCGTTCAAATAGTGGGAATGTTGCTGAGGTAAAAGAAGATAACACTCAGCAAAAACAGTGGCTGTATCTCAAGAAGATATTGCAGAGAAAATCCTCTCATCAAGAAAGCACCTTTCCAAACATGATTTCAGACTACCTAGATAGTAAGACCTCTTACTTTTTTTTTAAACAAACAAACAAACAAACAAACAAAAATCTACTAAAATGGAGCTTTGGACATTTTACCTGAAGTTTCTGTGTGCTCTTGTAAAAGAGGAATATATCTTTTAATTTTTCCATTTGCTACCAGCTCAAAAAAATAAATGTGGTTTCCAAGTACTCCAACATCTAGAATGCCTGTTTGTCCCCCACGTACTCTGCTCCACACACATCCTTTTTGCACCCCTTCAATGCTATTCTACTGTCTGATCTTCTGAAAACAGCAAGCAGCTAGGGATTAAACTCATAACCTGACATTGTGCTGAGTGAATCAATTAGCAGATAACACCAACTGCCTTCAGTAGCTGATGTACATGAAATTTCCCATGTGCAAACTTCAAAGGATCTGAGTGACAGTAATGAGTTAAGTTGCTATACCTTCCTGAAGCCTGACAGTTGCTTTGCAAACACTGTAATTGGAGAGTTAAACACTGAACACTAATAGTGAGCTGGGGAGGTTGCAGAAATTGTCAAGGTTCTAGGGGTTACTTATTTTCCTAAGAAACTGTTTTTCTTATCCCTGTCAATTTGCCTCATTGAAAGGAAAATCAAATCCTGGCTATGACTCAATAGTAGGCTGAATAAATTAAAAATAAATAGCATTCTTATCACTGAATTGCAGTGACTCTGAAAGATTGCAGAAACTTGCTACGAGTAGTATATAGTTCTCACTATGTAGTGCTCTTTTTTGGGTGACGTGAGCAGCAAAAGGATTTAAGGAAAATAAAGGCCTTTCTTTATAGCAATGTAAGGGTAACAAAGTTTTTAAACCAATTAGCTCACTATGCAAACTATTTAGGAAAGTAATTTCCTGAGATATACATACACATCTATAAATAAGTACAAATATGCAAATATATATATACGTGTAAATAAGTACACAGTTGGTACTCAACATTTTTTTTTTTTTTGTCACTACCAAAAGAAATATAATTGTGAAAAACTTTTACTGAAGCATATCTTTAAGCAGGTAAAATAAAATATTTCCATTTTAGAGAACAGTCATTCTAGGAAAGTGCATGCCAGAAGAATATATCTGAGACATATTGTGCAGTGCAGTATTTCTTTAAACAAACAAATAAAAACTCAGTAATTTTAAGACAAATTAGCTCTTGAAAAGTATGAGAAAACTATGCTATAACAAAAATTTAGTAGTGCTCCAGAGCTCAATCTGATTAAAGACTAGTTCTCTTCATTACACAGATAGATGTGTGCTTCTGTTTTTCTGTTTGCTTCTGAAGGATTTCAAAATCAGTTTTTTTGAAGACAGGATTTTGAATTAAGACTGACTCTGAAATGAAAATCTGAGATGAATAGTCTTCAAATGAAAATAGGCTTACTTTCCTGATTTAAGTGAACTGACATGACATCACATATAAGTTAATGCAAAGCACAAGCTTCATGACCTTGTTCCCAGGGTAGGAGGGGAATGCTCTCCTAAAAACAAAAGACAACCCTAAACGTTTTCCTCTCTTTCCTGCCCAGGCAAGATTTCCTAAGAATCTATACATTTCTAAATACAGACTCTCTGTGATCACTTTGCTGTGCAAAAAAACCAAATTCTTAGTATCTGTGACCATATGCTCTTTATTCCCCAAGCCATTCAAGAACATCTCTTTCAGCTTTGGTTCATCTCTAGAGGAGCTTACAAGAGCTGTATGTAGTGTCTCTCACAGGATACTCCATGCTCTATGTATTGGTATTAATATCTCTATCTTTACTATAAGGGCATCCACAGACACATCCAGAGAGCATGTTTGACTTCTTTATGGTTGAATCTTGTTGCTGTCTGATGCCCTGTCTCCATCCTTCTTCACCTGCTCTGGGCAACTCCTTAAAGCTTCATAATACTCTGTGAATGTGCCCTGGCAAGTACCAGATGTTGAAGGAGTGGTGGTGGTGGTGGTGGGGGTTACTTTTCCAGGCTGGACATGTCTTGTTGGTCAGATGTTTGCTTCTTTTCTTTTCTTTTCTTTTCTTTTCTTTTCTTTTCTTTTCTTTTTTCTTTTCTTTTCTTTTCTTTTCTTTTCTTTTCTTTACTTTTCTAATCTTTTCTTTTCTTTTCTTTTCTTTTCTTTTTTTTTTCTTTTTTTTTTTTTAATATATTTTTTCCCTTTCCTAGCTGATGCTTCTTTTCTTAAAGCAAAACCAGTCTTTTATCTCAAGGTTGTTCTTTTTCATTGACCAGTAACTGAAAACCAGTGAGTTGTGGGCCTCTGTTTTCAGCCTGTGACCATATTTTCAAGGTGTTTGCTGTTGTCCCATGCCTAAACTGCGTGTCTTAAATACAAACACCAGGGATCAAGTTCTGTCACATGCAGTAAGTTTTTAAAAGAAGCTGGTAACAAGCCTAATGGGTCAGGACTAGGGACTTGTACTATGAGTATAAAGAACAGTCAGCACCAGTGGCCTGCCACCAACTCCGACAATACTGTAATGTGTCACCAGCTACCAAAATGCTTGTGTAGCTATGCCATATTGGTGTGCTTGGGTTTAAAATAAGATGCTAATGAAATCTGCATAGTGTACTTCTCATTTCATGGGTGCAACAGGCCTCTGCTCAACTTCTTTGTGATCTTGACCAAATCACTTTGCCCTTTAGTCTCAAAAGTACTTGGTCCTTCATTATTGCAGTATTTTTGTTGAATCACAGCCCTGAATTAGGTTCTCCTTAGGAGATGTCAAGACAACTTGCTATTTAGATCCCTTGACAATAGCCAAACAAAAAGTCAGGAGTTAGGTGTGAAATGCAGAAGGCATCTGTTATCTTTGCTTAGGATGCTAACTAATGAATGTGGCTCTGGGGAATTTTGTCTATTTTTCTGTTATTAGACAAACAGAGAGAGATACCCAGTGGCCTGCACTTACTAAGACATACCTGTGGTGTGGTTGTTGCAAAATGAACTTGTTGCCCAGCCTGATGCAGAGATCTGATTCCCTCCCATGAGACTACCTGATTTGTGCTGGCGCTGGGGAGCACTTGTCCTATTCACTTGTCAGCCATTTACTGATACTGGTTGTATCAGCCTAACTTGAGTGTCCATACTAGAAGTGGGTGCCTTTGCCACCTACTCATGGACTAAATGGTTTAGCCTTTCTTTGAAAACATATGCAGTTTGGGTGCATAGATACTTGTGTATATGCTAAAGCAAGATCGATAAATACTTCAGAAAAAAAAAATAGTTATGTTGCTCTTGAGAGTTCTTGCTCTCAAGAAAGTATAAGAAAAAACATTCTTCACCTGCTTATTTTGGGGTAACTTCTCTGCTTTGTTGAAACATTTATATGTACTCAACTAGAAGAAATATAAGTATTTAGTCTGAAGTTTTGAGGTTATTACTGGAATCCAAAAGATGAATTTCAGAGGAGAAGTAGGTGCCTAACTACTGCAGAAGATCCTGGCTTTCATCTTTCTTACCTCTTAAATAGCAATACAACTCTTGGATTTGAGTGCTTTTAATATTTCTTTGAGCTCATCCAGGATATTTTCTTGCACCCCAATTTTTATTAGGTTGAGTTCTTCCCAGGAAGGGAAAGAAACAGCTGCCAGAGGTATCACGTTAGGGGGCCTTTTCAGAGTCCAGCATTTGTTTCAGAGCCCTGCTAAGGGCTTTCACTGAGACAGTTTCACCGTATGTAATAAGGAGGCAGACATAACAGATGTTGAGTTGCTGCTGGTAAATACACTTACTGCAATAATGCTAAGGTATAATACCAGTGCTAACAAAATTCTTTCTCAGGTATTTCTCATCAATGGGAGAAGGCGTAGAGTTTACTAAAGGTGTCCCTGTCTAGGTGGAGGAGAATGAGCACAGCCTGTTGACAGCCTCTTCTGGGTTTCCAGTTTCTTCTTCTCCCCCCCCAGCTCTTCTTTCTTCCTCACTCTAACTTTTGTTTTCCTAACTTCTTTTTTTTCCTAACATTAGCTTTTAACACTCTTTATATCCTAAACTGATCTGTCCCCTCCCTGAGGTGATGTTTAGCATGATTTGGGTGAAGAGTTAAGTCATAGAGTCATGTATGTTTAGCATGTACTTAAGCTCATTATCATATTCAGGGATATTACCTTTAATATTCATTTTACATATAATGAAGCAAAAGTTTTCACTTGGGCCCTGTGACCGCTGATACTCTGTTTTGCCACCAAATAGGGCCGGCCTGCCAACACTAGACTCCCTCCTTCAGCAGCCTCTCCTACCAAGCTTGCGGACCTCCATCCACAAATTTTGTGAAAGAGATAGACAAGAACAAGATACTCAACTCCCCTTTGCCCAAGGCTGGTGCTTATCAGTGTCACTAACAAGCCTGGCTGTTCTCCACAAGAGGCAAGGCAGAATATATGCTGGAGGACAAAAATGTTGTCAAAAAGAAGGTTTAGTTTTGAGAGAAAGTAGTCACAGACATCCACCTTTGTTTTACACACCATGATTGCTTAGCCTTTTGACTTAAAGCTGGATCTAAATAGACTTCAGTGAGGAGAATTAAGTGTTGAGGTTTGAAGTTCTCTGTGTGGGGCCTCAGGAGAATTAAGTAGGTAAGTAAATGCCCAGGATTAAAGATAGGCAGCATATTTTGTGAGAGACCCCTCAGAAAACTAAGGGGTAACACCTCAAAGAGGAACTTTTGTAAAACTCCCCATCTCCTTACAAATACAAGCACACACCAGTATCCACAGTCAAGTGTCAGGGTGACTGTAGGATCCACAATGTATCATTTTCTACAGCATCTCTTACTCTGTTGCTGCGAGTGCTGATAAATGGTTTGGCCTTTCTTTGAAAGCATATACTGCTTGGGTGCAGCTGCATCACAATATGGGCAATAGACTCATCCAGGGAGCAGGAGACCAGTATTCTTGCTCCTTTCGAGATCAGAAGGCTTGAAACTATTATTTTCCCATACCTTCAGTGTCATGCTACAAAAAATGTTAGAACGATTGCAAGGAAGTAGAAGGAAATAGGTGCACTCGTAGGGCCTCCTCTGGCACCATGCAGTGATAAAACACCTTCATGTGAGCAGAGGGGACCAGAGCTGCTGCCTGTGCCTTCGCAGCTGAGCTCTGATTCCCCTTACACTGGAGCTGGTGACAACACACAGTTCAACCCCCCAAGAACGGCTTAGGCAATAACATTGGAACAGGGATAAAAACACGTTTTTTTGAGCTTAAAATACCTTGTTAAAAATTCACCACCAGAAAATTAAAACAAGGTTCTGAGAAAAAGATTGTGAGCCTCTCTATTGTCTGTAGCTTAACTGTGTTTCACTGGTTTAACTCCAGTGTCCTCTAATGAACCTTTTTTTTGTAGCTGACTAGAGGTTTAAGTCTTCAGCTTTAATTCCACTTGCAACCTACAGCTTTATAGGAAATATCTTCATGGAAACAGGTATCTGCCTGATCCTTCTTCTGTTTTTTGGGAGGTTGTTTGTGTTTGTGCTTTATTCTGAGAAGCAGCACAGTTTATTGTCTCTAGTTCTAACAGAGGAAGGAACTTCACCAAACACACTGAGATCTAGCAAGGCCATTAAAGATGGACCTGAAATAACACAGCAGCTTTAAGGAGAGGTCAGAATCTGAGGCACAGCCCAGTGACTGCCAGTTTTTCTTTCAGGACTTGAAGACTCGCTGATGTCTCCAGAAATACTTCAGTGCTCTGACTGGAAGTCCTTTATACCATTAATGATGTATGGGTTCCATCTGCAAGCCACAGAGACCCTCACTGGAATCTTTTCCAAAATCTCACCTCCTTGACGCTTCTGTTCCAAGAAATACAACCCTCTGGGGCAAGGAAGGAATGTTTTAGACATCCAGACCCATGGAGGGAATAGCTGGCATTGTGAGCTCTATAAATGTCTGCAGAGTACAACTGTAGGAGATAGAGATGGAGACAGGTATCACTGAACAGCAGTATTAAGCACTCAGTGGATGTAGGCAGCGACTGCAGCAATTATTGCAAATTAGGAGCCGCTTTTCTTTATCTCCTGACAATAACGAATTTGTGTACAAACAGAAATAGTGTTTTCTACCAATAGACATGCTGGAGGACCCATGGAAGGTTTTAGATGTCTCCCTCTACTTGCTTGTGCTCAAATCAGATGCAGAGCAGCTGTTCCAAGTGGCACCTCCATCCTCCCACCTGCCTGAAGAGCTGACTTTGATCTCCCATCAATAAACAAATAGAAAAAAGTGGATGGGAGCTGTCCTGTTTCCAGGTAACCATGTCCTTTCCTCATTGATCACTATGGAAACCTGATTCCCTCCTTCTATTTCCTCTTAACGAGAAAGCATGCTTCCTCGCTGGCAGAGAGGGGAATTCTTTGATTTCCTTGACTCCATGGTAGCAGAAGGTCACTTTCCTTTTTTAATGTGAGGCACTTACATTTCAGCAATGTTTAAACAAACAGACACTCCAGGCAGTCTCATATCTGCTTCAAAATAACCTGCTCAAAAATCATTGAAAAGAAATGAAACTTTTTTTTTTTTTTTTTTTTTTTTTTTCTTGGTGAGAATTGCGCTATTATGTGCAAGCAAAGATAGAGAACACAATTCAGCTCCCATGCATACGAACAAACCTTCCTGGCTGATCAAGCATTTCTGCCTTCACTTTAATTATGGTCATTCTCAGCTGATAAATAAAGGAGTTTTGGAAGACCTTCATCACAAACTTGAACTGGTTTCAGGTCAGGATAAAACTGAGAACGTGGTTCCCATCTCAGAGACTGTTTCCCAAACTGCTTTCTGTCTGCTTTTGTTCAGGCCTTCTCCCTATCATGGAGAAGTATGTCTGGATTTCCATAATGCTACTTCTTCATATTGTGGAGATATGGAAATCTAGACATATTCACTTCTCATTTTAGTCAAAATGAAAAAAACGTAAAAATCAGACAGTACTGATTTCACTTATGCTTCCATCTCCACTTCCAATTTCCACTTGCCAGGTCAGAGGGAAAAAGAAAGGCAGTAGCAAGTCCCAGAATGCCGAACATGATCAGGTGCCTAACTTTTTTTGAGCTGTTTTTGAATAGAAAAATATGATTTTGTTGTTTCCAATGGTTTCAAGAATTTTGTCTCCTATTTTACATTTAAGCCCTTTGTTATTCAGTGTTTTTGGTAACGTGAAAATCTGTGTTCAGTAATCCCAGTGTGGGCACACAGTTTTCAAAATATGTGGTGATATGTCCTATCACCTCAGATAGATAGATAGTATTTTCCCCAACTTTTGAAGCTTGCACACTGAAATCTTAGCTTCACACACATTTCAACTTATATATTTATGTGTCTTCATCCTGTGATCTTTGCAGGTCTGCAGCCATAAATAACATTATCCATTCACTTTCAAATTATCTTTATTGTTTTAAATCTAAAGACACCTGTAGCTTCAGACAACCAAGTAGTCACACAAAGCAAAGCAAAACAGCCCTTCCCAATATTAGCTTCCATGACAATCAGAGAATTAGTTTCTAGTCTAAAAGATTATTTCCAACAAAATTACATTGGCCTTTTAAACTGCTACCACGGAGTTTGGAGGGGGAAGAACCATGAACAGACAATATTTTGCTCCTTTGCTTCTTGTTGCTTTAGCATGAATTTCATATAGAAGTTCCTAGTTTCAAGTGCCTTCCACAGACAAACTTGCATTGAGAGCCAAGTGTTTCAATATTTGCAGAAAATTATGAAAATGGAATAGTTTACTTTGGATGCCTTTTTTTATCTCCCCCTTTTTAAATTTCTGAGTGATGTAAAAAAAAATATTTTACTTGACCTTCTTCTGGATATTTTTGAGACTGCTTTCACTTCTTAATATAGTTATTAGCATGTAGGGAGGTCAGTTTTTCTCCTAGGTGTGGCTTGTTCAGCATTGGTCAAATTGTATTTTTGGATACACCCAAGGAGAAACAAATACAGCATGAACAAAAAGCCAGAGAGCATTTCCTCCGAGTGTAATGTTGGAGGCTTACTCTCTGCAAGAGAAGTCAATCTCACAGGTTTGGGGAGAGCTATGTCTGTGAGTTTTGTTGCAGACTTCAAAGGGCCAGGATTTCATTCCAGATGAAAAACTAGGAAAAGAGCCTCACTTTGGCCACTGCATCAAAGGGCTGGACTGATGTAAAATGACAGCTAAAAGGCCCTTTTCTGGTCCAGAGGATGATTCCCTCCAGCAGAGACACCATATAAAGCAGCACAGCCTCACTCCATGTATCTGTGCATTGCTTTCCTTTGATGGATGCCCATCCCAGTTTAAGAATAGCTTAAAGTCATAGACAGATGCACATTTTGAATTTACTTCAGCATAAGATGAGACCATATTTCCTGTGTCTATGGTATTGCCTCTTCTCAACATACAGATCCAATCCCCAACATGGTACAAGCTTGTGAACTATGCTGTATAAAAAATATATTTTCCCCTTGCATACATGCACACAACATGTAGTATAGGTTTAAGAAGATATTCTAGACTTATACTGTCAGACGCTTTGCATACTGTCAGATTGTTTTGCATTATCAAAGAGCTTCTGCTAAAGTAATCCAAGTTCCTATTTCATATATTTAAAAATTAACTTGTGAAAAAATACTCATTGTATCCTTCTGATTTCCAGTAACCATCCTTTTTGACAGGCAGCATATTCCCCTCTGTGATAAAACTAACCAAAAACCAGCCAGAGAGGAAATTAAAAATGGGTTTCTGACTCTTTTACCAAGCCCCACTTCAGTTTTACATCAGGCTTAGTTATCATTTCTGGTTTTACACTGCAGTAGCAAAACATGAAGGAGCAGCAACTCTGAAGGGTTTTTAGGTTGCTGTTATCTCATAAATATATAGAATGCATAGATGTGTATAGGAGCTTTTGCAAACTGAATGCCATTGCAGACTGGAAGGGTTCTCATTCCATGTTCAGCCCTGAAGAAATGTCAGAAACCCCATTAACTGCTAAATTTTGTGCATATGGATATGGAAGTATATATACATGCACGTTTGTGTTCTGATATCTTACAGGCATGATTTTTTGTCATATTGGAGGGAAAAACAATTGTAGTTGGCTTCTTGAACCTAGCAGAGGTGGCTCTTGCAATAAACGTCTGCTGGCAGCATCTGTATGCCACATGGAGATGCTCACCCTGGCCTGCTAGGTGAGCTCCCAGACCAGCACACCTGTTTCCTCACAGAATTCCTGATGAACATCCATTATTAAAAACACTGCATTAACACAGCTGGAGTGCTCTGGGAGCGCAAAGGTGCAGCCTCTCTCAGTGTTCTGAGCTTTGCAAGCATCCCAGCACATTTACGGCTACATGACCTTTCTGTCCACTGCTGCATTGACTAGGCTGTATTCCTGCTGTCCCTGTTTTCATAGCTGCAAAATAGATTTCACAAAACAACTAAGGATTCTGATTTTTTTTCATTTTTGCTCTCCAACATATCTTTTCAGACCCCAGCATTCTAGTTTTAGTAGTCCAGTGTTTTTTGAAAAAAGGACAAGATAAAAATCGTAGGAAGAAAAGCAATGAATAATTTTCTCTTCCTCATAAAAACATAAAGCAAAAAGCTTCTTAGTAAAGATCCATTGCATTCCAACAAATAACATTGACTACAGAATCAAAATTGAAATAGAGAATGAATTTTTGCAGAAGCAAAACATACTTTTAACAAAGCCACACAAATGATTTGAGGATATTTTAAAACTCTATTTTTTCATCAATTCTTTGGTAAACAACCAACTTTTTGTTGGAAGGTTTGTTCATGATTTGTGCATCAGAACAAGAATAACATAGATGATTACCTAGACACTAAGGTTTAGTTTGTGAATGCTTGCCAAGCAGAACTGAGAACCAAAACATCCCACAGACATCTTTTTTTCTGTGTAAGGACAAACGTTTGTCCTGACTGGTACAGACTATCAAGTTTTTTTGTTTGTTTGTTTGTTTTAAAAAAGTGAAGAAACAGAATCAAAGACAGTAAATTATTAAAGAACTACTGTAAAATCCTATACTGTGTAACCGCAGCAGGGGTCAGTCTGACTCCTAGCTGTTGCTATCTTAGCAGAAACAGTGCTACTGTCTGCAATACTTAGAAGCACTTCACTCACTTGGGTGCTTCTAAAAACGTTACCCTTGAGCCACCTTGCCATTTTTCTTGATTACTATTCACTCGAACATAGGCCATTGACCATCCCATCTGTAACTTGCCCCTATAACAGCCAGAAGCAGCAACTTGAAAGGAGACTACTACTTGAGTAGGTCCTTGGCCCACCTGTGCCCCCACTTAGTTCCCTGGATAGAGAAGGGCCTGTTCATGCCCAGCACACACATTTCCAGCAGAGGTTGCCAGAAAGGGAGAGGCCTCCGAGAATCTTAGGTCTAATGTCATGTAACACCCCAAAAACTAACTTCTGAATCCTGAAGGCATTACACTAAAGAACTTTTGCTGGTTAAGTCTATGTAGACAGTTTTCTCTCTCTCTCTCTCTCTCTCTCTCTCTCTCTTTTTTTTTTTTTTTTTTTTTTTTTTTTTTTTTAACCCTCTTGGTACAGTGCAATTTCACTTGGTTCCAGCAGGTAGAGCTACGGCTTCAAATATTTTCCAGAAAAGCCGCTGGTCTCCATCTGGGTTGAGCAGTGTCAGCCCAGCTGCATGACAGTGTTTTAGATCAGAGCTCTGAAACAACGAAGACAAAGCAGAGCACTAGACCTCTGCTTGCATTTCTATAATTGGTAGGAAGCTAAAACTGGGATCCCTCTCTGGGATCCTCTCCTTTGAACCCCCAACATCCTCTCCTTTGAACTCCCAAAGCATCACCCGCAAAACCAACAGATAAAACAAACAAACAACAACAAGAACACTAAGCAAACAAAGAGAAAAACTCTTTACCTTTTCTTTTTTTTCCTCCATAAAGAAACAGAAAGGCAACACTTCAACATGGATGATACCCCCGCTGATTAATGCATTTTTTAAATTATTTTTTTGACTATGACTGCAAGGACAAAATAAAACAGAATGTAGCAAACTTGCAATTTTTGAAATTGTAGGTTTTTTAAGCATTTTTTCCCAGATAGTCCATAAATTTACAAAGTCTGTCAGAATTGGCTAGATCAGATGAAGCCTCACCACACCCATAGTAATGTTCCCATTTGTGGATTATCATGGATAGCTCATAACCCCAAAATATTAACAGTTTCTTGAGGTAGTAAAAGACTGGAGCTTTTCTGAACTTGAACTGCAGGTCACTGCAGTGACTTTTACTGATGTTTACTGGCTGGAGAGCATTAGATCTCTGGTCTTCTTCCAGTTTCCGGTGAACAGCTATCTGCAGCAGAAAGAGAAATATCACGCCTGCTCCGTCCTCCAAGAGAGCACATGCTGAAGGTAAAGACTTGCTTGCAAGATGTTGTCTCTGCAGCCCAGCCCTGAGACAAGTGAGGGGTTGGTTACTTCATACAGAGACCTGGACACAAGTACACACTGCCTGAGTGAGAGCTCCAGAGCCTGAATCAATAAAATATCTATGTGTAATAAAATCTATAAACAAAGAGACAACTATCCACATTTTGCTCCCTCCACCTCTGGATTTAATAGATAGCTTTATGGTAATTTGTTTATTCCTTTTGAAAAATACCGGTCCCACCCAAGGCATAATACTTCTGTAGCAGAACTGCAATTATTAAGCTGTTTGAAATTGCTTAAAAGACAACATCAGTGGCAGTACAGGGAAAGATGAATATGGGGTATTATAAACATAAAGAATGACATTCAGAATGTCTCCAGTGCTATGGTGAAGATACACTGAATTAACGTGTTCTAACATCAGTGCACAGCAATGTTTTTCAGTGCAGGCAATTCTAATTGTATTGCTTTCCATGGAATTAGTGTGGCAAGTGCAATTTGTTGAGGCTGAGTTCTCAAGCATTAGAAATTAGTGTAGTTCCATCAAAATCGATGAATCTATGTTAGCAGATCTGAGCATTAGCATTTTATTTTATTTTTTCCTCGGCAGTCTGCTGATACTGTATCATTTTGGGCTGCTATCTTTCATTATCAGCTGATAACAATTCTTAACATGTTTGGGCCATTCACACATAGAGAGCTGCATAGGCTGGCTTAGGCAACACCAGAGATGATGTGCTAGCCTCAGTAGCATGTCTTCCTTAATTCAATACTAGAATTGCTATGGAAACCTCTTAGCAATATAGAAGATGAAAATGGAACAAGAAAGAGAAGATGCAGTAAGCTCAAGTGGTAATTCCAGGGGCAAAAAAACAAAACCACAGAAACTTATTAGTCTTGGGAAAACACAAGAAGCAAAACTGCATCTGAGAAGTTAATCTTTCAAATTCCTGTGTGGATTCACTCCTCATGTTTTTCATATCCTTCTGTGTGTGAGTCAGCAATCAAAATAGCCAAGCTGTTTTGCTGCCTGCACTGGACATTGTATTACAGATTACACTAGTGTTCTCTAGTCCTTTCAAAGGCTTGCTTTTGCCTGCTGGGAAATGGCCGGTAATTCTGGTATTTTAGAATCAGCTCATTGTGTCTCTGTGAGTAGTCATACCATTTAGCATGATCTTCTAAGCTGTATTGTTGTTTAGCTACCCAACCTATCTCTTACTGTTAACAACAACCAGTGTTAGTAGAAGCTGAGCTTCAGGTCTTGGGACTTTTCTCTAGTTGTGGGAAATCCCTTATCCTATAGAATATATTAAACATTGAGCAAGATACAATTATTCAGTCACTGACAGTACCTCTGTTAGTTTTGAAAAGTTTTATTTCTATATTATTTTCCTGTAGTCATGTCCCAGAGTTAAAATTACACTGAGATAGCAGCATTGTATTATCCTGGCAATTAGGTGTTATGCCTCTTCCATGTAGCATCTACACCATTTTTGAGTTAGTTTTATATGCATGTAAGTTGAGAGTTACATTTCAGACAGTTTTGAAGAGCTTTAAATTTTCAGGAAACAAGCTCCCTAAGCAAGCAGAAGTAAGGCTGAAGAGTCCAGTTTACAAAGTGGAAAATCCATAGCTTCATGACAATGTAATCTCTTTAGTTTCTCCTCTGATTATTTTGCATACACACACAAAAAAAGAGATATTCCCATTAATACTCTCATTATGCTCTTGATCCACCTGACCTTGTGTACAACATGCACAGGCTTTGTCCATGACACAGCAGAGATTTCCCCCTAACACCCCAAGCAATCCTTCCAGCTCACAGTTCAGTGACTTGTGGTGTGGATGGTTGATGGGGGGGCCATAACCACTGGCCAAGTCATGGTGGGGTTAGTTAATCACAGAAAGAGGGGGGAAATGGAAGATATTCAGAAGGGTAGGGCAGTTTAAAATAGTAAAATTCCCTCCTCACCTGAATAGTTGCTCTGCCTGCCCCTCCTCCCCCCCCTCCCCCCCCCATCCAATGGGAGAAGAAATTGGCTTAATTCAATTAAGTACAGCAAATTATCCTTAATTCCTCTGCATAGGCTGGTTATATGGTTACTTTTTTCCTGAAATTTAGACTTCCACAAAGTGCTAAAGGAAAAACTTGATTAAAGTTATCCATACAAGTATTGATATGTGGAATTAATGTAGCAGTTCTGCATTTGTTACCTCACTGTAGTAACTAGGTTATGAGTCAGTGCAAGTCTGCAGTAACAGTGGTTATGTGTGGTAACAACATCTCAGCAGTGGTCCAAGGTCAAAGTCTGGCATGCTTGTTTCAGTCCGGGAATGCATTACCTCCACAGATAGATGTTTCCATGTCTAGGGGAGACACAAGTATGATCCTTTTTCAGTATCTGCTCTTTGGAAGAAAACAGTAGTATCAGATGCATCCATTTACACAATGTTTGAAGAAACCGTACACAGAAACAAGCACTTCAGGGATGAAATATCAGAAAGGAAACACAACTTGGCCTAACAGTAGAAGAGAGGATTTCATTCAGCTGTGGCTGGGAGTGAAGCCTGACATTCAATAAGGACACTGGAGAAAGCAGCTGAATGTTCAGAGTGAGCTCAGCAGCTTATCTCCCCAACAGACCATATTCCCTCAAAGTGATAAATTGTATGAAATGTGAATGGAGTACCCCAGAGGATCAATACTTAACACCAGAGTTGGAAGCAAAATCGAGAGAAATCCTAAATGTAGTGAAACTCTCTCGTCTGCATGTCACTGCAATTGAATTTCATGAACAGAAAAGCATTTGAAGCACAGTTTGCTTTGCATTGTTATTACTGACCAGAAATGAACTCATTTCCAGGGAAATCACAGTGTGGCAAAGAGAACCTGTTAAGATAAAAGCAGAGGAATAGAATTTGAAGCAGTCTTGATTTTATCATAACTTTATTTTATCACCCTGTTACCCCATCCGGTTGAAAGAACATTCCATGCAAATGGGTTCTGGTCCCAAAAACATGTCAGTCTTTTAAGTTTGCATTCCATATTATACTGCTGAGAACTTATGACTGTGACAGAAAAAAAATGCACCTGAACCACAGTTGCACACTGGGGAGATTGTACCACAGGAGAAATTTGCTAGAGAAAAAATCACTTACAATTTTTCTGTCAGCAACCCTTTACTTTCTCAGGTGTAAAGTGCAATGCGGATTGGCTTGGAAAGCTGTGGAGAAGTGCCTCCCCACTGTGTCTCATTGTATCCAAAGCTCAGGTTAGCATAAACAATAAATAGATAGTGTAATCTGCAAACTGAGATGTTCACTTCATGGAGCAATCTGATCCACAGCTGAATTCACAGTGATTTACTGCAAGAAGCAGTAACTCTTGTCACTGATGTTCCATTTGCAGCTGGAGAGTTTCGCACAAGTCAGCCCTAGGATTTTAAAATTGTACCCCATCATGAATTCTATTTAAAAAGCAATGCAGTATAGCAGTCAACAAGGTGCTTCATTAGTTCTGCAGAGATGCTCAATAGGGGATACTCTTTTCAGCTCTAAAATAGCAGGTATTAGAGCACAACAGAAGAAAAGTGCCTTTCTTTCTTTCCAATGAAAACTCAAGCACTTCTTTTACATTACTCACCCATTGTAATCTCTCATCTCTTCGCCCCACTTAGAGACTCATGTCCTTTTGTTTAAAGGAAGAAAACATTTTTTTTCCCCTATTGTTCTTAATTCTCTTTCAAAAATGTGATAGAATGATGAATACTTTGTTTAATCTTTAGCTTTAAAGTGACCAGATATCCAGAGTGAGCCAGCACATCCCTGCTCTTACACCACAGTAAGCTCAGCATAAAGTTCCTGCCAGTGGTTAAAAAAAAAAAAAAAAAAAAAAAAAAAAAAAAAAGGCATGATGGCATGATTACATATGTTCACAGCTGGAGGAGCTTGTGTGCTTCAGGATCTCACCCAGACCATGCCATGGCACTTTGTTCACGTGCCTGTGTATCTACAGCGTGCCAATGTAGTGTAAACACATTCATGTTGCCTGGCACATAAAATGTTAACAAAAAGAAAAGTAAGTATATATTTTACTTTTATAGTAAGACGTGTTCTAATCTGCATTATTTTTTAATTATTATTGATAATATTTTTTAAATGTGTAGAGTGGATTCTATCTCTTAAATTTGTGTTTTAGTAAATCCATCAGGGAACAGACTGACTGACTGGTCTTATGCTGAACCTTTTATGCACCACTCATTTCTACCACAGCAGCAGCACGAAGGGCCAGGTGAGGGCATTCCTTCTCTGTCAAGCACTACTCTGCAGGAAAAATTGAGATACCTTATTTCAAGGAGGTTGTGAGTAGTTAGCAATATGATTCATACACACATTTGTTAGAGTTTGGGAATATTTTTAGATTTTTTTTACCTTCTTGAAAACATTCACCAAACCAGAAAGCAAAGAGGAAGAGCTAGCATTTTTGGTGGCTTAAAAAAATCCTCATGAATTTTTAATATTCCCAGCAGAGTAAATGTAGCAATGTATCACTGATTTACGTCTACTAATCCCTACTTCAGTTTAACATTACAAAGAATAACCTTTCCTCATTTAATACTTAAATCATGCTATGTAATCTTTGTCCCCAGTATAAGTCCAGCACAATGATTCTCCCTGTGGTGTATTTACCAAATTATTGATATGCATCCTAGTCTTACTTGCTCACCTCCTGAGTTCCTGGTGCCTATAAATATTCTTAAGGAGCTCCTAGTGTGTTTGGTTTTCCAGAGCACACGCATCAAACAGGGACAGTAAGGCTGCTGCTGACTGTTAGCATCGGAATGAATATTTTTGAGCAAAGGAAACGGAAGGTTTAAAGTTCCTTTCTTCCCCCAGTACAGTACATGTTCTTAAATTGGTCAACACCAATGCTGGGAAGCTAGTATTGACTATCACAACAGCATATTTATCTGACAAGACAGTGGATGGGAGTGGAAAGGGGAAGGGGAATACAAACTAAAGCATGTCTCCACCCTATTATCTCTCGGAGTGCTTCTTAATAATACAGTTTCACTAAAACATGCAGTCTGAGTGCTATTTTGTCAAGTATTTGTGAATCTTTTAGCTCCTGAGGAACATAGAGACAAAATTCCCCACATAAAAATCCAACAATACTTTAAACAGTGGCTCACAATGCACCTGGGCTGGTTGCAGAGCTGCCAGAGAATTGGGACTTATCGTGCACTGAAGTAGGATTTGGTATTAAAAAAATAATAATAATAAAATTGTAGTGATGCTCACTTCTTGTCTGGTGTTTTCCCAGGGTTGGCTTCAAACTCTCTCCTGTTTTTGCAGAAAGCATTTTGCAAACCATGATAGGAACTTCATCCTCCAACCCTTTATTATATATTATCTTATTTGGATGAAATTGTTGAGTTTCAAATTGAGGCACGCACATAAATATGTGGAGGACTAAGCTAGTTTTTATTGGCAGTTTGAAGGTTCAGGTCATCATTTTTGAGGCAGGATGTGCCTGTAGAGTGCAGATTTCATGCACTGACTTCTCTGCCCACACTCACAGTGCTTTGCAAGTGTTGTAAAGTTATGGATAAACCCAGATATTTAGTTGTGGTCTGATGGTAATGTCAGATTGTAATAATTTCTCTTTACCTCTCACTGAGCATTTGAAATCAAGGGAATCCTCCTTTAAGGGTATAAGATAAAAGTGATTTCAATTCACCCTCTGAAACAACCATGTCAGGAGTGATTCTGAATGTCTGAACTGTACAGAAATCAGTGACATGCCTGCATTAAAAAACATCACTCTTCTTTAGCTATCATTGTCTTGCCTGCACATCTAACTAGCTCATTTCAGAGCAGTGATACTAGAACCTGAGGTGATAAAGTTCATGTAATGTTTCCCCAGAAACTGCAGATGCTGAATCAATAACATGCTTTTGAAAGAGACAGGGATTGCCATAGACCTACAGCAGTAAAAGGACAATGTTGAGTCAAGAGAAGATGACTTGCTTGCCCTGTCCCTGGCCAGACAGGAGGAGGCTGAGGGTAGGTGGGAGCAGGACCAGTGAGGACAGTGAGGGACCATGGAGTGGCTGTTGTCCCCAGGTCTCCACTTTGCATGTGGCAGGGCTTGCACTGCAGGTCCCATGATGGCCTCCTAGGACGGGTCTGTAGCCGTTTCATCATTTTGTGCCTCTCCCACCCTGTTGGTGTTCCCCTGCCCTTGAGACCTTGTCCCTGTCCCAAGACAGAGGTTGTTCAGCTGCCTTGCAAAGTGGGAAGCTCCAAACCTGCCTTTTTATTCTGTTTATTTTCTTCCTATTCACAATTAAACTTTATTAATTCCAGTAGATCTTATTAAGTTATCTTTTATATGTTATATAACTCTGCTTTTATGCATATATATATTTAATTTACACATCTTTACATGTGTATGTATATTTATTACGTATACACATACATAAACATGTATATAGAGCATATCTATGTATACATAAGTAAAATATCTACTTACACATATTTCTGCTTTTGTCCTGTAACCACCTCTCATGGCACACAACATGCCACAGACCTTTTAGGCAATGATACTTTTGCCTTACAGCTCCATTCTGCTGCAGCTATGATTCTGTCTGTACCTGAGCTATCTCACCTGAAGCTCTCTCTGATGTCTACCCAGCGCTTACAAAGATTCTTACTATGAAGAATAATAGAGCCAGGTGCCAGATCAAATGTGGAATTTGTGCACTTACAATACAAATACAAATGTGGAATTTGTGCACTTACAATAGTCATTACAATAGCAACATATGGGAAAAAAAAAAAAAAGTTGGCAGCTATCAGCTGTGTCCTTTCTACTCTTGTGAACAGAAAATATTTTGAGAAGGTAGCCTGCTAGCCTGCTTGGATGCCACATACACTTACAAAACAAATAGATATGCCAAGCCTCATCATACGTTTCCTTTTTTGTTGAGCTTCTTTCCTATCACATAAATTTTAGCACTCACCTGAACTAAGTCTGAAAGAGGAATTCTTACTGAAGAGAACTGAAGGATGATTTTATGCTGCTGCTTTATACTCTTAAGTGGTTCAAAAAGCTTTTACTGATAACTGTTCCAAAACAAAATATCTTTTAGATCAAGGCTTATTTTAATGTCATTTTCAAAAAGGGCAGTATGGAAAATCTATTTACTTTCTCATCTGCTGGTATAATTTGTATTTACATTGCAGTCCTGCAAGTAGAAATCTAAGTACCTCGATCTTGTTAAAAAACAAGCTTCAGAGCAGCTTGTACTTTGTGTAGTGGCAGATCCATAGTAGAATGAGTGTCTGTGCCTAGGGGTCTCCAGAAGGCTCCTTGTCCAGGGCTGCTTCCATCTTTCCAAGCTAAGTAAGGTGTGGTGGCTGCTACGTGAACTATGTGTTGAACTGCCACTAATCCAAATAAAATTGGTAAGTGATCACTCCATAAAAAAGTGAGAGGAGCATACAAGGTCTGCAAGTCTGTAAATCTGAAGATTTTGTAGGAAACACTCTCTTTTCCACTTCCTATCTACCTGTTACACAGATTCAAGTGTCATAAACCATATAAAAAGAAAACCAACATTCAGGAAGGCAGAGTCAGCCAGGCAGGAACCATCTCCTCTTGGAGCTGCTCTCCATGGGAACTTGCCTAAGTGACCGTGTAAGACAGCATTTACAGTTCCTCGTACAAGGTGATTTCATAGCTATATGAAGACCATAATTCCCAAGCTCAGTGTTGCCATTAAAACTTGAAAATAGCTATATCTACAAATAGCGGGAAATTGTGAATACTTGGCAACTTCTAGCCCATTTATAGAGTCTGTATGTGAGATAGGGCAGGGGCTGCTGAACATAACATCTATCAATTTCTCTTATTCCACCCACTTTCTTGTACAAATTTTCAAACTATGTTAAACAGACAAGAGCAGAAGGAAAGCTAGGGATCCTATCAAACTGAATGCATTAAATAACCCGCATGAATGAGGGCCTCATTGCTTTCTCATTCTTTACTCACCAGGGAACTTTGGGGATTTTTTTTTTTTTGGTTCATACTCGATGCAGGGAAAAATATCACCAACATTACTTTTTGAGCCTCGTGGTCTGCATGTTTCTTAACCACTGACCATACAATGTGATTGCTTGCTTCTCTCCTTTGCTAGCTCTAAAATGACATCTGGGTGTTTGCCTCACTAGTGACTTGTTAAGAAAATTAAAGGAAGAATCATATATGGTGCTTGATTAAGTCATAGCCACGATGGGATCTGTGTCTTTTAGAAAGGATTCAGTCTCTGGGAATCACCTGATGATATCAGACTCTCAGCTTCATTTAAAATACACAAGTGCGCACACACTCATTTACTGAAATAAAGCATGTATAAAAAAGCGAAATCCAGATTCCATCAAAGTGAATGAGAAAACTCATGTTAATTGTGCTGGAGCCAGGATTTCAAAGGGTGAAGTTTATAATTGGAAGCATTATCTGAATGACATGAGATTGAAAAATTAATACATTGCTGAGATTTTTGAAGATCCTCATTAACTTCTTAATTCTACTGACCACTTAAAAGCCTAAAGATATTTATCCTTCATAGATTTTTTCTTTAACTGCACCTCTTATGAAATAAAGCAGAGATCTGAAAGCCAGCTAGATTCCTGCTCTGCCATTAACTCCTGTTGCCGCACCAGTGATACACAGGTAACAATGCAAATTCTATTAACTCATAAATCCTATTATTTTCTTACTCTGAAAGATGGAATTGAGGGCAGTGTTCAGCCTTGCTACGGTTTAATTAACTGCTCTGTTGATAAACAAGCTACCAAAGAGCATCTTTAGATCTGCAAAAGATCAAAAAGGTAGAGTTAAAAAGTTATGTTTGGATAGCTCTTGGATATGGGAATGTCCTATTTAAAGAGTAAAATTTCCCTTACATGGAATTAAAACAAGATAATTGCTAGACTTACACTTTGTGATCTAACTCCAGTGTATTTGTCAGGCTTCATTCCCCGCCCTTTCTCTGTGAAAGAAGTGAGAGGGCGTTAGCCCACTCCCCAGTGCATGTTTGCTTCTTCCTTTCCTTAACTCTCCTGAAATTTCTTCCCAGCTGCTTCCAGTGCTTGACTGGAAAGGCAACAACAACCTAATGGTGATGGACTTGCTGACTTTCGAACAGAGTTTAGGCAGGTGAGCACTTGGGCTTTTTTGTGACATTCTTTACCTTAGAGCAGGAATGCAGCTTTTTTCAGCTAATCTAAAAGGTCTTTCCATCTTTTTTTCTGCTCCCTGACAGAAACATCAGCTTTGACTTAATGCAACACTGGAAAGACGTATTTGCAGAGGAAGGTACTTACCTACAGCCGGTTCTGACCATCACACCTCAAAAAGAATATGGATTCTTCTTAAGTTATTTTGACTTCCCATTTTCTATCTGGTCAACTTATCAAAGATACATCAAAGAACTCTTTCATTGATATTAGAGTCCCACATGCAACTCGGGAAGGGTTCTCTGTTATTCACGGAAAGGAAAGTGATGTGAGGAATAATCATGAAGCCAAGAGAAGGCATTTACTGTATGTGGTTCATGCAGTGCTTTTTCCACAGGTGCTGTCTGTCATGATGTTTTACCTGCTTGTATAAAGTACTGTACATCTGATGTAGTCTGGGCTCAGAATTTCATGGAACAAAGGAACATAAAGCTCTGCAACTGTCAGTCTGAACTGAATTTGAAAAGGAGAACCTGAAGCAGGAGTTCCTTACCCATGTTCCCAATTCCCTCAAGGTGTACAAGAGCTTTATGTAGTGACTGTATCCATTGTTTCTCTTTTTGAGAAGGTGAGAACTGCTGCTGAACTGTTCCCACTTTCTGTTCAAGTTTTGTGAAAATAGGAACTAAGCATGAAGCAGAGGGTATTTTTTAATCAAGTAAATAACACAGCTAACAATTAGGACTTCCCTGAAGATGGGAAGGAAGGTTTTTGTGCAACAAGATGAAAAATGGATCAAAGTCAAGAATATTTCTCAGTGAAAAAGATTGATATGACCATCCTGAGGCAAACTGTCATTGTTGCAACCAGAAGCATCAGCCGTCAGAGGATAGGAGTAGTGTCACAGATTGTCTGACAGAACATGACAACTTTGTTCATAAATAGCTTCTTCTGTGAAAACAGATTTTGCAGCAGAGGCAAAAACATATTGCAAAGGGAATCAACTTTATGTTGTGCTAGCCTCATTCTAATTAACACGTTAGTCTTCAGGCAAAAAGAGCCCTCTTCTGCAGCCCACACTCCAGATTTTTGGTGTCTCATATCTTCTAAAGCAAAAACAACAAGATTCATTTTTGGGGAATGAAACTAATCTATCAAATCAGTATAGTCAAAATTAGTTCATACACAGACTGCCCTAGCGGCACAGAATAAGCAGGAACGTTGGTGGAGACTAATTTTTGTTCTCCATTTACTGTTTTTTTAGAAGATTGGGATAGCATGCAATAATATTTCTGGGGAGTGCAAGACACCATTGGGAACTATGTCTATAAAAAGGAAATGAAGTATGAATAAAAAATTGCAGTGTATTAGAATGAAAATGCACATGCTATATGAATATATTAATTTTTAATGGCACTTTTTATAACTGTCAGTGAAGTAGAAGGTTATGGATTTCGAATTCTGAGAGTGTAATAATACCAAATGACATCTTTTTCAAGTAAGGTCACCTTTGTAATGTGGACATACAACACAGACAGCAAGACATTTCTAGTCCAATGCACACAGTGCTCAGAGTACAGCAAAACACTGCGTGTTCTTAAGTAGAGTTTTGCAAAGAATATTAGTAATTATTTAAGGAGAACTGATGAAATTTGTGCATATTTGACTATGTTGTCACAAACTGAAGCACTGCCCTGAGATTTTTCAGTAGAAAAAAAATGAAATGGCAAGGATTCCAGTCAATTTCCTTTCCATTTAATCCTGATTTTTCTTCAGTTTTACTGCACTTTAAATGCAAGAAAATACTTCCTAACATTCCTGTAGTGTTAAATAACAGACCCAAATGGTAAAGGAGGGGAAAAAGAAAATAAAATATTTTGACATATTATGCAATTGAGAGATAACAACAACAACAAAAAAAGCAGTTCCAGCATTTTGTTGCTCCAATAATTTCCTATGTTTATGCTAGCAAATTTGTCCTTGATGATGACGGATTAAGTGGTGTGTTTCAAGATTACTGCATATCTATAACTATGGAGCCTATGGTGCTTTGTATTTGCCTTCTGGAATTCATACCTTGTGGGTCCCTTCTAACTCGGGATTTTCTATGATTCTATGATATTTAAATCTTCAGTCCTTCATATTACAAACACACCTAATTTAACATCCAACTTATATCTGCTTTCTTACACAGCAGAGGGTACCTCAAGGGACCTGCTCCAGCTGTGGGCCACAAGCCCCTAGGGTCAGCTGCTACTGCTGCACTGTGGGAGTATGCCAGGAGAGGCCTTGAGGGCTTAACCTCGTGGCTGTAGAGAAAAAATAAAATAAAAAAAAAAAATCGATGGAGCAAAAGGGACTTCTGAGCTGTGGGTCTCCAGCTCCTTGCAGGCCAGCCCAGCCCAGCCACGGGCACCAACCAAGTCTGGCCCACCAGTGGGCCTATTCCCTGATCCCATGTGGGTCCCCGATGCCAGGGCAGGGGCTGCTCCCATGCACTCTAGCTGCCCTGTTCCTGGTTGGGGCATGGGCCCACTAGTCCTGGCACTGTGAGGTGCTCTGCCCAGCCCTGAGGGCTGCGACAGCTCTGAGGGGCATTGAGCAGGGGATGTTCCCTGCCCTGCCTGAGCAGCTTCTGGAGGCAATCAACTGCGGAAAAGCCCCAGCATCAGGTAAGGTTATTTATTTAAGAATCATTTTGTCAAGAAAATGCATGGTCACTGAGGGCCAGGCAGGAGGATGTCCTGCCCTGGTTCTGATGTGACAGGGCAGCTCACACAAGTGTCCTGTGGTAGCAAAAGAGCAGGTGTTAAGGTGGTACTTTCAGAAAAGGTTAATTCTTCAGTACCCTGCTCCAGTTTTCTTCTACTCTACTTTTCTGCTGTTTACAATATCAGGACTGTTAAACAGTCATCACTAGGAACTCAGGGGTGTGAAGCTGTTGATTCATGGAAGAACTCTGTAACTCAAAGCAAATAAGTTATAAAGTAGGTATGTGGTTTATTTCAGCGCCAGGCGTATGCAGGATAGCTCCCAAAGGCTGTGCATGCGGCAACTTGTTTTGGTTATATGCAGTAAAAAGTTACATATGCATGAAGTTTCCCAATACAGCAATACATATTCATAATCAATCCCTGCTTTGTATTAAAATTAGCTCCAAGAAGTCATTTCCATAAACTCCTCCCATCTGCGCCTGCGCAGTGCCTTCTGGTGGTGGTCGCTGGGGATGACGACCCGTGGGGATGAAGTCCGGTAACTCCTCTTCATCACCACTGCTTTTGTACAGACTCAGCTGCTCCTTGGCTCTTGTCCAAACCACAAGGTTGGTCTCAGCTGCTTTTTGAGACAGGTTCCCCATTTTTGTCAGGAAACATGTTCTGTGAGGGGCCCCGAGACTCCTTGTTTCGGTTAATTTGCACATTAAGCAAAGACACTCAGCAATATCTATTTTAAAGTGACTAAGCAAGCCCCCATTCTTCTATCCCTGGTTTCACTGTCACATGGCCAGATTCTGAAAATGAAGCCTGTTTGGGGTTGTTTGTTGGTAGTTTTGAATGTAAAAAAGTCTGGGACAAATATTTTGACAATAATCCTACAAAACTGTAGGCTTTATCTATCCATTTTGGCACTTCACAGTCTGACTTGCATCTATATGTTATTCTTCAAAGCTCACAGAGGCAATACCTCAAAAATGAAACAATGAAGACTAAGGACATGGAGCCCATTTAGTTGTGGAGCCACCCCACATCTGCCTGTAGTGCAAAATCCCTCTGGTGGTCCTGCTGTTGGGAGTCTTACTGATGAAGCAGTAGCTCTCACAGAGGTGGCAGATCTCCCCCGCAACTGCACACCAAAACTAATCTGAAGTGAAGCTTTTTGAGTTTGAAAAAATTCATCTAGGGACTATCACCATGATATTTTACAGAAATTCATGTGTTCCTGGGGGAAGGCAAAACTGAGAATGACTAAATATTGTTACTCAAATGCATCCATGGGCTAAGCTTTTGATAAATTCTATGCTAAAAATAAGTTGACAAACTTATGTAAAGGACTTATGCAAAGGGACAGCAAATTGATATGTTTGAAGTCATCCAAAAATTTAAACTAAAAGCTATTCTTTCTTTATATTTTATTCTTTTTACCACTGCAAATCCAGTGCTAATAGTCATGTCTGCTTTCACATACCTTTTAAAGTTGTTGTAGTAAGTTCATTTTAAAGTGAATTGGTGGGGGTGACATGGCGGAAGGACTGTTTGCATGCTCAGCATGTTGCAATATCAAAGGGGACTGCTGCATTCTTTGCTGCACAGCATAGACATATTTTCAAAATTTTATTTTAAGCCAAGATCTGCTGGATATTTGTGGGCTAGGATGTAAGGACTGTGTTTTGCTGCCTAAAGGAAAATGACTTATTTTTTCTACGACTTGGATTTCGATGTGAAACCTGCCTCATGTGAGAGCTTTTGGGATTGTTTATGAGGCATTTTGAAAAGGTCTTAGGAAAAGCAACTGAAAAATTAAGCATAGTTGTGAAATGCTTCCAGATGATCATGCAAAAATCAAGCTTAGAATACTCTGTTCCTGTCTCTGCTCCTGTGGTCCTGAGAGGCTGGTCTGTGTTGTTGCACTAGGAGCGATGTCAGTATAGTGATCCTGGTTGGGGGAAGAAAGATTTTGGTTTATTTAAAAGGTGTTGTTGAATAAAAGAAGAACTTGCAGCAGTTGCTGCAAGAGAAAATCAAATGTTCAATTTTAATATTCAAATGCTCTAATCAAAGTCTGAATTTTGCTTTGTTTTTCTTTCTGGGAGAAAAACCTGGAAGCTTGGGACTAGCAATTATAAGGATGAATAACTGCATAATAAATAGTAATCTGAGCCTTGGTAATTAGACCCTGAAGCATTTTGATTCTTAAATGAGAATTTGGTTCTAAATGAATACACCAGAGAAGCAAGCAATGTATAACAGACATAAAGAAGTAGCTTACAGTTGTCTTTGTACAAGACTGGCGTATGTATGGTGTGCCTCAATACCAAACTCACACTGTGTTTTGCAACAGAGAAAAATTAATAATATTTATTTGCACTCAAATATAATCTAGAGGCCCCTGCCATAACACATGTATTGGATGCTCAGTGACAGACTGACTTCGCTCTGAGGTGTCTGTAGTCTAAATAAGCAAGGTACCTGGGACATGGCCACAATAACAGAGGACCTCAGAGTCTAGAAAGTTGTATCCCTCCGGTCATGCTGTGTACCGCAGGATAAAATCCTGGGGAACTGTCTGTTCAAAGTGAAGTTTTATGTATAGTTACTTGCATTTAATAGTCACTGAGATTACATTTGAACTACAAATTAAATCAGATTCAGGCAAACAATATGATTCTTGTTCGAATTTTTTTAACAAAACTTTGAATTCCTAGATTAGAAAATGGATTGCACTCTAACAGTTTAAGAACAGCAATCCCTTCTGAGTTTCTTAAATTCCTAATATTAAAAATTTAAGAATGGATATAGTACCATATGCAAGTATATAATGATTACTCTCTGTTATTCTACTTATATGTGAGGGAGTATTTTCTGAAGGAACTGTTGAAAGGTATTAAACTTGTTTCAGCTGATTGTTCACATAATAGCACCTCACTTGATTAAATGAGCCTCAGCAAATTACTGCCTGGAGGCTAACAAATATCCACAAACCCAAGTTTAAATCCTGCATGTAAGAGTTTATGTGCAGCATGGATATCTCTGTTTTCACATCCTTTATTAAAATGAATGACTATCTCAAGAAAATAAATAAATAAATAAATTTATTTTATTGATGTGTGATATGCATTTAGGGAAAAAAATTGAGAAAAAAAATGAAGCTCAATACAGAAAAATAAAGTCTAACCTTTTTTTCTGTTCTGAATCAATTCCCAGGAACATGTTTTAAAACTGGAGTAACCTTTTCATGTCAAAACTCAGATATTTTTTCCCCATTCAATGTGTTGCAATCTTACAGCAAATGTGTTGCAATCTTACAGCATAACTAAGCATTATAGAATTAATTTTGCTTATTTTTCTGTCCAATATTTTGTCTTAGCTTATTTTAATCTGTTATTTTAAGTTATAATGAAGGTCCTCCTGTGGATGGAAGCAAGCCCCAGATACCTTGGGATTCACATCTTCCTTTGACCTCTCTTATCCCATTTGCAAGCAAACCAGATATCAGTGATAAATCCAGTGCAATGACTGCTGTAGTCTTGGTTTGTTATTCTCCTGCACTTTTGCCATTGTATCCATATGCTGATATTTGCTTTAGACCAGAATGCTGTTTGACAGGACAGCCTCATACATTTGCATGCTCCCTTGCAGAGCAAGGGTCCTACTTCATAGAAACTGCTGTAGAACAAATACTATCACAGGTATTAAAATCTAATTCACTTAATTGGAAATATATGGATAAGATTAATGTATGGCATGGTTGAGAATTACATTTTTAAAAGTCAAGAGCACTGAGATATCTCTCAACCTTTTCTCTAATACAAGCTCTGTGCAGACCACCAGGTATTGGACACAAACATTTGATGTGTTTGGCTTGCATTTTAAAAACTTTGTTTTGCAAAAGGGTGTGCTGACTGTTGGGTGAAAACTCCTGAGTATTTACCCATTTAAATGGCTTACATTCAGTCCTTCCAGACACAGGAAAAAAATGAGCTTATGCCAACCCTGTCTTATTAAAAATTATGATTAGTTTGAATTTTCATTTGATTTTTATCACTCATATTTCCATTACCTATTTGGAAGCAGAACACTAGAGATTATAGGTAGGATCAAACAGTTTTTTCATCTTCTGCTGCCTGCAGCAGGTAAGAGCTTGTGAGGAGAGGTGTCCCTCTAGTTCTGACATACTCCTTTACCTTTTGTTTGGTGCTCTTTGCCTACCTCTTGACTGTATTCTCCCATTGCTTACCTTGCTCAGCCCTCTTTCATCTGATTCAAATTACTAACCAGACATAAAACTAACTCAGAAAAACAGAATGGTTGCACTGCTTTTGCATTAGCAAGCTGGAACAGCTAACAGAGGGGTTTGAGTGCTGTCCTGCAAGGAGGGAGCTGGAGGAAGCAGCAGTAGCTTCTCCTTCCAGCACAAAAGAGCTGATAGATACGTTCAGTTCCTGTGTAGGGTCACAACTTGGATAACTCCTCGGTTCTTTGGCTTGGCCCACTAAGTATAAGGATAACCAAAAATTTAGATATTTTTCTGAGGCCTGTTATTCTGAGAAGTGCACCTAGCGGGAAAGGGGGTTCTAATTTCTCTTTCCAACAGCCAGCAGTTGGGTCAGGCTTGAACAGACACCTGTGAGTTTCTTTTGCTCAAGTTCCATCACGCTCTACTTTCTACTGAGTTAATTCTCTGCCAGGTTATGGAGCAGATGACCCACAGGGAGGTATTTTCTGCCTGCTGGTGCTGGCCCAAGAGGGGAGCAGAGGGAAGGAGGTGGCTGTGAAGTGCTCCTGTTGTGGTGACACCACTTTACAAGCTCAGCCCTCTCTCTGCAGTTCAGATACATTTATGTTAGCACTGGGCTGCAGCTCTGGTGCCATAGTGTCAGGAATTGTTGGGATGATAACAATGAACTGAGCAATACGTCTTGCCAAGTCTTGGTCTTGCTTTGTGCAGCAGCCTCTGTTCCTGTTGTGCTTCACACTTGGGATCTGATAAAATACGTTGAAGTAGCTACTAACACTGATAGTAATGTAATAACTTTCTCCATTCTCTGTCATCTGAGTTGGTTCATCAATATGTCTGCTTCAGTTTTAGTTACTTCATGTAATTCATCAGTTGGCAACCAACAAGGCAGAGCTAATATCTCCTTTTTTTTTTTCCATTTAAAGCATAGAGCCTGAGATGACTTTGATGGATAATCCAAACTGAAGTTTAAGAACAGAAAACTAAATCCTGAGGACAGTCAAATTATTTAGTAAAGCATGGATCTATTAAAACCTGGAACTTTAGCTCATGGTTTGGACTGGCGTACACTTTGTTGGATTAGAAACTGGCTGGGTAGCCACACCCAAAGAGTCATGGTTAATGGATTTAAATCCAGTTGGAGGCCGGTCACCAGCGGAGTCCCCCAGGGCTCAGTACTAGGGCCAGTTCTCTTTAATATCTTCATCAATGATCTGGATGAGGGGATCGAGTGCACCCTCAGTAAGTTTGCAGGTGACACCAAGTTAGGTGCGTGTGTCAATCTGCTCGAGGGTAGGAAGGCTCTGCAGGAGGATCTGGATAGGCTGGACCTATGAGTTAAGGCCAACTGTATGAAGTTCAACAAGGCCAAGTGCCGGGTCCTGCACGTGGGGCACAACAACCCCAAGCAGCGCTACAGGCTGGGAGATGTGTGGTTAGAAAGCTGCCTGGCAGAGAAGGACCTGGGAGTTTTGGTTGATAGTTGGCTGAATATGAGCCAGCAGTGTGCTGAGGTGGCCAAGAAGGCCAACAACATCCTGGCTTGTATAAGAAACAGTGTGGCCAGCAGGACTAGGGAAGTGATTGTCCCCCTGTACTCAGCTCTGGTGAAGCCGCGCCTCAAGTACTGTGTTCAGTTTTGGGCCCCTCGCTACAAGAAGGACATCGAGGTGCTCAGCTGAGTTCAGAGGAGGGCAACGAAGCTGCTGCAGGGTCTGGAGAACAAGTCTTACGAGGAGCAGCTGAGGGAGCTGGGATTGTTCAGCCTGGAGAAGAGGAGGCTCAGGGGCAATCTAATCGCTCTCTACAGGTACCTTAAAGGAGGATGTAGTGAGGTAGGGAGTCTATTCTCCCATGTGCCTGGTGACAGGACGAGGGGGAATGGGCTAAAGTTGTGTCAGGGGAGGTTTAGGTTGGATATTAGGAAGAACTTCTTTACCAAAATGGTTGTTAGGCATTGGAATGGGCTGCCCAGGGAAGTGGTTGAGTCACCATCCCTGGAGGTCTTTAAAAGACGTTTAGATGTAGAGCTTAGGGATATGGCTTAGTGGAGGACTTGTTAGTGTTAGGTCAGAGGTTGGACTCGATGATCTTGGAGGTCTCTTCCAACCTAGATGATTCTGTGATTCTGTGATAATTGGGATGCATTCATTTGCATTCATCTCAGAATCTTTTCCCCTAGCTTTAGCCCTACAAGTTATTTTTTCTTTAATACAGATATTTTGGTAACACAGGCATTTACATTTGGATAGCTTACCCAGTTCATTTTTGTCCCTTTATCCTGGCTTTTTTTTTTTTTTGTGTGTGTGTGTGTGTGTGTGCTTTTGGCCATAATCCGTTAAGTAACCAGCACTCACTTATTATATTATCACATACCAGATATATGAACTGGGCTAATCCATTAGGTTTGTTCATCTTTGACTACAGAACTGAGTTACTGTCAAAATAAGCTAACTGACTTGCATTCACATACTGCTACCTTGTCTTTCTTCCATTAACTAGCAGTATACTGTGGTAGTAACCTTATTGTTACCAGTAACTGGCATTTGAGCCGGACTGGTGGGTTTTAATCCAAGGTAATGTAGTTTTATGGACTGATCAGATGACGTGGAATGAGACTGAACTGTTAGATAGATGAGTCTTTGCGTGTCCTCAGATCAAAGAAATGGTAAGGAGAAATTGCAGAGGTGATTAGTAGTGTGTGTGGGGGTTACCTGTAGCTAAATACACGTTTGAAAAAAGTCCCTGAATGTGATATGTAGTCTTGGTGATAAAACCTATTTTATTGCTGAGGTTTTTTTGAAATGCTGCTGTCACACGAGGGTTGGGGGGAAGCTGAAGAATTGTAGTCACAAGTGAACAGACCTGCAGTGCAGTGGGGTTCTCCTGCCTTCCAGTCTGTACAGTCACACTTCCGGAAGCACAATGCTGATGTTTGTTTCATATTGCATTTTTATTTTCTATCTTTTTATCTGTTGGTTTTTATTTACTTTGTTACTCTTATATATTGTTTTTTCTGGCCTTATGCTTACACAGATTTGCTCAAAGGAAACTCTGACTTTATGTAGAGAATATAGGATGTTTTGAAGCAGAGAAGTGCTTTGTTAAAATCTCTTTTTCAAGAAATCACTATAGACTACTGACAGCAGCTTCTGATTCACCTAAAGTCACGTATCTTTCATTGAGAGTCCAGTCTGTTATGTGACAGTAACCTATGTGCATTTGATAATGCAGTGCTTGTACATTATAATTGTAATGAAATGGCATGCATTCCTCTTTTTTTTCTAAAGCAGTATAGCTACATTTGTACAGCCAGAGTTAACCTAGACATAAAGTAACTCATTTGAAGAGGTACTCCATTGCTTCTTGCTGTAAATATAGATATTTGTTTCCTGATTGGCGTCATAAATATAAAAACTGTAATAAATTAATGCTTTCTGTTCCACTGACCTGAACGATGTTGCTCTAGTTCAACTGATTTTGGTGATTTTGGTGCAAGCTATGTGGATACTGGAATGTATCTGGTGACTGCAAGCTATGTGGATACTAGAATGTACTGGAATACTCTGCTGCTGCTCACTCTCAGAATGTTGGTTGCAGAATGCCATGGCCCAGGGAGTCACCAGCTGAATGCACCCAATATGTACTGGGTTGTATACCTATACAAATCTGTACTGCATTGTCATAGTAAGGACAAGAGTAAACTCATTAGAATATAACAGGGAGGGAATCCAAGCCAGACGAATGACACTTCTCTCAGTTTAAAAGTAGAGCTGTTGATATTACATTTCCAGAATAAAGGTACAGACTTCTGCATACAAAGCTGATCCTTATTGGCTGATAAAGGTATCAGCTTTCACCTTAACTATATGTTTAATTCCAAGAAATTTAGATGTGAAACATCATCTCTGACATTATGCTCTGAAAGCCCTCGAAAGCTGTTTTGATCCAGTAAGACATTCTCGATATATGAAGGTATTAAAACCTGTTGTCTTGTCATAATCAGGTTTAGACAGAGCAGATTGCTTCTGTGAAAGTGAAGTTTCCAGTGAGACATAGCATTTGTGTCTGGCCTAACCTTAAAGTCACTTTTTTCAACCTACTGTAAGGTGGAAAGTTACAGAAGTTGACTGAACACCTAGCTGGCTTCACAGCCACCACGTTTGACTAATTGTTACAGAAGTGCTCTGTGTGGGAATTCCAGTCTGGGAGGATTCCCTGCAGGCAGCTCCTGTAGTGCACAGGACTGTTCATAGGTATTATCTCCATGCCTCAATGCGTTGAGTATTAATCCTGGGAGGACCAGGGGACTTCTGTAAATGAGGATTTGGCAGAACAGCAGGTCAAGGAGACTGTCCCAGCCCAAGACCCCCAGGACTCTTGTCATCCAGACAGCAAATGGGTTTATTAAGGAGGTTCTCCATGTGAGTCTTACTGTATTCAAAACATCCCAATAAATCAGGGTTTTTAATAAACACTCTGTGTCTGTATAACACTTAGAGAAAATTTATGTCATGATATGAAGTTACAATACGATTTGAGGGCTTTCTCTCAGACCTTTTCAGTTTAATTTATGCATCATTGCAGATTTGATCCTGCACAAGTCTTCTCTTGAAAACAAAGAATGCAACTGAAGGCATTTCCGTAAAATGCACATTTCTGATTAAAAATGGCATACTAATAATATGCATCAGTGAGAGAATGCTCATGAGTGAGTCTTGTTAATTGGATGCTCAGTGCATTCCACTGAACATTCCACACGCATCCCATGTGCTGCTGGTACAGGATAACAAGATTTAATGTTATATACGTCATCATAACTAGTTCAGCAATAAGCTTTCTGTTAAACAACCAACATACACTCTAGCCCATATATTTAAAACTTTTTTCTATACATTATTCTTGAATAACTGAAAGTCTTAGTAAGGATCTCCAAACTCCCATAAAGGGTGGCCAAAGTCTACTAGTAAGGAATATAGTTGTTTTGTGTTTGTACCCAGGTGTTACGCTGATTTCCTAAGAGTCTGTGCCTGTGAGTGGGATTCACCACTGGTATTTGTGTAGTTCATGTCTTCTTACATTTTGAGTTAGGTGAGGTTCACGACTTGGCCAAACTACAGAATTTTGCACTCAAAAGTGATTAGTAGCAGTAATTAACTGATGTTACTGCCAACAAGTAATCTGTTCAGTGTCATGTCACCAGCTGGTATGGTGTAATAAAGAAAAGATGCTCGGGACCACACTGCTGACTTCCACAGAATCACACAGTCTTGTACTGGGGGGCCCAGAACTGACCATAATACTTCATACAAATTCTGGATCTTTTTGTGGACAAGGTCTAGGACCATAGGGGAGTTCCTGGGAACTCACTGGGAAATTTGAGGGTGCCTGCCTCGATCAGATATGGGCAAGGAAAAGGGAGCCACAAGGCTGTGCGCCTGAGGAAGCTCCATCAGCTTCTGATGAACTTGGCCAGCTGCCCTTTACCCAGGAGCTTTGGCTGCATCTGCTGCTTCTGTAGCACTCATGATTATCAGCTGAAGCTCATGGCCTCGTTTGTCATATTAGCAATGACAGTTGCAGAGAATTATTCTGAAACATTTTGTCCACAGTAATCAGCTGCTGTCTACTGCAACAACACTGCATTAGGCCCAGCTATAGGAAGGTGCCTATGAAATACACCATCTCTTAAGTCTCCTACCCCCTATTCTCACATTATGCATTTCAAAATAACCAGTTTTATCCATGCGGATATTAAGCATTTATCTACATCCTGAGCTGTCTGAAGAATAATTGCCCCAATTGCCTTCCAGTCATACTGGAATGGCTGTTGAGGCTCTCTTTAATGATGCTTTCAAAAAATTGTGCTATCCATATTTCTGCATGTAATTACATATTCTGATTTTTTGTTTATCCTTAGAGTGCCAATGAATAGGTTTTTTGTCTGTTTTCAGTTTTGAAGATCTTGACTATAGCATATTAATGTACATTTCTAAAACAACTTACATACTGTATTTAAAATGTGCTTTGAAAGTTGTTGATACTACACCTCCAAGAAAAAATATCAGTAATATGCATGCTAACTCCTCTGCTGTCTGTGAGGATGCAGTAAACCTTTTATGTATACACGCATCATAGTATTAAACCAAGTGAATCTTCTGACTGCCAAAGTCCAAGCATAAAAGATTCCAGTAAGATAATTCTGCTGGTGAAAAAAGGTGGGAAAACTCTAGGTGGTTATCTTTTCAGGAAGCAGCCTAATGGGCATTGCAGGCAAGTTTTAAACCAAATGAACACAGCTGCCTAAAAATCATGCAGTAGAAGACCATTTTGTTGAAAAATGACAATAGTTAATGAATCTTAAATGTTATGACTCCATAATTTTAGATTCAGTAATAAATGTTGTATTATCACTGAAGACAAAGTAGAACTCCAGAATATTTTGCTCTTGAGCAGAAACAAATGAGCTGATATACTGGGATAGATCAAACATCTGTGCACCTTCCATCCGACAGGAGTCAAAAGGAGATGCTTTGGATAATAGAGCAGTACTTCCCTATGCAAACTCTTCAGCTTCTGTCAGTCAGCAATTTAGGGACTTCCTGAAGTGCTTTCCTTTCTCTTTGGCAACAACTGACATACATCCTCAATACATCTGCATAATACCACCTGCCCTTTGCAACATAATTTGCAGAGAGTTTCAAAATTTTAGAGTATTTCCTAAGTCTAATTTTAAAACTGTTATCTGAAGATTTAACCTGGTTTCTGCACTGTCAGAAACGCAGAGTGGTAACTATTGTTATCCTCACTATGCACAACGTACAGATACTCTTATCTAATGTCCTTTTTGTAATTTCTTTTCCAGGCTGAGATGTTCTAATACATTTGCTCTTTCTTTCTTCAAAGATCTTAGAGCACTTCTCTGATCATGTGTCACCACTTCTGCAGTGTTTCCAGATGTCTGAGATGGGCTCATCACATAGAGAAGATGTGGTCGAGATGTGGAAGCACAGTGGATAAAAGCAGTGATATAAGGAAGCTATTTCATCCCTGACAACTCATTTTTCTGTTGCTGAGAGTTGAGGTTAAGTTCAGGGAAAACTATCCACAATGACAAAGACCTTGGTCCTAGTCAGTTATTGTGTATATAACTAAAGTAGTATTTCCCATCACTAATTTCTAAATTAATTTAATCTGCTGTTTTTTCACCAGGTGACTTACTCTTGCGATATCTATGCACATAACCTTATGTTATCTGTTTTGGTTCAGAGGATCCTGAACAAGTCCAGTAACATTAGCCACCTTTAGTAATCACAGTGTTCATCCTGTCTTTGAAATGTTGTATGAACGTGCTGAAAAATTTGATTCGTGAGATATCCTGGTGATAACCTCACTTCACTGTGGCACCTGAAAGTGTTTTTCTCTTTTAACCTTTTCCTCCACATTACTGGTTTGTGACAAATTTGGGGATGAAAAACTGTTTTGGACAAACTGAATACATATTTGTTTTCTATTAATAATCCCGTAATTTTAGTCAGCTATATAATAATGCTTTGTGGACTGCTTAAAATTGTTATAGAAACAGTGTTTTGCTTATAAAATCGAGTGATTTCTTTCTGCAATAATATGCTTTGAATGCACATATGTTTGAATGTTTTGAATGTGTTTTTTGAGAGGGAAAAGCAAGGGGGCAGGAAATAGACAAATAGGGGAAATGCTGTTGTGATAAGAAAGACAAGAGGCAACTCTCCATTACTAAGTATCTCCTCACAAAGCAGTACTTGAAAACAGCAAGGTACAACCCATGTGGATAAAGCCATCCCAGCTGACTTGTACATAGACACTTAAGCTCTAACTTGTTTGCCTTACAGATACTGTTTTTGTGAACTTTCTTAACTGTGCTGATATTCTGCTGTTGAACAGACTGTTGTCTCTATTTGTTTCTCCAGATTTGCATCATTTCTCTGTCCTCTTGTTTGTTTTTAGGTGGCATCTAATATGTCATTATATCAATGAATTCAGAGCTCCTAAAAGCAGTAAAACAGTTGCACTAGATTTTATTGAAGTGGTGGAGCTGCATGCTTCTGGTGGAATGCAGTATCTGGTTTAAGGTAAAATCATGTGATGCTGTAGTCTGACTTTAATGGTTTTTGTTAAGGAAACGACCCTTCAGACCTCAAACGTGTTGAAGACCGGTAGCATACTGTACTATGCTGTTCAAAACCAATGCACCAAGAAAATAACAGACTCGCTTTTGTCATGCAAAAGGTCATGCATTAGAACTAGAACAGATTTAATGGAGACTGTCCTGGCACTCATGCACAGCACTAAGCTGTTTAATGTTCAGTAATGTTTTCTGTTAAGTCTTTTATGCTGGAGAACCCCTAAAAATATAGCCCATACTTCATTTTAAAAATATTTTTTCTAAAAAAAGACACCTTGAACATCTGTTCATTGATGCAGAAGAACTGATAATGCACCATGCCGAGGAAAAAGCAATACTCCCTTTGAAGTTTGCAGCTGCACAGTTCTGTGGTGATGTCTCAGCTTTTCTTGCATGCATTAATAACATTTATTAAATAGGATTAGGTAAGCACAGTCAGTGAGTTTTGTAAGGGTCATTCAGAAGTGAAGTGGATAATTCAAAAAGACACTGTCTTTTCTCCAACAGATGAGTCTTGTCTATAGTACAATTAACAAAACATTGTTGCGTATCTAATTTTGAAATGATATGAATAGTTTTGTACTCTAGGCATACAATTTTAGCCTTAAACATCAAATAATTTATCTGCTTCCATTATTTTTATGTAAAAGGTCTTATGCAGAACTTTTATGTGAGTAGAATCACTTTTTATGTAAATTCTTGCATTTAGATACGCGATGCTTTTAAGTGGGGATCTGAGTACCTTGCCTGAACATTAAGAAACAACAAACTTCTCATAATACTTCTCATTAGGTCGTGTAAAAAAGTTCTGCAAAATATCACCTGGTAATGTATGTTCTTCTCAGTGCAAGATTTTGTAGAAGACTGGGTCTTGTCTCCTTTTTACTTGCTACCCTGAGACAGAAACTTATTTCCTAGCTTTGCACATACCATAGCGACCAGGTGATTTAGCTGACTGCTCTTTTAAGCTCTTCCCTGCAACTCTTTATGACTATTAAGGACATTTCACAGATAACTTTCTCTCAAGGCTTGCTCATTGTGTTGTAAGGCTTTTTGTGTTCTGTAAAATATGGTTTTGGTTTTGGTTTTGTTTTCCCCTGGATTCTTTTTATGCTCACAGGAAAGGCACAGATGCACATCCATCTGCCTAACAACAGTGATCCAGCAAAAAGCTATGCTTATATTTTTGCTGCTTTGGTTGCTGTTGTTTATTTATTTTTTATTATTTTTTCCTGTTATTTGCACTGCTCTTGACCTTTCTTTCAGCTGAAGATACCAATACCTTCATTCTGATAAGGACTGTACAGAGCCTTCTAGTGGAAAGTCTTTCTTGAATCCTAAAACTTTCAATTGCAACTTTTGAGTCAGGAACACCTCCAAATGTTATAAATATTCAATGGCTTTGACAGTCAGGTCACTTCTACTTGAAATGTGCATATAGCAGCTTTGTATCAAGCATCATTGCCTGAAAGTTTGTCTGTGAGCCTTTAACGTTAGTGGATGCAGACAAAGAAATCTGTTTGGTTTAATTATCTGTGCAATCTAACACCATTGAGGGAAATATTCTCCTCTGGCTCCTAATCCTCCTTATCTTTATTATGTTTTAAAGCAGAAAGGCTGAGTTTCTTTCATAAATTGCCTGAAGCTTGTTATCATGGGAAGCCTGTCACCCATGATTAGATGGCAATGCAAATTTGCTTCAAGAATAATTCCTTTGAAAATGCATTGAGGTAACAAAGTTGCATTACAACTCATGTTTCTCAAATTGACTGTAGGCACAGGATCTACTTCCAGATGTTTGACTGTTTCCATGTCTTCTACTTCTTCATTATGTATACCAGCTTTTATTATTATTTTTTAATAGACCAGTAAAGAGAACCATGCCAGCTGAAAGAAGTAAAATTTTGCTGTCAGTACTCACATGTATGGTGTGTATTTTTGAAATATTATGATGATCTGATTTTTTTTTTATATTCTGAAGTACCTATTTTTCATAAGTGCAGACATTCTAATAAAATAAAATTCAATACTGCTAACAGTTCTGTTTTGAAATAGCTTTTCAAGGAACTATTGCAATGGGAGAATATAATGGCAAAATGTAATCTTTCTGAAGTACTGTTATCAGTATTAAATAATTGCAACAAGCTATTCTGAGAATAGCAAATGTACAAGTGACTTAGTCAGTTCTCATTTCTTTTCATTAGTAGGATACATGACTTACAGACTTTTGATTTCACAGTGAGAAGAAATGACCAGACTGTTGAAATGCTTCTCAGTATTCTAAATCATTTCCACAGTAATGCACTGAGCCCCAGCCAACACAAAGTGCTCAGCCTTTGAGCACAAATTTGATGAAGATTCAAAAATCCTCTGATGAGGGTTCAGAGGAATGAGCTATTCTCCAACCTTGTAAGCATTTGTCAGTCTCCATCCCGAATATGTCAGTGACTGCTTTAGCACATGTGTAAGGAAACAGGAAAACTGGATGTCAGAGAAAGTGGCACCTAAAGAAAGAAAGAAGGCAGGTGGCTTATACTTTTGTGGGTTTTCCAAATTGGGATTGATGATTATTTCCATTAAAAGCTATGCTATTATTTAATTTGAACCTGAATTGTCTTTAGAGCTCCCCTAATCCTGCAGACCCTTTCAAAATGCTTATCTTTTAAAGAACCAAGAAAAGCCATTATTGCATGTAGTTCCTCTAAAAATGTTCTCTGCTAGTTCAGATGTCGGACTTTGCAGTCCTGGCCTTGATCTCCTGTTTTGCTCTAATGGGTTGGTGTCCGAGTGACCCTCCAGGAATGCTGAGAAGACAAACACAAAGATTTTGCAGTAGCTGAATAAGAAGTGAGTTAGAAAAGGGTGGTAGACAGCAAGACATATGTCTAGTAAGTACTTACCTTTAGTAACCAGCTTTAGGCAGTTAACATGAGATCAGACACGGCTCATCTTAATCACCTGTTAAATCCTTCCTGTTGTTGTTGATATCCAGGAGACCAAACTGGTATCTGTTTTAAATATTTATTTGCATCAGATACCAGGCCAAGGAATAAACAATATCCAAAGTTTACATCCATCCTGATCCCAGTTTGGATTGGCAACTTGACTGTTTTTAAGAGCAGAATCTTTGAGCCCGTGGAATGCACTCCCATAAGAAAACCTCACACCAGAGACATTAAAAATGGAACTTGAGAAAGGGTTTGGCAAAGACCAAAGAGAACAACAATCCTACCCTTACTGTGCAGTGCACAAGTAATGATTCCACTGGTTTATTTCTATTTCTCTCTTCCACAGCTTAATGATTGTGGTCCTTATGCCCCTGCTGCTGTAGTTTGTGTCTTCCCG